>OW679202.1:93962012-94684858 GCA_940337035.1 Agriotes lineatus
GATTGGTCGCTGCTGGTTCGAGTCAAATTAGGGTTTCCAGTCCCGGGACCACAGCCAGTCCAGGCGAAGTCCCGGGACCATGTCCACATGCGTGCGTATACTCGAAATCAGAGAATTAGGACGGGTATTCACCGGCGTCCGGCGTATTAGTTACTCATGCCTCTTACGCATTGTGCATTATTTGCGTTTTGCGTAGGCAGCAGTGGTATTGTTTTCGATAGGTTAGAATTAAACCTGTGTGTTGTTTTAGCCACATTTGCATATCTTCTTCTATTTATGTATTTGTCTGTTTCTTTTGTTGGATATATATTTTATCCGTAGTCGTGTGCGTACGTAGTAACAGTTAAGTAACTAAATTTCCAGACTTTTAAAATTATGTGCGAAGAAGCTGAATAATTTATATTTTTGGGTTTTAAATGTGTTCTTTATTTGTCTGCTAAAGCGTTACAATACACTCATCAAGTGTTGTCGTCATCAGCGCCATATTGTTACAGCAGGTCAAGATCTGCGTTCCAAACAAATCTGACAGCAGAGGTTAATTTGTATAAGAACCGTGAATAAAGTGTTTTAAAAATATTATCCAGTGATTCTTGGAAAGGTAATTGTAAAATATATGAACAAGAGCAGTTTATTTTTGTGATTTTAAAAAAATATTATATAATTCATTCATTTTAACCTGCAAAATCGATAAATAAAGTAAAGTGAGGTTAAGATTGTTCGGGTTCCTTATATAAATGCAACGAATTTCTCTGAAAAAGATGAACTAGAACTCAAAGCAATTGACAATTTTTGAATTTTTATAACTTAATGTTATCCCCTTAACTTTACATACAACTACTACTTTGTTTTGCTTTGTAGAAAATAGTTTGAAAGCAACTGTTGATATCAGCTGCACGATAGCTGACCAGTACTTGTGTAAGGATTTACTGAAGGAGAAATATTTCATGAACTTTTAAGAAAGTATACAAACAAATAAATGACGTTCTACAAACTAACTGGTAATTAGTTATTATTTAAAGAAAAAATTGAATTCTAGTTTGCTTTACAGTCCGTCCCTTAATTTTTATAAAATGACAATTAACTTTTAGCATTAAAAACATCCGTGAATTTATAATGAAATGCCTACAGTTTAACCTGTAAAATCAATATAAAATATTGTTGTGATAGACTAGGGTCATCATTCCAAAAAGCCAAGTTCGACGTGGACGCGAAATAATACACTACTGCCGTTTATTCTTGAGGTAAGTGCATTTTCACATGTCTACCAATATAAAACAACTTTTTATCAGGAAAAAGTTGAACATTTGAACGGGTTTGTGTCAATAAATTAAAGTAGTGTTTCAAGTAATTTTTCTTTACAGAACTGAAAAATAGGACTGGTAATATGGCCCATACGAAGCACGTTATAAAACTTAGCACCATATCCAATTTTTTTTCTGAGGCAGATGAGAGAAGACTTCTGGTTAAGGGTGAAAATGCAGTCGAATCTAACCGAGTAAAGTCATACCAATTTTTGCCTGATGTGCTGCTACTAAAAGGAGAAATACAAGCGAGCATGAGAGACCGTTTGTACAAAGTGGAGGTAATATTTGGCTCCCCCTTTTCACACTGATAAAAACAAAACTTTTTACTTAAACATACGAGATAAATTTGTTTTTGAAATTTTAAAAATAACAAAATTCCATTATTTTGGTTCCTCTCACGTGGATTTCCACAACTGATATCAGCATATTGATATGTTTTAGATCAATTTCCTCAGCGATGGCGAAATAAAAGATGTGTCCTGCACCTGTCCACGTGGACCGTTTTTATGTCATCATGTAGCAGTTCTGCTTTTGTATGCTCATTACAATATATCAGTAACAGATATAGAATGTAAATGGGCTGCAAAGAAACCAAAGGAAGACATTGTGAGCACCATTGACGAGATATATGTTGGAAAGAGCCATGTTTCAACAAATACTGACGAATGAAGAAATTGAACAGTTCACTGGAAAGTTGCAACAGTATGGAACATCTGTTGGCTCCACATGGCTCCTACGTCCTGAACCAACAGTCGAACCAAATCGGTTAAAGACGTGGAGGACCTTCTATTTTCAGCCGAGTATTTTACAGCGACGGACAAAAACAAGTACTTCTTCGATGCCATGGAGATTTCTCTCGAGACAAGGGAAAGAGTCACGGCTGCGACCATTGGGCAATCTAGGAATGAAAAGTGGTTGACTTACCGAAAGAACAGGCTCACAGCCAGTAATTTCGGAATAGTTCTACAGGCGATCCGTAGAAGGAGATATCCCCCCTCACTTTTCAAACGATTAACTGGTATGTAATATTTTTTTAAACATGAAAATATAAAACAAGAAACTAAAAAATTTGCAGGGCTTTATAGTCTGGATAATGTCCGAGCAGTTCAGTGGGGTATCATCCATGAAGGTGTGGCCCTAGAAGAGTTTACCAAAGAAACAAACTTAGAAGTTATCGCTACAGGATTGTGGCTACATAGCTGTGGTTTTCTTGGTGCTAGCCCTGATGGTCTTGTTGGCGACAATGGTATTGTGGAAGTAAAGTGTCCATTCAAATTCAGAGATAAAATCATTTCCTCTGAATATCAAATTCAGGGCAATTTGCTTATTACAGGCAGGGAAATATGTTATTTGTGATCTGGACTCCTCGTGTCAATTTATAATTTATTAATGGAAGTGTATAGGGATAACTGGGAAGGAAATTTAAGTTTGTTGCAGGGATTTTATTTAGATAATTATTTACCATATATAATCAAGTCGAATGTCAAATAATTAAATTATAGTGATACCACACTTCTTTTGTTCTTCATGCTATAAGATTAGGTGTAAATAATTTAGTTTGTAATTTTAACATTTTTGTAAATTTAATTTTTGCTTATTTATTGCTTTGCTCAAACACTTTTCACATGTACCGGGTGGCCAATTAAGAAGGGCACTTGGCCCTATCTCGTAAAGTAATTGTCGTAAAGACTTGGGGTAAAAAAATTATGACTAAAGCGGCCAAGAGAAAATGCTGGAAATGATTTTTAAGTTTTTAGAATGGCCGCCAGGGGGCGTAATCGCATTCTTGAATTTTAAATCCCGTTTTTTGAGAAATATTCATATATTACAGATTGCTAAAATAGACACCGTTTTAAAGCCGAGATAAATTCGATTCTGTTTTGTTAAATGCTTTTTGCTCTATCTCTGAAGGGAAAGTGGGGGGGGGGTGTCCGAACATTTTCGGAAAGAAATGTCAATAACTTCAAAATGGCTGAACGGATTTTGTCAAACTTGGAGTCGTTGAAAAGGGCTTTTCTTAAGCTATCAACGCTGCCTTGAGCGGATTGATTTAGATTGTTTGTGTCGCCGCTAGAGGGCGTTTTGCGACAACACTATAAATAGAATGGGTTTTCTCAAAAAAATTAAATGCATCGATATCACTTTTATTGCAACAGAAGATAGCCAAATAAGGGTCTAACACGCTAGTAAAAACCGCATTTCGATATTTCTTTCCTAACCTAAAATATCAGTAAAAGAAATTAAAACTCGAAATAATGTCGCATCTTTGCGAATATTTTCATTATACCTGCCATTATTAAATCCTAATTATCGTTCTTTTAGCAAAAAATATATAAATTTACTGTTAAAATACGAACATTATATTTAAAATGTCAATAATAATTAATACTCAACTGAAAATTCAGTAGTTAATAGTACCTTTGTATCACTTAAGCTTTTTTGTATACGGCAGAAAATAAACGTAACTGTTTGTAGTTTTGCTAAACGTTGACGGCATGCCAAAATTGTTTCTGACACTTGCAAGGTGCAAGAATATATCACGTTCTTGAACGGAAATGCAAAGGGCACGTTCATGAATTAAATTTGGAACTCCGAACTTAAACACCGTCTCTGATAGGCGTATGCGAAATTTTGGAACGCCTACCGAGCTTTCTTGATAAAATGGAACTGAAAATTCAGTAGTTAATAGTACCTTTGTATCACTCAAGCTTTTTTGTATACGGCAGAAAATAAACGTAATTGTTTGTAGTTTTGCTAAACGTTGACGGCATGCCAAAATTGTTTCTGACACTTGCAAGGTGCAAGAATATATCACGTTCTTGAGCGGAAATGCAAAGGGCATGTTCATGAATCAAATTTGGAACTCCGAACTTAAACACCGTCTCTGATAGACGTATGCGAAATTTTGGAACGTCTACCGAACTTTCTTAATAAATCGGAACTGAAAATTCAGTAGTTAATAGTATCGTTGTCTCACTTAAGCTTTTTTGTATACGGCAGAAAATAAACGCAACTCTGACACTTGCAAGGTTCAAGAATATATCACGTTCTTGAACGGAAATGCAAAGGGCACGTTCATGAATCAAATTTGGAACTCCGAACTTAAACACCGTCTCTGATAGACGTATGCGAAATTTTGGAACGTCTACCGAGCTTTCTTAATAAATCGGAACTGAAAATTCAGTAGTTAATAGTATCGTTGTCTCACTTAAGCTTTTTTGTATACGGCAGAAAATAAACGCAACTCTGACACTTGCAAGGTTCAAGAATATATCACGTTCTTGAACGGAAATGCAAAGGGCACGTTCATGAATCAAATTTGGAACTCCGAACTTAAACACCGTCTCTGATAGGCGTATGCGAAATTTTGGAACGCCTACCGAGCTTTCTTGATAAAACGGAACTGAAAATTCAGTAGTTAATAGTACCCTTGTATCACTTAAGCTTTTTTGTATACGGCAGAAAATAAACGCAACTGTTTTTAGTTTTGCTAAACGTTGACGGCATGCCAAAATTGTTTCCGACACTTGCAAGTATCAAGACTATATCACGTTCTTGAACGGAAATGCAAAGGGCACGTTCATGAATCAAATTTGCAACTCCGAACTTAAACACCGTCTCTGATAGGCGTATGCGAAATTTTGGAACGCCTACCAAGCTTTCTTGATAAAACGGAACTGAAAATTCAGTAGTTAATAGTACCCTTGTATCACTGTTACTGGTTTGTATACGGCAGAAAATCAACGCAACTGTTTTTAGTTTTGCTAAACGTTGACGGCATGCCAAAATTGTTTCTGACACCTGCAGGGTGCAAGAATATATCACGTTCTTGAGCGGAAATGCAAAGGGCACGTTCATGAATCAAATTTGCAACTCCGAACTTAAACACCGTCTCTGATAGGCGTATGCGAAATTTTGGAACGCCTACCGAGCTTTCTTGATAAAACGGAACTGAAAATTCAGTAGTTAATAGTATCCTTGTATCACTTAAGCTTTTTTGTATACGGCAGAAAATAAACGCAACTGTTTTTAGTTTTGCTAAACGTTGACGGCATGCCAAAATTGTTTCCGACACTTGCAAGTATCAAGACTATATCACGTTCTTGAACGGAAATGCAAAGGGCACGTTCATGAATCAAATTTGCAACTCCGAACTTAAACACCGTCTCTGATAGGCGTATGCGAAATTTTGGAACGCCTACCAAGCTTTCTTGATAAAACGGAACTGAAAATTCAGTAGTTAATAGTACCCTTGTATCACTTAAGCTTTTTTGTATACGGCAGAAAATAAACGCAACTGTTTTTAGTTTTGCTAAACGTTGCAAGTGTCACAAACAATTTTGGCAAGCCGCGAGGTTCAAGAATATATCACGTTCTTGAGTGAAAATGCAACGGGTACGTTCGTGAATCAAATTTGGTACTGCGAACTATCCCTATTTGCCTTTCTTTTGTTGCAATAAAAGTGATATCGTTGCATTTAATTTTTTTGAGAAAATCCATTTCATTTGTAGTGTTGTCGCAAAACGCCCTCTAGCGGCTACACAAGCAATCTAAATCAATACACTCAAGGCAGCCTTGATAGCCTAAGAAAAGCCCGTTTCAACGACTCCAAGTTTGACAAAATCCGTTCAGCCATTTTGAAGTTATTGACATTTATTTCCGAAAATGTTCGGACAACCCCCACTACTTTCCCTTAAGAGACAGAGCAAAAAGCATTTAAGGAAAAAGAATCGAATTTATCTCAGCTTTAAAACGGTGTCCATTTTAGCTATCTGTAATATAAGAATATTTCTCAAAAAACTGGATTTAAAATTCAAGAATGCGATTACGCCCCCTGGCGGCCATTCTAGAAACTTAAAAATAATTTCCAGCATTTTCTCTTGGCCGTTTTAGTTATAAATTTTTTTACCCCAAATCTTTACGACAATTACTTTTCGAGATAGGGCCGAGTGCCCTTCTTAATTGGCCACCCGGTACATAAATAAACAAGATTGCGATATAAACAACATTTACTAATGCAACGAAAATATTTAGTATGTAACAATTATTTAATCTTTGAAAATTAAATTGATACTTAGTTTAAAAATTTATACTTAATACTAAACAATGTATAATTATTTTTAAATTTCAAATTATAATTTATTTATCAGTCAACATTAATTTTAAAGTGTTTACTATTTAGAAATTTCTTATAAACTATCTCAGGTGAAATATCGAATTTGATAATTTTTTATTTATGAGACCATAAATTTTATTTACGTTAAACGAATTTATCAAATTCCATATTTTATATCTCGGCTAATTTAAATATCAACTTAAATATAAGTAATAGTTATTTAGACCACAAGTGTTAGAAGTACAACTTTTTTACACAAGTGTAGAGGGTTATTAAAGGAGGCGCATCCAAGTTAAATATTCCACACACGTGAAAAATAAGCACGCTAACACAAGTTGTCTATAATTTTTTTTTAATTTCATTAAATATTCAAATCCAAGCCTATTTTGTATAGAATTTTATTTGCCTTCATTTTAGTCAAGTGCGTTGGTCAGTTCTGCTAACTAAGGAAACGTCTTTATTTATTGAAATCTGTAATTTGTTCACGTCAAAATAAAACTAAAAATGAATAAACGAATAAATAATTTGTTTCTAAAATAATTCATTCCTAAATTAAAACCAAATAAATAATGGCTAATTACCATGTTAATAGGCTCGAATATCATAGCATCAGATTACAAAATACTGAAATAAGGTTGGTGTATTTGATGATATTTAAGTTCTTCTATGTATACCAATTTAAGCAATGTAATGTCTAATTCAATTTTAATAAAGATCTTAGCTTCATTTGTAGTACATAATAATTGTAAATTGATAGTGTGAAATAAAAAAATAAAGACTGTTGAGCTGTTTGTTTACATAACTGTTATGCAGAGTAAATACTCTGATACACGTACATATGTACTAAATAAAACAAGTAGGTGCCTAATTGTATAAATGTTCGACCTCTCTTATTAGGGGAAACTGCAAATTAGTTAGGGCAGCACAAACTTGAAAAACTACGGATGCATGTGGAATGAGGGTGGCTGGAATTAAATTTAAAATTGTATAAGATTTAATTCGCCTTATAGCCCTTTCCACATGAATCCGTGCTTTAGCAATGGTTCGTGTCCTAATGATTTGTTCAGGTGTAAACTGAGGGGTGGTTAAAAATGGTGGTACATTCAGAGAAACACCCTCTGGTAGCAAATCTGATATTAAAAACCCCCTGTCTGCTAGAACTAAATCACCTTGCCTCATTTTTTTCAGTACCCCACAATGATCAGTAATTTTTTTGTCTGAAGTTGAGCCTGGATATAGTTTATTTTGCAAATGTAACCACTCCATTAGGCGCAACTCCAACTAGTCCCTTCAGCGTATTCCTATGCTTATAAGAGCTATAGGTTGACCTCTGTAACTCCATATTTGCTGGACGAACAGTGGTCACCTCTGTGCAATCAATAATAATTCGGCAATTTGTAAAGGGACTAAATGATGTTGGCATGCACAATTTATTTTTATTGCGTGATGGAATGTTCTGCATAAGCTGCTGGAACAATGTCTCATGCAGAGCATACAGCCACGTTTTAAAAATATTAGCCACAGTTTCCCGGCTAATGCCAAACCTAGCAGCCAAATCATCATTGTGAAGATTCAGTTTCAATTTCATTAGGGTCAAGAGCAACTGCTCAATTTTCGGTATCCTAATAACCTGCTAGCCTCTAAAATAATTTAACTGGAGATTTTCGAACAAAGAAAACAAAGTTAAAAAAATTTCCTTTGTTGGAAGTCTAGTATACACATTAATTAAATGGTTTTTATTTTCACTGTGCTGAAATGATAACCTCAGAGTCAGCTTTTCAAGATATTTCTTGAGGTTATCAATTTCTTGTTGCAAAAACAAGTTCTCAGCCTCCAACATGGATGAAAATTTTGGAGTGACTGCTTCGGTCTTTTCACTAGCCTCAACTTCACAAGCAGATTGTTCATGGTGAGGCAAAATCGTGCCTTCCTGTTCTTCCTCATTGGCCGATGTCATGTCTTCAGTATCCTGTAAACCCGATGGACCAGCTTCGCTCTCTGGGTGTGACGGACCAGGACTAGCTTCTTCTTTTCTGCAACATTGCAATTTTATTTTGGGATACACTACAATAAACAAATGTACAAACCTACCTTTTCTTTCTTGTCTTTTCTTCAAGATTGTCAACGAGCTTCCCCACATTATGTTTAAAAATGGTTGGTCCATTCTTAGGGTTGCTATTCACGAAGTGGCAGCTACAAATGCGGGAGTACTGAGACGGTTCTCTATCTTTTCGCCTAAAATGAAGACAGAAGGCATTGCAGTTGGCACAAAATAGAAAAGTGTTTGTTATTGTACATACCTGATCAATCTTATCCACTTCTGACGCATCTTTTTGTCTTTTGGGAAGACAAAATAAGTACACTGATCTCGCTCACTGTAATGATTGCAAGTTGGCGCAAAGCATAACACCATCCTGTTCTTTTAGTTTTGTTTCCTAAAACAATATAAAACGAGCACATAGAAGACTTCTTTTATCTACCTTCCACATATAAAACAAATTTTAGCAACAAAAGGTCTGTTCGTTTGACTGCTCTAAACTGTTCCGAACAGCTTAGAGCAGGAAAACGGCGTTCGTTTGAGATCGAGCAGCTGCTCCGAACTGCTTGAACTGCGTTCGTTTGATAAGGTGCAAGTTGCTCGGAACTGCTTGGAACAGCTTTTCTTACTCCTGGTCTTTAGGGAGGAGTAAAAAGTAGCAGACTTGCACAGTCGTGTAAAACAGGTGAAAGTCAGCAGTTTTGCGCGTCTTCCGTTATGCCATTTGATTTCCTAACCTAGCGTTGGAACTTGTGTTTGGTTGTTGTGATTACTGTTTAGCCTCTTATAAATCAAAATATGGCCGGGAACGCAGTTGAAGTTATTGTTAACGCTGTGGTGGCAGATGTAGTAAATGGATGCTACCTATTAAATGCTGATGGTAAGTTTTCAACCCAAATTTTAATTGCTAGACTAAATTATAATGTATTGACGTTACCAGATGGCGTACAGTATAAATTACCTACGGGATTAATACCGGTAAAACATGGGCAGCTGCTCCAAGTAGAACCAACTAAATGTTTGCGATTGGTGCTGCTCGACGTAAGGGATGAAGAAGACCAGCTCAGGGCCGAAGTGGAGCAGCAGTCGCAGTCGGAAGCAGGAGGTAGCCAAGAACAGCCTGAAAGAGGGAGAGAGAATCCTGCAGAATGGTGCGACAGTACTACCAAACTTTTAATTAGTCTCTACAAAGATAAAAAAGCTCTCGTAGAGCAGAGGAAAATAAAGAGCCTAAAATCAATGTGGAGGCTCATTGAAGACAAAATGAGGGAACAGGGGTACCACTTTAGCGCAGCCCAGTGCGAAAACAAGTGGAAGAGTTTAGAAAGGGCATTTAAGACCAGCATGGGGAATAAAAAAAAAACAGGACGTGGAAGAAAATCGTGCCCATATGAGAGGTAAGTTATGCTCTTTTTTGATTAATAGATGTTACTAGCAGCAGCGACTGGCCGTGGTAGTCGTTAGGTCAAGTCAGAGGCGTTAACGCGACCTGAAAACTGTCACCAGGCTTATACCACGACCATACGAATATTATTATTAAGATGTTACATATTGTTTCCTTATGTTGTTTTTTTGTTGCAGAGAATTGGTAGATGTTCTTGTGAATAGGGCAAGCATTGCTCCCCCAACAATTATGGATGCAAGAAGCGTTAAGGGCAGAGTGGATTTATTGGCGGAGCTGAATATTGAAGTGCCACAGGAGCATATTGTGTGAGTTATTGGTATATAAATTTTAACTAATTGGAATTTCCATATTTGAAATTTCATGGATGGTTGTCATTAGAACTTTGATAAAGTGAACTCATGGTGTTACGAATGCTCGCTTTTAACGTACAAAAATGAAGTTATAAACGTTTTTTAATTCGAACATAATGAAACAACTTACTTGCAGAAACGTATAAAATAAGATAGCTCTCGGTTATAACGACCTAGGTCACAACTATTTAGCATAGCGATGAACGCTCATCACGAACGTTAAATTCACTTCACTATCCGAATTCTAGTGTAACGTCATTCTATTATTATGATTACTTTGATTTTGAATTACGTTTTGTTCAAATAAGGAGTGCACTTACAATAAAATCATGTAATGTATAATTCTACAGTTAATACTGTACAGCAGTAGCACAACAAACTTGGATGTGACACCATCCAAATCAAAATCCGCTACTGGTGAAGTTGAGGGAGAGTATCGACAAGCGCACGGAACAAAAAAAAATTGCAAATGAAAAAAGATTCCAGCAGAACGAGCGCTTGATTCGGGAAATACAGCGGACAAAATGATTTGCTGGAACGCTTTCTAGAATTACAGAATAAGTGAAGCATTATTTTGTTCTTGTAATTTGTAAGTTAGTTTTAATTTTTTTTTATAGGAATAGGATAGTTTTGATTAGTAATTTTGTTGTATATAAGGCTATGTAGGTTTAGTATGTACATACTAATTTAAGTTAGTTTTTATTTTTTTTATAGGAATAGGATAGTTTTGATTGTTGTTGTATATAAGGCTATATAGGGTTAGTATGTACTAGGGATGTTCCGAGTACTCGTATTCATATTCGCGAGTATTTGCTATATTTTAAATATTTGTATTCGTAATCGTATTCGCCAAAATTAACACGAATATTATACGAGTATTTGACATTAAAATTATAGAAATACAGATAAAAATTTTAATAAAAATATGAAACAGGTATTCATACATTAAATAAAACATTTTTTTAATATTAACCATTCTATAACACTAAATAAAAAACAAAACTATTTTCCATACTATTTCTAAAATTTGTAGCGCGTACAAAAACGATGTTGATGTTGATATTATTCACTCAAGGTCAGGTATTCGTATTTGTATTCGTATTCGCGAATATTCATAAGAGTATTTGTATTCGCTATTCGTATTCGCGAATACGAATTTTTGTATATTCGGAACATCCCTAGTATGAACATATTAATTTAAGTTAGTTTTAATTTTTTTTTATAGGAATAGGATAGTTTTGATTAGTAATTTTGTTGTATATAAGGCTATGTAGGGTTAGTTTGTACATATTAATTTAAGTTAGTTTAAATTTTTTTTATATAAATAGGGTCTTTTTAAATATTAAGACTATATAAAATAAAATGATAACACAGTGAATTTACACAACATTTATTTCAATCGCCAATAATAAACGAGCAGTTTAACTCACCATGAATTTATAATCAATCAATTTAATTATACACATAGCCATAGTCAATAAAAAATATTTTCAAAGATAATTTTATTGTATTAACAACATAAATCCTGCAAGATCAAACGATGTATTATTAAAAAAATGCTAACTATTATTTCTTGTTAAATATAGCTGACGACATATTTCGTCTCTTACATCTCCCCCCGTTTGTCCATCTCTAGCCGTTGCATGTTCTGGTTGAACATCTATTAGCTGATCTTCATTGCTGAAAATAATTCCGTCATCTTTATTCGCTATGTTGTGCAATACGCAACAAGCACGAATGAAATGGCAAATTCTTTCATGTCCTCTTAATTTAATGTGGTACAATTGCCTAAAACGTTGTTTAAGCAAACCAAAAGCGTGCTCAATCGAAACACGACATGAACTTAAACTTTTATTAAAAAAATTTTGTGCATTCGTTAAGTGACCATTATCACGATAAGGTGTCAACAGCTGTGGTAACAATGGGTAGGCACTGTCTCCTAAGATGTAACACCCTATTAAACAACAAAATAAATAAGAAAGCTTTTTTTACATTTTTAAAAACGTACCATCACATAATGATTCTAGTCCATTAAAAAAACTGGAGTTCCGAAAAACCCTTGCATCATGCATGGAACCAGGATACCCAATAAATATATCCATGAAATTTAATTCGTGGTCACAAACCCCCTGGAGTATCATGGAGTAATAGTTCTTCCTATTAAAATAATCTATCGATCTTTCTGTCGGTTTGTCTATTTTAATATGAGTGCCGTCTATTGAACCTGCAGTAATTATAAATTAGCATACAATAAACAATATTTTGAAATTAGTATAGCTTATGTATCTTATGTAAATAAATACATACCAATAACATTTGGAATTGCTTTTTTTGTGAAATAAAACTCCATTGTTTTTTCTTTCCGAGCCTCTGTTGGCAATGTTATTACTTCTTCGGCTAGAAAACTCAAAAAAGTTGACACTCTGGAAACTATATCATGTAGCGAACTAAGACATAAATCAAAGCGATCAGACACATCTCGAAACGATGCAGTTTGATGTCCAGCAAACCAAAGGAAAACCAGAATATGTTTCTCCGGTGTAATCTTAGCTCTGGTTCTTTCTAAAACAAATAATTCATTTATCATAACATAAATATGCCATCAAAATAAACTAATATACTTACCATCCTTAAAAAGATTTAGATATAGGTACATCACTTATGGCAAATTTGTTTGTAACTTCTGCTACTTTTTCTCGATTCATTCGAAAATGTCCTATAAACTCCTCCTCACTGTATTCTTCAATAACCTAAAACACAACTAGTTTGATACTCAATTCAACTTAAAACTAGGTCACAATCTAAACATACCGATTCATAGTTTTTTATTGTTGTTCGTGCTTGCTTATATTCACCCAACAGCAGCATCGCACAGTTAATGTCCTCGTCTTCACTTGAAGACGAAGAATTGTTTAAAAATACGTCTACGTCATCCTCCATTAGTATCATTTTCACAATTTCATCCATAACTACGCAGAATAATAATAATATGAATCCGTACAAGCGCGCCTCGCCGCAACTTAAATTATTATAATTTAAGGTTATGTTATTTGTTTTGTCAACAACACTAAACTGCTCTAAAACCGTTCGTTTGTTTCTGTTCGATTCTGCGCAATGAGTTTGCTCGAACCTGCACTAAACTGTTCTGGTGACGTCACGCTAAAGTGTTCAGAGCATAGATAAAGACAAGAAAGTTCAGAGCAGTTTAGAGCAGCACAAACTAACAGACCTAAAAACAACTATTTTATCTGCTACACTAATAATGGTATATAACCTCACTTATTTTGAATCCAAATTATTCAGAGTAAATGAATTAAATGTTCAGCTTTTTCCCGATAAATAGTTGCTTTACTTCGACAGAAGCGTGAAAATGTACTTACTTCGGGGAAATCGGCTGTATTATTATTTATTCACGTTTTTTAAAACTCTGTTACCGGTGTTCGCGTGTTGAACTTTCTTTGTTTGGAACACGGCTTCCTGGATTAATACGAGACTAAACGCGGCTTCCTGGATTAATACGAGACTAAACGTCTCTATATCGGCTTGTCAAGTTGAAAACTTTTCTGTGATTAAATCTGCATTTTTTGTTCCTTGCTCAAGTCTAGTGATGTAAAAAACGCGTTTTTTTAAATCGAATAAAAAACCTAGAAAAAAAACAGAAAAAAACGTTTTTTTTGTTTTTTTGTTTTTTATTCATTTTTGTAATTGGCGGCATGTTTTGGTAGGTACCCACCCCTATTGGAAGTTGCTTTAAGCTGGACCCAGCTCTGAAACTGTCGACTTGATCGACGAATCAAGTTACGTTAGCGATTCATCAGACAGTGACATGGGCGACGTAAACTGCATGGATACTGACTCCGAGTCAGTTGAGGAGTCAGCCATGTCTGTTAGAGAGTAATTTCTACATTATTAGAATTTCTACAGGGCGTTAGGGAAGTCGACGGAAAAATTTCTGTGGGTGTATCCTTGTCCCAAAATATGATGATTTAACTCAACTTACCTATATACAAAGTTACTTAGTTTAGCCGCTAGAGGGCTTTAAAAATTATTAATAATAATAATGGCGAGGCACTAACACCCCATGAAGGAGCTTGGCCTGCAAGGCGGAAGGTCAGAGCTTCTATATTCTCGCTCTCACACCCGGCTGTCGCGTGTCAAATTCATGACACGTGGTGATGTGGTGAGCATCACGCATTAGACAACCGCATTATTACCCATTATTCCTTCGAACGCAGGTCCCCAATTATTTAAAGCGACTAGCTTTTTTAAATGTTTTAACCCCCTGTATAATCACTACCAATTTTTTGTCTGGACAGTTACTTTAATTTAGAAGCTATTCACTCTCTTAAAAAAAATTTAGTTGGGTAAACGGTTTAGCCACAAAAAATATTTTCTAAATCTCTACAAAAGCCTAGTGCTAAGTTAAAATTACAGATTCAGCCTTGTAGGGATTTAGAAAATATTTTTTGTGGCTAAACCGTTTACCCAACTAAATTTTATTAAGAGAGGAAATAGTTTATAAATCAAAGTAGCTATCCATAAAAAAACATTAGATGGAGAATTAATTGTGACAAAGTTTTTAAACACCCTGTAATTTTTGAAATTAGGGTTTATGCCACAAAATGTTTAAGTTTACTGGTAAAAACGCATGGCCAAAAAATGAATAAAATTCATCAACGATTTTTCGACTTATTTGAAAAAATTTAAAAAGCTAATCATCTTTAAAGCCCTCTAGCGGCTAAACTAAGCAACTTTGTATATAGGTAAGTTGAGTTAAATAATCATATTTTGGGCCAAGGATTCACCCCTAGAAATTTTTCAGTCGACTTCCCTAACACCCTGGATATCCACTTTGGCTATGTTTCTATTTTTCTTTAGAAATATTTGCTTTTTTTTGGTTATTATAAATTCTATAATTCACTTTACCTACGAAATGTATTATTTTTATTTAAAAATATCTGTTGTTTGTTTTTCCAAACAAACTACTTGTTGTTATTCACTACACTTTAATTCTGAAAAAAAACGCATTTAAATAAAAAACCAGACCGCTTGGTTGTTTTTACAAAAAAAACAGGTTTTTTTTTTAAAAAACGAACGGTTTTTTTAGGTTGCATCACTACTCAAGTCATACTTTAAACTTGGTTGTTAATGATGCAGCTAAGGCTTCAAATGAAATTGTAAATTTTTTCTTCCTTGTTCAAAACATTTTCAATTTCTTTTCTGGATCCACCTATAGATGGAGTGTTTTAAAAAAGCATGTAAAATCTTTAACTTTAAAGCCACTTAGCGATACCAGATGGGAAAGTCGCGTTGAAGCATTGAAGCCGTTGCGTTATGAACTTCCACAGGTTTATGATTCACTTGAAGAAATTGCTAACAATACCGGGAAAGATAACGAAACTCGCTCAGGTGCCGCAAATTTAGCGCAAAAAGTTCAAAGCTTCAACTTTATTTGTTCAATTGTTTTGTGGTATGATATTCTTTCTACAGTAAATGTAGTAAGTAAATCGCTGCAAAGCATACAGATTAGTTTGCAAGAGGCACTATCAATGTTAAACAATTTAGAAACAACTATTGCCAACAATTGCAGTGATAATTACTTCAATGAAGTAGTAAATTATACTAAAGAAATAGCTCTTGATCTCGACATTGTTAATCCAGATTTTGACGAGGAGGTTTTGGTCAGAAAACGTACAAAGAAGAGAATGTTTGATTATGAAGCAGCAGATGAACCAGTATATAATAGAAAACAGGCCTTCAAAGTAAATGTTTTTTATATAATGATTGATCAGGTAGTAGCGTCGATTAAAGAACGTTTTGAGTTACTGTCAGCCCATGTTAACGAATTTGGATTTTTACACAATTTAAAAACATTTAAAGATAGAAACCATCACGGAGAATTATTAAAACATTGTCAAAATTTAGAGACAAAATTAACAGAAAGTAATACACAGGAAAAAGACATAGAAGCGCTAGACCTTTTCCAAGAAATAAAATCGTTAATGTTATTTGATATTTGTCTTGATAATGTGAGCGATATTTTATGTTATTTATTTGAAAGAAACTTAGAAAATGTATTCCCAAATCTTCACATTGCTCTTAGGATTTTACTGACACTACCTGTAACTGTTGCGAGTGGAGAACGGTCATTCAGTAAATTAAAAATTATAAAAAATTACCTTCGGTCGACAATGTCACAACTGAGATTGAAAAATTTGGCGATTTTATCGATTGAGAGTGATTTGGCAGACGAAATTAATTATACAGAGTTAATATCAAAGTTTGCCACCAACAAAGCAAGGCAAGTAGTTTTTTTGTAGTTTTTGTATTTTAAAATTATTATTTTTTATTTTATGTTTCTTTATGTTTCTTTTTTTATTTTATGTATTTTTTGTATTTTATATATATGTAGATATATTTTTATTTTTGTTTTTCAATAAAAAATAGAGTTGCGTTGGACTATTTTGGAGTATTTTTTATACAATTGCCTAATTTTGAATAGATTGTATTATGGGGGGGGGGGGGGGGCGCATTTTACACTTTGCACAGGGCGGCCGATGAGCCAGGAACGTCGCTGCAAATATGGGTAGAATTAAATTTAAGATGGGGAGAATCTGTAATTAATCATACTGGTATAATAACAATTTATACACTAACTCAAATTTCATTTGCTGTTAAGAGCCGATTTTACAAATCAAGGATAAAGTTATGCGGGGATAAATATCCTAGAAACGATTGTTGTAACAAAGGAAACTATGGCAATTATACCTCGGATAGCTTATTCTAGGTATATACTTGCATTGTAGAACCGACCCTAAGTGTAACAACAATAGTATATTATGAATTATGATACAAGTTTTATAAGAAGCATTTTGTAGCACGCACGGGTTTAGGGTATGACGAGCGAAGCGGGAAGTGCCCTAAAGAGTAAGTGCTACAAAATGCCTTATAAATGAGGTATCATACAGTATTTTATCTACTTTGCCACTTTTTAAAACAAAAATTACTCTGTTTTTAGTATTTTCATTACAGCATTTCTTTTTGTCTATTGTGATACGCAAACGAGTATCGTAATAGCCTCAGTACGAACGCAAAGTAGATAAATATTTTTAGACTACCACGTATGAAAGTACCATTATCACGACAACTGCCTACTACAGAAAGTTGACAATTTCATACACTAGCACTATATTATATCGTACTAGTCATATCGTAACGGCAAAAAGTTAGTCAAATAATCCAGACGTTTTTGCTTTATTCGTTGCTATGCTTCCCAACAAGCTCTCATTTTTTATAATTGTACCAATAATAATATAACAAATCAATTTTGTAAACGAAGTAAAAACAATTCTTAAAAATAGAATTTACTTTGTGTGGTTGTCTAAAAACTAGTGTTCAAAACTCGCTCGAAAGTGCAAATATCTGTGCTCGTGTTTTAGATCCACTCGAGCTTTGCTACGCTACGCCCTCGTTTGTCTAATCAACACTCGCATGATATTTGCTACTTTCGACGCTTGTTATGAAAATAACTATTCCATTTTTATGATATAGATGTTAATCGGCTGATGCAGCATTCAGTTGTATGCAGCCAACATTGACACCAAAACATCCACAAATGGCGAGCAGTAAAATGTTATTGTACAAGTAGTGTATTATTTGTACGTTTTACTGGAAGCGTATTGTTTTGTCTATGCATTACTCCCTACCTTATATTATGTGTTAGCAAAGAGCATATATGCTCTTTGGTGTTAGTGAGAAATTAAATTTTCTTAGCATAATTAATTTTAGTTTATAGGTACTGAATTTTAAGGAATTTACTTTTCTTTTTTTAATCTTCATAACTAGTCCCTGGCCACTATTAGACACAGTAGTATTTAATTTTCTGTTATCAAGGAATGTCATTATACAGATAGATTGCTGGAAATAAAAGAAAATAAAGTAGTTTTTGAAAAATATTTATTTTTAAACTCTTTTAATTTACAAATAGTGTAACATTATTCTAAAAATATCAATATTTTAGCTTTCAGTAATGTTTTGATTCTTCAGGGCATGCTTTTAACGCAATTTAGTGCACGTCCACGTTCGATAAGCATAGTTAAGCAAGGCTCTTTCTGGTCAGAACTTGGATGGTAGTTCCACAGCTGCATCTCTCGGCGCCCCGTGATACGGCTGTCACGGAAATAGTTGGTCCCGGCCGTCATAACAACATCATGACAGTCGTTAGTGGGGTTGAAAGTCCCCATAAATGCACAGCGACGCCTATAATTGGCCTAACGGCTGTTGGCTGAGTGCGAAATAAATAAATAATTTTAAAATTTTCATTCTGGTTCCAATGATATGATTCTGGTTAGTTGAACCTTCATGGTAATGTTGTCTTTTGCCAGCTCCCTCTTTAGGCATTCCCAAACATTTTCAATAAGGGTGCGGTTAATTCACCGGCCATGGTAACAATAGTGTACTGTTGTCTAGTCAAATAATGATTATTGATGTTTATTGTACGGCAAGGTACTCCAGCTTACATGAATACATAATAATATAATAATAATGTCTTTATTGGCAAAAACAACTTAAAACACACTTAATATAAAAACAACATTACAGTGCCAATATGGTGAAGTTCAGTAAACATTTCTGCTTTTTAACTTAACTGTCATGGTCATGGTGTACAAAACCCAAAGATAGAAGCAGTGCATGTGCGTCACCCTAACATTATATACATGAAAAGAAATTATTGATTACATGATATAAGCCTAGTTTTTAAAGCAATGAGATCTGTTTATTATATGTCACTAAAGTAACAATCTCTGAAACTCTGAACTGATTTGTTTTTAATTTACATAATTATAAATTCTCGCAATATTGTGAGAGAAGAACCTATCAAAAAACGCAGATTTGTGAAGAGGGGGAGTAAGAAATTTTTTTCTTCTAATGTTAATATTATGTACGTCAGATCTAAAGCAAATTTTATTATAGAGATAGGGAGCTGTTTTTGTAATAACAAGTTTATGAAAGAGTGCAGCTGCATGTAGTATTCTCCGATTTTGCATGTTAAGCATCACAGTCATCTGGGAATGTTATGCTTTTTGTCCTAGATACACAATGTACTATTATATTGTAAATTAGATTCCAAGGCGTGAATTGGAAATTGTGGTAAAATGCTCAGACATTAAAATTTTTTAAATTTCTGAAAGTATGTCGAGTTGACATGCTTTTAGTTATTACATAAAAAATTAAACTGTGATCACTAGGATGATACATGGGTATTACTCCACAATCATGTATGCTTAGCTTTTTAGAAATAACAATAAGCTCAATAAGGCTTTGACATTTTTCAGTCATTCTAGTGCGTTCATTAATTATTTGCTTTAGATTTAGTGGATAGAATTTGATTAAAATTTAAAACGAAGTTATCTACTACCAGCATGTTGATATTAAAATCTCCTAAGCACAGTACATAATCAACAGTAGGAATTGCTCGAGTTAAAGAATCCTCTAATGCATTTAGAAATTCGGTACTGCTATATATTCTTGTCGTCTGTACACCACCCCTATTGCTACAATGTAATTATTAATTTTACATTTAATCCAATGCTGCTCAGGAGCCAAGTTGTTATTTGCAATCAACATTGAAGTAACTTTAAAATTATTTTTAATGTATACACCTACTCCACCTCCCTAAGTATCTGTAACACAATCAGTTTGCAAAAAAGTAAAACCATTAATGCTAATTACAGCATTCTCAATATCGGGGGGACGGCCAGGTTTCAGAAACTTCCACAATATCGTGATCAGAACCTAAAACATATTGTTTAAAATCATTGAATTAGCTCTTCTGTACCGATAACTTATAAACTTAACTATTACCATAGTACGTGGTTTTCTTCAATGGCTATCGCTTGATATAGACTATGCAGGTAATCGTGGATCTATTCGATGCACATGGTCAATATTTGCTAATTGGATATTTTTCTTCAAATTATTATTAAATAACTTTAAAATCATTTCTTCAATATTTTCATTTGGCGCTTCCTGGATGCCAAAAATACGAACACAATTCCTACAAGAATATTGTTCCAACTGCTCAACCGTAGCTTTTATCTTTCGTTTTCTTCTAACAAGGCGGCATTACTTTTTTGAAGAGTAGATATTTGTTTACTGAATCGTTGCATAAAGTCACACACCTTATCAACTGCATCGTGTACGACTATGTTTACTCAGGTTCGTAGCAGGTCCAGAAAATCTGGATTTGCCATTAGATCTTTTATTGTCGAACTAACTAGATCCTTTATAATGTTCTTATCCTTTTCCAATCTTGTTTCCGGCATCTTAGCAACAATTAACGCAAAGCACTATTTTTCGGCAGTAAATGGAAATTAAAGCGAGGAGCACGCACTGTGTACGTATATAGTCTGACGGACCATTGACATTTCTACCTCTTCAAAACCAATCTTACAGTTGTGGGAGCAATCTGTCCTTTGAAACCGTTTTGTATTGCGCTTGGCGCATGGTTCCCTTGACAACATATAAGCGTCCCATGCACATAGGGTTGCCATATTTGAAAATACCAATTTCGGGACAGGATTACGAAAATGGAGGATGGAGGGGTAAAATAGATGGGGGAAGGGGTAAAATGGAGGAGGGAAAGTAAATTAGAGGGGGGATTGGTGCTTGTGGGGAAAAGGTAATTCAATACTCAATTTTTTTAGTTGTTTAAATTTGTTCGAAGTTAATTTTACAAATACTAGAAACTAAATACTAAAGAAACCCAGTAAACTATTATTCACAAAGAAAACTAATAATAAAGTAAATTTAACAGCAACACTAATACGAAGCTTGAGACCCGAATGAAAAGCTACCAGCTGAGCACCAGACCACCAAGTTCTTCGAATAGAGTATACAGACAGTTACTTTGTACAAACTTTATTTAATAATATATACTTTGATGAATCTAATACAAAATTATCATGAAAAGTGCACAATTAACGTTTAGAAGTTATTTATTGACATTAACATATTTTTTCACAAAATTTGCTCAAAAATCCTATAGTCCATGAGCTAGTACTAAAATGACTGTGAAATTAAAAAAATAAAAAATACATGTCTCTGACAAAAATGCTAATTTCAAAATATGTGGTTATTGATATATTAGACACCTCTACCATCAATTCACATGTTTCTGGTACAGTAACAATAGTTTCATTGGGATTCTTCTATCAATCATATTTCTTGGACCCTTCTATTTCATTCAAATTTTACTTATATGTATTAAATGTCGATAAATGTGCTATTAGCATAAACCCATAATCGTCTATTTGAAAAAGCATTCGAAACTCAGATTCGACAATAGCGAACAGCTACATACTGTACACACAATTTTTGTTAAACAACTAGTTCTAAATTATATTTGAGGTATTGAACCAGAATTTGCAGAAATCACTCGAAATCCGTAAAGCGTAAAATTTTCATGGAAAATCGGGACATTTCGGAACAGCATTTCGTTTCGGGACAACTAACTCCAAATCGGTACAACCCCAAGAAATTGGGACGAATGGCAACCCTACATGCACATTACCCTTATTATGTTCCATACCATAACAGACACTGAATGTCTTATAGTTTTGATTACGCAATCTGAATTATACATCTCAATTATTTTTTTCCTCATAGACTTGTAAGATGGTAAACCTGCAATAAAAAATAATTAACGATAAATATATAAGATTATTTACTACACTACCACTTTTATCCAATCATTGAGGGATGAATGTTTATGATTATTAGCTCATGCTATTGTATTTCTGGAGTTAATTGAGGTTGCTTTACAGGTCTTCTGCATTTGAATTCAAGCTCGTCAAGTTTCACTTTAAAACAGGTCAAACTGGTAGGTACCTTGGAATGAGACTCTTCAAACTTGTTTATGTCAGCATGATTTGCCCTCCTGTTTTCCAAATCAACCAGCACGTATCATAGGTTAGTTCGCTTTCAATTTACTGCTTAAATCGAACACTGTTGACTGTGCTGCTGCACATTTTTTAGCTATCTGATGTTGACTAGGGTCTGTATTGCCTACTAAAGCAAGTGTGTATAACTATGCATCTAAAAAAATGTAATGGTAAAACATCAAATAAATTTCTTCATTTTTGCCACTCATCTTTCTCAATACTTTTAAAACATGCACAAATGTAGTAGCAAACTTTACAAAGCAATTTTTGTACTTACACTATTATAAAATGGTATTAATCGTTGTTTAAATCTATTCTTTCCAGGAACACTTGCTCGAATTTGTAGGTTATATACAAGAATGTCTTGAATTTTTGCTGGCTATACAATCAGTTTTAACATTATGCAGCCTTAACAGCACTGTATAGATAGTGGCTGCATACACAAACATGAAATTAAAACTAGATTAATTAGTAATATGGATTTACAAGAATATAACTATTGAGTCTAATAAACTGATAAATACCTAGTATAATAGCTTAATGATATAAAAACAACTTTGAGAATTAGCATCCGGGCAGTAATGCAATATTTTCAAGTAGATATTCATAATATGCAGCCTGAATTGCGCGTAAGACAGCGCCTCTACAATCACAGAAATAATGCCTGGAACTACAAACGCGCCAAGCCGTAATAGAGACGTTTAGTCTCGTATTAATCCAAGAGACGTTTAGTCTCGTATTAATCCAGGAAGCCGTGGTTTGGAACGAGGACACTGGCCTACCTCAACAACATGGCTGCCGTGACGTAAGACTTGAGCAGTCTACTAAAATGAATTCCGATTGGCAACCTACCTTCATTCTACGTTGAAAAAAATAACGATTTGAAATCGATATTGCAAGAATTTTATATACCTATTGAAGATTAACAATTGGCGAAATGTAAAGTTTGTTCCTATAAAATTATAATAATCAGAGGCAGTTTGACGAAAGGATTGCATAGGCACTTTGCAGTTCAAACAAAAGCAAAAGATGAAGAGCGACAGACATTTGTAGTACCAGAAGAAAGCAATGAAGTTGTAGACTAGACCCAAAGCAGATTATCAGCACAGAAATATTTCATTTAACTTAATCCTTGGTAAATCAAGAATTAAGAAAACTTGTCGTTACTACTTCACCAGGTTCAGACATGTTACCGGCTACTGTTCTCAAACGTTTTTCAAATGTAGTCGCTAAGCCTTTGTCAAATTTAATGCAGTTTTCCTTCAATACATCAATATTGCCATCTACAGTAGAGACCGCTTATACCGAACCCGCTTGTAACGATCTACCGGTTATAAGGAACTAAATTAAAAGTCCCGCCAAAATTCCCATTACAATAATGCTAAAATTTTTCTGTTATTACCGAACCCCGCATATAACGAACTTTCGCTTATAACGGTCCATTTTTTACGTGAAAAAGAAAAAAAGTTTCCTTTTATAGCGAACCTGCTTGCAAGAACTGTGTGAAGTCCCCAAATTTATTATGGCTAGTGAATTGTTTAAGTAAGCAGATTGTGTAAGGAATGCAGATTGGTGCGAATTGATGACGGAAGTTTGTATGTATGTAGTAGTTTTAATTGAGTATTCAGAGAAAGACGGTTGTGCAATGGAGGGTTCAAAAAAATCGCGATTGTCGTTCACTTTAAAAACAAAATACGAAATTGTACATGAACTCAACCACGGTAAAAAACAAAGTGAAGTATGCCGTGAACGTAATATTAGCAAATCGACGCCGACGGTTGCTACCATATGGAAAGACAAAACAAAAATTATTGAAGCATTTGAAAGCAAACATTCGTCTACTAAAAAATTGCGTAAATCAATTCACGAAAATGTTGATAACGCACTTTTAAAGTGGTTTACACAGCAAAGACAGGCTAACGTTACTATTTATTAGTGGTGCTATTTTAAACAGAAAAAGCAGATGAGTTGGGGGACGCAATTAAACGATGGGCAAGAATTTTCTTGCAGTAGAAGTTGGGTCGAAAGATTCAAAAAAAGATACAATATTTGTAGTGGAAAAATTACAGGAGAAGCTGCGGATGTGAAACATGAAGACCGTGGAAAAACTGGCTGCAAAATGTATGGCCGAAAGTCAGGGGAAAAACTTTAACGACAATAATATATTTAACGCAGATGAAACGGGCTTGTTTTACAAACTTACACCCGACAAGACACTAAAATTCAAGGGAGAGTTTGTGCATTGGAGGAAAGTTATCTAAGGAACGGATCACAGTATTGGTGTGTGCAAATTTAACTGGTACCGAAAAAAAGGAAATTACTCGTGATTGGCAAGGCAAAAAATCCACGCTGTTTTTAAAAATATAAAACGCCTTCCAGTTAATTACAAAGCGAACAAGAAGGCCTGGATGACGTCGGACCTTTTTACAACTGAATTGCGTGAATGGGATGAAGAATTGCGGCAGAAAAACCTGAAAACATCTTATTACTTGTTGATAAATTGCCCTGCACATCCGGATGTCCAACATTTACAGTTTATTAAATTGGTTTTTATGCCTCCAAATACAAGCTCAAAACTTCAACCCATGGATCAGGGTGTTATACATTCCCTAAAAAGTTACTACAGACAATTTCTTCTTTTACGAATAATCAACCCGTATTGATGAAGGACAAGATACACACGTAAATTTGCTGGATGCTATAAATTTTTGTTCATAAAGCCTGGCAAAAGGTAACAACAGAAACGATAGCTAATTGCTTCAGACATGGGGGATTTTTTAATACAGAACAAATACAAGAATATGATTTCAGATGACGAGTTTGCCCTTGTCCGAGTGGTTGAATAAACAACGTAACAAAGAAAGTGATGACTCGCCTGTCTTTTATTTCAACGATTGCTATGGGCAGATTTCAGGATTGCGACCTTGAAGCTTACATACTTCTGGACGAAAATATTGCCACTACAGAATTTTTAAGCGACGAAGCTATTATTCGAGAAAACCAAAAATAAGCAAGTCGAAGAAATTAGCAGCGGAAGATGACGACGAATCGGTTTCGGGGAAGGATCTTGCCATTCCAACAGTACATGAGGCAATTAAGAAAATAAATGATATCCGCTATTTTCTGCAATCGCGTAATATTCCGGATAGTATATTAAATAGTTTTGCCGAAGTAGATGCTTACATAGACAAACTTTATTCGGCTAGTAATACTAAGCAGACAAAAAATATCTGATTTTTTTTAAATAAATATCTATTAAATACGTGTTTATCGTTCTTACATAAAATGTTTCTATACTTATTGTACAAATGTGGGCCCATTATGGAAAATAAAGTAAGTTTATAATAACTCGCACAATTTTTGTTGTTGTAACTCTTGTAACGAACTTCGGCTATAACGAACCAATTTTCTACAGTCCCTCGAGGTTCGTTATAACCGGACTTCACTGTAAATGGTCAGTCACTCCTATTTTCCATAAAAGGAGACTAATTAGTAGCTTTCAAATTACAGGCTCATTAGTATTACTTCCAATTCCAGGAAAAGTTATGGAGAAGATTATTACGTGTGCAATAATGGACTTTATAAAAGCTAATGATATCATTCCAACGAATCAACATGGGTTTCTGCCAGGCAGATCAACTGTAACAAATTTGCTTGGATTGCTTTAAACTCTTGGACTGCTTCTATTGACAAAGGGAATACCTATCGACGTCATATATCTGACTTTTCAAAAGCCTTCGACAGGGTGCCTAAATATAGGCTTCTTGTTAAGCTTGATCATTGTGGAATTCGCGGAGCATTGCACCGGCGGATCTCTGCTTTTCTAACAAAACGAACTTTTACCGTACGGGTTGGTAACTGTCATTCCTCTTCAAAAAATGTCCAATCGGGAGTTCCACAAGGCTCTGTTTTAGGGCCCGTCTTGTTTCTTCTGTATATAGCTGACCTTTCATACTACATAAGCTCTGCTCACAATGCTTTTGCAGATGATTTTAAGTTTTTTGTCAATGCATTATATGGTGCCAATGCACTTCAGAGGGACCCTTTTCACAGTTGAAAATTGGGTGCTTGGATTGGCTTATTCCACTAAACAAGGATAAATGTTGTGTATTACGTTTGGGAAACCAGCAGTTAATTTCAGTTAATTGTCATTCTGATTTAGGTGTCATACAGAGCTGGGCAGTAATTAATTTACTTTGTAATTAAATTACTAATTAAATTCCTTTTTGGTGTATTTGCCTTGAAATTGAATTACTTTTCAAAATGCGGTAATTGTAATTGGGAATTGCCCTTTTTGTTAAAAAGTACTTGAAAATTACTTTTTGAAAGTAATTAATTACTACATTCAATTACTCAATTACTCTGAAGTATTTAAATTACTTTACAAGTATTTGAATTACCGGTGGTAATTGAAATTACAGAAGGTAATTGAATTACTTTGTCGTATTTCAATTACTGACCTCGATTGAGTGCTAAATTTCCAGAACGCAAAAAAAATACAATAAGGTCTTATTAAGTTACATATTAAACAAATCGGGATAGGGTATTCCCCAAGCCTAATTTATGATTTTCTCTGACGATCGAATAGCAGCAACTTTTGTGCGACATTTGCATTCTGTACGACGCGTTCACGAATCACGAGTAAAGAGTGCATTGGTGCGTGTATGTAGTAGATGTGATACGTAGGTTGTAACAGTGAAACTAATATTTATTGTTGAAGACGCTAAAACTATATTTGCGGTAAGTACGTTATTGATTACAATACCTACGGTAAAAATATAATTTAAAATAGCTTCAATAGACGATATTGGTTTATAATAATTATTTATTCCTTTCAATTTGCTTCTTTTAAATGATGTACTAGCATAGGGATATACTGTAACAGGCGTTAAGTTCAGACAATTGCGTTTTTGAGTGAGTAATTGAACTAAACGGCCAAAATCCGATAACATTTAAAGAGCGTAAAACACATAAATAAAATGTACCTAATTGCGAAATTCCACGCCTGGTTGACTCAAAAATGCAGTATGGGGTATAGTACTAATACAATATAAAAACACCGCATAAGTTTACCGCATTCTTGCAATGAACATTTGTAAATTATCCATACTTTATCGCTTTCTTGCTTTGTAATGGTGACATGCTGCTTTGTATACGGACTGCTGCAGCATATTAGGTTTGATTATTATTAAAAATCTGGAATAGTGTCTTATAAAAATCGTGACTTTCTTTTAATTCCGATTACCTCAGCCAACATTACGTCTTTACGTTATATGGGGTACTGCGTTGACGGACGAAACATACAAAACCATGCTAATTACGAGACATTCAAATATTGACTTCGTAATGGTTTTACACAAAATTCCATTTAGTTTTCTTAAAAGAACCGTGTGTAGGACTAGTGATGTGGGTCGGGTAAATACCCAGTGAGTAGTGTATTTATAAATGGGTATTTACCTGGGTATTTACCCCTGCCTTGGGTAAATACCTAAAAACTGGGTATTTATCAAATTTATAATATTTAGAAAGCTAAGTTAACTTTTACTCACATAATCTTATCTTAATAAAGAAACTACATATAAAGGAACCGGAATATTTTATGTAAAATAACAATTTAAATAACATTGAATAAGCATTCATCCAGGTAAATTCATCGTTTATTGGGAAAAAACATTGGCTGCCGAAATGTATGGAAATAAACAGTTAGATGCAATAAATTGCGCCTGTTAGGGTTTACAAACAACATTGTGATAGCTGACTCCGAAGATTGGGATAATTTAAATTGTTTGTACATTATTTTCTGACTTGTTTCCATTTTTGAAAAATGAACATAACATTAACTTGAAAAATAATCCTTATATTTATTGACATTAATATTAATATATAGGTACTTATAGACACATTATTAAACAATGTTAAATAAGGCAAACAATATCACAAAATAATATAAACAACGCTGTATACCGATGGGATCATAAGTATGCAACAGCAATGAGATAGCATGAACAAAAGCACATAATACTAGAGTAAGAAAGAGATAACCGTACAAAAAAGTTATTTTAGTATGCATATTTAGTTGGCATATGACATAATTAAAATGAGCTTCAAGTCTACTCAAATATTTGTTTCTATGTTCATCTCTTTCTTATTCAATCATTGAATTCTGTTTTTTATTCATTTTATCTCATTGCTGTTACATACAGGTTGCCTAAAATTGTACAGAACATGACAATTCCATGAGTTGGAAAAGGTTCATAAGACCATAAAAGTAACCGAAATAACAAATGCAATAATTACTTTGGTAGCTAGGCAACAAGTAGGTACAATAGCTACCAAAGTATTTATTGTATTTTCCATTTCGGTTACTCTTATGGCAAATAGTATTTGAACCTTTTCCAACTCATGGAATTGCCATGTTCTGTAGAGTTAGGTATGTCCCCACTGGTATTTTGGGCAGTAAATGTTCTCAGTTCAGCTATTTTCTTATACATTTTTATAAAATTCGCACCTTCACTTACCAATCAATTATACTGATTAGATTAACTTTATAATATTTGTAAATAAGTCTATAAATACCCACTTAAATACCCATTTTGGGTATTTACCCGTAAAAATAAATACCCGGGTAATTTACATCACTATGTAGGACCCAATTTATGTAATTTCAGATATTTTATTACCCTAAATTTAAAATCAATAGGTAATATTTTTCTGTGTACATAATTGGCATCTCAGAATAAAGACTTTATTATAATATTAAAAATTTGGTAAAATTAATAGGTATTATTGAAGATGTTAAGATTTTGAAATTTGAAGTAAAAATATGAAAGCAACCTGCGCCATTTGTCAAACGTTGACAGTAATTTTATGAAATAAGTATTTTTCTCCGTTTCTTACACGGTGTGTTCAAAAAGAAATTATATAAAGATTGGCCATGAAATATCAAAGTAATGTCAACAGCAAGCTTTAGAATTCATTAACTGTCATCACTTTTGTTGTTATTGTAAGTTTATATTATACGCTGATAGAGATGGGCGGAACCGGGCTTAGGCCGGATTACCGGATATCCGGTCTTCGTTGGGACCGGATATCCGGCCTTCGGCGGGACCGAATCACAGTATTTCGGCCGCCGGATGAAATGTTGCAGCACTTGCTAAAATGGGCGCGGAGAAGCCCCGCTTATCTTATAACTGATGAAAATGCTGACAAATCTTTTCAGGGTAGTGTTTCACATTATGCTCTCAGAACAGCTTAACTTGATAGATACCGTAGTAGCAATTACGTTTTAGAGGATGTCGGGTGCCAAAACCAAAAGTAAGGTGTGGAGTGTGTTTAAAGTACGTGATGATGATAAAACTAAAGCAAGTTGTACAATGTGCAAAAAAACTTTATCTCGAGGAGGCAGTGGTAAGCCCGCTTCCACAACGCCACTAATAACGCATCTAAAAACGTGTCACCAGGAAGAATATGAAAAACAATTTAAATTTAACAGTGAAAAAGAAAGTAATAAACAACTGGTGAGTTCATCTAGTACCAACCTTATACAACCGACATTAAAACAGTAAGAACCTGTTAAAAAAAGTGGGACATTAATGACCAGTGGTCTAAAAATGTACACTATAAAATTGCAGAGATGATTTGTTTAGATAATCAACCCTATTTAACAGTAGAAAATGATGGTTTTACAAGGTTACTGTCTCATATTCTACCTCAGTATAAAATACCTTCAAGAAAGTACTTCAGGGATAATATCCTTCCTAATATGTACAGTAGAATACGAGAAAAAATTAATCAGAAATTATCCAATTTGGAACACGTCTCTTACATCTGATATTTGGACATGTTCTAAAACCAATGAATCTTTCATAAGTATCACAGGCCACTGGATTTCGAAAATTTGGAAAAGAGAAAATACAGCTTTATGCTGTGAAAATTTTGTAGGCAGCCATACCGGACTCGCAATAGGTGATAAAATTACACAGTTAACTAGCAGTTGGAATATTGAAAAAAGACAGCTTCATTTAATGTTGCGAGATAACGCACCAAATATGATTAAAGGCTGTGCAGATGCACAATTAGATAGTGAACTTTGCTTTATACATACATTGCAGTTAAAAATAAATGACAGCATTAAGAATCAACGATCTGTCTTGGATATGATTGCGATTGCTAGACGAATAGCAACACATTTTAACCATTCAGCTGTAGCATGTTCCAAATTGAAAACGATTCAAAATGAATTAAACATGAATCACAAAAAAATTGTTCAAGACGTGCAGACACGCTGGAATTCCACATATTATATGTTGGAAAGGCTCAGTGAGTTAAAAAGGTGCATAATAATTTATTTAACAGAAAATAGAGCTTCTGTAAACACTCTTACAATTACAACTAACGAATGGGATCTGCTAGAATCCACAATTAAGTTACTTCAACCTTTTGAGGAAATAACAAAATTAGTGAGCTCTACAAACTCCATCATCTCAGATGTTATTCCACATGTGGCAACATTAAAACATTATTCTAATCAATTGAATGAGCTGTATGGAATAGGAACTTCAAAACAATCATTAGTAGATGGTATGTCAAACCGATTTTCTGACGTAGAGGACAAGGACCACTACACAATAGCCACAATGCTTGATCCTAGATACAAGGCAGCATTCTTGACTAAAAACACAATTGCCGAAGTAAAAACAAAAATAATTGAATATGCTAAAAAGAATAAATCTCATCAAGGTGAAAATATTGAAAGCAGTGACGATAGTGATGACGATAATGAACCAATGGCTAAGATAACAAAACAAATTAATCCACCCATGTCTCTATGGCAGAGTTATAATCAACCTTAAATTCAGGAAAAAATTTAGACGTCAGTAAAGATCAAGGCGTAACTGCAGAATTAAACGATTATTTAAAGCTATCTTTACTAGAAAGAACATCTGATCCAATTATTTGGTGGAAAGATCATCAAAAAATATTTCCTAATCTAAGTAAAATTGCAAGACAATTTTTATGCAGTCCGGCGAGTAGTGTTTATTCAGAGAGACTTTTTTCTGAAATTGGAAACATATATGAAGATAAGAGGTCACGATTAACTCCAGTGAATGCAGAAAAACTACTGTTTATTCACCACAATCTAAAAAAAAATAAAGTTTGATTATTAAATGGTGAGTTCCTTAATTTAATAGTTTTATCACTTGCAGTAATTTATAAATATTATTTTTATTTCAGGGTTCGGGCTAATTTTTTAGAAAAAGTTTGAAGTTTTGTTCTTCTATTTTTTAAACTTAAACAAAATACTTGTGTAATGTAATATAGGTACATTATATCTTTATTGTTTATACTTATGTCTTATTCATAAACATAAAAATAAATAAAATGTTAATTTTTACAATACTATTTCCCAGTGGTGATTTTCTAATTTTAAAATATTGGTCGAATTTTGTGGCCGGATTGGCCGGATTTTATGGCCGGATTCGCCGAAACCGGATATTCGGTATTTAGGCCGGATCGGCCGGATGCAGTATTACTGCCGGATATTCGTCCCATCCCTATACGCTGATATCGTGATTGAAAAATCTAAAGATTCCTGTCTCTAAAGCTTGGTGTCGGCATTAGTTTTATTTTCAATGGCCTACCCTTATGTAATTTCTTTTTAAACACATGATAATTATAAAGGTCTTGAATGTAAAAATGACTTCATTGTTACGGTCTTGAGCAAATGTCTTTTATTTTTGTATCTGATGCACCAATTCTTATTTCCGTATTGTAATCAATAATCATGCAAGGGAGGAAATTACATTTTAGTCCAGATTTATACATATGACACGTTTACATTTTATGATGAGAGTATTTCTTGTATTCAGCTGCATTCAAAAATATTTAAATATGAAAATCAGAAGGCTAGTTAATCTATTACTGACCAGGGAACAAAACGTATGTTTTCGGGAAACCCTTACAGGCGACAGAAAATGTCACTTTCGTGTAAAGGGGTAAACATCTTTTTTTCGAACTAAGCCAACAAAAAATGCTCAAGTTGCGACAATTGGATCACCATGTAGTGTTCTTTACAAAAATAGAATTTTGCTGTCAAACAATTAAGAAATTCAATGCTGCACCCTGTATACTTAAGTAAGTTACCTATTTTCGTCATTCAGCCTCATGTTAGGCGTATTTAATAGTAGATTGTTCTACAAGTTCAGAAGTTTTTCAACATTTAATTTACGAGCGAACGATGCAAAGGGAGTGGATTAATTTTACACGAACATGGAAAAATTACTTTTATAACATTCAGCGTGCTGTTTTTTCTAATGCCACTACAAAATCTAGCCAAAATGAAATTCGACATTTCTTCGTATTCGAAAAAAAAATATTTGTTTAAATCGGCGGTGAAGTACTTCAAAATCGTTATTAAAATACGAGAAATCGGCAGTGAAGTAATCCATTGTTATACGACTTTTTATAGGTGGCGGGGCGACAGATAAACGTCAACAGACGTAAAAATAACCTAAAAAAGTTGGTTGAAATGCTGTAATTTCAGGATTTCTCGATTTCAAAAAAAAAACAATGTACCCCTCGGCACTGAAGTTCCTATTTATCCGTCATGTAGTTTATTTGCATTGACCTACGGGCCTCGGCAACTAAATCCACATTCGTTATAAAAAGTTACAATTCAGTGCCTTGGTATACAAACTTCTATTTTTTAAAATCGGCAGTGAAGAACGTCGAAATCGTTATTAAAATATGAGAAATGCACAGTGAAGTAAACCATTGTTTTACCACCTTTTTGTAGGCGGCTGGGCGATAGGTAATCGTCAACCGACGTCAACATAACCTACAAGAGTTGGTTAAAATGTTGTAATTTCGTGATTTTGATTTAAAAAAAAACAATATGCTCCTCGGCACTGGAAGTTCCTTTTTATCCCTCATGTGGTTTATTTGCTTTGGCCCTACGGGCCTCGACAACTAAACCCACATTCGTGATAAAAAGCTCAACTACAGTGCTAACCTATGTGGAAATTAATAAAAAAAATAAAAAATTAAAATTGAACTTCCAAGTGCCTATAACCTTCTTACTGAATGGACTTTGTACTAAGGTATGTTAGGTTTAATCGGTTTATTATAACCTAAGGAATCTATGACCAATCTGTGTACCATTCGTTTTGTGACACCCTGTATAATTGTTATCCTTGACTTTATGTATTTACTTACATCTTACATCAAAACAAACTAAAAAGTTTTGGTTTTGATGAACGGTGCATGTAGCTACAAGATTTAATTATAAAAAACCTTCAAAAGTGATCCAAGTATGTAGGTTACTATAGTTAACAAAACATAAAAAGTAAGCATTTTTAGATTACGATTACGAATCGACACGACACTAATGATAGTTGCAACTTGCAAGAAAGTTCTACTAACTGGAGCTATCTGACAATTATTTTCATTGAAAGTAATTGAAAAAGTAATTGATGTTTACAATTAGGTACAATTACTAAGTAATTGGTACTTGAATTACTATTTCGTGTGAGTAATTGAATCTCTGGTAATTAAATTACTTCATTGGGCGGTAATTGGTAATTAGTAATTAATTACTTTTATAAAGTAATTTGCCCAGCTCTGGTGTCATAGTAACATCAACCCTAAAGTGGTCTGACCAAGCTTCCGAAGTTACCCGCAAAGCCAATGTTGCATATTTTATCCTTAGGAAAGCGTTTCACAAACCAAATCAGCAGTTATTTCTTAAACTGTATAAATCCTACATACGTCCCATTCTGTAGTATGCTGTAACCATATGGTCCCCATATCTTATAAAATACATCAAACTGCTAGAAAGTACACAACGTCGTATAACCCGGTGGCCACCCTCGTGCTTCCACAAAAATTACCACGACAGGCTTGAGATTCTACACCTCACATGCTTATCAGAACATCGTAGTAGAGGAGACATGATTCATACCTGGCGCATACTATCAAGCAACAATCTCTCGGTGGATCTTAGTGACATCTTTGAACTAAACACGGATTCAAGATTGAGGGGCCATACCCTCAAACTCTCTCGCGAGAATTTCAAAACCACCCAACGTCAGAATTTCTTTTAAAATCGCGTGTTTCACAAATGGAACTCTCTGCCTTGATGAAGTGATCAATGCTCCTACCATCAATTGTTTCAAAAACAGGTAGGACGCATTTGTTCGTGCTTCTTTAGTGTAGTGCGCGGCGATTAGTGCATATTGAGTGCGTGAAAAGGCCTGTAATTTCCGTGTGATAGTTGCAGAATATTTTTCTGCTAGTGCGCGGTATAATAGAAAATGTCGCCTTTGTATCTAGTATTTCTATGCTTAACTGAAAAACGTCTAGCCATAATGTATGTAGTGTATATACATATTGCATATATGTTTAATTGTCTTAATTGCAATGTGCGGTTTTTCTATGTACTTTGTTGTGGGCATAATAGGGTGAAACCCTCTGTCCTTCTATTTGATTAATAATAAAATAATAATAATATATATAATTTACGTTTATTAAATGAATAGTTACAAATATCGGAACTAGGTTAGAGTTTTAGAATTTTACACTCTCTTCCCAAACTGATTTTAAGTATGCACTGATACAGCTATTTATTTGTCTGTTAGTTTAATAAGAAGTGTAAAGGAGACGCGGAAATATTTGAATGACAACAATTAAACCAAATAATTTATATAAACAAATGCTCGAAAATATCGTAGTAGTTTAACCACTTTTCAATTTTCATTTAAAAATATGTAAAGAACGTGAACTGAAACACAGAAAATAATGGGCTTAATTTGGGGCGGAACTCATTAAGACTTTTTCATAAGTCAAGTAACACTACTAATTCAGACGTTTTTCTTATCAAATAATAGTATGCACTGCATAATTAAAAAAATAAGTAGTCTCTGCTACATTCTGTTTTTGTGCTTCTTCTAGACAGTGTTCGTGGAACATTAAAAGTGGTTATAGCCTTTTTATATCCCACTCTAGTTTTAGAAACTTCCTTTAGTGCTTAACTCTTGTTTTCTTTTCCCCAAGATTGATTTTCCGTTTTTTATCGCTGTGTCGCAACTTAATGTCGCCTAAACTTCTTTTTATATATTATGCGCAGTATGTAGCTCCTGCTTCAGGGCGCAGATAACCACTACACTAATCTGAGGTTGAAATGACTTTGCAAAACATGACTAAATGCGTATTCACTATCGCAACTTAAGCTTCAAACGTGCTGAGGGGAAAGGTATTCAGTATTGCTGTTACGTACTTTGATTAACAATTTTGATGTTTTGCATGACCATTAATAATTACTGATAAATTATAATTGGTGATTTAATGAAATAGTATTTAATTACTTCACCTAAGTTACGAATACTAACAGTCGGACTGTTATCATTATTACTACATATTTTGTAAATCCCCGCAGCAACTTTTATTTTGTTATTTGTAAGTACTGCAAATAAAATAAACTAATTAACAAATAGAAACAATGTGGGCAAATAGAACTATAATTGCTTTTCCGCCATTAACTATTGTAAATATTGCGATGACCATATTTTTTATGATTATAATAGCAATTAATTAATAACGTTTCAAACATATCAAATAATATTTTATAAAATATTCCAGAAATGTGCTACTTTATTTTTTACAAGTTGTATAAAATAGCATTGGCATTGATAATTATTTGTAAAACGGTATTAAAAATAGTGTTAGCTTTGATTTTAACAAAATGTAATCAGAGCAGGCTTGGAAATAATGTAAAATGATGTAAGACCGAAGATAAACAATTAGGGACAGGAAGCCGAGCTGTGAAGTGGTGTTAATTTTGGCTTCCCCAATAAATAATTGTTAATACGTGAATAAATACTCTTTTCTCAATTCAGTGTGTTTGATATTAATTTTATATCCTTTGGGTACGCTGTAGTAGGTTGTAATAATTCGTGGCTCACCTGCTGATATTTAAAAAGTGTTTGATTTGTGCATCGAGTGTTGGTTGGTTTTTCCGAGATTGTGTACGAGGTGCGAGTAGTACAATTGGATCCCCGTGGGCTAGATGTATGCAGCGACCTTCGTGGGAAGCAGTTGGCACTCTAGGTGTGAGGCAACGGCTGAATTAAAGGCGTCTTCACAGCGGTCGAGCTACAGAAGTCGTTTTGCAAGCGTCAGCGGCTTGTATCGGCAGGCCAACGAAGAAAGAGGGACCCGGGCATCGTGGGACTTGCTGGGGCTCGCGCCTAGTTTCCATTAAAAAAGCATGGGAAATGTCAGGAAAGTTCATCCTAATAGATTAAATTCCAAGCGTGGCGTCGGTTTTATGTGCATTTCCGAGAGAAGCTGAAACCATTTTTCGGCTTCGCTCGAATGTTTTGTCCACATACCAATTATTTCAGGACCAGCCTGTATATTATCTTTGCATAACAATCAGCTCGTATTTCAAATTATTTCAATTTACCAGTTCGCTCAATTCGTACCAATATCTGGGAAAACCCAAACTCCCGCGCGCTTACCGCGAGGTCGCAGCGTCCAGCTGTCTTCGTTAGTTCGCCGAATGCGCTGGCATTATTTTCCTGTACCTCGACGAAGCGACTTGCGTCCCGTTCGTGCTTTATTACGCCACGACGATTAATTTTGAAGGGCTGATAGTTTTGATTCAGGTACGATTGAGATTTTCTGTTTGCTATTCTCGTATTAATTATGTTTCTTTGTCTCTTAATTGACAGTTTTACCCAAGAATTTAATCTTGGAAGCAAGGCTGCTGTCCTGATTTAATTTTCAACACCTGCTAACGTCCTACCTAGCTACTGCAGTTTGAGAATGGCTTCGCTTCAATTGCTGACGCATCCACGGCGCTTTTAACCACCGGGTATAGCAGCTTCCGGCCAGCATTTGTCTAACAGCAACTCATGGGCGTTGGAGGACTCTCTGCTTTCAAGCAGATTCGGGCTGGTTATTCCAGGATTAAACTTTATATATCCAATTATCACCGATATTTGAAATTTAAATTCGTACATTCCATTATTGTTATCAATATTTAAAGTTGAAATTTGTACTTTTCATTATTACTAACATGTAAAGTTCAAACTCATACATTCAATTATTTTTAATATTTGAAGCTTAAATACGTTAGGTTTGATTAAATGACAGCGATATGCATATCACTCGATTTACCTTGCGGTTACAATTTATTTAATAACACAAAGGGGTTCTTGATCTTGATGCGTGTTGCAACCTTCAATTAATTTGCACATTTTTATTATTACATTATTTATGATCAAATTATTTTAATTATTTAATATTGGGTTACCATTATAGACTACAAGATTATTTAGTAGTTAATAAATAAATGCTAGTCACTTGTAGTTAATTATATTATTCGAAGTCATCTGATTTCTGGCGCACATATCTTTTTTGAAGACTTTGCAGGGTACACAACTGGTGATTTGAACCTACGACCATATCGCCCAATTTGAGTTAGTTCAGCCTGCGCGGTGAGTGAAAATTTTTAGAGCTTCCGTGTAGTACTTACTTTAAGGAGGTTAATCTGTGATTTTTACTACCATGATTATTTTATCTAATTAATCGCAGGTCAGCTTCTTTATCGTAACAAAGCGTTATCTCAGTTTTTTGTGACGTCTATTTACTTACTGCAATTTTTATCAACTATGCAACGCTTTAATTCCGTAATCACAGATAATTGCTGAATAATAGCCATATTTGAATTACGTTCCCATTAGTTAAATAGTATCCAGTATTGTAGCGATCCTAGTAGTTGAATCAGCACTATACAAAGTGTTTACAATTAATGTATTAAAAAAATATAACACTATAATTTAATAGAAAATGTTTTCCCTATAATTTATACAACTCAAAATAATACTTGCTAGAGACCCGACCCATATGAGATTAAAGTCATTTATTTTAAATAAATAATATCCACAACAAGCATATAAAACCCATAGTAAATTGGTGCCCAACGTGGGGCACTTTTGTATCATTTGTTTATTGAACTTGTAGAAAAACTTTTATATTATATATTATACATTCAAATAATATTCTGGAAATTATGTGGCACACTTAAGTTATAATAATTAACCCAGGGTCGAACAGTTGGTTTCGTGGAACAAAAGCGGCTAGGTGGCGTAAATATAACTGCACCATTGTTGCCTAAGAAAAAAAAGTTGACTATAATACTTTTTATTTTATGCCTTCAATTATTTTTTATTTTATGTGCTACTCCAACCTCTTCTAATGTGATATGATTATAAACTCTAAACATCAAACTTTTTCTTGTGTAAAATATAGAATATGTTTTGTGATATGATTATTCTCAAAATAATAATTTAGTCGCGTTATGGAACTGAAGTATTTACATCTAATTGCTGCATGATCCAGACACACATAATTTTGATACTCCGGGCATACATATCCAATTTTTATTACGTGTCCTTCGACAAACATAGTATTGTCCCCGAGTATTTGGTTTTTGGAAGGTCGGTTACTGGCCTTTATACGTAGCAAGCAAAGCAAGACGTAGTATTAACGAAAATTCCCCATAGCAACATCATAGTTTATATTATTCTCAGACAACTAACTCAAAAATGCCGGAGAATGGGTAGTGGACATAAAGAGGTGCTTACTTCGCTAATTAGTAGAAGCAAGGATGAATCAAGCAATAACGGCGCCAGGTTCAATAACTTACCAAGTTAGCTTCATTGAATCATGGGGAGTGAGTTACGACGAAACAGGCCGAAAGAAATAACGACTCCTCAAAGAACATTAAGTAAATAAATAACATTAACTGTAATAAATAATAATTTGTTGATTTACAATAATATATAATTAGCATCTGGGGATAGATGGGGCGTAACTTACGGGTTACAAGGACAACATCAGCACAATGTGAGAATTACGGATACTCCAGTTTACGCGATCAATTAAGCTAAGGAATGCATTCGATAATGAATTAAAATTTACGCTGGGCCCGTAATTGGAAAACGAACCCAAAAGAAAGCATTATTAATACAGCAGCTAACCTAAAAGTTAAGTGAATGAACAACACACGACACCAATATTTAGAAATTAGTGTAGCTGATTGATCCCTCGCGGAATCGATCAAGTGAAAGCATTCGAAGTTCTGAATGAAGGATTGCTACTAACGTTCCAATAAAGAAGCTACGGGTTAATTCGCTACATTCTAATGCCCTGTTGAGCACGAAGATTTAACATATACATTGATTATTTTATCGGTTAAATCCAACGTTAACGTTTGCTATAGTCGCAGATTCGTTTGGGCAAATGGAAGTCATGACGTCGGTCCGTCTGATATTCTTATTAGAATTAATATCACATAAGAGTTGAAAGATTCGTGTAGCGCGCAACAATAAACAATCGCCTGTCAACCATTATATTTATCCCGGCGCAAAAAGTAGACATGTTCAAAGTTCGCGTCGAGCAGTTTTCACTGGCGGACGTAAATCATTCAATTCAGGAATATCCCAAAACGGAAAAAACGTAGAACGTGGTGACGTTAGGCTGGCCCTCAGCCCAGCTTAATCGGTTGGCAATCGCGTAGAGTTATTTTGATTGTTTCTCCATTTGCAGTTGTATACAGTGGATATTAAATTAATGTTTGTTATTTTACTTCCTAAATTATTTATTTACGTGTTAATGAAGCAACAAGTTAAACCTATATCGGAATGATTTTGTAATTTTTCTCTTTTTGTGATTTTTTGAAACTTCAGATAATTTGTTTTAGTTTCTCGTTTTCCTTGTCATATGTGATTGTTTAACATTTGTTCAAGTTTCAGTATTATTTTCCTTTAGTGTCTCCATTTTTTTACTTTATCTTAACCTCCTATAGATTGTTCTATCCATGATTTCACTCAATTATGTTCTGGGTCTAATGTCTCTTTTATTTTTGCTATATAATTCATATTTGTGATCTAGCATCGATAGCATTTCTTTTAAATTTAACACTACGCTTCGGGGGCGTTAGGCGTCGATTAAAATACTGTTCGCCAGCTCTGCTTCTATGGGTCGGTGGGGTATTTAGAACATTGGAGGTGACTATGTGTGGTTTCATTTCCTTTATATATACATGGAGTACCATGCACAATAATTACAAATGAAGCTAAAGGGTTTTTCTGATTCTTCTACAAAGCGGTGGCGTCCGACCAAGGTGCGGGGCCTAAAAAAACCGCGAAGGGCTGCTTTGGCATGGACGGGGTTCTGAAGCTCGGAGTGAACAGGGAAGTTTGACTGTCGAGGGTGCTGCAGTTCTGTAGTGCCGGGTGAACGAGACATTCAACATGGATAGGACTGCAGAGGCAAAGCGTGGTTCGGCCTTCTGGTGAAGAAGTAGCTTCTGGGCGACCAAAGAGGTTCAACTGTCGAAGATGCCGCAATACTCTGGGCGAACGGCAGAGGTCTGTCCACAGAGAAGGCTGCAATAATCTTAAACGAAGGTTGGGCCGCAGAGATGGAATGTCAAAGTTCTAGGCGAACAAGGACAGTTCAGCTGCAGAGATCGACTGTCAATGTTCTAGGCCAGAAGTTGTTAAACTTTTTTCCTGGAGTACCCTTTTATTAAATTTCGAAAAGTTATTGTACCCCTAAATCCAGTGAATCCGGAGTTGGTTAGCACCCTTTGCTTAACACCATATCGTAATTCGTAAAAACGAGTGAAGAGTGTTAAATTTCGACAGAAGTACCTAATTGTGGGAGATGTTCGCAACTTAATAACACCAAAAGAAATAAAAGGGTTACGGCTATTGCACATTTTTCCAACGTGCAAAATATTAAGAGACGTTCGAAATCCCTCAAAATGGAATTTGATAAATGTTTGCAACTCATTGGGAGTAGTTCAAGAAATGTTTAAAAGAGTAAATCGCGTTTTGGCAATGGGAATAAACATAACCTACAATCGGAATAAACATAACTTACATCACATTAAAAAAAATTTTGAAAATGAAAAGTTCGGGACAATCTGGGCTCCGCATTTTTGCTATCCTCTTCTAAAACTTGAAACTTGCCATATCCATATTATTTGTGTACATACACAAAAAAGTTTAAAAAACATTTACCTGGAATTTGGAATAGGAAAATTGTACCCGGACCATTTGCACGTGCGTCGAAGGCCCGGTATGGTTGGTTAAAAGTAGATAGATCAGTAATTAACTAGCTAAGACAGGACCATGTTTATTTATTTATTTATTTATTTCGCACTCAGCCAACAGCCGTTAGGCCAATTATAGGCGTCGCTGTGCAGTTATGAGGACTTCCAACCCCACTAACGACTGTCATGATGTTGTATGACCGCCGGGACCAACTTTTTTCCGTGATAGCCCTACCACGAGGCGCCGAGAGATGCAGCCGTGGAACTCCCATCCAAGTTCTGACCAGAGACAGCGTTGCTTAACTCTGCTGATCGAACGTGGACGCTTGTTCAAGCTACACCACTCGGGACCCTGTATACTAAAGTAAGTGCAAAACGTGCCAACTACCATGCTGGAGGTACTTATCATTAGATAATCAAGTTGTATGGTTGCAACATATTTAATAAATATATATCACTTAGCTGATATTTTGATGATGAAACTGAAATAGAAGAATAATGATTCGGTGGGAAAATTAATTTAATTACAAATATATTTTTTTGTGCAACCGTGCTGAAAAGTGTTTCTACGGACGTAATTACGGCTGCGAAATTCGTTTTCGCAGCCATTACTATTTCGCCGCCGTCATTAGAAACCACTCGGATGTTGATAAAAAAATAAAGGCAAACATCGGAACTTGGTGTCTTCAAAAAACTGTATTTATATTTAAATTACAAACTCCAAATCGCCATGACTCGTCACTCAAACAAACTCCAAATCGCCATGACTCGTCACTCAACGATACAGCTAACGAATACGCTTTAAAACATTTTTGTGGGGGTAGCGCCGGGTGCACTGGCTCCTCACTTAAAGATACCCCTAGAATTACTGGAAAGCACCAAGTCGCTAGTGCTATTTCTTTATACAAAAATCCAGTCGCTTTGACCAGATTAATAATTATTTAATCAAGCTTGAGTCGTTTTAACGAGAACGCAGTTATTTAGACAACTTTTAATCGTCTCTTTCATTCGTACTTTTTAAATGTAATTCTAACGCTAATAAATCAATATTTCAACGAGATTAACTCAAATGTTTTAATTAAATTTATGTGGCTTAAGTGCAAGACCTTTTTTAATATTTTATGTATTAATGTGAGCGTTTGGCTTATGCTGAAATAATAGGGACATATTGCTATAGAGAAAACACTTATTAACGAGTTACACGCATCATACGGACTTAAACAAGACTTCATTTCAAAGACAAATGTTGGCTCATTATCGTAAGCTATTTTATAAATGGTAAAAGATTCGCTTGCGTTGTAAAATTGTATTTAAAATATCGAAGCTTTTGTAGCCATTTTCCATTTGTTTTGCTGCTAATCAACAGTAAAATTTACTTGTGCAAAATAGAAAACACAAACTGTAAACCAGAAGAGAGGAAAATACGATTTTTGATCGTTCATTTAAGACCTCATTGATCTATTTCTGACGTCTACTTTTTGAGAATAAATATTTCTAAAAAATTTCAAGCGGTTGTCATTTAGGGTGAATATTACAATGGTAATTATCGGAGAGTCGTGCTGGTTTTATAGACACCTGATATAATTTCCACACATATAGTTCAGGCATTGTAAGACAGATGTAAGGTTGTGAACATGGCTAGCTTTGAATAACATGCAATGGGCACTAAAGGCGGAAAATTGAAACTTTGCAGTGCATTATTAGAAATTTGAATTCAAGGACATAAAAATACAAACAAGAAAGCTTAATAAACTTTCTGACAATTGTTTGACAGTTTACACTTTTGAAGTGTTATTAAAATGAGTCGTATTATTTTCCGTGTGATCTCATTTGGGAAATAGTCTGATCGAATATATCTCGGTCTCATTATTTTGCAGGTAAAATTTGAAGTCCAGACTTTCTGCTTATAGGTAACCTTCTTCGGCAAATGTAATAACAAAATCTACCGCTATCGCTCGGGATCTTGATCATGTCATTTGCCTCGAAAGTTTACCAAAGCATCAATCTTTCGCTTAAAAAAAATTTCGGCGAAATAATGATCCCTTGATACATTATAACTAAATCTAATTGCAGTTTATATCTTCACATACAGTTATTACAAATAAATATGTTATTTTTAGAATTAATAATGTAATAGATTTAATTTTTTACGTAATGTGTACTTTCTTGCTGAATTTGTTACAAATTTGATTAGAATTAGCAACGAACAATTAAAATAGACGGTATGGTCTAATGGTTAGGATATCTGGCTCTTACCCAGCAGACTCGAGTTCGACTCCCGATAGCAGAATACTTTTTTTAAATTAGTAATTTTTTATTTTTATCTCTATAATAAGTTTTTCATTTGCATTAATGAAATATTTGTAACAGCATTAGCAGCATCCGAAAGGTCTAGTGGCTAGGATGGATACCTCGCATTTGATCGGAGTTAAAAATGTTACCAGAAAATTATACAACTTTTCAAGCCCTAATTTTCTAAATTTGCACGTGCCCACCTACCAAAACATCTGCCGTCTGCATACATTTCACGCACAGAGCACCTGGTCAGTAGAGAAACAAACCCTTAGTTATGTTGAATAGCTGAGGTAAACATGTTTACATTAGAAAATTCGAGTTTGTCTATACTAATATAGATAGCAGCACCCCGCAGTACAATAAAAAGAGAGGAACAATTGTGGGTTGTTTCTTATTTAAAACGCCAGCCTTAAGAGCGATTTTGCAATGTAGTTGAATGAAAGAGATGAAAGAGAACCGGCGCAGTTTTAAAGTGAGACTAAGAAACCCCGATAATGTTCATGGTGTTAGATGTGATTGCAAATCGTGTAACTGCAAACACTTGTCCATTCTTACGTCCTACGTCTATTTTTTGTCCCTCTATATTTTTACACTCGAAAACTTCCAGCCTACTTCCCTTAATATTACCGTTTTGCGGTGCTCGATGTTCTGCTTTCACTTGGACCCCGTCAAAAAATATTATTCTAATCGCTTGTTAAATCTTTCTCTGTCACACATGACAGATATTTATTTTATATATATATTTCGTTTAATTAACAGCGTGTTCGTCCTTTCTCGTTGTATGTAAAACAAATACCGAAATGAGTATTCCACACTTCCATGGTAATTTTATGCAATGCGGATCATAATACATCGGGAGTAATATTAATGCGAGATAGTTTGTAAACAACAATTTATTTTGATACTTAGTTTGCAACAGAATATTCTACAATCAAATCTTTATATTCGTATACTACATTGAGTAACAAAAAAATCAGATCTAGTTTTCTGTGGCTCCATATAAGCACAATGCAATATCAGCCAACTCGATCTTAAAAAAATATCTGATCTCGTAATTAAGGCGCCCATAATGATTTGCCTTAGCGCGTCATTGTGTATGAAGCTGGGAAGCAGTCTGCAAGTAACATACAAGCTACATAAGAATACGAAGGGAAATATATAGTAATTCCAATACTGTGGTTCTTGGCCATGGAGAAAATTATGTAACCTGTAAAACTTAAAGGTGGAGACCAACTTGGAAACACAAATATTAATATAACCTCTATTCTGTATTTTCGGAGGATGCTGTACTTAGTAGAGAGACGGAAAACAGTTTGCACTTTTGCAGCACTTCTTACACTAATGTGTACAGATTGGATTTTATACAAACTGCATATTCTGTAACTCATGCATATCTTAAGATACGATTAAAAATGTGCACGAAGTCAAACTTTTAAAATAAATTGACACCAATTAATTAATGCATATTTACGCATTTCTTGTATATTTTAACAGTAGTGTGCATATTATAACATAAATCTATTTTGTTTTGCCCAGGAATGTTTTCAGATATTCGGAATGTAAAAAAATGCATAAAAGTGGTATTTGCTGACAATCTTCGTAAAAAACAAGCATATCTAATAATATTGAATTACTATATACATACGACAAATGACGAGCTTTTGCTTTCGACACGGATTACATCAGCGCAATTTGAAACGCAAGTTATGATTTTTGATGAATCTTTGGCATTAATGAACAGTTTTGAGTACTTACATTGTCGTATTAATTTCTACCAATTGGTGAAAGGAAGTTTGTTTACTGTTCATTATACACTATTTTTTGCGACCGTTTCCTATGATGTGCTAGCCGTTTTGAAAAAATATAAAAGGTAAAGTAAGCAGTGCTCAAATTTTAGAAAAAAAAAATTAATTCAGTAATGAATAAAAACCTTGGCTATACTATCTTACATAATATAAACCACGTAATCTAAATTTTATTATAGGTTTATAATTAATAGACCATTAATTGAAACATGTTTAAATTCTGCATAAAGTGAATGAGATGGCATATATGTACATGCATATTTTGGCATATGTACATGCATATTTTGGCATATGTACATGCATATTTTGGCATATGTACATGCATATTTCTAAAATGTTCTGCATATTTTAACAAAATAAGGTGCATGTATATGCGCATATTTTGGTATTAATGGGCTGCATATACTCCGTTCTCTACTAATGTGTAACAACTTCCACAAACTATTGCTGTGTTAGTAGACAAAACTACATATATCAAATACGATTTAAATTCCTTTCGTTGCGAACTTCTGGCAGACACGGATAATAAAGCAAGCGATGCCTATTAAATATTTATGAGTTGCAATTATAGGAAACCGAGGCCATACGAAGTGGTAAAACACCAAGTATTGTAAGGTGGTGGAATATCAGTTTGTTCAAGGGATATAATCTTGAAAAATCGATACATGTTGATAGAATTTTTATAGTATAGCTGTACAGTGTACAAGCTAGTGATGGGCTTATTGGAATGAAAAATAACCGGTTATCCGGTTATTGAAATAACCTATTTAACTCGGTTTTCGTTCCAAGTATTTGAATGAAAAATAACCTCATGCTGATACGTACTACGCTTTGAATATAAAACCTCTATTCAAAGGTACTACGTGCCGTATCTCAGCGACCTACGCAGTGCCCAAAATTCTGTAAATATAAATACGTCATAACTCATAAACAAAGCAGGTTGTACTGAAAACACCATTTGGTTATCGCGTAACTACCTCCTATCATAAAAAATATCAAATTCTGGGAACCTGAAACCTTAACGCTTAAAAACTGCAAACGCATCAAGCTATAAAACAATTTTTTATTTGCTTACATCTCCAAAGGTTTTAAAACAAGAGGCGGCGCCTTTAACCCGCCCGATCGATAAAGATAAACGTTTTACCACTTTTTATTGCGATTAGCAAGCAGTCCCCCATATTTCTTTCTCTCTACACTTCTTAATAAATACCTCTTAATTTCCAATACATAACACATAATGTACGGTCGGCGCCTTAGAAATCGGGCACTACACACTATTATGATATATTTTGCATGTATTTTTTAAGTGTATAAACTGGGTTTTTACAGTTATTATGGTTTTAATTGTTACGTCAGATTGTTTATTGTTTGTCAATTATGAAATGCCATCTCACATTAATGAAGTAACCGGAGCAAGAATACTCCAAAGACTAGAAGAACATATTACGTGTCCCGATTTCTAAGGCGCCGACCGTACATATTATGTTTTTTTTTCCTCTGCTATCTGCAAGTTACGATGTCGATGCAGATGACGGTGAACCGCCAACCGGCTGACTTAATCGAAACAAATCGAGAGCCAAAATTTATTCGAAAATAATCATTCGGTTATTAATATCATTCGAATGCAAATAATTCGGTTATGAAAATTGTCCGGTTATGCCCATCACTAGTACAGGCTATCGAGGCCCTTGGCTTATATCATTCTTACCGTACGGAATGTGCAGTTGAAGCGTTATTCGAACTGCACTACTCTCGCCTTTTTGGCCCTACAGATTGACACCTTAAACTAAACTCACCTACTTACTTATTTAATCTTACCCCATATTTACCCTGTTACGCGTTGAGGTTTCCCATTCTCTGAGGTGTAAAATTTGATCGATTCCTATCTGTGTGGGGTAGTTTTCCTTCACTTGAGTCAAGCTTTTCCCATGTCTCACAGATTGTTTCATGAGATGTTTTATCGGACCTCCACTCTCTCGGGTGTGTATCACACGACGTTTTGGGAGGTTTTGATGTACTCCCATCCTCAGGTGAATGAACTGGATAGTTCTGAGGGCTGATTTCTGTACGTCTTTTTCACGTACACTCGTGTCTACTCCGGGGCTTAAACCCGAGACCACTGATCGCTTGAGACTGCGAGTCTGTCACTCTTACCACTGAGCCACCGTCTAACGTCTGTGTTGGGAGTTCTTTGAAGCTATGGAATTCTGGGAAATGGAACTATTCGTCGCCGCCGAGTAGTAAAACGACCTTTGTATGTGTAATAAAGGTAGGACATTTTTATTATTATGAAAACAACAGCAGGAGAATGTTGGTTTTTCTTCATGGCTTTTTCATGGTCCACTCTTCACAATCGTATTATAGTACAGATTCTATCATTGCCTGACACATTCGTTTTTTATTTTTGATAAATATATTTTTTAGACCACCACGCACTATTCAAACATATCATTATCTTTCTGCTCTGTTGGATTTTGTTTCTAATTTCTGTATCTCCCAAACCATTCTTCTCTATTTCAAATCGGTAACCACTAAATCCCGAAATCTTATTAGTGAATCCATGATTAATTCCAAGCTATCACAAATGATATTGAGTAACATTATATGTTGAATACATTCTAAAATGACATAGTAGAGCCTTATTTGTCGGTGTAGCCGTGTAATATAACTTAGCATATTTATGTATATTTGAAGTTAGAATATATTATGATTTTATTGACGCATAACCTAAATATATTTTATAGGTCTAAGCATTAGAGTTATTGGCTAATCGACTCGAGTGTTTTGCACTAAATTTAAAAATCAGTTGTATTTTGTTGGAATTTTCAACTGGTGATGTATGTTATTATTATAATGATATCTTAGATAGTAGCTATAACTGTTAACACTTTTGATTGAAGGGTACATGTTTGTATTGGACCCAGTTTTAAAGGCAGCAATTTGTTCTTTCGTGACCATACTAGATGAGATTAATTTTTGATCATACTTTACTTAACTTTTGAAACACCCGCCGGGCGCCCTTGCTTTTTAAGGAGCTACTGGACCAAGAAGAAGAAAAGACGAATCTTACCTTGATTTTACACAATAAGCCACCATGCCACACCTCGTCGAATGTCTGTGTGACGTACTGGAATGCGGCAGAACAGTATCTGTTTGTTAGTAGATCATTTCTGATGTTCGTAGCTACTCGATGGACCTGCCCTAGGGTCCAGTGTTATTTTCTAAAACCGCACTAATGTTTGGGTATAAGATCTCTATGAAGTTGGAGCAAATTTCTGCTAAAAAAGTTTTTTTTTTTTGTAATATTTCCGACAGTATGGGTAGACCACTAAAGGGGCGATATGACGATACTAATGCCCCTTCCTTGCCTGTTGTTGGGAGAACGATAATTTGACCAATCTTCCACTATAGTGGTACATAACCCAGTCGCAGGATAGAATTAAAGATCCTAGTGATCATTCTAAGAGCGGCGCCAGGCAGCCCTTTGGCAATTTTTCCTGTGATCAAATCGAATTCAGAAGCCGTTTTCTGTCTGTATGTTGAAGTCTTTTTACAGCACTGTTGTAGTTGGCCTTTTTGCCGATATTGTGAGTTTTGTGCAATTTTTCCTCAATTTGCGTTTTTAACCAGTGTTTAAACATTGGACAAGTATATTTTTCACTATTTTCTTCTACTTTTGGGCGTGATTTCCAGGCTGCTTCTTCTACCAGTTAACTATCATTGACGAGTGGTCTAGAAAACTTTCCCACACAACTTCACTGTAAGTAGTTTGCAGAAATTCCTTTTGTTATGCAGAAGTCCAGAACGTCGGTGGCTTTTGTTATATCTGTAGTGCAATAAGTGAATTCCCCGGTGAACAAGTGTTGGAGACGTTTAGTTTCCACTGCGAGATGAGTTGACCACCCCTTGAGGTTGATAGTTTTGATCTCAAGTTCGGATTTCATTGCAAGATGAAGTCGACCACCCCTTGGGGTTGGTAGTTGTGGTCTCACGTTCAGCTTTCATTGCGAGGTGTAGTTGACCTCCGCTTGATGTTGTTAGTCGTATCCCGAAGAGGGATGATTTGCGTCATAGCCCCACCAGTTAGAAAAAGATGTACTACAAGTGTTTTAAAGAAGCTTTCAGAACCTATTTTCTGTATCCTGTTATTTGGAGACGATCAATATACCGAAATGGTGGTTAGGGTTCCATTTCAATTTTCAGTTACTGGTTGCTTGAATGTTATTTTGAGCATCTTTTCTACAAGTTCATAATGTTTCATAGATAATGACAGCAGAACCACCACGTGCCCTGCCTTCAGGGTGTTATGTATTGTATATATTGTGATGAAATGGGTCTATAAGCTCCACGCGAGCCAGTAAATGTAATGATTGCTTGTTTGTGAACTTTAATTAAAATTCAATAAGTTAAATTGTGGCTGGTGAAAAGCGAAATGTAATAAATGATTACACAAATAAATGGTTGTATGCCCCTTTTATATTTTATCTAATCTGCAAAACTGATTTGGCTAACTACAAGGTAAGCATGAAACTCTAATCTCATTGGGTTGGGGTCATAAACGGACTTTACATCTAGTATGAGCCGTCGTTGCGAGTAGTGGTTGCAGCAAGCTGGTGCGCTCGTAAATTCTGATATATAAAGTTCATCGTTAATTATTTAGTACTAGTGTGTACTGCTGTTTGGACATCTTAGTGATAGTGAACTCCGTATTTTAAACACATAATGCCGCTCACCAAGAGTCAAGTGGAAGATGTTCATGGTATTATCTCAAACCATGTAAGCCAGCTCCTCCACAATGAGGAATTTCTAAAGCAAATTATAAGTAGCTTATCTGATGCTTTAACAGACAAATTAAGTCAGGATATAGAAGACCTGAAAATTAACGTGGCGAACCTTCAAGAACAAAATGCTGAATTAATCGAAGAAAACAGCACTCTGAAATGCGATATTTATAAACTGAAGGTTAGCCTTGACCATCAAGAGCAATACAGCCGCAGAAACTGCATTCGTATCTTCGGAATAAAGGAAGAAGATGCTGAAGATACCGACCTCAGAGTGCTTGATATTTTTAAAAATAACTTGAACTTAAATGTAAGCAAGGACGACATCGACCGATCGCATCGTGTGGGACCTGTCCCAAAAAATAAGTCTAATCCCAGTGCTAAACGCAGACCTATTATCGTTAAGTTTGTGAGTTATCAAACACGAAGTCTTGTTTTCAACAACAAGAAATTGTTAAACGGTCTGGCTATGTTATCCGGGAGGACCTCACCAGAACGCGATTTTTGCTTCTGCAGGAGGCTATCAAGAAAGTGGGAGCAGCAAATGTGTGGACATCAGATGGACGCATTATAGTTAACAACAACAATAGAAACACCGTAATTAATACGCGCGATGAACTCAAAAATATTTCTGTGTAACAATTACCGCACACCAGGCTTTATCATCACAATCTCACCTAAATTTCGGCACTAGCTGAATTTTTGTTTGTTTTTTTATGCATGGGGAACTGAACTGCGCCCACCTGAACGCAAGGTCTTTGATAAAACACCTCGCCGTCGTCAGGGATCTTGTATTGGCTGGTGAGTATGACATTGTAGCTATCACCGAGACGTGGTTATCGGACGCAATTTCTAGTAATGCAGTAAACATTGCTGGATATAATATTGTGAGGCATGATAGACCCTCGAGGGCGGGAGGTGTGGATTTTTACATAAAGTCTGCCGTAGGTTTTTGCATTCTAGAAACGGAGAATGAAATTGAACAGCTCTGGATTGCAATATTTTGTAATAATCGTAGATATGGGTTTGGAGTTGTTTACAACCCTCACAGAAGCCTTTATGCCAATTTCTTTAGTTCTTTAGAGAATACTTTCTCAACGATCTTGTCTCAGATTGAAGATGTATTTTGCTTCGGTGACTTTAATGTTAATTTGCTGGATGTGGAGAGCGCTGCTTCAGTTTGTGCTTTAGAATTTTTTGAAGCGTTCGGACTCACTCAGTTAATAAATGAGCCTACGAGAATTACTGCTGAATCAGCCACGTTACTAGATTTTATTTTAACTACTAATACAAGCATTACAAAAAATGCACTGGTTATTCCCTCACATGAAGTAGATCACAGTTTGATTTGCTGTAAAATCGATATTCCAAACGAAAAATCAAAACAGGCTATTTACACTTACAGGGATTTTAAAAATCTTAATTATGAACAGTTTAATTATGATCTTCAGTCTATACCCTGGCGGAATATTTATCAGTTAGACAACATAGATGTTAAAGTCCAGTTTTTAACAGAAAATTTAACTATTTTATTAAATCTACATGCTCCATTTGTTAGTTGTAGAATATCGAGAAAGCCAGCGCCGTGGTTGACCAACACCATTAAACAAATGATGCGCTTACGTGACAAGGCTCTACGTCGTTTTAGTGTAAGTAAGAATCCTGTGCATTTTACTTATTATAAGCAGCTGAGAAATGCGGTTACTGCTGCAGTGAGACGTGAAAAAAAGGCGTATTATGTAGAAACATTCAAACAAAATTCGCGATTATTTTGGAAAAAACTAAAATCCTTAAATTTAACTAGCAAAGCAAGTAACGCTGATCTTCCTCCTACCTTTGGTGATGCCGATGAAATTAATAATTATTTTATAAATTCAATTCCTCGATTAACTACGAATAATAATATGTTATCAACTTTCTACGAGAGCCATCGGAAAAAGTCTGTCAAATGTACTTTACGATTCCAACCTGTTGAAGAAGAAGAAGTTCTTAAAATTATTTGTTCCATTAAGTCTAATTCTACTGGTGCTGATGGTCTTAACATTCATATAATTAAATTGTGCATTCCCTTTTTATTGCCAGTTATAACTCACATTGTCAATTATTGCATTAGCAAATCCGCTTTTCCCAGCTGCTGGAAAAGAGCTTTAATATTGCCTATTCCCAAAATAACTGCACCCAAAGAAGTCAAGGATTTACGGCCAATAAGTATATTGCCCACACTTTCAAAAATAATTGAACGAGTAATTGAACGGCAACTCAGACAACACTTAGAAATAAATCAAATAATACCCGTTACTCAATCAGGCTTTAAAAAAAATCACAGCTGTAGTACTGCGCTCCTGCATGTAGTCGATGACATTGTGGTTGCTACAGACCAAGGTAAGTTGACAGCACTGGTTCTTTTAGACTATTCAAAGGCTTTTGATACTATCAACCATTCTATTTTAATATCGCTTCTACACTATATAGGACTTAGTACTGAATCAATTGCCTTATTAACTAGTTATCTTTCTGAAAGATACCAAGCTGTTAATTTGTATGGTTGTTTATCTAATTTTCTAAAAATTGATACTGGAGTACCCCAAGGCTCCATTCTAGGCCCAATTCTCTTTTGCATTTATATTTCAAATTTTTCTTTAGTCTTACAATCGACTGAATGTCATTTTTATGCTGATGATTGCCAATTATACATGTCTTTCGCAATTAAAGATCTTCCTGATGCATGTGCTAAAATAAATCAAGATTTACAAAAATTAACCAACATTTCTAATGAACACTCCCTAAAACTTAATCCTAACAAATCTGCAGTCATGCTTTTTGGAAAGAAAAGTGACGTAAATTATGTAAAGAATCACTTCAATCTATACATTGGCAAGGACACACTTCCTATAGTTGAACAAGCCAAAAGTTTGGGATTAACGATTGATTCAACTTTGCGTTTCAATAAGCATATAAGCAATTGTTTACAAAGTGCCTACTGTAATCTTCCACTAATTTTTCGAAATCGTCATATACTAAATAAACAAATAAAAACTATATTGTGCAATACCTAGTTTTATCTAAAATTGATTTTTGTGATGCGGTGTATGGCTTCTGTTTGGGTTACAAGGATGTGGCTAGAATTCAAAAACTTCAAAATTCTTGTTTACGCTTGATTTTTGGAATACGGAAATATGCAAGAATTTCTCACAAATTAAAAATTTCTGGTTGGCTAAATATGGCAAATAGACGTCTATTACATAGCTGCTGTTTGTATCAAAAAAATTTAACTTCAAAAACACCGCCGTATTTGTATAACAAAATCAGGTTTCGTACAGACGTCCACAACTTAAATTTACGCTTTAGGGGTAATATAACTATCCCTACTCATCATACTCAACTAGGAAAGCGTAGCTTTTCATATTGTATAGCAAAATATTATAATCAATTACCCTTAGAGTTTAGAACGTTGCCATTACCACGTTTCGGCGATCGGCTCAAGCGTTACTTGGTAGCTAAGCAGAATTCTTAGATTACAGTCAATCATTTCCGTTATATTATACACCGCGCTTGTCAGTCACATTTTCAGTTTCAGTTTGGGTGCGGCGGTTCAGTCTCGTCTATGTTTATTTGTTATTACTTGCATTGATATTTTGTTTTTAAAATGCCAATTTTTTCGAATTGGGTTAAGTGGAAGAGCAGTTCACAGTAATTCTACTGTGAACTGAACTTCGCCCAAAATATTGTACATATATTTTGATTTTTTTCATGTACATATATTAATAAAGGCATTTATTATTATTATTATTATTATTATTCGTAAACTTAGTAGTTCGAATGCGCGGTTCTTGGTAGATGAAAAAAATCTTTGATTTGACAAATGACACAAAATGTCGCTAGTGGTGACAGCGTATTTGAATGTTTTAAAAGTTAAATTACTGTGAGAAACGCGTCAGGTAATTATTCAAATTTTCGCGCTTGCAACAATTAGCACTGTTTTGTTTCAGTAATGACGTAGGAACACCTCGCCTTGCTTGTTTCGTGACGTAAAAGGGACGCCAAAACGTGCATTTGTTTTTATTTGCTTGGGTTCTCAGCTGAATTCGCACAATCCACCGACGCTACTCGATTTTTGGATAAACCGAAGCAAATGGGGCCTCGGGAAAATGCTAAGCCACTCCGGAAAGGTTTGACCTCGGATTTGAATGCGTTTCCGACACTCCACACTTAAATTTGCAGGCTTTACCGTACCTCGTTTGCAGACTTCTGAGCTGCCCGTTGTGAATGCTGCCCTGATCTTCTGCTGGAGACGGTCCCTGCAGATGCTGTCCGTGACGTTCTTGCAGTCCTTTCCAACGTAATGCAGTGCAGGCATCTGACTCTGGATTCTTTGTTTTACCGGGAACGACTATCGGAAACACCAGCTGAACGGCAGCCGAAGTCCTCACAAACACTGTCACATGTACTCTAAGATGGGCACAATAAAAGGCAATTCTTTTTTCTTGGTAATATGCTCGTTTAATGGTATAAAATGTATTTAAAAGTGGAGCACAAATCTAACAAACTTCACATAAAAATTTATTCAATTGTTCTCTTTGTTTTTTCAACAAAACAGTTTCAGGTTGCTAGGTTACTATGATTCTCTTATGTTAAAGGAAATTAATTTTGGCAAAGAAAGGTTACAAATGGAAGTAAATTTGAGTACTTAAATTATATTTACAATTTTCTTAAAACTAAATTATTGTCTTTAATCTTATAACTAAATTGGTCGGTAGCGTTACGCACACAAGCGTAATTATTTTTATTATGTTATTGATCTGCTTTGCACTATTGCACTGATTTTTGAGTTCACCATGTTCGCGTCATTATCTTTTCTCTTCTGTTGCCTTCTAGCATTGCTCTGTTGCAATATTTTTATTATATTATCCTGCTTAATTTACCTTTCCGCTTTGCTTACTAATTTCACTATCTTTTGCTTTTGACTTAACAAACTACGCTATTTATAATGCAGCCAACAACCTTTTTGTGTCAAATACATTTTATAAATTGGTCTGGCTTTACATGTGCACAAACCTTATTCGAATTATATTTATTTAGTCACAAGCCAATCTAAACCCTTTGAAATTTGCTTTGCCTTTGCGTACCTTTCTCCAACTATTTTAATCTTTCTCGCATCTCATTATCAATGCATTTAGTGTTATACTTTAGTTTTAAAATTTGCAATTAGATAAAACATCCCAACTCTGTGCTTATTGAATCCGTCAATTATCTTGCACTGCAAACAGCCAAGTCGTGGGCCTCATACCATCTCAATATATCTAATATTTCTGGATTTTATGTAGTTTTTGCTGGTAAGGTATAGTTGAACTTAGCAGTTGAAGACATTTTATCTCCACAGTTGAAGACATTTTATCTCTGTAAACAATGTAAATCATTCGAAGGAGAGCGGCTCTGAAATATCCGAACAAAACTAATGGTAAATAAATCAGAATAACACTTATATTTCATTTGTGCCGCTACAGAATTGATGGAAATCATTGAAGTTTTCGCGCCAATAACACTGGTTATTTGTATATTTGACAGAGTTAATTCCTCTTTTAGTCAATGGACTAATTGGGAAGGTTTTAAGTTGATCAAAATGACGTGTCAGTCCGTTGGCATTCCATACCGCTATACGGAGGGGTCGTTTCATTACGGCATTTTAGATATCATATTAGTTAGGAGGTTTAGAATTGTATCCATCCTCTCCATTAATTTTACCACGACAGTGATCTCTATTTGGTTGTCATGTGACATGGCTGAGAATTGCTGTTTGAGTTTGTATATCGGGTTTCTCAAATTGAGTATTTTATTGTCACCTAGAAGCTTGAAGCTTGAGCAAGGGGGTTGGCTATTCGCTGGGTTGGTTGGACAAGCTGCTTTTTCTTCTGGACGATTGCCACCGCAATTGACACAGATGACATCACTGGATTCCTTTTTTAACATTTATAAGCGATGTGATTTTCTTTACTTACCTCGTCTCGGGTTAAAATGACAGTAATTTTTTGTATGATTAAAATGCTGGCATCTAGTACATTGAGGTATATCCCTTTAGTAGAGGGGCGGGGGGGGGGGGGGTGGTTCAAACTTGATCTTACTGTTTAGCATTTGTTGCATCGTATATTTTTTTGTTACTGGGAGCTAGTTTTAGTTGTATATTGAATAGAGGGAGTGCGCTTTTAGGTTTCAAATGACGAATATTACCAATATTAAGGACATTTTGTTTTCTGGATCAGCTAGTATAGCTATACACATAACTGTTATTTAATATTACTATATTGACGTGAAGAGGTCAGTTCCAAAGGAGTCCTCATTCGCTGGATTCTTCATCAGTAAGCAGATCTTGTGGCAGTTTACGCTTTAACCGTCTGTGGATGTGTATTTCCCAGTTCATAAGCAACCGCACCTGGACACTCATTTAATTTATTGTTAAATGTTCTAATGCACTTTTTAATAAATGTTTGTATGGTAGGAATTTCTAGTTCCCTATGTAACTGTTCATTACGGACAAACCAGGCGGCATTTGTAAATGATTCGAAGCATTTTATTTTGGAACACTTGCACTTTTTGTATAGTTATGTTAGATGCTGCTTCCCAAATGGTGCAGGCATAGGTTAGCGTGGATCTAAGAATAAATTTATAGATAAGAACACCACGCCTATAACTTAACGGCGATTTTCGATTAATTATAGGGTACAATTGAGAGAGTTTTGAATGGCATTCATTTAATTTTTTATTAATGTGTAGTTTAAATGTTAATTTTTTATCCAAATATACTCCTAGGTATTTTACTCCTTGCTCTGGTGGATTCTAAGTAAGGCGTTCATTGGTAATTACAAAATCCGGTGGTGGCGTAGGGTATCGTAGGGTGAATATTTTTGCTTCACATTTACTTGAATTTAGAGTGATGTCCCATTTTTCAAGCCAGTTATTTAATTCATCCAAGGTGGTCTGGAGATTTTCTACAGCGATGTTTATGTCTTCATTTTGTGTAATAATTGCTGTGTCGTCAGCGTATGCTTGTGGAATGTCATGCATAAATATGGTGTACAGGGTTGGACCTAGTATAGATCCCTGGGGTATTTCTGCTGCTATATTTTTCATCGTGGACATTGAGTACATCGTTGTGTGTTGACGGGTACATGTTTTTTAGTACAGCACGAAACAGTTTGTGTTATTTCGCTTGGAAGGAATTAAATAGCGTCCTCTTTGAATCTAGCTTTTTAACTATGTGACGATCGTTTCTGCTTTACGCACCTCTATTTTAACGTTATCGTTAGCCATGGTTCAGATTTCATATTTGTTATTTGCAATTTGTTCTAGTAGTTTTGCAAGTGGTTGGACATTTTTAAGTGCTGCTAGTTTTATCTCCGATATGCGATTATTTGGTTTTTGAGAATTGTCTTCTTTCTTTTGTCAACTTCATCCTTATCATATAAAGCATCAAATTTGATGGTGGTTTTTATTTGTTGAACAAGCCAATCGCCTATTTTCGTTTGCTTGAGTGTTTCCAATCGTTTAGGACTATACTGTTGCAGTCGTTTACCATATTTAACCGATTTTTAAATTTCTGTGAAAGAAATTAAATATTTTACTCGGTTGTGGAAAAGGTGGATAATAAGAGGTTCTGTAACATTGGCTGATTTTGCATTGGCAGTGCTTGTTGGGGGACGTACATAATTGGTTCTTAAATGAATTTATTTTGCCGCCTTTGGTCATCTTGAAATTGGAAGCGATTTACTTAATTAATGAATATTCGGTATACAGCTAAATGATGGCTAAAACTGTTAATTATGCAGAAATAATTCTGGTTTGAACAATATTATTTTTGTTGTAAAATTTAAATTTCCCTCAAAATTACATTTTTCCAGCGATCAGACCAAGTTTCTTTCCAATGTTTTTTTCGAGAACCTGAATTTGTTTTTTGAATTCAACCCACAATTATTCGCAACGAAAGATATCTGAATTAAAACTACACCACATTTCTGTATAGGTGGTATCCCAACAGTTTATCGTCTATTTTACTGGTGCTATTATTAGCGATCACAGAAGCAATCTTATATTACGTGCATTACGTACCATTTAGACATATAGAAACACCGGGTGAGCAATATATCTATCATTTGTTGTACTATTCTTTATACTATACGCTTTCAAGTACAAATTTCGCTCTAGTCTAAAACAGATAGTTCCAAAATTACAATTAGCTCCTTATTTAAGCAAACATATTTACTTTTGAAAATGTTTAACATTTTGCAAACAAATATTCAGAAGGTGCGAAATCGGATAATAAAGGAGGATATTTTAATTAAGTACATGTAATTAAGTGGTTCATGCTCCCACTCAAAACGAGTCATGTTGTTGATATAAACACCCCAAAGGGGTAGAGGGCTCCAGTGTAGCGCTGTTTGAAATTTATCTACTTGTACTTCCAAACATTGATTAGGTACTAATACATTTTTTGTTTAAATGCGCAAATGTTATTTATTCAGGTTAAGGCAACGTGCAGGTTTTATGGGGCTCTAAAAAGGCACTAGAAGTCGATGCTGTTAAAACATTGCATTCATAAAAATTCTTCGAAATAAACTCAATTTAAAAGTTAAAAGTTTCTTTGTAAGTTCTCCACGAGTAACTTTTGTTATCAAATTCCAGCTTTTTCCGACAGTCGTTTTTGCAGATTTCGTTGTTCAACTTGCAGTGCATGAAAGTATTTTAATAAAAGTCGAATTACTATTGCCCCCAAGTGGCTTTTCAGTTACTCTCAGCTTGATATTAGCTCACAATACTGCATCTTATCTAGTGTTCGTCGTCTAAAATTTGGAATTTTAACGATGCAATTCCGCTGGTTCACACACAGAAATGTGTAATAAACACATGGGAGCAAGACCCTTTCGATTCGGCGTTTCTCGTCTGAAACTTATAAATTGCCACGTATTGATTCCATTACTTGATTTACACATCGACACTTTAAAAGCGTGGTTAAAATACTGCAACGTAAAAGCCCTATAAGTTACCGCTATTATTTACCTTACTTTAGCAGTCAAAACGTGATTCTGAATGTAATGAGTATGCAGATGGGGTACTGTTGTGTCGTATTCCGACTCCGTTATAAATGTTCCGCATTAAAGAGATTGCCTAAACTTTTGCTTTCATAAGGATCAAGAAAAAAACAATTTAGAAAATGGAATACCCGAGAATGAAGTTATATGCGGATATGCCTAGTGATCCTCCACTTCAAGCTACGGCTGCTTCTTTCAGCTAAAGTCAACTACTTAAGAGGTGTAATCATTCAAATTTAAGGCTAACAATGTGTCAAATGCCACCTTATTCGTTGTTAGATATTCCTTGACTTCGGTTTTTATTGACCTATAATTTCGTTGATCGTTATACCTGCGTTTAAATCGCTGCGATCTAATATTTGCGCACAAACCCTTATGATTTATATTTTTTTTGTAGGAAAGTTCCCCTAGCGGTGGCAATATAAATTGACCATAAAAGCACCTCCACAGTAAATTTTATTGGAAATGTAAGTAAAGCTTATTGCTCGCAGAAGGAGCCATAGGGCATGTAATGAAAGGCCTTATATTACTTGGTAAACGAGAGAATTGATAGAACTCCCGACAAAGGAAAAGCCAATGGCCGGTATTAGGGAACGGAAAATTGATGTTTCGATTGGGAGATTAAAAGAATTTGCTTTTTTCCTCAAGAACTCTGTTATAAATGGCTTTGAACCGATTGCAGACTAACTAATACTTACAAATAACACACTGAGTGTTGGAAAAACTGTTTCCGTTGATTGATTTGTTGATTCTCACCCGTTTTTTGTTACGAAAATGTTGCACAATTATTATGTAAGTGACGAGTTATTAATTGACGTTAATCAATGTCTTCTGTATATTAATTGATTTGCACAGTCACACAATCGAATCACGGACTTTTTAATTTAGTTTATTAATATTAGTTCGTTGTTTTCAAATATGCAAAATTAGCTGCTTGAAAATCTAATATACGCACCCTGTTACACGGAACGTATTCCTGCAACCTTCAGTCAGTTTTTGTCATGCATTAAACAATCATCACAATGAAGTCTATACAAAGCGCCCCGCAATAACAATTTCACTCGGGCGCTCTTGGCAAAGCCCGAAGCTCCGGCTAACCTAAACTTGCCTAGTCAATCTTCAGATCAAAGTCTGAAGCACTTCGCACATTGTCTAGACAATCCTAGGTTAGCCGAAGGTTCGGGTTTTGTCGGTAACATTTCAAATATTATTTTGCAAAATATTTATAAATGTGCTAGTACTTTTTTTCAAATTGTATGAAATGCATTAACTTTGAGTTAATAATTTGTAAAAACGGTATTAAAAATAGTATTAGCCTTGATTGAAACATAAAATGTAATCAGATCAGGCTTAGAAATAATAAATAAAATGTAAGATGAATTAAAAACAAAAAGAGAAAGGGGAAAGCGAAGCCAAGCTGTGGGGTGTGTTATTTTGGCTTCCCTACAAATAATCCATTTAAAAGCTAATAAATTCCCATTCTCCCCTACAGGAGTTTTAAAAAGTGTTGAATAGTACGTCGAGTGGTAGCTGGTGTTATTGTGGCACTTTTTGGAGCTATTGTGAGGTTAGCATAGCTCTTGAAGCGGGAAGGAGGCTGCAACATTCGTGCTGAGCAGTGCGGAGCCCTAGGACTGGGACAAAGACGGGAGTTGTAAGCAGTTTTGGAGCGGTGCAAGCTGCAGACGGCGTTTGAAGAGGTATTTGGCTTGTTACAGCAGGCCAGTGGAGAGAAAGAGGAGCTCCTGTCCGTTGTGGGACTTGCTGGTGGGACGCCTGGTTGCATTGGGGAAGTCAAATAGGGTTAGAAAGTTATTCTAAAAATAGAATTTGGTGAATTTTTTTAAGTGGCGTCGGGTTTTACACATTCCCGGAAGAAGCGCATCGCTAGTCCCCTATTTACTTACGTTTGTTAAATCACTTAGGCAACGCACTTGTACATAATCACTGATGTAATTATTAATACGAAGCAAACTTGTTTTAATCAATTGTGAGTGTGAGTGTTTGTAAAGTTGTTCCGATCAGTTGAAATATCTAATCTTGTAGCTGTCCTATTGGATAAACAATCGGTGGCTAAATCGATTACTTTTAAAAAAATCATGAAAACCAAGATAATATTATCTTAATAGCAAAATTATACACTCAATCATATTTGCTAGGATGTAGAAAACCAAATCCTTGGAAATTATAATCATTTATTTAAATAAAAATCTAATAATAATATCAAATCATACATATATAATCATGTATTCATGTCCGACGTTTAATTGTTTATTCGTAAATTGAGATTTAACATTTAAATCAGGAACAAAATTGTAATTCCATCACTAGAAATGGCGCTGTAATTATTAACTGGTACCGGCGAACGTTTAAACTAAAAGGATAATCCATAATTATACATAGAGGTTCTTCGTGTAATTAAAATCTCAGTTCCCACTGTGGATCGAAAATTGTAAATCAGTTCAGTGACAGTTAACATTTATGTAATATAACATTTATAATGTGTAAAAACCAGCTTTATTTTTTAATTAGTAACAGTAACAGTAATACGAGAAAATAAGGCGATTTTCCTGTAGCACCTTCCCAGATTTGTAACCCTCTATTTAACGGGACCCCATCTTTGAACTTTTTTATTGATAAGTTCTAAATATTTTTAAAAAACTATATTCGTTGCTTTGGATTTTTTTACACTGGCGAAGTGAAATATATATGCAGAAAAACAATAGATAGACAGTTTTCCATTGTCAGCAGAAATGCATTTTAGAGTGTTTAAAAAACGTTATAAAAATGAGCAAGTTGATAAATGGAATAATGGAAAACGTACTATTCACAATATCAATTGCCTTTGCAAAACGTAAGGACGTTTAGTTATGTATCTCACGGTGCTATGATCTATTTTATCATCAAAATGCGCAGATAAAATAACAATATATTCTTGGATTTGCTTGTAACGTATAAAGTTACTGTTATATCATGATAGGTATCTTTCGGCAAGAACCTTCTGTTAGCTTGATTTTTTCCAACAACCATTTGACGGTGGTCATGCAACAATCGACTAGCAACTTCCACACTAGTAAACTAACAATTTTTTATTCTTCCTATAATAGCTGCGCTAGAATTTGTCCCGATTTTTGTAAATTTTAGATGGGCACACAGCCTTGGCTAGTTCGATACTGTGACGATATTTTGTTCGTGAGTTGGATTCCAGAAATGGTTCTAATTACTAAAGAGATATGCGCCAATTGCCGTGCTGCGACCACACTAGATTCAATATAACCAACAATCTAAACAAACGTCAAGGGCCTCTCTCACAATCCTAGTCTTAAAACATGATAAGATATCGACGGATCGATTAAAACAATAAACCATATCCAAGTTCAAGTGTCAAAGTTTATTAAATGCCAGTAAAGGTAGAAATAGTAGTTCAAGTCAATAAATTAAAAATTACGGGCAACATATACATGACACCAAATTCGTGTAGGCAAAACAAACCTGGGTGTTAATGAAATAGATCAACTTCAAGTTATTATATAAGTAACACTAGCTTCGTTAGATTCAACGTTAACACATGATCTAAATTATTATATAACTAGCTGAAACCCGCGGCATATGCCGCATTTAAAATATACGACGAATCTAATAACTTTTGTTGCACTAAAGAAAGTTTTAAAAGCACGTTACAGATTGGAAATATTTGGATAGCCTCCAGGCCACTTTCTTCCTACATATTGGATACACCGATACTGCTGAATTGAATAGTGTCTTCTTTTTACTTCCTTTTACGATAAAGGAAGTATTGGATTCACCCCAAAAATTCGAAATTGAGTTTTCAACAGATCTTCACGTTTTAGGGTCCCCTGATCCCAAAAAACATATTTTTTTTCATTGGTCTGTGTGTCTGTCTGTCTGTGTGTGTCTGTCTGTGAACAGAATATCTCAAAAACGAAAAGAGGTATGGCGTTGAAACTTCATATATAAGTTTTGTGTACTATGTAGATGAGACAGCAAGCTTTTGAAGAAAATCGCATAACCGGAAGTAGGTGTTTACTCTTGTGATTTTTCAGTTTTTTTCGATTTTTTCAAAAACGGCTCTAACGATTTTTTTAAAACTTTACATTTTTATTACATTTTTAATGTGCATTGACGTGAAATAGGTCATTTTCCAGTTGAAAACTTCTAAAGTGGGTTTCTTTTGTTTTTTTTAAATTTTTTTTATTAACTCCTATTTTAAATGGAACACCCGGTATATTATTACATTTTTGAATTCTGCTTAAGATTTTAGAGAAAATTTGTCTCTTCAACTAACGCTCTATTTTGTACCGTTTTTGTAGAATTCGTAATTTTTGAAAATTTTTGACAAATGCTTAAAAATTAAAAATTAAATTTTTGACTAATTATATGATCACTGTAAAAGGAAGTTGTGTGAGTGTATCACACCAGAAAGTCCCTAAGACAGAAAGAGAACTGAATGTCAGCGTATGCGAAATTTTGGAACGCCTACCGATCTTTCTTGATAAAACGGAACTGAAAATTCAGTAGTTAATAGTACCCTTGTATCACTTAAGCTTTTTTGTATACGGCAGAAAATAAACGCAACTGTTTTTAGTTTTGCTAAACGTTGACGGCATGCCAAAATTGTTTCTGACACCTGCAAGGTGCAAGAATATATCACGTTCTTGAGCGGAAATGCAAAGGGCACGTTCATGAATCAGATTTGGAACTCCGAACTTAAACACCGTCTCTGATAGGCGTATGCGAAATTTTGGAACGCCTACCGAGCTTTCTTGATAAAACGGAACTGAAAATTCAGTAGTTAATAGTACCCTTGTATCACTTAAGCTTTTTTGTATACGGCAGAAAATAAACGCAACTGTTTTTAGTTTTGCTAAACGTTGACGGCATGCCAAAATTGTTTCTGACACCTGCAAGGTGCAAGAATATATCACGTTCTTGAGCGGAAATGCAAAGGGCACGTTCATGAATCAGATTTGGAACTCCGAACTTAAACACCGTCTCTGATAGGCGTATGCGAAATTTTGGAACGCCTACCGAGCTTTCTTGATAAAACGGAACTGAAAATTCAGTAGTTAATAGTACCCTTGTATCACTTAAGCTTTTTTGTATACGGCAGAAAATAAACGCAACTGTTTGTACTTTTGCTAGACGTTGACGGCATGCCAAAATTGTTTCTGACACTTTCAAGGTTCAAGAATATATCACGTTCTTGAGCGAAAATGCAACGGATACGTTCGTGAATCAAATTTGGAACTGCGAACTACCCTTATTTGCCTATCTTTTGTTCCAATAAAAGTGATATTGTTGCATTTAATTTTTTTGTGAAAATCCGTTTCATTTGTAGTGTTGTCGCAAAACACCCTCTAGCGGCGACACAGGCAATCTAAATCAATCCACTCAAGGCAGCGTTGATAGCCTAAGAAAATCCCTTTTCAACGACTCCAAGTTTGACAAAATCCTTTCAGCCATTTTGAAGTTATTGACATTTATTTCCGAAAATGTTCGGATATCCCCCACCACTTTCCCTTAAGAGATAGAGCAAAAGGCATTTAACAAAAAAAAATCGAATTTATCTCAGCTTTAAAACGGTGTCCATTTTAGCTATCTGTAATATAAGAATATTTCTCAAAAAACGGGATTTAAAATTCAAGAATGCGATTACGCCCCCTGGCGGCCATTCCAGAAAATTAAAAATAATTTTCAGCATTTTCTCTTAACCGCTTTAGTCATAAATTTTTTTACTCCAAGTCTTTACGGCAATTACTTTTCGAGATAGGGCCGAGTGCCCTTCTTAATTGGCCACCCGGTACGGAGCACCTATCTGGAGTGAAGCAATACGCTTTAAAAAATACAAGGAAATGTTGGAAAGTGTAGAAAGAAGAACGCTGTTAAGGATATCCAGTGCATATTGCATGACGTCCACACAGGCACTGCAAGCTGAAAGTAATCACTGGGGTTCCACTCATCGATCTTATGGTCGATGAAAGATGTCGAATGCATAATAAAACGGAGGGGCAGACAATGAGGGAACTCAAAGAAGAGACAATGAGGAAATGGCAGGAGAGATGGGAAAGAACTCCAGGCAAGGCAGAGTGGACAAAAAAACTCATACCGGATCTACGAGTGTGGTAAAACAGGAGCCACGGAGAAGTCGATTACTTCACTATGCAGGTACTCGGAGAACACGAATGTTTTGCTGCATACTTAAGGATATGTAAAATACAAGAGCTAGAAAATTGCATTTACTGTGAGGAGATAGATACCGTTGAGCATACGGTTTTTCACTGCCCGAGATGGATAAGTGAAAGAACTGAAATACATACAGCCATAGGAGAAGCACTAACGAGCGAAAACCTAACAGTAAAAATGCTAAGGAGCAAGGAAGACTGGGAGGTAATAACAAGTGGCATAAAGAACATAGGCCAAAAGCAAAAAGAAGAGAGGAATCTACAACAAGAAAATAGAACTCGGTGATAAGGTTGTAATAGTCGCGCCTTTGAAGTAATACAGATGTCTCCAAAGGGAAATAGGGAAGTTTCAGAGGGCCACTGGTTCCAGTTAGCCCATATGGCGCTGGCGACGCCCCTTAAAAAAAAATCTTCTTGACGTTTAGATTTCTTTTTGCATAAAATCGTTAGTATCTCTATAGTATTCGTTGTTAATTAACTTCACACCCATATAATTTCATGTTAAAATTATTAGCATTTTGACGCAAAGGTTTTGAGCTACCTAAATAATACATGGCGTTCTATTTAAAGAATGGTTTGTCACACTTTTTTGGGTCACCCTGTGTAATCTAAACTATTTTACTAATGTGCACCACCTTAGTACCTACAATTTTTATATAAGCTATTTTTTTATATAACTCGGATAACTACATATTAGAAATATTTTCCAGCACCGCATGGTTGCCGGGCCCTGTATAGTAAAATGGAATGAAGCTACATATGTATATTGCACCTTCTAGCAAGCAGATATTATACCATGTGATTCCTACGCCTGGTCTGTGTTTTCAACGAAACAATTGATGTTACTCCGTTAATTAGCAAGAATGATATATCTTTTCCAAGTAAAAACTGAACTCTCACAGTATTTATTTCAGGGGCTATTCGAAAAATTTAAAGCCTAGCACAAAGTAAAAAACATTCGGCTACAAGCTACATTGACAAATCACATCTAGCGATCACAATTGCTTTAAGTTGCTAATATAATTCATCTGAGGGAGAGGAAAGACGGCACTAAGAGAGCGTCAGTTTAAGCGCCTATTACTGTAATTATTTGATAATGATTGCTGTGCCTACGGCGCTAGCACTGCCATTAACTAAGATTCCAATTTGTAACGCGCTAACGGGTTACTTGTAATTACGACTTCGCTGCTTCTCACTAAATTTTAGCTGGAATTGCCCCACGTTATCTCTGTTTTTGCTAAATATTTTATAAGGACTAAATTCGAACGCTTTCGCGATATAACAGACTCGTTTATAATTGAAAATTTACCAGTTATGTTAGTTTAGTACCTGCTTTTAAGAAAATTGCTTAGTTGAGCAATAAAATCCCAGCAAAATTGCATATCACAAACTTAGTTCTTTGACAAATTTTTATATCAGCTGCTTTTCAAGGATGATTAAAATTAGCAGAAATAGTTTAGTAGTAACCTCTTTGAAGTTTAGTCTCTCCTAAACTTCCTTGCGCGTTAATATCCATGTTATCGAAACACAATTTTAATAAATAGTATTAATACTATTAATTGAAGTTTAGGTTACATTTTGTGCAATTAACTTGTTTTTTCCAATGTGTTTGTCTGGTGACGCCATTGGACTTTTTAAAATCAGACCCTGTATTTTATTCGATTATTTAGTAGATCTAGTAATCATATTTTCAGCAACATACATTTTACATACCTTATTTTAGTTATTTGAAATTCTTTTAACAAAAAATTGAGAATAATACGAATATGAAACTAATTTATCAGAACCTATTCTTCCTTTTCTTAATGTAGGCTGGGAGCATATTTTGTTCAAACTAATGTTTGATTATGGGACAAGACAATTTATTGGAATTAAGTGAAATCATGCGGACACAAAAGTGCTTTCAATTAGAATATAAAAACTAGTTCACGACATGTGCCAGTTAAACTATTTGTATAAAAACTCTGCATTAGCGTCAATTTACTGGGTCACGTTGCAATACTATAAGGAAGCTTTATGCAGACCGCTGCATTATAATGCTATCGCTAGGTCAGATTTCACACACATTGTGTACCGGCGAGGTATTATTATGCAAACGTCGTGTTTTTGGGCTTATACCAATAATAGGTTATGAGTTCAAAAACAGCAAACACGACACATTGAATTATATATAAGAACTTGTATTTGTTAAATAATTCAATATACTTCTAGACTCTGAAGTGTATTCACTTGTGACTAGACACAGGCTACAAATGTATTTAGGGGTAGTTAGGCCTGGCTACTCCAGTCACATTTTATATCAAAATCCTTCCTTTCATTTTCATCAAGTGTAATCCCTTCACTAAAACAACCTGGTTATATAACATTATACAATTTATATTCCGAGGTGCGAACTGAACAAGTGCAAGAAATAATTCCCGGAACTACGCAAATCTAAGGTTTCATAAATTCAAGGAGCATCGCGGACAGGTTTTATAAGCCATCTTCGGTCACAGCCGGACAGGTAGCTAGCCTAACCCATTGATAAGGAAGAATGATCTTTCACGGAGATCACAACCGCCAAAAGTATAATGGTCGGTGACTCTACAACCATTGTGGACGGTGTGAGGTTTGAACTCAAATGCTCTACCAGCCAGTCAGCCGCTCTTCATTCAAATACTTAAGTAATACTTAAAAATTCGAAGAACAGAAAACGTAGAAGAGAAACCTAAGATCTGTAATGTAGGATCGGAGGAAATGCAATTGAAGGAATGAAAAATAGCAGGTCACCTGAAGATGGCGGTATAATTCCAGAACTAATAAAACTTGGGGGGAGCACTAGTAAAAAGTTGGAAATATTATTTAACAAATTCATAGAAGAAAAAGACGGGAACAAGGCTATAATGGCGTCACTCCATAAAAAAGGAGGCAAAACCAAGATAATTCTAACACTGTGAATCACATTCAGTCGGTCAGAAATAGAGAAGATCATATAATATAACGTAGGTCTCTATCTGTAGTCCTGTCAAATTAGAATTTTTCTACTGAAGAATTTGCAATTAACTACATTTTTGTGTTTACCTTGATTTTATCGTTTTAAGCAAAATGGCAAGTCCCCATCGATGTGACTCCGCTAAACATTTACAAGGGGTCAAAGGTTAAAAAAGCAGTTGTTCGCGAATATCTCGTTAAAAATTAATTTTACTGCAAAAACATTTTTTATAAAATTTTTAGCTACAGAAAAGGTTCTATAACATTTCTTCGTAGCAGTAACAGTTTCGAAGATGTTACCATGTGAATTTGCAAATGATATTACATACACCTGTACAGTGAGAGATTTTTTTTCAAATTGAACATAGCGAAAAACTAGGCAAGTAACAATAGTGGTTACCTATGTTCGATCGGATAAAATTCAATCTTTTTGCATTGTATGTAGGTTTGATATGTTCGACATGAAAAAACTTTCACTGTATAGTATGTGATACATTATTATACGATGATTCCAACTTAAATATGTAGAACTTTAACACGCCTCGAGCTTGCTCAGCGGTAAAGACTAATGGCGGCAATCGACGAACGGTGGAGGCGTAACCTCAGCTGCCTGGTTGGACAAGCTTTATTTTATGTTAGACATATTTACAACTAATTAATATGCGCACTGAGACCTAGCGAAACATTATATATTTTAAAAAAACTATGAAATAAAATGGAGTGGGGCCGCGGGCGTGGCCGGGTACCGGTGCCTGAATAGTAGGCGGTGCGGGATCCTTGCGGTGAAGAAGGCGGCGAGCGAACCCCTCGTGGTGCAGAAGGCGGCATGCGGGCTTCTTGCGGTGAAGAAGGCGGTGTGCGGGCTCCTCGGATTGGAGTTGGTCCTAAGCGGCCCTGAGTCCTGGTGACGGCTGCTGGTTGGTCTTAGTACTAAGTGCTGAAGAGGGCTGAATGGTCCTAAATGCTAAGTCTTAATAGGGCTGGCTGGTTCTAACTGGTAAGTGCTGAAAAGGGTTGGCAGGTTCCAAGTGCTAAGTCGTAAAGAGGGCTGGTTGGTTCTACCTGCTAAGTCCTTAAGAGGGCTGGCTGGTCTGGGTCCTGAAGATGGCTGGCGAGGCTTCCTGCTGGTTGGACTTCTTGTTTGACCCGCCGAGGCAGAGTGAATTCTTCTCCCAAATGCTCGACTATTTAAAGCAGCCGAATTCATTGTGTCAGGCTCGCTCGCTGCTCATTGGCCAGCGAGGTGAGATGTAATGTACAAGAGGGGGGCGCCCAATTGGCAGTTACTTTATTAGTGCTGGCGTGCTGACAAATAAACACGCATTTTGATATCAAACACGACTGGTTTATATTTGATATAGCCGCAGCGCGTTTTAGGCGTTTGTAGCTCCTAGGGTGATATAATATCTGGCGTTTTTTAAGCCGCTCTGAGCTCTTTACTCGGTTCGACGTCGGTGCGACATCCATTGTCTTCCTCGCATTCTTATGCATGCATTTACACCTCACAAGTGGCGGTTTGATATGGGGAAACGCTTATTATGGAATTATTAAGAGGAATATTTGTTTACTGAAAATAGAACATTTGGCAGTCTAGAAAAGTGTATGTAAAGATTTTATTCCTGATGGAAAATCCATCAAGTATAAAACTTTTACAGAGGTATGGAAATTGAATAATAACAAAAAGTGCGAGTTTTTACAATCATTTGCTTCGCAGATGGCAATGTGATGTTTTATGTCAATGGTGGTATCGGAATACAAAATCAAATGAAAATGAAGAACGTCTCAGGATATTAGAAGCAACTGCAGCTATTATTCTAGAAGATATTCGTTCGGTAACAGTTAATAATGATTATTATTCTCATACTAATCAAATATTTAATGGCATTACTGATAAAATTTTAAATGTTTAACCTATTTCCCGGAAAAAATTATATTGAAAAATAGAAAAAGTAAATTAGAACAATTAAAATTAAAATGCACCGTTCGAAGCCATCTTATGGCAGTGGTCTCTCCAAGATCATTTATATCTCGATTACAACTAGGTCTGTCTAGATTTGAGTCTTTCTGCATAATAAATTTTTAAGGAGTGGTTTTAACTATTTTTCGTCGGTGAAAAATGTATAGTGAAACAAAGGCATATAGAGAGAGCAATATTCAACTGCATATTAAGCGATACGAAACAATTCAATGTATCAGACAACAAACAAAAATGCAAGACATAGCAGAAATTGTAGCTGTAGCAAAATGTCACTGAGCAGAACACATTGCTTCAAGGAATCATGAAAAATGGCCCCACAACTCAGCAGAATGGAAACCATGGAGCAGAAAAATAAAAACGGGTTGTCCATTAATGAGATCGTACAATGACATTCGGAAAGTTGTCAATGACATTCGGAAAGTTGTCGGTCAATCATAGATGACAGCGGCTGATGTTAGAAATCAATGACGAGATTTGGCAAAAGCATATGGTCAATTACAAATGGGAGATGCTGTTTAATGAAGAAGAAAAATCAGTTCTTCCAATAAAGCGGATTGGCATCAATCTTTCCAGTATATAAATATTATGTAGTACAGTTTATCAATTTGTCTCCTTTTTGTAACTATCACTTTGGACCGCCAATCTGGTAGGCTTCGCATTAAAATTACCTCCACTAATCAACTTTTGTCCATGCGAGGTTAAAAATAGTTCCAATATATTTTTGGTAATTCTAACTCATGACAAAATTCAAAATATGATTTTAACCATATATGTATAATTATTATAGCCAATCATTTCTTTTTCATTTTATAGAGTTACATACATTTATGTGTTATGTGCAATGCCATGTTATAAGGATTGGTATTGGTATTATTGGTAGAGGGTTTTGGCGTTTATGTCTTTTGTTACTTCAACCCTTGACGGTTCTTTTGTAACTTGTAAGCCCTTGCTATGTTAGAATAGTTGTAATCTGTTGATAAACCTTAGAATATTTCTGAGTTTCGGACTCTCTATTTTGCTGGGCGTTGTAATTGCCTTTCCGAATGAGTTGTATCTGCGTTGACAATGCAGTTGCATGGAATGTGCTCTGTCGTTTACGTTGCCACATTGCATAAGCGACAGATTTGGTCCTCAGCCTTACCAATACTGGAGAGATAGCAATTTAATGATGTATGGCCTCTAAGTAGGCCAGTGATGATTTTCAGTTCTATCTTACTTTTGTGAAATAGTTATAAACTGTTTTGGCTGACGTTGTCCTGGTGTGTTTTGCCAGTACGAGAATTTCATTTACTTCTCCCATAGCCCGACTTCATATTTTAGGTGGTTTTTCTGTACTCCACAACAGGGTTCAGGTTTGGTAAATGGCGTCATTGCTTAGTTTCGAGCGAGTTCATCAGCCTTATGTCCTGGAACCCATCACATAGTCACGTGGCTTTTGTTTGCCAGTTGCTTGAGATTTTCCAGGCGCTCCAAGACAAGCTTTGATTAGCACGTATAGGCTTTTAAAGTCTTTATTGCTGCCTGGTTGTCGAAAATGCTGGTTTACAAATAGATTTTGTTGGAGTTAAAACTTTACCGATGTTCTTTTTCAAAGGTTTATTCTCAGAAGAGGATTTGTTTCTGTTTATAAATAAACAATTGGCTGAAAATTGTCATGATAACTAACAAACTGTACGTAATGCGTGATCTTTTATTAACATTGTAATTGTCAGGTTAAACGTCGGTTTTTCCACATTTTAGGTTAGAACTGTTATTTTAAGCAAAACAACTCCAGTTTTAGAAGCTAGCTACAGCTATAATTCGAGTAAGTGAACTTGTGCAAACGCATTAATTGCTTTAATAATGCTTTAAATGAATGTTTCAGAGTTCTGTCAAACTACCATCAGAAAATCGCAGAGCTGTTTGACTTGCTTTTTCAACAATTTAGTGCTTAGTGCTTTGCAACCTTGTTGTCTTATTCAAAATACAACACATCTAAATGGACAGTTACCTTGTGATGAACTACAATTTTAATGCTACGAATCGATTGACTTGTTAAATCTCATCGTCATACTAATTTGCGTAAGTAAAACGGTAATTAGGAACGATTCTGATCATATGAGTGATATAATTGTAAGTTTCAGATGGTTTTATCTGTGATGCTGCCAATGTAATACTGTAAGACCATTAAGGAGCAAGCTTTATTCGTAATTTCCCTTTTTATTATATTTTAACTTTTAAGTCGTACGATCCTTTTGAGAAATCGTAATATAGCATTGCCCCACTAAAGTTTAAAACACATTTTAATTATTTATAACGTAACAAACTTTATAACAAATTAAATTACCTCATTTTTTGTTTTTAATAAAAAATATTTGAAGAAATTAAAATTTTTATAAACTGCAATAACTCTTAATCTTATAAATTCTAATCGTACTAACTTCCGATTTCTTTTAGTTAATTTCGAAATTCTTCTTTCTAATTATTAATACTACATAATATTTACATATATTAATGTAATCTAAGTCCTATTAATTCTTATTTCCACTATGTGATTCTTCACAAATTCTTTTATTGTCTTCATTTTATTAATGTAACGAACGCAAGAACGGCCTTGAAAGCAGATGTGCGCGGGTGAATCAGAGGCTGCCGGCAGAAGCAGGTGTGGAGATGTGTCACAGCGTTCCAGACTTTCGGATAAATCTGGAGCCAGGTGCAGTGCATGACTCACGCGCGCCCGAGGTCAGATGCGTCATGCTTTCATCTGGATTTTCCAGTGAATGCCGAGAAGTTTCTGGAACCTCTCCAGTGAAAGATAAAAACTCGCGCAGCGGGGATGCGAGTCAGTTCTGAAATAATTCTTCGACAGAGCAGTTCGAATTCAGCATCAGAGCGGCGAGCTCCCAGATAAATAAAACGCGTGAACCTAAATAATAGAATAAAAAAAAACAACCATATATAATCGTTAGTGTTTAAGAGTGATATAAATAAATCCGTATGTAATAGAAATACATGTACCGATAGTCGTTAGTGCTTGTATTAATTTGTAATCTGCTTGATAATTCTCGCATGTGCTTGTAAATAACAATAATCGTAATAATTCATTGTTGTAAATAAATATTTGAACCCATGTTCGTCGTATGATTTTAAATAGCCCGAACGTTAAGAACGTAACAGTGGTGTCGGTGTGAGGTTTTGAACCGGGGGCTATAAGAAAATTATTGAACAAACATTAAATAAATAAATTATTTAACAAGTGCCGATAAAACGACGGTCAGATAAATAAATTGAAGTGAGTATTGTGCATGCCTTTGACGCGATCTCAAAGCAGCAAAATGGAAGCCCAATTAAGCCAACTTTTGCAACTGATGCAAGTTAGCCAGGACAAGGCAGAGAAGGCGCAAGAGAAAGCGGAAAAAGCGCAAGAGAAAGCGGAAAAAGCACAAGAGGATCTTAGGAAAGAGATCCAAGTTGGGCAGGAGAAGGCAGAAAAAGCGCAAGCAGAATCGAAAGCCGCGCAAGAAAAAGCACAAGAAGACCTCAAGGAAGTACTTAAGGAAGAGCTGAAAGCCGCGCAAGAAAAAGCAGTCCAAAAACTTGAGGAAAAATTGAGAGTCACGCAAGAAGACCTCAAGGATGAACTTCGGGAAGATATGGAGAGAGCGTTGGCCGGAGTTCGGAGTGACATACTGGAGCTGCAGTCACGAAGTGGCCAAAGCCAACCAGCTCTCTCTGAATCTGCTGGCTGCTCTTCTCCAATTGCAGTGAATCAGCCTACCTTATCGCGAGTTGCTGCCCCTCAGGTTGCTCTGTCCCAAGATACTGCCCCAGTGAGGCCCGCAACATCTGGCTTGCACATGAAACTGCCCTCTTACGATGGGAAAACGCCATGGTCAACATACCTGAAGCAATTTGAAGCCGCAGCCGTTGCTAATGGTTGGGGAATGGCAGACAAAGCGACCGCATTGATCCTGACATTGCGAGGGGATGCTCTGAATGTTTTGCAAATGATTCCAGAAAATCAGCAGAGGGACTTCCAGCAATTGGTGAATCGTCTGGAACGGCGTTATGGCAATGGTCATCTTCAGCATGTGCATTGTGACCAGTTGAAGAACAGAATTCAGAAGTCGGGGGAGACTCTGCAAGAACTGGAGGCCGATGTTGCTCGATTGGTTCGGCTCGCGTATCCATCGGCGCCGGAGGACTTCCTGGAGCAGCTAGCCGTCCAAACATTCGTAGATGGAGTTAAAGACGCCGATACTCAGCAAGCGGTACGTCTGGGGCGCCATAGGACACTGGGAGAGGCCTTAGCCCATGCATTGGAATTTGAAGCGGCAAGGAGTGCTTCCAGAGGACATGGTCGTGTCCGCGGTGTCGCCACGACGGAGATGGCGCCTGAATCCATGGAGGACATGTTGCGACGACTTATAAGGCAGGAGACGAGGGAGAAGGGGCCCCGTTGCTGGAGCTGCGGAGAGATGGGTCATCTTAGGGCTCGCTGTCCGAAGAAAGGAGCCCGAGTGTCTGACGAGCCGTCGGAAAACTAATGCGGGTCGACAAGAAGGGGCGAGAGTCGACTCGTGATTGCCATGCCCCGGAGATTCCCATACATGTGTCGTCCGTGCAGCGCCAGCCTGATAGTCTCTTCATTGATGGGAAAATAAATGGAAGAGTTCGGTCTCTGCTGTTGGATACTGGAGCGACGAAGTCCATCGCCAGGTCTGACGTAATACGAGACGAGGGTGAGCTGCTGCCCACCAGGACACGCCTTCGCACTGCCACGGGAGGCGCAGTGACCACGCATGGGGAGATGGATGTGAAATTAAAGATTGGGAATCAAACCCTCAAGCATCGGGTCCTGATTGCTGACATTGCGGACGAGTTCATCCTAGGAATGGATGTCATGAATAAGTGTGGGTTCACTTTGGACCTGGGACGCGGCGTGTTGCACGTGGGTGGGGAGGAGCTTTCCCTACACCCAAGAGAAGAGATCGCAGTACGAGTGGTATTGGCGGAAGATGTTACTCTGCCTGGACGAACCGAGAGGGTCGTGGATGCATACCTGGATGGCGATCTCCGGGGCAACGTAGTGCGCATGATTGAACCTGATTATGACAAAGAGCTCACTCATGGTATCCTGGTTGGGAAGACGTTGGTAAAGACTGGGCTTAAGGTCCCAGTAAGGATGATGAACGTCAACAGGGAACCAGCAACCGTCAGGAGGGACACAATCCTGGGAAGGTGCACACCGATCTCCGCCGTTGTGAGAACGATCACTAGTGGCAGCGGCGGCCGCAAGGCGGAAGAACTGCCCAGAGGCATTAATTAACACCGTGATGTCTACGTGCAAGGGCGTGAGCCAACAAGAACGGAAGAAGATCGAAGATCTGGTGGCCCGGTACCAAGACGTCTTCGAGTGTGGAGATCATCCCAGCGGCCGTACCGACGTAGTTAAACATAAAATCAATACGGGGGATGCTCAACCGATACGCCAACATCCAAGAAGGTTGCCCCTCGCCAAACGGGAAGAAGCTGAGTAGATTGTCCAAGATATGCGAAACCAAGGGATCATCGAACCGTCCAGCAGCCCGTGGGCCTCCCCTGTGGTTCTTGTCAAGAAGAAGGATGGCTCAACGAGGTTCTGTGTTGACTACCGACAGCTGAACCATGTGACCAAGAAAGACAGCTACCCTCTGCCACGAATCGATGATACACTGGATACACTCTTCAGTTCTCGATGGTTCTCGACGCTAGACTTGAAGAGCGGTTATTGGCAAGTCGGAATGGAACCCGCGGACAGGGAGAAGACTGCATTCACTATCGGAACTGGGCTCTGGCAGTTCTCCGTCATGCCGTTCGGTTTGTGCAATGCCCCCGCCACGTTTGAGAGGCTGATGGACACCAGTTCAAGAACTCTGAAGGACAGGTGGCTAGGTGGATCGAGCGCCTACAAGAGTACGACTTTGAAATAAATCATCGACCTGGCACAGCCCACCGCAACGCCGATGCGTTATCCAGGAGGCCCTGCCCTGCGGACTGCAGCCACTGTTCGAGACTGGAGGGTCGTGCGGTACCCATCAATCGCACCACTGTAGTCGACGACTCGTGGGAGCTAGACGAGTTGCAGAACAGCCAGGAGAACGACCCCGACTTAGGCACAGTTATAGCCTGGAAGCGAGATGGCCGTCGACCTACCTGGCAGGAGGTCTCTGCCACCAACCCAACGGTGAAGACCTATTGGGCGCAATGGGACTCCTTGCAGCTCGACAACAACGTGCTGACTAGAATCTTGGAAGACGGGGACGGTAGGGCAACGAGATCACAATTGATGGTTCCAAGGAGTAGAGTGGCCGAGGTTCTGCGTCACCTGCATGATGGCTCCTCTGGGGGACACTTTGGATTGAAGAAGACGTTGCAGAAGGTCCGAGACCGGTTCTACTGGGCGAGTTGCAAAGATGATGTCCGAGAGTGGTGCCGGAGGTGCGAAGCCTGCGCTGCAGGAAACGGACCGGTTGGTAGACGTAGAGCTCCGATGCGGCAGTACAACGTCGGTAGTCCGTTCGAGAGGATAGCCATCGACATCGCTGGACCATTCCCCGAAACCGAAGCGGGAAATAAATACATCTTGGTGTGCATGGACTACTTCACCAAGTGGGCTGAAGCATATGCCCTTCCGAATCAAGAGGCCGGTACTGTGGCTGATGTTCTGGTGAAGGAGTGCTTTAGCCGTTTTGGAGTCCCCCTGGAATTACATTCCGACCAGGGCCGGAATTTCGAGTCTGAACTGTTCCAGAACGTGTGCAAGCTGCTGGGGATACACAACCCATGTTCGTCGTATGATTTTAAATAGCCCGAACGTTAAGAACGTAACATTAATGTTAGTAGGGATAAATCTGGCTTATATGGTACCGTTCCCTTAAGTGTCTTTGTCTCTGGATTTATTAGTTCATACGTCATGTCCCCGAATATCTTTATAATCTCAAATGGTCCACTATAGTAGAGAAAATATAATTTTGAACATCTATTTTCTGTCCTACTGGCCTCTTGTAAACTCTTTGTCACTACTTTAGATCTCCTATTTGGTATCTATTCCTTCGTTTTATATTTATATTTGTAAATATTCCTCCAAGCGTTTCTTCATTTTTAATTTTGCCTGCTGCAAATTTAAATTTAAATTGTCATATGGTTCTTGCTGCCACAGTCGTACAGGATTTAAATGTTTCATTAACACTACTCGACTGATTTCTGTTACTGAATTCGGTGTATGGTTTATGAAGCTTTCAACTGTACTAATGCTTTACCCAAGCACTATGTTTGTTGTGTGTGAAGATTCGTAGATATTTTATTACTTCTTTTATGTATCGTTCTGCTGGATTTGCTTGAGGATGTCTGATACTACAAAACTTTACTTTTATATCCTGTTGTAACATGCTATTTATGAATCTGTGATTTTTAAAATTCGTTCCTTTACCCACTAATACTTTCTGTGGTTTACCAAAATATTTTTCTAAATTCTTCATCACATTTTTTCTAATTTTGTGGCAGGAAATAATCTCACATATTTCGTAAAAACATCAAGTATTATCTACCATAACATTCTTAAAACCAAACTGACTTGAGTGACTTGTTATCAAATTACCTATGTAGTCAATAGCTACCAATTTTAATGGATTTTCAACCCTTACACTTTTTACATAGCTCGTATGCTTATAATTCTTTTTCTTTACAAATAGCCAAGTCTTGGACGCATTAATAAACCTTTTAATTACCTTGGCATAATTTTTCATATAAAAATTCTCTCAAAAGTTCATTCATGTCTTCCATATAACTATATGCCCATATTTCAAATGTATTTTGATGAACTACAAGTATTAACTGAAGAACTACATTCATTATTTGACTGTATTATAAAGTATGATCAAAAATTAATCTCATCTAGCAGTATGGCTATGAACGAAGAAATTGCTGCCTTTATAACTGGGTCTAATATATTTTATTTTTAGGTTAGATTTAAGATGAAGTGTGTATTCGACTTACGCAGGCCTATTTGTTGGACAATTAAGCTCGATTTATAAATTGACGCCCGCCCGTTTGACGTTACCGCTGACGTCACAAACAAGAAAAAAATAGATACCGTACTCTCTCACTCAGAAGTAGGGGTACGAATTGGCGCGACACGTGTAGTCTCTAAGAAATTCTACAACAAAACAAAATACCAAACTTTATAGATCACTGTAATATTGTCGCTACACTACGCGAAACTTGGCGGGTAATTTAAATTTAAAATTTGTGTAATATTTTCGTATACTAGTGAAACTGTTTACGAATATTTTCATTTGAATTTTGATTTATTTGCATTTTTATTGACAAAATTAATCAGCTACAAGTAGACTAAGCTGATTTGGCAGAACTTGCAAACAAATTTAAATTCAAATTATAAGTTTTATAGCAATTCTACCAGCATTTTATATTGAAATCACACGTCTCCGAGAAACTACAACGCGAACATACTTACAATACAGTTTTTTCAAGAATTTTTAGCGTTAACACCTTTGCTGTTTTTATAACCTTGTTCATCTAATAGGGCTACTTATTTAATAAATAAAATTAACTAGCCCTGGTTAGTACTTTTATTAATGTCTACTCTACCTAAACGTTTTAAAGTTGCAATTGGCTTACACTTAACACTTAATGTCTAGACATTTGCATTGCATTTAAATACAATAAAGTAAATACTATAAGTAACTCATTTAAAACTTTTTTGATAGAATCACAATAAATATGTTATTGCAAGATTGTACAGTAAATGAGAGGATTTTACTTTAATGTAGTAACCCAATGAATTTTTAAATCGACAATTCGATATATACTAGAAGAAACTCCAGTAAGTTACTTTTTCTCAATAATACGTATGTTTCAGGATTTTTCATTCAATGATCAAAGTTAGAAATACGTCGATGTTTTATGCTGGAGCAGTATACGCGTCGTAATTCGTTACGCGTTTTTGGTATAGAAGAATTACAAAATGAGCACCTAGAAGAAAAAGTGCTGGCGCTGTTTAAAAACAAACTTCAGGTGGATACGCAAGAACACTTTATCAATCGCATGCATCGTTGTTGGGAGATTACAGCCTGGAAAGACACGTCCAATCATTGTGAGTTTTTCGAGTTACAGATATCGGCAGGCAGTCTACTCTAAAAAATCTCTTTTGAAGAATACCAGGGTTGTGATTAAGGAAGACTTGACGAGGACAAATCTACAGCTGTTACAAGAATCCCTAAAAATTGTAGGAAAGGGGAAGGCGTGGACACGGGATGGAAGAGTTTACGTGAACGTAAACAATTCAGTTAAAGTAATTAACACCACATCTGATATAAAGTGAACTTAACCAGGTATCTCTATTAATGTCACAACGTGGCCGTATAATGTCTGTACCTACTTTTTTTGTTAATTTACATTTTTGTTAGACTATCTATATTTTATCTGCTTATTTTGATATACAATTGTTGTATGTCGCAGGAGTGTGTGAAGGCTGCACATGTAAATGTACGTTCTCTGAACCCTAAATTGAACGAAGTAAAAGAATTACTGCTCAGTTTTAAATTTGATATTTTGGCGCTTACCGAAACATGGTTAACAAATGACATTAGTTCGGAATCGTTGTTTATAGATAATTACAATTTAATACGCAGGGATCGAAATACAAGAGGGGGCGGGGTTGCTTTCTATGTAAGACAATCTCTGAATGCTTCTGTTATTAATACAAATAGTAATATTGAACAACTTTGGATATCTGTGTCTATCAATTCGAAAAAGCTTATCTCTGGAACCTTTTACAAACCTCCACATATCAACTATAAATTGTTTGTAGACGAATTTGAGGAATCGCTTATGTTGTGCACACCTGTTTCACAGGACATTATTTGCTTGGGGATTGTAGTATCGACTTTTTTACGCCCGATCATCCTGCTACAGATTATTTAAATAGCATGCTAGAATCATTTAACTTTCATCAAGTTATAACGGAACCTACTAGAGTTGGTTTAAATAAAATGTCTTTGTTGGATGTGATTATTACATTGTCTTTGGCGTTAATTATGGAGTCGGGTGTGAAAAACGTAGAATTATCAGATCACGAACTTGTGTACTGCCACATTAACATGAAACTTCCTAAGTATGCCTCTGTGGCTCATGTATTTAGAAGTTTTAAGCATTTTAATTTGAGTATATTTAACGCAGACTTAGAAATGCTACCATTGCATAAGATATATTACATGCATGATGTTAACGATAAGGTTGAATTTCTTAACAATCAATTAATTAATCTTTTTAACGAGCATGCTCCATGGCAATCCATTACCTTTAAACATAAACCTGCCCCATGGCTGACAGATAACATTAAATTGTTAATGAAATTAAGAGATTGAGCAAAAAGTAAGGATATAAAACAACTAAATGAGAGTGCTTGGGATTATTACAAGCTGCTCCGTAATTATACAAACTTAGCAATTAAAAATGAAAAACAAGCTACTTTCAATTTAAGGCTACTCATAGCAGCAGTAAAGAAATGTGGAATGAACTGAAAAGGTTGAATGTGGGTAGCTCAAATTGTAATAAAATTAAAAACAATACTGATATCCCGAATGTAAATGAAATTAATAAGTATTTTATAAATAGTATACCTAACTTGCCAGTTGATGAAGATTTATATAATTTTTACTCAAATAGTGTATTAGTAGAAGCACTTTTGGAATTTGAACCTGTGGCCACTGAGGAAATAGTAAAAATAATTAATTCATTAAAAAGCAATTCAGTACGACCAGATGGATTAAATGCTAAAATGTTAAAGCTGTGTTGCCCTCACATTGGTCAATACCTGGCTCACATTATTAATACTTGCATTACGCAAAATGCATATCCTAATTTATGGAAATCTGCATTTGTAGTTCCCTTGCCTAAAGTTGAACTTGCTGTTGAACTAAAAGATTTCAGACCAATTAGCATTCTGCCCACAATGTCTAAAATTTTCGAAAAAATAATTAATACGCAATTACGTAACCACTTACAAAAATATAAATTATTGCCTGATGCCAATCAGGATTTCGACCAGCGCATAGTTGTACAACAGCTTTACTGCATGTAACTGATGATGTACTCAAGTCATATGATAATGGTAATTACACAATGTTGACATTGTTAGACTTCAGTAAAGTTTTCGACACTTTAAGTCATAAATTACTGCTGGCAATACTACATTATGTTGGTCTGGGTAATGCTGCAATTAATTTAATACAAAATTATCTACATAATAGAAGTCAAAGTGTGAAAGTTGATAATATCATATCCCACCCTTTAGCTGTTGCGAGAGGTGTGCCCCAGGGATCCATCTTGGGACCCTTGTTGTTTACTATATACACTAGTGACTTTCATAAACATGTAAAATATTGTAACGTTCATATGTATGCGGACGACACGCAATTTTATTGTTCTTTTCGCAAGGAAGATGTTGATAAAGCAACACACAATATAAATCGAGACCTTGCTAGCATTTCACGTCTCTCACAGCAGCATGCTCTTATCTTGAACTCCACAAAGTCCTGTGTACTTTTGCTAGGTAAAAATGTTGATAGTGAGGAATTTATAATGTCTAATATAAAAATAGATAATGCTGATATACATCTTGTGGAAAAAGCAAAGAACTTGGGATTGGTTATTGATAAATCGTTTAGATTTAAAGACCATATATGCAAAAGTATACAAAAAGCTTACTGTAACTTAAAACTTCTGTATCCTCATAGGCTATATTTAAGTGTAAAAGTTAAGACTATGCTGTGTGATACGCTTGTATTGTCTTATTTTGCATACTGTGCTCCGGTATATGGACCTTGCCTGGATCATGAAACTGCGTTACGTATATAGCAGGTGCAAAATACTTGTTTACGTTTCATTTATGGCATCTCTAAGTTTGCTCATATATCACATAAATTGAAAGATACAGTTTGGCTTAACATGAGCAACAGGCGGTATCTACAATCCTCAATATTATTTCATAAAATTATAACTGACATAAAACCGCATTACCTGTACAATAAAATAACATTTAGGACGGATGTGCATAACATCCTACGTTTCAGAGGTTTGTTAACAATTCCACAACACAAAACAGTATTGTATCAGCGGTCCTTTAGCTTTAACATTGCAAAAATGTATAATGACATTCCTTCCTCGTTCAAAGATTGTTCACTTAAGCAGTTTAAAGAAAAAATGTTCGTTCATTTGTTTCATTTGCAGTGATATGTTGCAGCCTTCTACACGAATGCTAGTACATAACCTTTTTGTTTTTTAATTGTAGAGCAAGCAAATTATTTTATTAAATTCTATTAAATTGATGGCTTATATGGTTTGTAAAAAAAAATATTTCAGGGTGTTAGTGGAAGAACGGTTCTTTACTGAACTAACACCCTAGGGTTCCTTACTGTGCGAAAATTTAAAAATTTTGTTCTGAAATCATATATTTTATATTTATGTTTACCTATATTAAAAATATTTACTTTATTATTCTATCTATGTAAAATAATTCAAATTCTGTTAGCATTCTGTAATTTTGTTGTTGTACAGTATGGAATAAATTTATATTATTATTATTATTATTATATAAAATGTTAATATGAATTTTTCAACCGTAGATTCACGAGTGCTCAACTCTTGTTGGAAAAATTATAATTTTATAAACAATTGGTTACTTGAATTAAACAAGAAGAAATTGCGAAAAGACATGAACGCTTAACGTGAGGGTTCTTTTCCTAAGAGTTTAACAGAGTTTAATTGCTTTCTAGCAATCATAGCAAATAAAAAAAACAAAACCTGGCTAGACAAGAGTTTTGCACGAATGATCTTTGATTGAGGAATTAGGTGAATAAATTATAGAGAAACGCCAATACGTCAAATTTTACATTTGTCAAAATGCCAAAGAATCGTGGTTTTCTTTTCAGAGTAAGAATTCTGTTATAACTTGTGATAGTTCTACAATTAATAAAATTACTTATCTTTGAAAATATTTAGTTATTAATTATTTTTAAATAAAAATAAATTTTTCCATTTTTTACATCAGCTGAAGAAGAAAGCCATGAAATTATTTATTTTACCAAAACAAAGCGTGGTAAATCTGAAACTAGCTTCGTTTAAAAGAATTACTTAAATCTAACTAAAATTATATACAAGTACTAAATTAATCAGAAGTCTGCTCTTTATGTTTATGCCGATTAAAATATTTAACAAGGGCTAAAGTTTTAAGAGGATCTTTGCTTTCCTTTGCTTCTTGTAAATCTTTGTTGTGTAATATACTATTAATCCTATTTATATATCTAAATAAAACTATATCTATACTAAATTTAACAAACTTATGACAAATATCTGTATCTCTTACCGCTTTGTTTATACAACGATAAAGCAAAGACTTTGTCATCTAAAGTAAATCTTCTACTTCTAGGTTTAGGCTTCTGTTGCGACAAGAAAGGGTAGTTTTGCTCTTACGAAGTAACTGCATTTGCTTCCTCACAAATAATTTGTAACAATTCATTCGTTCTTATGAACTTTACCATTCAAGAATTGGCGGATATGCATCTGGCATATGGAGCAACAAACTGCAATGCATTCAACTGTTTTGTCTTAACGTGTCATAGAGTCCCAGTGCTCCAGGGAGACATTTCCGGACATGGGTTCCTATACTCAAATGTCTTCTACCGTCGCACTGAATACCCCCTAGTAGTTTGATCCCATAGTTCTGAAACACTGTGTATAAAGGATCTGGTTATACAGTTTGATAATCAACTTATTTTTAATTTACATATTCTTCATTGCGTTAACTCAGCTTATAGAAAACTTGGATTCATTATACGGAACGCCAGATCGTTTAGTCAAATCCACTCTCTAACTTGTTATATAATATGTTTGTGAGACCACACTTAGAATATGGATGTGTTATTTGGTCACCATATTACAATTATAAGAATTTTATAGAAAAGGTCCAAAAAAAGTTTTTACGCTATACTGAATTGCTTAGAGTCTAATTTCTTAAGTTTAGAAAAAAGAAAAGCTTTGCAGTCATGCATATTTAAATTCAAATTAGTTACATCGGCTGTAGATTGTGATACCCTTTTATCGGAGCTGCATTTTCATGTACCCTCACACAACCCTAGAAATACCTTTGTTTTTTCAATCTCGAATTACAGAACGAATTATACCTATAATTTGCCAATGTTGGGTATGTGTTCGATTTGTAACAACTTTTCGGAGGTAGATATTTATCACTGCAGTTTAAAACAATTTAAGTATTATGTAAATAGAGCAATAGCTCGTTAAACGCATGCCATTTATATTTTATTTGTAATTTATAATAATTGATTTATTCTTTATTTTGTTTTGTACGTACTTTAGCAACTAGTTAATATATAGATCTTTTTTTATTTCTTAATTTACAAGTTTGTAACATATTTAGCTAATACATATTTATGTCGACTATAGTTATAGGTGATTTTTGTCTGTGTACTCATTCTTACTTGTTTGCTTTGCCACTACCATACAATATAACTAATTAATAACTTACTGTATGTATTGTATGGATTACGTATATTTTGTTTAATAGTAGCCTGTTATTGGTTGATCAGTTGGCTACTTGCTAGAATAAATAACTAACATCAATATTATTATTTTTTCATTTTATAGTTTGCTGTTATACCGGGTGCTGACTTGCCCGTTGCACCATAGGGATTTGCATAGTAAATTTTTTATATTCAATTATTTGCTCCCTTAATTATTTTAAAGCTAAAGTGTACCGACATTTTTTGCAGAGAAAAAAATACTGCAGCCATGTATACTAATTTTAACAATTTTCAAAAAATCCGTGGTGCCTTGGAATTACCTTAACAAACAATATGTGTTGTTTGTTCGTTTGTTATTGCTGTTTGATGTTTATAATAATTTATTATTAATTTTGTTTGGCTTAAAGTGCCTAAGGTGTCTGGTACTTAACATATCTAGATTTTGTCCATATCAAAAATGGTTTTATGTTGGAAACAACGCTCGTCAAGTAAGCGCTTTGTTTAGTGTAAAATATCCGTATTGGCAAATTCCAAACAGTACAACCACTAATAGACAAATATATTAAGTTTAAAATATTAGGTATATGTTAAAAATTTTGACTATTTTAATTAATTTTGGAAATGTTTGGAGATTTTAAGTCAATTATTATGTAAAATTTAGCATGATTTATATTTGAGGAATAATACAAATCAATAAGTTGTAATCAATTTAATAGTAAAACGTTTCGCCAATAATATTGGCTTCATCAGTTATAAAAATTATGATAACATTTTGAAGAGATAAAATAATTAATGGATTATAAAGACATTATTATAGTTACGTTGTTAAATATTTAATTCTGAAAGTTAAAACAAATTTTTTTTAGATTGGCGAAACATAAATTATTTCCTTATTTAAGAATACTTACGTTTGAAAATAATGTTGATAACTAAATTAATCATTACGACCTTTTATATTAAATTATTATATTAGTTATGACATAATTGAGTGGTAAATTTATATGTAAGCTTTACGATATTTGTAAAAGAACGTAATTAAAATAATAGCGTTCATAATGCTGGATGCAAGAGGAATGTGAATGCAATGATAACAAAGGCAAGGTTACCTACAAATATTTGCGCTATCAAAACCTGCGCAGTATGCATAAAAGTTAGAGGATCGAATATTAAATTAAGGCGGGTTAGTTCAAAAGAAGTTTGAATTTCAATATAAGAAACATAATTAGATAAGACAAAATCAGTAATCAGAGAAATATGAAAAGGGTGTTTATTTGAATAAATTGTTATAGATTGAGCTTAAATTGTCAATATCAGTTCTGTAATTAACGGCAGTAGGACTTTTTTGTATTTCAATCATTTCTAGAACTAATCTCTTTTTCAAGTTGTTCTCTCTATGTAAGACAGTAGGTTTATTGAAATTAAAGTTGTGAAAATTTTGATTAGCATGGTCAGTTACGCTAACATCTGTGGTAGTCGTTAACCCCTAATAAGGGAACTCTTCCTCAATTTCGACGGGCAAGGCTAGCCACCTACCCGGCCTAAGGGCAAAGAGGGCTCATAGAACCACTTTGTGGTTATAAGAGGCCACTGGCCTACAATAAGAGGAAGAAGAATAGAAATAATAAAAATCAGTCGTTAACTTTTGCACAATCAAAATATAACAAAGAATTAACTAAAAATATACTTGAAACCAAATATTTCCTTAAAAAAAATAAAGATCTTATTATAACTTCAGCTGATAAAACTCAAAAAACTGTAATAATGACAAAAACAGATTATCATAATAAAATGACAAAATTATTAAACGACGTTAACACATATAAACTTGAAAAAAAGGATCCTACTCTAATTATTCAAAATAAAAACAACAAATTAATAAAAAATCTACTTGAAAATAATTATATTGATAATGTAACTTATAAAAAATTAATTTCACATAATGGACTTCCTCCTAAAATATACGGATTACCAAAACTACATAAAGAAAACATACCCTTAAGACCAATAGTTGCATCTTATATGAGCCCTACCTACAACTTGTCTAAATATCTCTCTAGAATTTTAACTAATATCACGAAACTTAATAAATTTAGTATTCAAGATTCATGGAAATGCAAACAACACATTGATAATATTTGTTTAAAAAAAAACCATAGCCTTTTTTCTTTAGATGTAATATGACTATATACTAATATACCCATTGATCTTGCAATAGAAACCATTAAAAATAATTGCCATAGAATTGAAAAACATACAAATATCCCACTTAATAATTTTATTGAATTAGTTGAGTTTGTCCTAAACACTACTTTTTTTACATATAACAATACAATATACTCACAAACCTTTGGTTGTGCAATGGGCTCTCCTATTTCATCTACAATTGCAGATCTAGTAATGGAACAAATTGAAACAAAAATCCTTAAACAAAACATAGAATTTTCTCTCTATTTACGATACGTGGATGATATTATTATGGCTTCCGATACGACTAACAAAATAAAGTTCCTTAATCTGTTTAATAATGTACATCCAAGGCTCAATTTTACTATTGAAAATTAAAATCAAAATGCTTCTATAAACTTTTTGGACTTAACACTATATAGACAAACTAATGGCAAAATTTTAACTAACTGGTATCGAAAAAACATAAAAACAAACAGATATTTAAATTTTAATTCAAATACTTCTAATAAATACAAAACTAGTGTAATTAACAATTTAATAGACCGAGCAATCAAACTATCATCTCCACAATTTCACCAACAAAATTTAAATATTATTACCAATATACTACTCATAAATGCCTATCCTTTAGATTTTATTAAAAAACAAATTAGAAAACGCATCAATACAATAAAAAACGTAAACCAAATTAGTCAACCAATAGATTTACAACCTAACTGTTTAGGCAATGAATTTAACAATTCTTTTAAAGCTTCATTTGATAAATATATTTCAATCCCTTACATACCAAAACTTTCTGAAAAAATTAAAAATGAACTTAATAAATATAATTTCAAAATATCATATAATAATAACAACACTCTAGGTAAAATGTTTTTTTACTAATCTTAAGGATAAAACCCAAATTAATATGCAATCTAAATTAGTATATCAAATTAATTGCAATAATTGTACCTCCACTTATATTGGCCAGACAAAACAGCTACTGAAACACAGATTAACACAACATAAAAACTCAATAAAAATTAACAGATTTTCACCAAAAAACCAAAAAACTGCTTTAACTGACCATGCTAATCAACATTTTCACAACTTTAATTTCAATAAACCTACTGTCTTACATAGAGAGAACAACTTAAAAAAGAGATTAGTTCTAGAAATGACTGAAATACAAAAAAGTCCTACCGCCGTTAATTACAGAACTGATATTGACAATTTAAGCTCAATCTATAACAATTTATTCAAATAAACACTCTTTTCATATTTCTCTGATTACTGATTTTGTCTTATCTAATTATGTTTCTTATATTGAAATTCAAACTTCTTTTGAACTAACCCGCCTTAATTTAATATTCGATCCTCTAACTTTTATGCATACTGCGCAGGTTTTGATAGCGCAAATATTTGTAGGTAACCTTGCCTTTGTTATCATTGCATTCACATTCCTCTTGCATCCAGCATTATGAACGCTATTATTTTAGTTACGTTCTTTTACAAATATCGTAAAGTTTACATATAAATTTACCACTCAATTATGTCATAACTAATATAATAATTTAATATAAAAGGTCGTAATGATTAATTTAGTTATCAACATTATTTTCAAACGTAAGTATTCTTAAATAAGGAAATAATTTATGTTTCGCTAATCTAAAAAACTTTCAGAATTAAATATTTAGCAACGTAACTATAATAATGTCTTTATAATCCATTAATTACTTTATCTCTTCAAAATGTTATCATAATTTTTATAACTGATGAAGCCAATATTATTGGCGAAACGTTTTACTATTAAATTGATTACGACTTATTGATTTGTATTATTCCTCAAATATAAATCATGCTAAATTTTACATAATAATTGACTTAAAATCTCCAAAAATTTCCAAAATTAATTAAGTTTAAAACTACAGGCACATTATTAAATAATTGTAGGTGCAATAATGAGGTTCAGAACCTACTCTAAAACGAGGAAAACTACAATATGTTCAGTCTGTTAACGGCAGTGACTGAAAATCCTAGTATTAGTTTAACCCTTATGTGACGGCAAAAATAATACAACGTACATGGCGGTAGGTGGTACCTGAGTAACACTGTGTATTTTGAATGGTGTTGCGCTGATTGTTGTGTTTGTGTGGCTGTGCGAACCTAACTGTAACGTTGACTGTTTTTTGGGCTTAGTCATCTCTCATGTATGGTCTAGTCGACGTTGTGATCCGGTTGAATTATGATCAGTTTAGCTCAAATGGAAAAAAAGAATGCCTTCTACTCGTGCTAATAGTGTTGCTGCACCATATAATTCCTGATGATATCTGGACTTAGATAAGTATATTTGTTTGTTTGTTTGTAATGGACAACGTCTAAGCATGCGGAGTACCAGATACTTTAGACACCGACTGCTTTGATCAAATGATCAAAGTCCTACTTAGAATTTTGCCGATACTAAGGAGTTCCAGCCCTAGCAAGGAATCTTTTACATGCTACACTTTGTAGCAACATGGGATCCACGGCTTTACATCACTTCCGAATGATGGCATTCGGTAGGGCTTTTCATCTTCATTTTTAATTTTTTTTTATACCTCACTGGGATCGATAATCGAACTCTCGATCGACCCTTAGATCAGTAGCCAGAATGCTTAACCACTGAGCTACGGAGCCCAGCCATATAAGCATGTTGCTTTATTTTTGTATTTGTTCTGGTTAATGGTTTTCGATATAGAGTGATGGCTGAAGAAGTCGCAAGGTTGTATGAAATGTCTGATAAAGACTTTAGTGATTCATTTGAAGATAGTAACCATGAGGATTATGAGCCACCAGTAAATGATACAGAATCAGACGTAGAAGATGTTTACACTGGACAGCGAAATAGAAGTGGAGCTGAACAGCGACAACAATGAGGAATTTATTACAGAGCCGGGGACTACTGCAACTCTACCGTTTATCTTAGAAGTAATTCGACCATCTGCAAGAAGACCCCATTACCCTAGTCTCAAATCCGGTTGTATATCATTCGAGAATCAAGCAATGGGCTTGAATATTGACGAAACAACTGTAATGCAATTATGTTGGCATTACCAAAGTTTCATATGGACTCATTCTGGTTGGTACGCTTATGAAAAACAAACCCTATATTCCAAAAGACCTTTTAGCTGAAATGGAACAACCGCCTTTTCAACAAACTTTGCTTTCAACACAGATGCCATGTTGTGCTCGTATGTCCCAAAGGTAAAGTAAGTCTTAGATGATTTCGAAGGCTTTCACGGCCATTGTCATTAAGTAAAAAACTACTTCCGGGATTGGACCGTGTCATTATTGAGGTCGAAGAACTCAACGTTTCACCCACTTTCGTAAGGGGCTTCATCAGAAGGAAAAAGTAAAAAGTGCACTGTAACTCAACGTGTTAACCACGCCAGAGGCGAAACTTAGATCGAATTTCGCCTCTGGCTTGGTTAACACGTTGAGTTACTGCGCTATTTTTGCTTTTTTCTCTTGATCAAGCCCCTTACGAAAGTGGGAGAAACGTTGAGTTTTTCGACGCGGTCTAATCCCAGAACTCGTTCTTTATTTAAGGTAAACCTTAGTTTTGTTATCAACGATACACTCTATGCAACTGATGATACCCTGAAGCCAAAGTCTGAAGTAATCTCGTTTTATAACGAAACTAAGTCAGATGCTGACGTTATCGATAAAATTTTGAAAATATACACGTGGCGGGCAAGCTGCCGGCCAGTGGCCTTCTTGTCAATATATTAGATGTAGTAACTATGGCTGCCTACAATATCTGCAATTAAAACAATCCCACGAAAAGCATCAGAACAGAAATAAGAGGATAAACTTCTTAAAAGATTTAACTCGTGATTTGTGCTTGCTAGCTATGAACCAACGAAGCGAAAATCCCATGGTATTGCAAAATCGGTTTATGAAAACACCATTGAAAGTGTTTAAGAATTTCTGTGGAAGCTTCTAATAATTCAAATCTTGTCCCGAACAGTGGTACCCAGGTACCACCGTCCGCCAGAATGTGTTGATTTTTTATCAAGGCCAAAGAAACCCGACATTCCATACCTCCCAATACATGAAATTTTCAAAATATAGTTACAATTATATATTTAGAGATGTCCTAGAAGCTCAAGGTGATTCGTCTTCCAAAATCCGAAATATTCTATATTTTATACTCTAAAAGTACCCGGGTACCACCTTCAGCCACATAAGGGTTAAGATAAATATCGCAGAATATACTTTTTGCAGTTGTTGGAAGAGGAAGTAGCACCGGCAGTGCACAAAGTTGCTAGAGATCAAGAGATTTGGTTTCACGAATTTTTAAATAACATGCAGTTTCTTCAATAAGGTGATTGGCAATTAATTGGTCTGCTAGGTCCCCCAATATTTCACGAAATGATTTGTTTCTTTGGTTACATTTGAAATCAACATTCACTCTAGATGAGTGTATTTCAAAATCTAAGCTGAGAGCTGAAAAATTGTATTCGAGCTAAGAGTGGTCAAATAACTCAGTATCGATTAGCAAATATTAGGCGAGAATTTTACGACAGGTTGGGATATTGTTCAGCAACGAATGGTGGGTTATTTTATTTGAACATTTAATTTGATTTTCCATTATTTTTGTGTGAAAATAAATAAAATGGTTTCCTATTATGCGTTTTATGGTTTTATAATTAATTAAAAATGTAAAAGTCAACTGCAATGACAGACCAAAATGTAAGTGCATTGCTTGTTTAGATAATTCCATGGCATCACTGATTTTTGCAGAAATGCTAGTTTGATTTTTTGCATTCTTTCGGTTGCGGAAAATGGTTAACAAAAGTATGAATGGATGCAGTATTTTTGTCTCTACAAAAAATGTATGTACACTTTCACTCTAAAATAATTAAGGCAGCAAATAATTGGACATAAAGAATTTACTATGCAAATTCCTATGGTGCGTCGCGCAAGTCAGCACCCGGTATATAATCATTATTGTTTTTAAGTTTAATTTGCTTTTCAATTTGTGTTATTTTTTATAAACGTACAAATATCTTTTTATGTATAAGTCTACTCCAACTTATTAATAAAAGTGCATAATTGATTATTGTTTTAATAATTAAGCAAAACTGAATTAATATTCCTGTCCTATGCCTATTCATCGATAAAAATAATACTCGAAGACATTTATTGACATATAACCAAATTGATCCATACTACACTGCATATAGAAGCCTACGTACAGCGTCAAACCAACATTCCCATGACGTATTCGCGTCACTGCTCCTATTGTTTGAAAGTTACGACACAACCTACTTAGTTTAGGGATCTTGATCAATTGCTATTTTTGTAACCATTTTATTGTATTTTTATTGTAAACGTGAATTTTTCAAGTTAAAACTAATAAAACTAATGCAAAAAAGGCAGAATGGAGTGACCGTATTAAACGACACTCTGAATTCTTTACTGCAATATCAAAACATAGCTTAAATACAACTTCGCCGTATTTAAGGTTCTCAGCTTAGAGAAGTTACGTATTTAGATGTGCTTTTTAGCTTAAAGATAATCTTACTTCCTGCTGGACTTGCAAGCTGTTCCTAGAACGCTCATGAGAAAACAAGTTGCTCCACAGAGACCTTGCATTCTTCAGAGATAAAAGTTTACCTTATCATTAAGGCTCTACTTTCCTTACACAAAGTTTCGATTCTGTGTATGCAAAGTTGCCTGTTCTAAAAGAATTTGTTTCATGGTGGTGTCATTAGTATTAATCTTCTTAGCTGTGCTTAATAGCTTTCTAATGACCACACAAAATTTTGTCTTGAAAAATGTTTAGTAAATAAATACACCTCACTCCAAATAGAAAACTTACCCCCAGTTTTATTAACTTTAGTTTCCATGGCAACATACTTTATACCAATGGAACTGCCAAGAACCTGACTTATTAACGTAATGAAGCTACTTGTATATATAATAATGGAGATCCTCCCATGCAAGAGATCTGTATGCAGGAACAGGCGACGGCAGAAATCGATCTAAACTACAAGGAAGATCTACCAGATCTCTTCGTTGAACAAGAAGAAAATTGCCAAATCACGACCACAGAATGTCAGCAAAACATCAGCGGGCGTCGTGTAATTGATCTTGTACCATTCCTGACAGCATTGAAATCTCTAAAACACGATGGATTTGGTTGTAGTTTTTTTGATATGGACTTGATTGCTGAAAAGCGAATTGGATTTAAAAGTATATTAACTTTCCAGTGTGCTGTGTGTAACAGAAAAGAAATCATTTCAACAGAGGGGAAGGATAGTAAAGACATAAACATGTCTGCAGTCTGTGGAGCAATTGCAACAGGTATAGGACACAGTCAACTTACCGAATTATGTGCTTCATTAGATATACCACCAACTTCTACAAAAACATATATTAATTATCAAAACGAACTACATGAAAGCATACAAAAATCGTTTTGGGACCAATTATTACTGGCAGGTGCAGAAGAAATGCAATTAGCTATTGAAGCGGGAGATGTAGACGAAGAAGGTGTACCTTTTACTACAGTTATTGTAGATGGAGCCTGGGAAAAAAGGTCTTACAAAACCAACTACAACGCGCTTTCTGGCGTAGGTTGTATAATTGGTGCCAGAACAAAAAAAATCCTTTACCTAGGAGTAAAAAATAAGTATTGCTGTTTTTGCGAAAAATACGCGACTAAAAACGAAACGATTCCACAACATAGGTAAATGCTACAAAAATTGGTCAGGAGCTTCAACTGCTATGGAATCCGGAATTATTTTGGATGGTTTCAAGTGTTCTATAGAAATGCACAATTTAAAATATACACGTCTTATAGGAGACGGCGATAGCAGCGTCTATAAAAAAATAAAAGAAAATAAACCATATGGGCCCAACGTATTTGTTGAAAAAATTGAATGTAGAAACCACATATTGCGCAATTTTTGTCAACGAATAAAAGAATTATCGAAGCGACCAAAAGTAAACACTGAGGTTAAATTATTCTTGAAGAATAACATCTTGCGGTTTCGAACAGCCATTGTCGGTGCTGTAAAATATAGAAAAAATCAAAATGTATCCTTGTCGGAAAAAATTGAAAATTTAAAAGATGATCTCATTAATGGACCTAGACATATTTTTGGGAACCACGAAAATTGCAAGGAAGTTAATAATGGTGATAATAAATATTTCTGTAAAGGATCAAAACCGGGAGAATGTGACTTATATTCCACATTCAAAAATTCTTGTATATTTAACGAATTTCGAGGTATATTGATGCGTGTTGTGAATCATTCTTCTAGTTTACTTTATGACGTAGATAACAATTGTGCAGAAAATTACAACTCAGTTGTGAATAAAACCGTCGGAGGAAAGAGGATAAATTTCTGTAAACGCGGTTCATACGAAGCTCGATGCAAAGCTGCTGCCATTGCTTACAACAACCGAGGATTTTTCATCGATATTGTCCAGGATAGCATATATGGTGGATTAACCGGCAAGTATACTAAAGTTTACGCCAAAAAAGTGAGAAACAAAGTGTATAAAGCCACCTCAAAGAAGAAACCAAGGATTTGTAGTGAAGATGGTGATTATGGTGCCGTTATAGAAGAGACAATAGCAGATAAAAATCATTATGAAGTTGCGATGGCAAAAAACGCTTTCTTGATTAACCTTCTTAAAGTCGACCGGGAAAAAATATTTAAGGATACCATTGGTCAAAATATAAATCCCGCGTGGCATAAAGAGAGAACAAACAGGATAACAGCTAGTAATTTTGGAACAATTTGTAAAATGCGATCTAATACAAACACTGCTAACCTAGTAAAAATTATGCTAAATGAGGTACCTCATATAAATTCAAAATCCATTCAATATGGCCACCTTAAAGAAAGTGAAGCGAAAGAGATGTTTACCAACGTAACAAATCTAGGAACAATAGAATCCGGTATTTTTATCGACAAAGAGTACCCTTTTTTAGGTGCATCACCAGATTGGATTATAGATGAAAATACTCTAATCGAAATCAAGTGTCCCTATAGTGCGAGGAACTGCAAAATTTCGGAAGCAATAGATAAAAAAATAATCACTTATCTTGAAAAAAGAAACACAGAAGGTAATAATAGGGAAACAAAATTAAAAAATAACCATAATTATATGTATCAAGTACAGGGACAATTACACATAAGTGGAAAAACGTATTGTTACTTTGTTGTATATACCGATGTAGACATATTTATTGAAAAGATTACTTATAGTTATAAATTTTGGGAAGAAAATGTGCAGAGTAAATTAATTCAATTTTATCTATTTGCACTACTGCCGGAAATTGTAGATTCTCGTCATTCGAGAAATATGGCAGCAAGAGAAATAAAATGTAAAGATTTATAATTAGGTTACAATATTAATTAATATTCGTGTTTTAAGTAGGCTTACATTACGAGTATAAATTTATAAATAAATATTCATTTACAAACTGCCTACGTGTTATTTGCTTATTTCTAATGGATGTTTAAATAAATGTCTTATCAAGTTGGCCGATTTTTGGTTGTTTTTGTATATGTTCTAATGGGAATACAGGCCAACTTGACCAGACATTTATTTGAAAGCATAATTATATTATAACGGCCGTTTTTTTAAATCTCACGTTAAAGCTGGCTGAAATTATTCATATACAAATTAACCCCTGATTGTATGCACTTATTTTCCTTCTCCCATCCATCAATTACCGTGAAATTTATAGTTTTACTATTTTCTGTGTAACTTTTTCTTTCACATAATCTCCAAAAAGTGTAGTAAATATTAGGTGACCGTTATCACTCTATACATACAGGGTGAGTCATTAGTACGGGAAAGCTCGATTGCACTTAAGCTGTTAAAGATATCAAAATGAGCCAACTGCCACTATATACAAGAAGTTATGGTGAAGTTTGTAAAATTATTTTTCGTTATACAGGGTGTTTAATTTTTTCAGGGCAGTATTTAACTCAATTTTTTAAATGGAACACCCTGTATATTTTAAAAAATATGGATTTATCTTTTTCAAGGACTTATAATAAAGTTTACTTTTTGAAATTTACTTCAGCGGTTTTGAAGTTATTCGATTTTTTCTGTAAAAACGTGAGCTTACGGACACTTATTCAAAAAATCACAGGGCACTTGACCGTAGAGATATCTAATTGTGGTTTTGGTCATGCCTAAACAACTTTTTGGAGTATCATCTGGAAATGAGAACGCTTACCTGCGTTGTGGGATTACTTAGTTGTGACACGTTAACTTTTCGAAACTTTGAAGGGCCATAACGTTATTTTTTCAAATAGCACTTCCTATATTTTATTGCTTAGTCGTATTCAGCATCTTATTTTACAATTTTTATGTTCTACATGTCTTATGCCAAAAATTGATAGTTTAGGAGATAATTCGGATTTTTTGAAAAATGCACAAATATCTCATCTATACCGACCTAGTGTGCCATGGAAACAAGTGTTCACGAGTTATTGTTTGAGACATGTAAAAATTGCACTCGTTTAACCTCATGTTTTTAATTTGTCGGGAAAATGAAATTAACGAAAGATGAAATGGTGGATATGGTTTATGTATTAGGTGAAAGTGAGCGAAACACGTTACTGGCGTCTAGAATTTATACATAAAGATATCCCGGTAGGAGGCATCCACGAGCAAGAGACTTCGGAAATGTGCAAGCAAGATTTGAAGAAACGGGCAGTGTCCAGTATGAGAAACACCGTCGGCGAAACCCAGCGACCGAGGGTGAAAATGATGATCTGGTTGTGCATAGTGTTGTAGAAAACCCGCACACAAATTCCCGTGCCGTAAGTCAACAACTGCAAATTTCCCAAACCAGTGTTTCTAGGATTATCCGTAGAAACAAATTCCATCCGTACCATGTCCAGTTAGTATAGCACCTAAATGAAGACGACTATGTAGCCAGGCAAAATTTTTGTTTATGGGCCCCAAATGAGGAACAGCTGGAAAACAATTTTTTCAATAGCGTGCTATTTACGGATAAGGCGACATTTAAAAAAGATGCAAAAGTTAATATTCACAACGGGAGCCGGACACATTGTCGAATAACCACAACGTCGAATCGATTTTGAAAGGTCCACAATGTCGAACGTGTACACAACGTCGAATATCATATGATGACCATATCGTCGAACGTGACCACAACGTCGAATGCTGATGAAGGACACTTTACCGAAAGTGTCCACTTCGTCGAAAATCATTAAGCAGTATTTGCGAACCCGATCTTACCCGATCAGAATCTAGTTTGCGTGGAAAGTGTAAAATGTAAAGCTCTAATTAACAGGGGGTGGACACTTTGTCGAAACGTGACCACAACGTCGAATTCACGAGCGGTACACTTCGCCGAACTTGGCCACAACGCCGAATGCTAGAAAGGGCCACTTTGTCGAAACGTGACCACAACGTCGAATTATCGAGCGGTACATATCGTCGAACTTGGCCACAACGCCGAATGCTAGAAAGGGCCACTTTGTCGAAACGTGACCACAACGTCGAATTATCGAGCGGTACATATCGTCGAACTTGGCCACAACGCCGAATGCTAGAAAGGGCCACTTTGTCGAAACGTGACCACAACGTCGAATTATCGAGCGGTACATATCGTCGAACTTGGCCACAACGCCGAATGCTAGAAAGGGCCACTTTGTCGAAACGTGACCACAACGTCGAATTCTCGAGCGGTACATATCGTCGAACTTGGCCACAACGCCGAATGCTAGAAAGGGCCACTTTGTCGAAACGTGACCACAACGTCGAATTCTCGAGCGGTACATATCGTCGAACTTGGCCACAACGCCGAATGCTAGAAAGGGCCACTTTGTCGAAACGTGACCACAACGTCGAATTATCGAGCGGTACATATCGTCGAACTTGGCCACAACGCCGAATGCTAGAAAGGGCCACTTTGTCGAAACGTGACCACAACGTCGAATTCTCGAGCGGTACATATCGTCGAACTTGGCCACAACGCCGAATGCTAGAAAGGGCCACTTTGTCGAAACGTGACCACAACGTCGAATTCTCGAGCGGTACATATCGTCGAACTTGGCCACAACGCCGAATGCTAGAAAGGGCCACTTTGTCGAAACGTGACCACAACGTCGAATTCTCGAGCGGTACATATCGTCGAACTTGGCCACAACGCCGAATGCTAGAGAGGACCACTTTGTCGAAACGTGACCACAACGTCGAATTCTCGAGCGGTACATATCGTCGAACTTGGCCACAACGCCGAATGCTAGAGAGTAGTAATGGGAAGTTTCGATACTTTTGCGGACTCGTTCATTCCAATCCCATTCCGCAAGTGGATCGAGTCCATCGGATTCGATCCTCGGATCGACATCGAAATTGAATGTGCATTTCAGACACCCGGGGTCCTCGGTCATTCCGGACCCGGAACGAACGACGGGCGTATCTTTGTGTTGGTAAGTGGTCACGCAGTCGGTAATTCAGTATGTTTATATGTCTCAAACATCAATTGGGCACATACAAAGCCGCCAAACGCCATAAATCACTGATAACTGATAAAAAAGCATGCAACTTCGGCCGTATCATGTGTCGCCTGTCGACGTCGAGCCTCTAATAAAACAAACACCATCATCATTTGCTGTTCCCCATCAACACATTGTATTGTATTCTGTACTGAAATGGATTGAATAACGGAATGCTAAAGGAATGAATGCCCGCGAGAATTGACGCCTCGCGACCTTTTCGTTCCTCGGAACGAATCCGGACCGAAACTTGGACTCGATCCAAAACGATCCTGCCCCGGATTCGATCCTTTGGATCGAATCCGACCGGATCGACACATCGCTACTAGAGAGAACCACTTTGTCGAAACGTGACCACAATGTCGAATTCACGAGAAAGACACTTCGCCGCACGTGACCACAAAGCCGAATGCCTACCGGCAATGCCTCGCCATGTATTTTTCATTAAATAAAATGGACTTTAACTGTTTATACCATGAACAGTGTTCCACATATCGAAATTGGATGATAGCCATCGTACACTTAAAAGTGTGTTTCTTACATAAAAATTCCGAATTCTACCAAAAATAAGTAATTTTTTGTGCTAGATAATAAAGCCTATTGACTAGATTATTACTGTTACATATTTTATTGATTATTCAACACTATAATAAACAAACTAATAAAATTGGTCAACTTGTCAGAAACGGCCCGTCAAAATTGACTGCATTTGAAGACATCTAATGTCGCAGTGTTTTCAGGCGATCACTATTGGTTTTAATTAATTCAATTTAGTGAATAGCGTTTGACACACCTTTCGCCAAAATCTCAATGTGGAGTTTTCAAATCGGCGTCGTTCTAAAAATGAATAACAATCGCTTTGGAAGCTCCAGTATTGAATTAATAGTGAATAACGTTAAAAAACTAACACAGTAAAATCTAAGTCATGTACAGGGTAGTGCACGTAACTTGTCCAGTGCAGTACCTGAGTTATGCAACTCAAATTACATGTATAATGGCAACTAAGAGCCCTTAACTAATGAAATTGTGTTTAAGAATCATAGATATTTAAAGGATATGCAACCAAAATAATATTAGTAAGTGTATGTAGTGCATAGCTTTTTGACTTATGAAGTAATAGATAGAAACACATCTGGTTGCTATTTGGAGAAGTTTCACAACAATATTTTAAAGCCAAAGTAAAACTAAAAGAAACAGCTACTTATGTGATATGGATGAAACTTTGCTTTCAAAATGCGTTGAATAGAACGACGACTTACGCCAAGATCTCGGCTTAATTGTCGTTGACTTACATGTACATTTTCAACTACTGCCTGAATAATGGACATCCCATTTTCTTCAAGCGTAGCTATTCTTGGGCGGCTTCTCGTAGATTGCGAAAATTGCCCGTGTTCTTTTAAAGATGCTACTAATCGTTTAAAAAAATTACTGCTTGGCGCTCGTCTTTCCGGAAACCATTCTCTGTAAAGCCTAACAGCAGTCTGCGAATTTTGGAGGCACTCACCATAAATCAAAATTAGATAAGTCTTGTCAACGTTAGTAAACATTTCTGAGCCTTGAAAATAATTCAATCACATTTGACGTTTGCTGACTATCTGTCTATCAGTAAGGTAACCATGATTGCTAATACGATTTTTAATGTTTATCTGTTCTTAGTAGCTACGATATATGTAATTTGAGTTGCATAAATTTACTACAGCAGCGGACAAGTTACGTGCACCACCCTGTATTTATATTGTAGAATAATCTTTCCAAATACTGCCCAAGCTAAAAAATTTTAAGAGATTTTTTTTTATTTGCATAGATATTGCAAAACTTCTCTCACCAACTGCTCAAATTTTTAACACAGTTTTGGTTTAGAAAAATTCAACCGTAGTAATTTGCATGTAAACGAACAATAATTCACCTCACGTATATTGCAATCAATGAGCAACTTTAAATACTAGATTAGTTGTCAATTGTATGTGATTATATTGGAATTTGCACTATACTTGGCGCAACGAACAAATAGAGTGGCTTATGCAACCCAAATGACATGTTACAAAGCTGACTGGATCAGTAATTTAATAATAATTATCAGAGATGGCAGCACAAAGCAACCACTAATAGAGCGATTTCTCCCATAGTATGCTTGTATAAAAGTTTCAGCGCCCTACAAAGGGTGGGCCAGAAACTATTCCAGCAAGGCGGCAAAATTTAAATACGCTTTTACTACGATATTTGAATTAATCAAGGATATGCCGTCAACATCAATACAAATTTTGCATATACATAATTTGCCTTCATCAGAATCTCGATTTTAAAGTTTTGAACCGCATAAATCGGAATATGCAAAATCTTTATAGGTGCTGAAGTTTACAATAATTATGGAAAATTCAAACAAAATATTTGCGAATAACGAATATTTTTTAAGTAATTCAAATAGCAATAATGTTTAATAAGAATTGTCAATCTTACAATAGTCGTGCTCAATTGCACCAATTTACTTTGGTTCAGAATGCTTTTCACGCATTTTAAATGATTTGTCGGTGTCAGGTTGACGTATGAGTTTACTATTTACGCACTTTCAAAAAGCGGACAGGTGACACCAGCGCCTCCTGACGGGTGGGCCAACCTCTAACAATTATTTGATTTGACAGATGCATTCAGAAAACGTTTCTATTAGTAGGTTTTTTTATGTCTTTGGGAAATTTATGTCTCCTACACTAAATCGGCACAATTTGAAACAACACTTCTTCACATACTGACCCATCATTAATTATAGTTTGGTTCACAACCTTGCCGAGTGGCGACACTAGCGCCCTTCGACGGGTGGGCCAGTCCCTAACAATTATTTGACAGGTGCATTTAAGAAACTCTTCTATTAGTGGTTGCTTTGTGGATGGCGGGCCTTATAGTCTAAGAGCTTGGGCCTTTTTTTGGTGATCATTTAGTTAAGGCCTTTTTTTGGTGATCATTTAGTTAAGGCCTAGTTTTTCAGAGAATGTTGCTGGAGGCATGTATAAGTGTCATCTGTAAGGATTCTCCTAGATAGCGGTATCGGAGGGAGGCAGAACACCCCCAATTTGCACTGTCAGTATATGTCAAATTCGAGGTGAGCCGGTTAGGTTTTGTGTCAGTTTGTGTCAAAACTGGCGGAAAACCTAACCTGCTAACCTCGAATTTGACATATACTGACAGTGCAAATTGGGGGTGTTCTGCCTCCCTCCGATACCGCTATCAAGGAGAATCCTTACAGATGACACTTATACATGCCTCCAGCAACATTCTCTCAAAAAATAGGCCTTAACTAAATGATCACCAAACAATGTCACCAGCTCTCCTACTATTATAATTAGACCTAATTTCAGTTGACATTAAATCATTTTTGAGGTTATGATACAAATAGAAACTTCGATCAATTTAAAAAGCATGTCATTTGTGCACTTGTAATATGTAGATAGTAATGAAAGTTAGCTAGAGTCAGGCCACATACCAACATATTACAAGTGTACAATGCCATGTTTTTGAAATTGGTCGAAGTTTCTATTTGTATCATAATCTCAAAAAATTATTTAAAGTCAGCTGAAATTAGATCATCTCTAATTCTTTAGTAATTATTATGTATTAAAATACTGTTCCAGTCAGCTTTGCAATATGTCATTTGGATTGCATAAGCCACTCTATTTCTTCGCTGCGCGAAGTATAGTGATGATTTCTAATGGATTTTTTCAAGTAGTTGTCGTTTGTTGTTAAATATCCAGTGGCGTACTTATGAGGGGCGACATGGGTATTGGATTACCCGCAAAGGCTTAAGAAAGAATTACCTAAATAATATTCGTCTTTTAAACAAAAGATCTGAAATTGCATTTTATTAACGAATCATTGAATATCAACTATTTCATTTCTCATTATAAAGGAGTCAATTTAAAAATTAAATTACTTAGAAGTTCGCAAAAGCATTTAAATGAAATGGCGCGAAGCAAAAGGTGTACAGCGACGTCACTCGGCTGTCAGCTTACGAGCTAGCGGGACAGACATAATTGTCAATAATAATATTCCTTTATTCCTGAAATACATGCATCATCTCAGAAACAAAATAAATATTAAATAGGGCGAAGTTTAATTGAATTAAAGCATTATTAATTTTCATGTTTGCACAGTGTGCTTCCGTTTTTTTAATGGTTTTATTCTCAAAAATAAGATACAGTATTATCTACATACAATAATTTACAAAGTCACATACATAATTATCAATAATAATATTCCTTTATTCATGAAATACATACATCATCTCAGAAACAAAATAAATATTAAATAGGGCGAAGTTCAGCTGCAGAATGAAAATTCGGCAAGCTGCACTATACCACTTAACCTTCTATTTCAATTTAAATTTTCTAAATCCAGCATTACATTGTGTTTCCCGTTTATATTCAAATTAAGTTCAAATTTTTAATGTATATAAAAATAAACATTAGTTATTTTGATCACTGAGTAACAGGTTATTGACCCATGGCCGAAAACAGGAAGGCGTTAATTTGAGGTTTCGGGGTAAGCCATTCTACGATTTTACAAAACTGTAAAAAAATTACGTTTTCCAAATTCAACGTAGCATAATGGAGTACTTACATTGCTCCTAAACCTCAAGTTTAAATTTTATACATCTATGCGAAATGATACCTATCTTATTATATGAGTAAGGCAGATTTTTATACAAAATAATTTCATGATAAAGATATGCACAATGTAATGATCTTCTGCTGAACGTATAGTTCTTTTAATGAAATTTCAATATCACGTGATTAAACTGTTATGAAGTAGTGTTGAGGGTTATTTTCAGCTACAATTTACCAAGGGCAGTGATAATCACCCGCAATAATTTTGTCAAATAACAGCCCGAAAGTGCTTGTCTTTCTTTCTTAAAGACAACGCACTTGAGGGATATTATTTGTCAAAATTATAAGGATTTATCACTGGCCGCGGTGAATTCGGGAAGATAAGTTCACTCGTGCTTGCCGCTTCATTCATTAACGTATCCTTTAAAACCAACATTTCTTCTAATTTGTCATCTGGAAGATGGTTGTGTTGCTCGCCTATTTTCACAAACACGTTTTCGTCACAACTAGCTTTAGCTGGACAATTGTTCACAATACACTTAAGAAATTTTTTCGCGTTGGCGGTTTTATTAATTCTATAGAAAAATCCTTGATCGGCGTCGCACGTATAATATGTAGAACCACGTCTGCGATCGGGCACTATTTGAACTTCCATTATTTTACAAAATAATTGAAGCAGTTGCTAGTCACTGTGAAACTGACACAATTATCATTCAGAAAATTGCCACAATGATAATGAACGAAGGTATTGGATTGTTGATCAGTGTATTTATATTTCCATCCACGGTGGCAAGCGGGGGTAGTTGGTTGACCAATGGGAACAACCAGGTATTTTTCCCATAGAACCACCGACCTCGTTCCCATGCAAATGTCGACAAGAAAATCGGCAAAGTGTTATTACATCTTCACTTTAAGTTAAGCTAGTTGTAAATAAAAGTAAACGTGCTGAAATACATTGAACGTGTCTAGTGCATAATTTTAGGATTTAACTGAACGGAAGGCCTGAGAAATAATCAACAGTAATATCCCAAGTGCATTAAAATAGCCGATTAACTAAAATGGTATAATTGTAATAAGATATAGAGATATAAAAATAAACTGTTACTGTACATACTACATAATTATGTAAAAGTTTTAATTACATTTGGCGGAGGAAATTTATTTTCACTTGCATTTAGCCTGATAATGGGTTCTTAGACGTAAACACTTAATGCCTCTTATTGTAAGTAATAGTTATTTGTATGCCAAGCAAGGTTGGCATGTTTAAAACAAACTGTTTTGAACAATTGTAAAAACGTGTTTAAAACAAAGCCCTATGTTTTAAACAAATGTTGGAAACTACCATATTTTAATAATTTTATCCTGAATTGTTAGTCCTAAATTTAATAAAAAATAAAAATAAATCGATGATATAGATAATATATGTACGTACTTAGTACATCGGAAAAACACTACAAAACTAAAAATAAAAATAAATAAAAACACTGCTCTTCTCAAGATTGTGACTTAATACAGGGACCGTCAAAAAGGACTGTCTATTTTATTTTATAGATAAAAATTGTCATAAGTTACAAATTTAAACAAAACGGTTTGTTGAAGTATAAGAACAGGATATTTATTTATAAAATATTGTATACCACAAGTGGCCTCCGTCGTTTTCAAAACATTCTTCTAAGCGGCGGACGAAATTAAACACGATTCTAATAAGTAATTCCTGCGGTATAGCAAAAATTCGGGGAAGTAGAAAATCTTCAGCCTTTCTAGTTTCCCATGAAAAGTACAACCTGAAGCACATTTTGCAAACACATTTCGACGAAACGGTGCCGGCAGGTAATAAAACTGCCGTTCAAAATTAATCCCTCCAATATTGGCTAATCGGCTTAACAAAGGAAATAACTAGTAGGCGATTTTCAATTTTAAAGACTAAATTAAATCGAAATTCCTTACTATAACAAATTATAGTCATTTATGAACGACTATCAAAGAGTTAGCCATATAGAATTGGTTCCGGTATCAAAATTAAATTAACCCTATGCGTTTTACCTACCGCATCACGCAGTAATAAAGGAATCAAGTAAATCCAAAAAACTACTGATGAAGGTTGAAGCATAGGCTGTATTTATCTGGGATTAGTTTAAATAAAACATTAATGGTTGGGCCAAAACTTCAAGATGACCTGCTTTTAATTATTCTTAGATTTAAATTGCACATATTTGTTTTAACCGCCTCGCCGATATAAGCCCAATCTATCTGCAAATATTATTCCCTCCAAAAGATCGATAATAGCAAAGGATTTTATGGTGGACTAACTTCAATTAGAAGACATATTTAAAGGAATGCAGATGAGAAACACATTAAATTACTGGAATGGTAGTAAGAACTTACATATCTTGACTGCATACATCAAAAAGAGTACAGTACTTTGATAACGAGAATAGAGTATTGTTACAAATGTTAATCTGCGTTTTTCATTAATTCATTTTATTTTACAAAAATGATAAAATACCCATTAAGAGACTTGATATTATAATTAGTAAAAGATTAACACTTTGCCATTTGAAATTCAAATATTTTAAGTTCTATACGTTGTATTATAAAAAATGTGCCACTCTTAAGAAGACGCATATACAGAGTGATTTTGAAATGTACTTAATAGGTATATCGAAATCTCACATAAATAATGAATAAACAAGTAGATCTGTAAAGTTTTCGTATACAGCGTCTTCCGAAAAATTCGCAACAAATGGAACACTGTTTTATTATTGATTTCTCAAAAAGTTTGTGCATCATTTAAAATTAGTTTTAGGAATATATTTTTCAATTGTTTTACGGTTTGGCGGGAAATAGAATTAATGTAAAATGTCAGGAAGAAACTACCTTCATTTATAAAAAGAAAAATATGGCATATGGCAGTTTCAACAAAAACAATTCATTTTTATTTTTAATCGTTCATTTACTTTAAAATATTAAGTTAACTCTGATATTTTTAAATACCGCTAGTATTTGGGCATGCAGCCGTCTTTAGGACAAAAAACCCCTGGACAAAAAACCCTGAACATAAGACCCCCGGACAAAAAAAACCCGGACTAAAAACCCCCATCATAAAGAAAACACCCTCAAATCATGTGGGGAACGTGGGAGATTATTATTTTTATTAATAATAATGAATTATTAATTATAATTATAATTACCACTGATGCGAGAATGCAGATCAAAATGACATATGCAAAAAGTAGGGCATTTATTTAATACAAAATACATTAGAAGGTATCGTTGTATTATAGCTTTTGTTATCAGTGGTAATCATAGTTGTCCAATAAGAAGGCAGGTGATTACTATTTTCTAAAAATTGCAAATGGATTCTTGCATGAGTACGGAATGATAATTAATAATTGGAAATTGGCGACAGACTAAACTAAATTGGCTTTCTCTGAAGAATAAAAGACCGACATATCAAATTTTGCAAACCCGCCTGAAACAAGTATTCTAAGAGCCAAGATTATACAGGGTGTATTAAAACGGGATGCGGAAAGTTCGTTCCCCACATTTCGTTCCCGGGATATTTCGTCTCCCCACATCTCGTACCCGGAAAGTTCGTTCCCGAGCTAGCTCAGTTTGTCTACTAGATTACAGGGTGTTGAAAAACGAGTGCAGCGATCGGAATACAGTTAGATAACGAAAGATATTTTAATTAATTTATTTATTATAATAAACTTATAAGAACAAAATAAATTGTATTTATTAAAAATGACGGTTTAATCTCAGTATCTTCCTTATATCTCGTATAAGGCCATAATTTCTCATTCTGAACAACTTTTCTTAGTAATATTTTGCCGTATTATGAATAATAAGAGTAGTTTACCTGAAAAAAAGATAGTTTTTGCTTAACTGCCAAGGCCGACTTGTTTTTGAAAAACTGAAAATTTTCTACAAACTAAGCACATCCCTATTTACAAGCACTAATATTCATACTATAGTTTTCAGTTTTCCATAGACCTTTCGGGTCGGAAGATTAACTTATTTGTTCAGTATAATGATTACACTTGGCTGTTCTAATTCGAGTTGGTAATACAGGGTGTCCCAAAAATAATGGGATACCTATTGGTCATAGATTCCTTAGGTTATAATAAACCGATTAAACCTAATATACATTAGTACAAAGTCCCTTCAGTAAGAAGGTATAAGGACTTGCAAGATCATTTTTTTTAATTTTTATATTAATTTCCACAAATATAAAGATATCGATTTGAATTTTGGGGCAGAGGCTTACTACTATGTAATGCACTAATGAAATAATTTTCATAAACTAGACTTGACTAAGATGCACTTTACCTATCTCTGAAAATTTTTTTTAGCTCTAACTTTGTAATCTATAGCATTTAGTTTAAATTTTAGGTTATCATCTGACAGGGAATTAAAAAGCGTAAAAATAAAATGCTCTTAGTTCATAAGCGTAAAAGGAACCATTTGCCTTAAAATGCTTATCAAAGGTTTTTGGTTGTCAATCTTACAGATTACAAAGCTAAAGCTAAAACAGGTTCTCAGAAATAGATAAAGTGCCTCTTATAATCAAGTCTAGTTTATGAAAATTATTCCATTAGTGAATTACATGGTAGTAAACATCTGTACCAAAATTCAAATCGATATCCTTACATTTGTGGAAATTAACATAAAAATAAAAAATTGAACTTTGTAGTGAGGTATATTAGGTTTAATCGGTTTATTATCACCTAAGGAATGTATGACCAATCGGTGTCCCATTCTTTTTAGGACACCCTGTATATTGTAGTAATTTTTATAAATTAATCTCATTTCATATGGTAACGTACAACATTTCTACATTCAAAATCGTTGAGTAACGTGGTATTTTTCAACATAGCAACCATTACAGCATAGCAACGGCGATTTGTTTTATGTTTAGCAACATTCAAGTGTAGTTTTGGTGGAATCTAAGAAAAAAGTGCCGAGGAAAAAAGTGCCTGGAAAAAAGTGCCGGCGGGAGAAAGTGCCGCGGAAAAAAGTGCCGGCGGAAAAAAATGCTGCGGAAAAAAAATTCGAATGATTCAAGCGCCTAAATACACTTTTGTTCTAAAATAATTAGGCAAGAAATAAAATTAAAATATTAAGAATTTATAATTATTAATGGTTATTAACTACTAAATAAAATACAAGTTTATTATAAATAGTCACAAAAAAACTAAAGTAAAATCTAATATTTTATAATTAACCCTAAGTTATTCATACACTTGAAATCTAATAGTATGTCCTATGGCACGAAGATTTGTTCGCGCTAATTGCACTTAAGATGGTAGACATAATCCACATGCACTGTAGATAAAAAACTTCAAATTGAGATATTTCTATGTATTATCTATAAATCTGCATTCCTGTCGATGTGGGAACAGGTAAACACAATACATGTTCAAATACTGCACAATACTACAATGCAGAGGTTTTTAAAAAATAAAAGAGTAACTTCCAGTTTTGTTTAAATTTTGTAAACCTTCTTCGTCCGATTATTACTTTATTATTATTATTTTCCCCCATTGGCACTTTTTTACGAGGCAGTTTTTTCCATCGGCACTTTTTTCCGCGGCACTTTTTGCCATCAGCACTTTTTTCCACGGCACTTTTTTCCGCCACCCGTTTTGGTGGCACTGTCAGTCTATATTTATAATACTTGAAGTTATCAGGTTAGGTTTTGCGTAAGTTTTGACAAGACTGACGCAAAACTTATCCTGCTAACCTCAAATTTGACAAAGACTTACAGTGCCACCAACATTACACTTCAGGGCGATGTTCGAGAACCACGCCTGATCACACTGGTGCGTCGGACATCCTTATTTTTCATTGTGAGAATGTAGTCCAGTCAAATAGAAAATAGGGGAAAGTTTTGGTGGAGCTTTGATATTTGGTTCCTATATGTTTTTTGGGTCGCTTTACACGAATATCAGGTTTTGCAACAAGAATTTCGACCGGAAACACGTTTTTTAAAGCAAAAATTGGATTTTTTTTAGTTTTTCTAAAATTACTCGAAAACTAGCCAATTTTGTACCCGAAAGCCATACTTTTTTCGTAAATGTTGAACCTATATAAAGTGAAAGAAGATAACATTTCCTACTTTTTATGTAGGAGAGGTTTTTTCCCCGACCAATCGTTCAGCCGCGAGAGCGCCGCGAAGTTAGGTGTTAAAAGCAAAAAAGGGAATAATCCCAGTTTATTTCAAAGTAACTCGAAAACTATCCATTTTTAGTAAATCAAAATGGTATATGAAATGAATCTTCATAAATGAAATGTTGGCAAACCTGATATTCGCGTAAGCGACCCAGAAAACATATAGGAACCAAATATAAAAACTCCAAAACTTTTCCCTATATTCCACTATTTGACTGGACTATAATTTTGCATTTACATTTATTGAAAAATGATATACGAAAAAGATATACAAATTGTCAAAAAGTTGTAACTCCCAAAGAGACGCTTTCTGGTACTTTAAGGTGGGTATCTATATTATAAAGTAAAAACAACTAAAAATATTGAACTTTAAATAGTTATATTTATTGGTTAAAGAGTAAAGTAACCACACATACAGCCATTATAAAGGCTGTTAAAATAAACAAAAGCGCATTAAAATTTGTTTACTAATGAATAAAATGTCATAAGCACTAACGTTTTGATGGGCTTTTGTTTATTTTAACAGGGAATTAAAGTTAACGTTAGATTAGTAGTCTTTATAAGACCGGCCGATAGTATTACATATTTTAACATTTTGGGTTTGAAAAGTAACTATGCAGCTAAATTATTCAATCAAATTTATCTTTACGCGCGTTTCGCTAGCATTTAACAGCTAACTTTTTCAGACGTTTACGTTAAGTTTTTAAACAATTAATTATTTGATGAACTAAAAATAGGAGAATGAGGTTAGATTTTACATATAAACAATATATATTTTTATTCTTACCATTGTATAAATTGATTTAATTGGGGAGAAATTAACACTCTCCTTTTTTACTTTTCGAATAAATCATGGATGAAGCTTACAGTTTATATTTAAATTATGCTATTAGTAATAAATGTTTAACAATGTGGAAAATAACATTTGTTCCGCGAACTGTCAAATGGCCGTTTCTGACAAGTTGACCAATTTTACTAGTTTGTTTATTATAGTGTTGAATAATCAATAATAATAATTTATTATACAAGACGATAAAGTTAAATTTTATCCACGAGTGAATCGTTTAACGTCGAGACGAAATCGAGACGTTAATGATTCAAGAGTGGATAATAATCTAGCAAAAAAAATTACTTATTTTTGGTAGAATTTGGAATTTTTATGTAAGAAACACACTTTTAAGTGTACGATGGCTATCATCCAATTTCGGTATGTGGAACACTGTTCATGGTATAAACAGTTAAAGTCCATTTTATTTAATGAAAAATACATGGCGAGGCATTGCCGGTAGGCATTCGGCTTTGTGGTCACGTGCGGCGAAGTGTCTTTCTCGTGAATTCGACATTGTGGTCACGTTTCGACAAAGTGGTCCTCTCTAGCATTCGGCGTTGTGGCCAAGTTCGACGATATGTACCGCTCGAGAATTCGACGTTGTGGTCACGTTTCGACAAAGTGGCCCTTTCTAGCATTCGGCGTTGTGGCCAAGTTCGACGATATGTACCGCTCGAGAATTCGACGTTGTGGTCACGTTTCGACAAAGTGGTCCTCTCTAGCATTCGGCGTTGTGGCCAAGTTCGACGATATGTACCGCTCGAGAATTCGACGTTGTGGTCACGTTTCGACAAAGTGTCCACCCCCTGTTAATTAGAGCTTTACATTTTACACTTTCCACGCAAACTAGATTCTGATCGGGTAAGATCGGGTTCGCAAATACTGCTTAATGATTTTCGACGAAGTGGACACTTTCGGCAAAGTGTCCTTCATCAGCATTCGACGTTGTGGTCACATTCGGCGATATGGTCGTCACATGATATTCGACGTTGTGTACATTTTCGACATTGTGAACCTTTTAAAATCGATTCGACGTTGTGTACATTCGACAATGTGTCATAGACCCTAGCGAAATATCCATAAAAGACAGGGCATTTTTTAAGATACAATTGTGTGTCCAAATGGACACCCAATGATTAAATTTGGACATCCAGTAAGTCTTGAATTGGACAAGGTAAAAATAAAAAATTCTAAAAAAATTTTTGGCGAAATCTCACTGGGCGTAAAGTTCCAAATCTGGTTCTCTAAAGCTACGATCTTTTTCTTTTCAAAAATTCGGCCACAGCCTGACGAGGATCGTAATGTGCAGTGTCAATTCTATTCAGTGAAATAAACAATTTGTAATTCATATATTCTTCCATTAGAGAAGTTCTATGTTTTGATTTTATTTGATTGTAATGCGATATGACCGCTTCTGTGGTCATAGAATGTGGCGATGTGATTAATATTGCACCAAATAGTTTTCGGACAATACATGTGGTTTTTGCAACATAATTTTTTAGTTGGACAATATATTTACAGCCAACGTCTCTGGTGTCTAATTTTGGTAATTCACTAATAGTAGGCCAGTTATCACAAACGCTATCAGCAAAATTACTTACATTGTCCTCTCCAAAGGGTGTTTTACTAGTTCCCGGCCAGCATCAGGGCCGGACTGACCCACCGGCACACCGGGAAATGTCCCGGTGGCCTGTCCCAAATTTAAATTACAAAACATATTTTTTATTGCATAATTTTTAACATAATAATTGTTTATTAAAAAATAATCATATAGCCCGTGCCGCGCCATACCCACGCCTGTGGCCTGCAATAGGTAGGTTTTCATAAAGAAACAGCGCTTAGACACAGAGTACTTATTGGTGAAGTGAAGGGTGAGAGAACATTTTATCCCCACTATGTGATATTTTTATATTTTACCAATCATCAGCTTGTGTCAAAGCACCAGTTTGGGAGAACTTTAAATAGAAATAAAACACAGAAAAATGTTTTTAATATCCATTACATTGGCTTTATTTGAAAGATAATTTTATGGCATTTATGTTTGAATATGATTTCGGGCATGTGACCGCCGCGGCTGACGTATACATGACGTAATCTGGAGGTCCAATTTTCACACACTCTTCGCAGTAAATCAGGCTGTATTTCGGCAATAACGCGTCGAATGTTGGCTTCTAAGTGCTCAATTGTTTCCGGTTTATCGACGTAGACATGCGACTTTACATATCCCCAAAGAAAATAATCTAACGGCGTCCAATCGCACGAAAGAGGTGGCCAGTTAACAGATCCATTTCGTGGATCCATTTTGTGGATCTGTTAATTCTAAAAAAACATCCTTTAGTAAGGAACGAATAACGTTTTATTGCCCTTATAGAAACTCTGGACTGTATTGCGAATATAGAAAATATGGACGCATAGGCAGGTTTAGACGCCAAAATATATCAAAATTTCCTATTGGAATATTCCACTATTCTGACAGCCCAAACATACCTCGGGGTATTTCACAGCACAACCCCACTTTCAAAATACTTGCAATCTACTGGTATAGATAGATTTTCTAAAGGCACAGTAAATGGTGAAAACCACTATTAACTCCATGAAAAACATATCAAGAGATTTTCAAAGCGTAAAGTTCACAGCAGATAATTTTGAAAATAGAGTTAACTTAATGCTTCAAGACAGTACAACAACTTCGTTTGGAATCTGAATTACCTGTTATTCGACCAAAGACTAAGAAAAGAATGCCTGGCTAAAAAGCCGTTGATGAACACTTTATACAAATTAAATCAATCCAAGATCTACCAACATTTGAAAAAGTTGCAATTCTCAATAATATTATTTATCCTAGCATCACATAATATTAGAAAAGAATTATTTGACCTTTCTAGCAAATGGGACAGTATACGATCTAATGTACCAGACGAATACAGCAGTATATCGTTAGATGCTGATGAAGATGATGCTTATGCTTCCGAAGATGACAATTCCAAAAATGACGAAGAAAAAGAAACGGGGGAAGGCAGTAGTCATGAACAATTCATAAGTTTTGCAAGGGATGTTTTTAACTTATAAATGTCTTCTTACTTTGTCAAACACTCAAGTTGCATGTGAACGAAGCTTTCCTATTTTGAAATATGTTAAAAACCGTTTACGCAGTTGTATGTCTCAAGATCATCTCGACTCTTTCATGTTGATGACGTGTGAAAGAGATATTTTATGTGATTTGGACAATGAAAAAAATATAAATTTTATTGCTGAGAGGAGCAAATTTCTAAAAAAAATGTTACTCTTTTAAATCTATATCATAAAATCGGTGGTCTCTTTCTTTGTATGTATCTTTGTTCGCTATCTCTTCCGAAGATACTGAACTGATTAAATTGTATGATAGCTTGAAATTGTGCTAATTTTTACTTCCTTTTACAATAAAGGAAGTATTGGATTCACCCCAAAAATTCGAAATTGAGTTTTCAACAGATCTTCACGTTTTAGAGTCCCCTGAACCCAAAAAACATATTTTTTTTTATTGGTCTGTCTGTCTGCCTGTGTGTGTGTCTGTATGTGTGTGTGTGTCTGTCTGTGTGTGTGTCTGTCTGTGAACAGAATATCTCAAAAACGAAAAGAGGTACGGCGTTGAAACTTCATATATAAGTTTTGTGTACTATGTAGATGCGACAGCAAGCTTTTGAAGAAAATCGCATAACCGGAAGTAGGTGTTTACTCTTGTGATTTTTCAGTTTTTTTCGATTTTTTTAAAAACGGTTTTAACGATTGTTTTTAAACACTACATTTTTATTACATTTTTAATGTGTATTGATGTGAGATAGGTGATTTTCCAGTTGAATACTTCTAAAGTGGGTTTCTTTTGTTTTTTTTTCAATTTTTTTTATTAACTCCTATTTTAAATAAAACACCCGGTATATTATTACATTTTTGAATGCACCTTAAAATTTAGAGAAAATTTGTTTCTTCAACTAACGCTCTATTTTGTACCGTTTTTGTAGAATTTGTGATTTTTGAAAATTTTTGACAAATGGTTAAAAATTAAAAATGAAATTTTTGACTAATTATAAGATCACTGTAAAAGGAAGTTGTGTGAGTGTATCACACCAGATTTTTAGACTTAGATCTTAGGCCAGTTTTTATTTAAAAAAGTACGAAAAAGTAAAGTAAAATTAAATTACGATGGGTTGAAACAGCTGATGTGGTACGTTCACAATAAACTCTTCAGCGCCAATTTCGACGTCAAATTTAAAAGAACGATTAATAAATCGTCTAATTTCAATGTTCATCTATCAACATTTTTGTATGTGCAATTGGTAAGGTTGTATGTGTTTTTGATTGTGACATGTAGCACCCTTTCCCACCGAAGCGTAGCTCGAGTGATTCACTGGTACATACATAATATTATCTATTCTACTGGATTGCGATTGATATTTTTTTATAATGAGTCATTCACCTACTGTCGTTTTTAAATACATGTTGTGCGCATAAAAAACGAGTTGCATTTTTCACTTTTTCTTCTTTGAACTGTGAACATTTTAATCAAAGAATTAAGAGTTATTGACAAATTTGCTGTGCCGATGCTCAAGATCGATGTATGGATTTCTCTTAAAATAAAACAATGTTGTTGAGTTTAATAGTTCTATGCGATAAACCGGCCTGAATTTTTTCGCCAGTCCGGCCCTGGCCAGCATTGATCAACTCTGTTGTGGAAGACGCGTCCACCAGCGATTTCATAGTAGAGATGGTGGAGTCGTCCTCCACATTTAGTCGCACATTTAAAAAATTAATAAAAGCAGTGACGATTTCTTCTCTTCCTGCCGACCATAATTGTCGATTTGTGGTGACATACTTATTTTGAGTTCGTTTAATGCTAGTAGCTCACAAAAAAAACTTCTTACAGGTTGGACACCTAGTAGCAAATCCTTAAAAAATGTCCTGATAAAAGAGCATGAATTGAAGAACCTGTGACTGCAATCGCAAAACGCATTTTTTAGTAGTAGACACCGTGTCGTACAGAATATTTTTATCTTACGTAAATTCATCCACTTTGATAACATTTAATCCCTCCCTATTGTGCAGAATGTTATTGTTTGAGTATTTGTTATGTGCATATGACAACAATGTCTTACATGGTAATTTTCCAGAATATCAGTGACGAAGTCGGTTAATTCTACCTACAACATAAAAGATTATGCATCTTTGCAAAATAATATCTTTCGCCAATTTAACAGAAGCTCCTACTATATTATTTCTATTATGAACAAATTGTTAATAACTTATATGTCATCCATTGTGCACACTTCAAATATCAACATCGCACGTGGTGGTGCTGGCGTGCCAGAAAGTTACTCGGGTATATTTTACATAACAACACTGTGGTCGGGTATAATTGACTTTAATGCCATTATGGGCGTGGTCTGACTGTGGTAAAGTATATTTTACAAAATCGCACCCTGGGCGATAAGGCTGGGGTTTGAAACGAAGAAAATCCACCAATCGCCCCTCTCTCTCTATTGTGTTGTGCGGTGCTGGTATCTGTATTGATATAGACACACTCGAATTTTCCAATGTAAAATTTCTACCGCAGCTATTCAATTTATGCAAGGGTTTGTTTCTCTGCTGAGCAGGTGGGCTCTAAGCAGGTGTGGGTCAAAAACACGGACAGATGTTTTTGCCGGTGCAGATAATTTTAAGACTATTCTGTGATTTTAAGTAAAATAAGCTTCTTGGCCTTTGTATGTATGTATTATCGAAAACCTCATTTTACCTTGAAATGTAAAGGTTGGTGCTTTATGCTTCTTGGCCTTTCAGTCAGTATAATTAAATAAAAATCAGTGAAATATCAGGCATAGATAGAATAAACCGGAACCAAATGATATTTAACTGATGCTAGCCAAATGTTGAATCTATTATATACAGTGACCGCCAAAAAGTCGGCGTAATATTGAAAAAAAATATATTTTTTATTTTTCAAAAAAACTTTTTACGTCAATAATTTGTGTTTGTCCAAAAACCTATTTAGCCCCTATCATATATACCGAGTAATATGTACTTATTTAAAAGATGGAGTTTTTCGAAATTGTCAAAATGCAAAAAGTGCTATTTGTCGAAAATTAAGTAAGATTTCAATGACATTTTTTAGAGTGTGTTATTTTTAGCTAACTGAACAATCTCAGGCCAGAAAACACATATTTTTTTAAATTTAGCTAATTATTAATTGTTCAAATTTTTAAATATTTTTCAAAATTTCACATGCCAATACCTAATATCAAAATTCAAATTTTTTATGTGAAGACTTGAAAGATTTATAGTTGGAAAAAATAATATAAAATGTTAATTACTTCTCTAGATTTTTTTATCATTTACCGAAAAGTAGTATGTTTGCATAATTTTTCCGTTTTTTATGCAAGGCGCTTTTTGGGAGAAACATTTTTCAATTTTAATTAATATCTATTTAAATGGCTTCTAGAAACTCTAATCTGTTAATGAATTACTGTTACAAAAATCCTGTAAATGTTTTCTTACAGTTGTCTAAATGAGATTTTTCTTTATTCAATTAACATTTCTAAAAAATACTAATTGTCGGTAAATAATAAAAAATGTAAAGAAGTAATTAACATTTTAAACTATTTTTTTGAAAAATTTACTCTTAAAGGGATGAAAAGGGGTAAACTGTGTTTTCACGAATTCCTCAGTATCTCTTAGACCCGGTAAGATATCGACTTGGTGTTTGCTTGCATAAGTATCCAATGCAAATGTCTAAAAACGCTATTCAACCCTTAAAGTGGGAATCTCCATTCGGGGTGAAGTATAGAAACCCTTATATTTCCTGTGATTGTTAAGTTAGAGCATTCTTTTTTGGTAAATAGATGTTTTTTAAATCTTTAGAAAGGGGTTTTAGTTTTTTTTAAATTTCACCCCTGAAGCGGTAAAAACGGAAAACCGAAAAGGGGAGGGAGTTAAAATGGGTTCATTTCAGGATAAGACTGACTGAAATAATTTTTCGAAATTTCACCCCTAAGGGGTGAAAAGGGGTAAACTGTGTTTTCACGAATTTCTAAATATCTCTTAGAATAAAATGGGAGGATTTCTGAAATTCCACGCCCAAGTGGTGGAAACGGATATCCTGCTATAATATATGAATACAACATTTAATAAGTACATTTATTTTTGATTTTATCTCATTTTTATATTAAAACTACACATATCTAAACAAGGGGAACAACAATTACATACACATTTCCAAGGGGGTACGTAAAGCATAAATGAGTTAAAGACTTTTTTTTAAAGGATATTTTCCTTTTTACCTACAATATTTTTGCCGCATTTGATAGTTAATTGAGTAAGGAGTGAGGGCAGCACTCCAGAACTCGTTTAAGATTTAAAAGAAGTCCGTACGAAGAACGGGCATCTTGCTAGTCTGTAGTCAATTAAGCAAGAAAGTACATACGTATTACGTAAAAAGCTAATCTGTTACACTATTATTTGTAATAATAACATATTTATTTGTAATAATTGTACTTGAAGATATAAACAATTAAATTTTAAAAAAAGTTTTCGGTAGCGGGAATGAACACAGGTCTCCTTAGCGAAAGTCAGGTATCCTAGCAAATACACTATACAGGGTTATAATTTCTCTTCTTCAACCAGCTATATACTTAGCAGATTCATGATATTTAAGCCAACATGCACTTATTTTAATGGCTGAATTGTTATCAGTAATAATGTATTAAGGGCAAATTATTTTGCCGGTAAAAATGTTTTACGAAAGTATCTTGCTTTGGCAATGTCACAAGACAAACTAACTTGATAGGTAAGGGAATTTGTCAAAGTTATTTTGTTGAGGGCATTGCCAAAGAACAACAAATCTTGAATAAAACATGTTTCGAGCAAAATCATGAGCCTGAAACACATTTTGTGGAGTATTTCCCAAATATGGGTTCATTTTGTATCAGTATATAATGAATATGACATTTATACTGATTCACAATGACAGTTCAATGACGTTTTTCAAATGCCACATTGCTTAAAACAACATATTTGGTGGTTTCCATAGATACAAGTGGTTAAATAAACCGATAAAATCCCAAGGAAAAATTTTGATTTATTGCCACTATAAAAACACGTGATTGGTTGAATTTTGGAAAATTATGGCGTTTGATTGGATAATAGGAGATGCAGGAAATAGTCACTAAAATTCGTTCAACAGTAAATTATTATTTAAATATTACCACATTGGAAATGAGATGACCACTTTTTAATAGATTATTTAATCATTACAAGATACTATCAAACAAATTATTTTTAAAATTGTTTTATTTATACACTGCATATCTACATTCAACAGTTTTGTGTTGAACGCGATAATTAAACTATTTAGGTGATTCTTATAAAACATCTATAAAATAATGCTTTTTAGAGGCGCGAGTCTAGCGACAGGGCCGTATCAAAGTTAGAAAGAAATAGGAGTTTTTATTAAAATTAATATTATAAATTATTTTATTTATTTAAAAAATACGATTTTGTAACTAAACAATCAAAAGTAACGACTAACGCGTACAGCAGCTGAACAAGTCAGGTTAAAAATGAGTTTTTTTATGTTTAATAATCTTCATTATCGTTTCCATAATGCTGCATATTGTACGACGATACAGTGTGGTAAAAAAGTCTGGAACACCTGAAATATCTTGCTTTGTTTGCTTTTTTCTCGAAAATTTCTTTATGCAACTTCATAAAACTTTTATACTACAATACTTAAAACGATGTGCTCTTCCACTTCCTCGATAAAAAAATAGGGGTTATTATTTAAAAAAAATTACCCCAATTGGCCCTGCTGGTGTACGCCACTGTACATAGTTCTAAAGTATTTCAAAAAGATAGCAAATTTACAATGCTTTTTGCTTTTTGCTACAAAACAAGATTTTGCAAGATATTTCAGATGTTCCAGACTTTTGTACCACACTTTATAATATTTTTATACGAGACAGTTTGTGACAATGTAAAGCAAATTGGTTCCGAACAACTCTATAATATAACTGTTATAAAAGTAAGAGAAACGTCTACTTTAATGGCAAATTTTAGTAGTAATGACTTTTAAGACGGTTGCCGAAAAACGTTCTAAACGTTTCTGTTCGGCTATTAATTATTACGTATAGTAAAACAGCTAGAAATCCAGGCTCTAATAATAATCATCAAAATGCCACTCGTATTCGCGATTTACCGTATTGTAAATTTCGCATTTCTGACAGCATTGCAAAGTTGAAATTTACCGATGTTCGTGCCATGTTCACAACCTTGGTTTTGTAACGACAACAACACATCTGTTTTACATTACCTAAACTATTTATAAGCTATTTATCTGGAAATTTATCCGGTGTCTGCAAATACAGCACCGATAACCGACATTTGGCGTTGTAATATTCGCCCTAAATGACAACCGCTTGAAATTTGTTAGGAATCACGTATTATCAAAAACTAAACGTCAGAAATAGTTCAATGAGGTCTTAAATGAAAGATCAAAAATCGTATCTTCTTGCAAGCTATTTTACAGTTTCTGTTATCTATTTTGCACAAGTAAATTTTACTGTTGAATGGCAGAAATACAAATGAAAAATGGCTACAAAGGCGTCGATATTTTAAATACAATTTTACAGCGCAAGCGAATCTACTATTTATAAAATAGCTTACGAATCTTACGATAATCAGCCAACATTCGTCTTTGAAATGAAGGCTTGTTTAACTTCCTACGAGGTCTGTAAATCGATAATACGTGATTCCTATATATCAATCTGTCCCTATTATTTCAACATAAGCCAAACGCCAGCCATGCCATAACGACACGTTTACGAATCTGTCGTTGTTGCACTCACAATGTTCGCCGGTTCTGGATTTGTACAAAGATAAATACATCGGGCCACTACAGTTAAATTGAATAAATTCGTAATGCCGTGTGGTTTACTTGAGGTGGTCCACTGCAATAATCCCTTGCCGGCCAAATATGGCACGTCAATTCGATATTTAGAAAAGCTGTTTTGCATCTTTTCATCAAAGGCACCGCCTAGAAATTGGTTTCGACTGGAGCATTTCACTAATCCTAGGTTTATCATTTTAATACAGTAATAAAATATTCAAAGAAGTATAAGCACCATATATTGACAAAAACCACATAAAACAATACACGCCATATTTAATAATCGTACGTAAAGGTTTAACACTCTTAACGTCTTAACAGCATTTCTGAATTATTTTAAATATAATTTGCATGAAGGCTAGTGCCACAAATGCATCCTTAACATTCAAGTTACTATAAAATTAATTTATTTTCAAACATCATAATATTACATTATTACACGTATTTCATAAGGCGATTATTGTGGCACAAATGAGTTTTGACCACGACGAGCGCAGCGAGGAGTGGTCAAATAGAATGAGTGATACAAAAGGGAGCTAATAGATAGGAATATTCAATTTGGCTAGTTAGTATTAACAATGTTTATTGACATTTGGTTTCAACTTTCGACTGCCCGCATAATAACATTGTCAACACAACCAAGGAAAAAGTTACTGTTTTGCGTGCTACAATAAAAATAATTGCGTTATTGTGAAACGCATTTGAGTTTCACAATGAGAGTATTGTTGACGCAAAGTAGAAAAAAGTGACTTATGTGACTTGATTGCCAAGGTGAAAGTATCACTTTGTCTGATTAGGCACAAAAGTGCTACTTTACCTGCCTAAACATATAAAATAACAAAATCAAACATTTCAACCATATAGGTAATGTAATTATTTGTTATTTTCATTCACCATAGAAAAACGATTTGCAGTGTATCACGATTCTACCTCAATCTAGATTTTTCACATCCCTACTAAATTATTGTTTTCTCATTTTGTTCCTGCTTTGCTATTTAGGAATTCCTTTAAGGATAATAGTATATTATGTTATTAGGAGCAAAAGTTATATTTTATGTCGCGAGGCTGGACGGGTTATCTGACGACCTTGCGAGGCAGATAAGTACAGCCGAGCCACATAAAGATACTTTTGCTCCGAATAACATATAGTATTTTTTCTTCAAACGTTTTTATAACAAATTATTTACAATTTTGTGAACAACATTCGGAGAAAATGACTTGATCTCGTCAGCGGCAGATAATAACTTTATCTGCCGCTCGTCAGCGGCAGATAATATTATCTGCCGCTTGGCAATAAAGTGACAGTTTAGCATCATCAATCCAGCAGTATAATGCCATATTTTACTGCCGTTTGAAGAAAAAATTATGTATGTTATTTGGACCAAAATGGCTGTATGTGCTTCGGCTACCAGACTGCATATAAAGCTAGAGACTAAATCATTCTGCAATAATTACAAGAAAATGATTTATGTATATTAGTAAATTTTTCATAATACCAAAAACCTACATGTTATTGTACTATATCAGTACTGTCCGCTTGATCGAAATGTTACCCATTAACAGCCCCGGCCAATTACGCGCATTGTTTTAATTTATTTGAAAACGAATTTGTAGACATCCGTTGCTACGCTATCAAACTACGTGCGGGACTCACGTTACTAGCAATTTTTGTTTTAAAACCCCCTGAAAAATGTGTAAGACTGCCTTATAACGTTAAAAAAGAAGTAAAGTATCTGGAGCATAAACATCACGAACTAGCCTGATCTTCTGGATCAGTAAAGTTTGACGATTTTCAAATAGAACTCACAAGACTTCTCAAAAAAATTGAAAAAGTATACGTCAAAGGTAAAGAAAAGAGGAAAGTTCTAAGTTTTCTGAATACAAACGTCGTGAATTTGGAGGATCTGCAGTGTCCATCTTTAAAGAGTTTGAAAAAAAGAACTACAGCAGTACGTTGCCTCAACCACAGTATCCTTTCACCTGTTTGTGCATTGGAAAACATACTAATTTTGTCAAACTGGTGGTGTAATGAATACAAGGGAAGTTCTAAAAGTACTGCAATCAATACCGAGTCCCTTGATTGTGCAACGACATGTTTCTGCCTGTGATCAGCTGCCTACAAGAATATCAAGACCTACTGCCGTTATTGTTAATACAGATACTTTATATAGGCCTGGAGATCATTGGAATGCTATGTATGTAGATGAGAATGGCCATGGGGAATATTTTGATTCATTTGGTATCGCTACGCACTTTGATATCAAATCAAATGGTTTTTCTGCTATCGACTTAGCGTTCACGAGTTCCAAACTTGCACCAAATTTATTTTGGGCCGTCCTGCAAGATGATTTGTTTGATAGTGATCCCTTTCCCATCAGGATAAATATTAATAATTCTACCGCTCAAACTGTAACACTACCACGAGAAAGATGGCGAATAGGGAACGCGGACTGGAATGTATTTCAACGCGAATTAACAAAAATCCCACTTAAATTCAATAACCTGATTGACATGGATTCTAATATTCAAAATCTGAACAGTGCCATTATTAGGGCAGCTAACATATCAATACCCAGAGCAAGTAATATACCACGAAAATATAAAGCCCCATGGTGGAACGATGAATGTAAAATGATTATAAAAAAGAGAAATAATGCATTCAACAGATACAGACGAAACCCGAATCAAGAAAATCTAATCCTATATAAAAAAATTAGAGCACAGGCAAGAAAACTCGTCAAGGCAACTAAACGAAATTCTTGAAAGGAACATATAAAATCTATAAACATAAATACATCTTCCAAGGAAATGTGGGAAAAAGTACGCAGAATGAATGGTAATTACTCCAGTTTCTCAATTACTGGTTTACTTTACCAAAACACTACAATCCTCTCCAGAGGACATAGGAAATATTCTAGCAAATGCTTTTAAGGAATCCTTCAGCAACTCTAACGACGATGAAAAATGTAACAATGAAACAACAGCAAGAGATACCCCACCAGCCAAAAACAGCGAGCCTTATAATTATGAACTGCAACTACATGAACTCGAATATGCGTTAAACAACTGTAAGGATTGCTGTCCCGGAATAGATAACATCCACTACCCAATGATTAAGCAAGCGACATATGAATTCAAAACTGAACTGCTTAAACTCTATAACAATATATGGAATTCTGGAAATAATACCAGTTTATAAGCAAGGCCAACCTAAAGATAGTCCCAACAGCTATCGCCCCATCTCAATAACATCTGTTTTAAGTAAAATCTTAGAAAAGATTCTCAACAATAGACTAGTTCATATACTAGAGTCTAACATGCTACTCAATCCCAATCAAAATGGCTTCAGAAGAGAACGATCAACTATTGACTGCATAGTTAAATTAGAAATCGCCGTAAAACGCTTTTATAAAAAAGGAACAGCTATGTGCAGTTTTCTTTGACCTCCAGAAAGCGTATGATACAACATTGAGATCCCAAATCACAAATATCTTAGCCAGATGGGGAATAACTGGCCAAATTATTAATTTTATTAAAAATTTTATGAGCGAGAGGAAATATATGGTTCGAATTAAAAATATGTTGTCCGAAATAATGAGTCAAGAAAATGGTGTTCCCCAAGGTTCTGTTTTGAGCCCAACTCTTTTTTTAATAGCCATAAATCAAATTCTTGATGGAATACCTAACAACGTCCAAGGAACATTATTTGCCGATGGTCTTGTGATATTCTCAACCAGTAAAAAGCTCATGGATATAGAATCACGTTTGCAAAGAACTATTAATTTACTCGAGCATTGGGCACATGAAAATGGAATTAAATTCTCACCTGAAAAAACAAAAGGTCTTACTTTTACCAAAAACCGGATTGGGTTCACTCCAGAATTAAAATTATACGGAACCGCCTTACACCAAGTCTCTGAAATCAAATACCTAGGCTTAATCTTTGACAAAAAGATGTCATGGAAGTCCCACGTCCACAAAGTTATTGACAACTGCAAATCATCACTCACCGTTATTAAAATGATTTCTCACCAGGACTGGGGATCTAATACGCAAACATTACTTACCTTGGTAAATGCTTTGATTCGCTCTAAAATAGAATATGGTTTATGTGTCTACAGTTCCATGAATAAGAGTCTTTTAAGAAAATTATTTGGAGTCTATCATTATGGATTAAGAATAGCTACATCCGCACATCGCACTACTCCGATAAAAAATTTACACGCTGTCAGCGGACAATTACCAATGGAACACCGAATATCAATCCAACTACTGACATATACAGCACGCGTCATAGGAAATACGAGTCACCTAAATTATTCGGACTTTTCCAAGCCTATATTCTACAATTCATATAAAAAATAGGTGCAAATATACCCACCTTGCAATATTAAATTAAAACTTCTTTTGCACGAGATCACTTCCAACCAAAATCTAATTCCTAGATTAATATAGATAATCCTTGGGCTATCCGTCCACCTAACCTAAATTTACACTTTGCACAATACCCTAAATCTCAATCGCACCCACCTATCTACCACAGCCTCCTGCACGAATTCCTGTCTAAGTCGCCTAACGACCAACTTATTTTTCCTGATGGTTCAAAAAATGATGCTAATACAGGTGCTGCTTTCTACTCGGAAAACGTTAAAAACCTTTTTAAGCTACCAAGAGAATCGACTGTATTTAGTGCTGAGTTGTATGCCATCTGCCAAGCTTTAAAGTATATTCTTAACTGCGAGGAAGATAGATACTGTATACTCACAGATTCCATGAGTGCGTTAATCAGTCTACGTAATATCTTCTCAAATAATGAATATGAGTAGTGTACCTATAGGCGTTCTGGACCACTTTTTGGCGGTAAATTCAAATTCCGTGCTGGGGTGGTATAGCGGTAGTGGCAGACTCGCGATCAGCGGCCTCAGGTTCAAACCCCGGGGTAGGCAAGTTTTTTTTATTTGCGCAGAGTTTTTTTTGCGCAGGTGGTGACATCATTTTCTGCGAATTTTGGACCGGATGTTGGGGTGACGTCATTTCTCGGAATTTGCATCAGATGGGAGTTTGAGAATGTAGACAGGTCCAGTCTTGCAGATGCAGGATGTTATTGAACAATGACGTCCATTGTTTGAGAAATCTGCACGATAATTGGACAATGAAGTCTTTGTTGTCTGGACGAATTTTTGCTGACCTCCATTATCAGATAAACAGAATGTTATTGTATAGAGATTAAAATGTGCAAAGCCGGTAAAGATTGAACAATGCAACTCATTGTTTGAGCAAAAATCAGCACAACTGCTAAATTGAATGCTGTCTTTGTTTGAAAATTTTTGCTGACGCTGTTAAAAGTCTAATTTTGAAATTTTTACAAGATTCTCACTATAAATTTTCTAGCTAAGTCTAATTTTGAAATTTTTACAAGATTCCCACGATGAATTTTGAGGTTGAGTCTAATTTTGAAATTTTTACAAGATTCCTATACCGGATGTGAGTGATTGTCTGGAAATGTCAGACTTGTCAAAACCTGCCTGCCTGCCTGTTTATCTTCTGCGCAATTAAACAACGAAGCCATTGTTTGAGAAATGTGCAAAGTTGCAAAAAATAAATGAACAATGAAGCCATTGTGGTCTAATAGTATATATATCGAATTATTTCCAGCTAAAAAGATGAAACACTCAAAATATGAAAATCCAAACCATTTTAAATACCTTGTTAGGTTTTTGTTTTATTACGCGTTCAACGAGATGTATGTCTGGATATTTAACTTTTTGAAACTCAAGATCGTACAAACATCCTCGAATAGGCCGATTGGAAGCATCTTTTAATAGATAGGTAATGTGTTCCATCCCACTGGAGGACTGTTTAAGCGGTAGACAGTATTTAACATAATACAAAAGTGTTGGAGTCTTAGAGACATTGAGAGAAATCCTCAACGTTGTTTGTAAGCAAAGTAAATATTACGTGTTTTTCCCGTACTGTATTAAATACACAGTGTGGAAATTAAGCCGATAGTTATTTATTTCGCTTTTTGCTGTTGGATTTATGTACAGAAGACAGCATCCCTCACTTTATCAATAAGCAAGTTCCTAAAGAAATATTATTATGCTGTAGAGATTTACAGGTTACAGTTCGGAGTGTAAACTGAGTTAAAAATTCCTATACCGCTATTCGCAGCAGTACCATTTAATTGCATATTGTTTTCTTTTACGTAAGACCCAAATTTTAGATTCGATTGTTTTAATATAGGTTCGAAAGCACTGCTGACAGACAGACAGACAGGCAGAAAACTTGTAATGCAGCTGCCAAACCGGGCCTTGTCAAATATCGAACAGCAATATATATTAGTAAAAAATTTGCAACCAGTGAGACAAATGTCTCATTTAATAAAACAAAAAAGGCCGTTTTTCAAATAGAACGCGTATTAAATAAAAACAATATTTCTTAAAATCACGTGATTGAAATTCGGTTCCTGACCCGACCTGACATGACCATTCCAAACATATAACTTTAATAACTTTTTTCTCTATCTCTTACGGTTTGGCTGCTGAAACAGCGTCCCGGACGGACCAGCGTCCCGGACGGACGGAAATCACGTGATTTATCGAAAACCGGAAGTGTCATGTGACCGAAATTCGGTTCCTGACCTGACATGACCATTCCAAACATATAACTTAAATAACCTTTTTCTCTATCTCTTACGGTTTGGCTGCTGAAACAGCGTCCCGGACGGACCAGCGTCCCGGACGGACGGAAATCACGTGATTTCTCGAAAACCGGAAGTGTCACGTGACTGAAATTCGGTTCCTAACCTGACATGACCATTCCAAACATATAACTTTCATAACTTTTTTCTATATCCCTTACGGTTTGGCTGCTGAAACAGCGTCCCGGACACACAAAACAGCGTCCCAGACAAGCCTATTATATATATATATATATATGTTACAGGAAATGTATGAAAACTAGGAATTATATACAATTCCTAGGAAATGTATATAATGCCGAGCCAATTTAGGAAATGTGTAAAATAATTAATGAAAGGTTCTTTAATACATACATGTATGCATTTCCTAGGCATTGTATGCAATTCCTAAATGGTACTAGAAAATGTATGAAAATCAACATTATACTGTAGAATTTGTGAATGAATAAAAAATAAAACACAGATGAACTGAGATTTTCCTTAGCAGTGTGACGATTTGCTAGTGCTACTAACCTAACCTAACCTAACCTAACTTAACCTAACCTACCGACATGACATCCCTAATTTAACACATTTCCGATTTCAGGTTAGGAAATGTGTAAAATTCCTAGGAAATGTGTATAATAAAATTTATTTCACACATCTCCTGACGATGTTAGGCATTATATACGTTTCCTAGGAATTCTATATAATGACGGATTACATACATTTCCGGTAACATATATATGGATACCCTTCTGTTAGTAGGTTTAAAGTTTGATGTAGTTTTAGCCAATCTTATACACATTCCAGCAGTAAACTCTGGTAGGAAGCTAACACACATACGTACGGTGGAGTCTTAAACAGCAGAATTTTATAATACAAAACAGGGCGATAAAAGAATCGTGTTGTATCATATTTAACCACTCAGCATTTTTCAGTTTACAGGTTATCTCGAAGAATCTGCAACTTCCGCATGTCAATCCCGTAAAAACAGACACCTTCTTTGTTCTTGTGTTAGCACCTTGGTTTTAAGAATGTTATGGTTTATTTACATCTTGTGTTAGCGCCCTTGGTTTTAAGAACGTTATGTAAATGAATATTTTATAGAATTTGGAAAACCAAAGGAAATATTAGCAGCTAATACAACTTATTTTAAAAAAGCGAGGTTTATAAATACAATAATACAGCACGCCATAAAAGTTGGTTTTTTGCAGTATAAGACACCTGCAAGCCAATCCGGTAGAGAGATATTTAAGAGGTGTGATAAAATACTTACAGAGAATATTAGCAGATAATACGTTTGTAAAATCTGCACGACTAATACTCAAGATTATTACAATTACATGCTAAAGACTGCATACAAAAGGTAAGATTAAAATCAAAAATTTTAAAATAAAGCCCTGAAAATAATAACTAAATTAAATAAAATCAAATAAAAGCTATTAGGCCACAACAATATATTAGTAAAAAAATACTCTAATTAATAAGGCTGCTGTTATGTAGCAGAGCGGCTTGCTGGTTCGGAAGGATTATTATAAACTTGTAGAATAAATTCGTCCATAAATTCGTAATATACACTTGTAGAACTTTGAATAACTTTTATTACACAAATAACAACACTAAACACAAGCTGAAGTACAATTTGTAAGAACTTAAGGTTGAATATACATTTAGTAAATTGTTGTGCTGAAAGCAGCAACAGAATAATATCGATTGAATTAACAATCTAAACTAGACTGAGTTTAATGATGAACTCTGATGAACTGCCACTTCAGACGTAGCGAAGTGGTTTTAATGAATTCCTTATCTGTTTTGAATACGCAAGAAACGGTCATGCGGTTCTGCAATTTCCTAGCAATATATGTTGATAACAACTTACAAGGAATTTTAAAAGAGGAAGAAATACGTTAGCGTTCTGCGTCACAGATAAATAACTCATTTAAAAGTTAAAATTAATATTAGTACAAAATACAATATTTAGAAATATAGGTTAATGCAATAAGTATTAGTGATTAATACAATAATAAAATAATCGATGAATGCATTTACACTTGGTCCCAAAAGGTAAAAGTAAGCCAAAAGAATATGAATGACTAAATAGATTCTGATAATAGTTTTCAGAAATGCTTTGTTTGATTTAGCATCACGCGTTCTTTGTTCTAGGAAAAACATGAATACAAACAAGTGTGATAGCAACTAACGGGTTACAATGAAATGTGTTAGAATTGATAATTAATCTTAGGAAATGTTCCCAAGCGCTGCATTAAACGATCGTTTTACATTATCTGTAAATATGAGTGTTGTACTTATTATTGTACAAAATGAAATATAAAAATATGGATAATATGCAGGTACAAACGCACACAATAATGTTATATAACATTTACGTTTAGGCACAGAGGCACTAATTATGATTTAGGCACATATAGGCACATAACACCTCCCCGATGAAGACTCAAGCAAGGAGCAAAAAGCTTGATTGAGGATGGTGCAGCAGCAGCAGCAGCAGGTCCATTGTTGATGAACATAAAAATGTTCAACCGAATTCATTTGGAGTGCGAAGTCCATTGCATCAATTATGGCATTGTATTACGTACCAAAACATTTCGGAATAGAAATAGCGTTAAGAGACTGCGAAGTCCATTGCATCAACTAAAGAACGACAGAATTGACATGTACGCTATGTCGGTCGTTGACTTGAGCGACAATGGTGGGATGTCTTGTAGAAAGAACATCAGGCTGCTGGCCAGGAAGAGGTATCATTGGATAGTCGTTTAGAGCGACGTGGAGCAATGTCAGTTGACAAGGAAGTCATCATGAATTGCTCAGGTTCCTGGTCGGTGCTCGAATGGATAGATTGCAGAGAACGAGAGACAGAAGGTGGTCGATAGAAATCGGTGTCTCGTGCAGAGCAATTATTGAAAATTCGAATGCAGGGCAAATGGCTGTGCGGCTTCGAGTTGCAGAAACGTTTGTAACAAAATAAAATAGGATTACATTTACAGCAATAATGGCATAAACAAAGAGAAATAAGTATTAAAACAATAACTGATAGAAATGAATACCAAGGTAAATTTCGGTATACATGCTTTTGTAAACGAAGAATGTCGAGTTCTTCAGATACATGCTGAAGTTGATGTTGTGCAAGTTGAATGTCACTTATGTGCATTGGTACCGGATCCAGATGTTGAAGATGTAGAACAGGAATGTCTTCTTTTTCATGTGATGATTGGTCACAGCAATCCAAGAAGATAGGTGTTTCAGGTAGATAGATGGTAACATTGGATTCAGATGTTGACTCACTGAGTAGAAACAGGGAACCAATATAAGCGTAGCATGTTGGCTGTAAGTATAACAGAAAAGTAGTAGGCACAAGTATATTTTTCGTCTTCTCGTCACAAGTGATGTCCATATGTGCTTCAGCAGAAGTGGTGGTGATCAGCCATTGGTTAGGTTTGATATAATTCCATAGAAATAATGGACCTTGTAGAGAGAACTTGTGGCAACTTGAAGGTAGCTTGGTATAAGTATGTTTAAATAAAGTTACTTCACAGACGTCATCAGAAGATTTTGTACGTAATTTTTGTGTTTTACATACAAAATGTGTAGAAGTTATAGACTTGCAATGAGAATCATTATCCATTAATACATAACGCTGCTTATCTGGTGTGATAAGAAGAAACTTGTGCGAGCGAACAATCATTTGATGTTCATTAAAATCATTTGGATTAGGAATGGGTAATGAATAAATTGAATAGAAACTGTAAATAAATGTGTCTATAAGGGGAATATGCAATATAAAAATTAAATTGGGTGCATGGTATAGAACATTAAGGGTTGAAAGATCTAATAATAAATGTGCGTAACGCGTTGTTAACGTCACTGGGAACTTTCGAGAGATTGGAAGAAAACTTGAAACTTTAGTTAATTCGATTATAAGTTGTATAGGGTCGATAGGAGATAAAATATTTTGTTTGGCAAATAAGATACTATTTAATACCATATCAATTTGGTTATCAAGGGATTCCATCATAAAGGAAAGTTGATTTACGAGGTCAATTAATTGAACGGCATTGAGTAAATCACCTTGAGTAGTTTTTTGTCTTTTAGCAAGAATTTCAAATTGATCAATATTTTTATTAAATTTGTCAGTTAAATTTTTTAAAGAAAACAGATTCATTATATAAAGTTAGAGTATTTTTAACGACATGAGTTTGTTCTTTTAATAATAATTCAATTTTATCTTGGTCATCTTGTAAACCTTTAATTGCATCATTATAATAAGTTGCATCAGAAGAATCAGGCGTATCAGAAATCCATTTCCAGGCAGTACCAAGGAAATCTAAGGATCGTTTTGTATGTTTCTTGTCGTGTTGAACTAAATCGGCAAGAGTAGAATAACGACGTTGAATAAGAGGTTCTTTATGTAAATATTGATTTAAAGCATATTCACATGGTTTTTTAATAGGATTATCTGAAGAAAATGTACATAGGGTACGTAGCTGAGATTCTAAGCGAACAAAATTATGAAATTCGCTATCTAAAGCGGATAAATCGAGGTTAATAAGTAAATCCCAGGTTGTATCTGAAATACTAGAAGTACCTTGAGGGATGTAGACTAATCCGGAATCATTGGTAATTAGATCGATGTTGTAACCATGGCAAGGGGATAGAATGATTAATCTGTAAGAAGATATCAAGTATGTATCAAGGACAATAAAATTATTAGAATGATTAAAAGCTTATGGAAATAAATTCATAATGTCATACATTAGAAACAAACTTGTAGGAAAGGCACAAGAAGTAAAATCGTTATGTGAACGACAGAAAAATGTAATGATACGTAAATATTGAACCGAAAATCGATGTTACATTGAATGTTTGCCATCAATGTGTATTAATCTCTAAAAGATTTTAATCGATTGATATGTACTTGAAAAATTTTGTTAACCAATCTTATAACAGCATTAGAATCATTTATAGATTCCATTTCATAAGGACCTTGATAAGTTGGTTGTAACTTTTTACTTTCGTTTAATCGAGAAGCTTCGTTACGAAGAAGTACTAAATCTCCAGGTAAGAAACAAGGGTTTTGGAGTTTAGTATCGTAATATTCTTTAGATTTGGCCTTACTAGAAAGTAAACGTTCTTTCGCTAAACGATGAGAATTCTTGAGATGCAATTTTAAATTGTCAAGATATGAATTATAAGTAGGTTTAGCAGAATTAGAAGAAAGTAAGTCATAAGGTAACATCATTTTGTAACCAAATAAGAGTTCATAAGGTGTGAATAAAGTAGAAGAATGTTGATTAGAATTATAAGATAGAATAGCGGTTGGAAGATAAATATCCCAGGTAGAATGAACCGATTGGACATAATGTCTTAGATATTCTTTAAGAACTTCTTTCAAGGGATCCATTAGTTTGTGGATGATAAGCAGAAGTATGCTTTTTATTAATTTTAAGAAGTTTGTTTAATTTTGTAAATAATTGAGACATAAATTCAGAACCTTGATCAGTTAAAATAGAAGAGGGTGTTCCATAAAAACTAATAAATTTGATAAATTCAAATTTGTCAAAGAAATTATTCTTATGATAAATTAGTAAATAAGAATCAGAAATTCTTTCACATTCATAAAGATTAGCATGAGAAGAAGGTTTTAAATTTTGTTCATTCAATAGGGTAGTAGTTAATAATGTTTCTTCATTATCTAACGAATGAAATAATAATTTTAGATTAGACGAAGTAGATATGTAGTCATCCTGCATGTTTATATAAGTTTGAGGTAATTCGTCTAAATTACGAGCTTTAAGAAAATCAGAAAAAGTAATAGGATCAGTAGAAATTGGTAAAATCTGATCATTAGAAATTGGTAGAATTTGATCGATACGTGATCAAGCATCGGCATTAGAATTAATTTTTCCAGGTTTGTAAATAATTTCGTATTCGTATTCTTCTAGAAGCAATCGCCAGCGTACTAGCTTTGAACTAGGATCTCTAGTCTGTTACAATTTTGAATTTGCGACCATATAAATAAGGACGAAAATGTTTAATACTCCATACGATAGCTAACAATTCTTTCTCCGTTGTACTTAAATTTTGTTCGGATTTGTTGAGGGTACGAGAAGCAAAAGCAATAGGTCGGTCTTGATTTATATGACCTTGTGATAACACAGAACCGATTGCGTAATTACTAGCATCTGTTGTTAAAATAAATTCCTTAGAAAAGTCGGGAAAATGGAGAAGTAAATCATTTGATAATATTTGTTTCAATTGATCGAAAGAAGATTGTTGTTCTGTAGTCCAAATAAATTTATTATCTTTTTGTAGAAGAATAGTTAAAGGTTTGATAATACGAGAAAAACCAGATACAAATTTTCTATAATAACCACTCAAACCAAGAAATGATTTAACCTGTTTAGGGGTTTTAGGTTGATGGAATTTTACAATAGCCTTAATCTTTTCGGGATTAGGTTTTATTGTTCCATCATGGGAAAGAATATGACCTAAATAAGCAATCTCTTTATGTAGAAATTCGCATTTATCAGGTTGTAATTTTAAATTATTTTCAAGTAAGCGAGAAAATATTTCAGAAAGTTTTGTTTCATGATCTTGTAAAGAACTAGCAAAAATAACAATATCATCTAAGTAAACAAAGCATTTGTTACCTTGTAAACCTGTTAATACCTGATTCATTAACCTTTGAAACGTACTTGGCGCATTTTTTAAACCGAAAGGTAAACGTATATACTCCCAAAAACCAGTAGGGGTAGAAAATGCAGTTTTAGGGGTATCCTTAGGATCCATAAGAATTTGATGAAATCCGTTAGCTAAGTCCAAAGTTGTAAAATATTGAGAATGACCTAATTGGTTAAGAATGTCCTCTATATTAGGTAAAGGATAGGCATCGCCAATGGTAATTTCATTTAATTTGCGATAATCAATGACAATTCGCCATTTCCTTTTATGACTTGCATCTTCTTTCTTAGGAACAATCCATAAAGGGGAATTCCAGGGAGAGAAAGATGGTTTAATAATTTTCTGTTGTAACATCTGCGAAATTTGAGAATCGATTTCCTGTTTATGAATTTCAGGATATCTATAGATTTTTGCAGAAACAGGATTGTCAGAGGTTGTATTAATTTTATGATAAATCGCATTAGTATGTGTTAAAACGTCACCAGGTAGATGAAATATATCATGAAACTGATTACATAATTTAAGAATTGAATCTGTTTCTTCAGAATTCAAATGTTGTAATCGAAGATTATCTTGTAATAATTTATGTCGTTTGACAAAAGAACTTGATGTAGTAGAAATTGGATTGTCGTCTTTGCGACTAGAAAATGAAAAAATTTGATCTACATCAAGGGGTAATAATTTGACAGGGCTGATAGTATATTTAAAATTCTTATCAGTCGTGTTTGCTATAGTAGCTAAGCAGGTATGATTAAGTAATACCTTAACAATAGCTTTAGAAAAATAAATTCCTGAGAAATTAGAATCAATTGGAGGTAGAATACCTTGTTTGATTTCAGGATTAAGAACATGAAATGGAATTACAACTTCTGTACGTTTAGTTACTTTATAGAAATTAGGAGAAGAGAATTAGAATTAGAATAGGATAATGGAATAGCTACATTTCGTAACTTAAGAAATTTCATGTCTTGAATTGTACATTGATTTCGTACTAGAAAATCGTTGCCTAACAATCCATCATACGGGATGTTTAGTAAGTCGTTAACCAAATAGAATTTAGTAGGCAAAGTATGCTGATGTATTTGCAAAGGTAATAAAATTGAACCAAGGGTTGGTAAATGAGATTGTGATATTCCTTGCAAATGGATTTGGTCATTATAATTTATATTTGGAGTTAAAGAATTTAATTTAGATAATTTTAATAAGGAAACAGAGGCTCCTGTATCGATTAAAAATGAGAAACTAGATTTTTTATTATAATTGTCGGTTACTTTTAACTGTATTACGAGTTTGGAAGAATCAAAAATTTCCGACGTCTTGGGATAATTAAAATTGGAATAAATGTTAGAATGTTTAAAACCAGATTGTAAATGTGATTTACCTCTGCCCTGGTTTATGCAGTGGCATCGTATTCGTTTAAATTGAAAGGATTATTTATAAGAACTTGCGAAGAATTAGATTTCTGTTTCTGAGCTTAATTTTATTTTCGCTTTCGGCAATCACGAATATGATGACCTTTTAGTTTACAATAAGCGCAATATAAATTAGTATACGAATTAACATTACGCATGTCCTTAGAATTTTTTGTATCTACTTGATATATTTTAGATGAAGTAGATTTGACATAACATTTATCCGTATTGTGCGTATTTGTTTTGCAATTTGCACAAAATTTAGGAGAGAATGGTTTAGAAAATGATTTAGATTTATTAGAAATATATCCCTGATTTGAATTCATCATTTTCAAAGAACTTTCCTCTGCAAGGGCTAAAGTTACGGCTTCATTTAGGGTTGATAATTTTGCACCACGTAACCTATCAGAAATTTTAGGATTCGTGAAATGAATAAATCTTGAGATAGTAATTTCATTCATTAAATAAAGTTGACCGTCTAACAATTCCAGGGGTGAATCCTGTGAAATAGAACCAGTCACTCTTTTTAATAGAGTCTCTATTCGTTGAACAAAGGAAGAAACTGACTCGGAAGATTTTTGTTGTAAGTTAGTTAATTCACAAAGAAGTTGGGTTTTATGCTTTTTGTCTTGATAATTTAATAAAAGGAAATCTCTCACTTGTTTCCAATTGTCAAATTGACGATTAGTTAGTAAAACTCCTGATTTGCCAATAATACGGGTTAAAACATATTTTAGCAAAATAATTCGCTGATTTGGAATAGCGATAGAAAAAGCAGAACCAACTTTTGCAATGAAAGAAGCTAATTCGTCTCGATTGCCATCGAAAACGGGTATAAATTTAAATAATTCAGACATCGATAAGGTCGGTTGATCAGGAATTGAGGAAATTCATCTTTGTCCACCTTGAATATTGTCATCTTCGTTGTCTGAGGCATTATTAGAATGATTAGTTGAGGTAGCCATGTTAGGGGTTGAAAATAAATGTTGCAGAGAAGGGTACATTCAGAGTTAAGCACGTTAAGTATAAATAGAAAAAGATTGTACTCACAGAAGTAATTTAGTGATGTACTCCATGGACTTAGAAGTTTGTTGCAAGAACTGTCGTCTCCAGTAGAAATAAAAGTTGCGGGTCTGATGTCGTCTTCAGTAGAAAAGTTGCGGGATTGAAGTCGGCAGTAGTCACTAGGCGTTGTAGAACCTCGTAGAAAGAAATTGGTACGGCGTTGAAGAATCCACAGAAGTAGAGAGAAGCTTGTAGCAGGTGGGAATCCACAGGATGAAATAGTAAAGATGAATTGGTAGTAGGTGGTCTTCCGTCGTTTGAAATATCAGCACTTCTGACACCAAAATTAATCCTTGTTATGTAGCAGAGCGGCTTGCTGGTTCGGAAGGATTATTATAAACTTGTAGAATAAATTCGTCCATAAATTCGTAATATACACTTGTAGAACTTTGAATAACTTTTATTACACAAATAACAACACTAAACACAAGCTGAAGTACAATTTGTAAGAACTTGAGGTTGAATATACATTTAGTAAATTGTTGTGCTGAAAGCAGCAACAGAATAATATCGATTGAATTAACAATCTAAACTAGACTGAGTTTAATGATGAACTCTGATGAACTGCCACTTCAGACGTAGCGAAGTGGTTTTAATGAATTCCTTATCTGTTTTGAATACGCAAGAAACGGTCATGCGGTTCTGCAATTTCCTAGCAATCTATGTTGATAACAATTTACAAGGAATTTTAAAAGAAGAAGAAATACGTTAACGTTCTGCGTCACAGATAAATAACTCATTTAAAAGTTAAAATTAATATTAGTACAAAATACAATATTTAGAAATATAGGTTAATGCAATAAGTATTAGTGATTAATACAATAATAAAATAATCGATGAATGCATTTACACTTGGTCCCAAAAGGTAAAAGTAAGCCAAAAGAATATGAATGACTAAATAGATTCTGATAATAGTTTTCAGAAATGCTTTGTGTGATTTAGCATCACGCGTTCTTTGTTCTAGGAAAAACATGAATGCAAACAAGTATGGTAGCAACTAACGGCTTACAATGAAATGTGTTAGAATTGATAATTAATCTTAGGAAATGTTCCCAAGCGCTGCATTAAACGATCGTTTTACATTATCTGTATATATGAGTGTTGTACTTATTATTGTACAAAATGAAATATAAAAATATGGATAATATGCAGGTACAAACGCACACAATAATGTTATATAACATTTACGTTTAGGCACAGAGGCACTAATTATGATTTAGGCACATATAGGCACATAACACTGCCATACACGACACCCAACGGTGAGGGACAGTTCATTTTTACCGCATAAAAAACCGGATACCTGTTTAATGGAAACATTTTCTTGAATTTCTAATCGAATCTAAAATTTGGGTCTTACGTAAAAATCGTAAGTCGTTAGGTTGACTGTGTCAAGTTTCCACGAAAAAACTAAAGCTCCTACAGGCCAGATTCTTGGATCAAGTACATAATACAGCAAGGCATAAAAGTTGGTTTTTGCAGTATAAGACATCCGCAAGCCAATCCTAAACTGGTAGTTTTAAATAGCAGAATTTTATAATACAAAACGGAGCGATGAAAGAGTCGTCTGTTTTTAGCCACCCAGCATCTTTCAGTTTTTATAAGTTATCCTATAATCTCCTTTGTTGCAGGTGTTAATAGAGGCTATATTTGCGTGTCGCCAGATGTCAGACCTGTCAAGACTTGTGGATATGTGCGTCTGGGAATGTGCAAGGTTGCTAAAAATAAACCGGATGTCTGAGGTTTCTGCGTAGGTCTGCGCAGGGGTTTCTGCACAGGTCTGCGCGAAGGTTTTGGCGGGAAATTCAAATTATGCGTAGTTTTGGCGGTAAATCTGGGAATGTGCAAGGTTGCTAATAAATGTATGGTTAAGAAATTTACTTAAAATTGACTGAAAATTTACAGACATGGGGAAATCCACGACACTGTAAGCACCGAATGTAAATATTACATGTTTTTTCCTGTACTTTATTAAATACACAAAGTTTCGAAATTTGGCGATAGTTATTTATTCCGCTTTGCTGTTGGATTTATGTACAGAAGGACAGCATCCCTCACTTTAGCAATAAGCAAGTTCCTAAAGAAATATTATTATTCTGTACAGATTTACAGGTTACATTTCGGAGTGTAAAGTGAGTTAAAAATTTCTATACAGCTATTAGCAACAGTACCATTTAATTGTATATTGTTTTCTTTTACGTAAGACCCAAATTTTAGATTCGTTTGTTTTAATATAGGTTCGAAAGCACTGCTGACTGACTGACAGACAGACAGACAGGCAGACAGACAGACAGACAGCTAGACAGGTAGACAGGTAGACAGGTGGAGAGGTAGACAGCTAGACAGGTAGACAGCTAGACAAATAGACAGGCAGGCAGGCAGGCAGACAGGCAGCCAGGCAGGCAGACAGACATGCAGGTAGACAGACAGAGGTTGAGAAATTGTACGGTGAGGGGGATTGACTGTCTCATATGGATGAACTCGAATTAAGATATATAAGTCCATTATCGACTTTATCAATTGCCCCGGATACCTGATTAATGGAAACATTTTCGCGACACAAGATTGGGGGCAACAATATATAATTATACTAAGAAAATTCAAATTTTGCGTAGGTTTGGTGGTGAATTCAAATTATGCGTAGGTTTTTGGTGGGAAATTCAAATTCTGCGCATCATTTTGGCGGTAAATTCAAATTCTGCGCAGGTTTGGCGGTAAATTTAAATTATGATCAGGTTTTTGGTGGTAAATTCAAATTCTGCTCATCATTTTGACGATAAATTCAAATTCGACACAAGACAAATGAACCAATTTAGATTTGACAGAGGGGCTATATTTGCGCATCGCCAGATGTTGAAGAGGCTGTGAACGTCTGGCCGAATCTTATTGTCTGGGAGATGTCATTGTCGAATAAGTTATCCTATCATCACCTTTGTTGCATGTGCTAATAGAGGCTATATTTGCGTGTCGCCAGATGTTCAAACAGATGTAGGCGTCTGACCGGATGTTATTGTCTGGACATCTGTCGAATGCGGCTAATGAGGGTGGGTCAATGGCCTCCATTATGTGAGCCGGATGTGATTGTTTGAAAAATGTGCTGCTGACCACATCACCCAGTACGTCGTTAACGTGTGCCCGATTGACTGGATTTCGGAAAGAAATATTTCGGCGACTCTTCACTCGCCGTGTCCCACACCATATTCCTACGTGTGAAATGAAATGCTCTGAACTTTTTTTTAAACATAGGACTGTTTTTCAAACAATCTCAGTATAAATAAAAATATTTACTAATGCTGAACGAGCACGCACAGCATTGTAATGTTCTCTCGGGTTGATAGGGTCAAAACGAATAAGGTTTAACACGACACTAGACATTTCGCTCCTCAATGAGTCCAATTATGTAGGTTTAACAAGAAACAAACATTTATCGTAAACTTGAAATTGCAACACAATTGCATACTTGCTTTTGAACCCTTCTGGAGACGACTGGCACCCCAATGTTCGTTCGGTCCTTGAAATTCTTCCGGTAAGTTTCCAAAATGAAGTTGAATTCGTCAAAATTGTAAACGATACCCCTATCAATTATAACGAAAATTGATGCACTGATTACTGTATTTTCCTTCAGATACTCTCATTCAAGAAATTTAACTTTTGTTGCAATTTATGACGTCGGAAAATAAAACGCAAGTGATAGTTAACCTGACTTTGTTCTAATTAACAAAGACAACAATATACACTTTCTTAACCTAAGTGACGTGGATTAGCTAGCATTTCAAAAAGTGATCTCTCCGTCGTTTTCTGGAGCACTTCTATTTATTTTTTTAGGTACGCTCATAGAAACGCTTTGCATTTGTTATAAATAACTGCCCTGTTTGGTTTATTTGAACTTGGTAAAATTCAATGGTTAAAAACAAGAGGATCACCTACATACGCAATTAGTGTTAGACGAGTTTTTGCATGTTATAGTTAAATTCAAATTCCGGTACTTTTGAAATGTGTCAAAGTGGTGGATGCAACTCACATTAAGTTGTTATTGGTTTATCATGAATCATGATCAAATGCTTATTCTTACATCTATCTAGTTTAGAAATGGGTGATTACGACGGAGAAGTTTTGAAGTTACAAAGATTTGGTGAAGTAGAAGTTGAGGAAATAGTTGGCGGCGAATCCAACGATGACGAAGATCTGTTAAAATGTATAGTGGTTATAACTCTGATTACAAACAATCTGGGGATGAATTTGATTCAGACTATGACATACCGCTTGCTGATTTAGTCTAGTATGTGGGAAGATGAAACGACAATTTAGAGTAAATATTCGCTAAAAATTTCAAAATCTCATATTATAAAATTTAACCCTGGACTGAAAAACTAAAGGCCGGTTTATACAGCCTTCTTATCCCCAACATTAGTATTAGTATTAGCCCTAGCAAAGACGAATCATTCAGTTGCCACTGACGCGTTTATACAGTCTTAAGTAACTTAGTCTTAGTCCCAGCTGATCCTAAGACCTGAACTTGAGAGTTCCCGAACTCTTAGCTTAGTTCTAAGAATTTCTTAAGATAGAATTAAATTCCACAGAGGCGCATGCGGTAGTAGCCGATGAGGCGGCAAAATTTGAATGGTTCAATACCTAGACCTAAAATAACAATAATTGTTAAAAGTGCATCATTGTGAGCATCTGTAAAAGTAATTAGGAAAGTACTGAGGCATCTGGATTATTATAACAAAAGTAAGCTTAACATTCTTCCTTGAATTCTATAAGGCTAGGCACATTTAACATTTGGAAAGTTTATGATTCATTCGAAATTGCACACAAACGACCCCTTTTTGTAACTGAGCCTCCAACATTTTGGTTCATTCTTGTCTCAGAGCTGCTTTGACTTACATCGAGTGAGTGGTTTGAAAATTTGTGGTCTTCGGTGTTTCTAATTAGTATTTTTTTTTAAATTACAATTTAAATTTTACCCATTTTAAAAGATTTTACAGTACAGAACCAACTACAACGAGAAATGGAATACGTACCGGTTTTTATGCATTTAAAGTTAAACGAATTTATAAAAGGCACGATTTTACACACACATTTGCGCATGCGCTGTCGTAAATTTCCTAACCCAAAATATGTCTGTATAAACACCCGTTTTTCTTCTTAAGACTAGTACTAAGACTAAGGCTATTACTATGTTAGGGCTAAGAACGCTGTATAAACCAGCTTTATTACTATTAGCTGGCTTAGAATTGCCATGGTATACCCCTATAATGAACGAGAAACTAACATGTGAGCAAATGAAAATGAAATCGAGCTTGGCTTTGAAATATTTGTTTTATGAATAATATGTTGGTGGCACTGTAAGTCTATGTCAAATTCGAGGTTAGCAAGTTAGGTTTTGCATCAGTCTGTGTCAAAACTGACAGAAAACCTAACCTACTAACTTCGAATTTGACATAGACTTACAGTGCCACAAACATATTATTCATAAAACAAATATTTCAAAGCCAAGCTTGATTTCATTTTCGTTTGCTCACATGTTATTTAGTTCATGTATGTTTGCTAAAATACACTAAAATTGTCTAATTGTACTTTTCGCGAGGGGTAAACCATCTATATTAATATTTAAGATCTTGTCTGGTATATGTAATAGTAAAATTACCCTTTTCCAAAGTATTTAAAATGCCTTGACTAATTTCCCAAATGGAAGTAATTTGCTAATTTCCCGACTCAATATCGGCTTTTTTCTTTGGAGTATTTAAAACTGTTCTACCGTCTAAAGGTAGGTTATGTCCGCATTTGTCTAATATTTTAAGAAATTCACTGAGACATTTAAAATTTACATTAAATTGAAGACTCCACTCACACAAATCGTGTAACTTTTGTGGCTGTTAAGCCATATTTGGTTCAGACAGGCTTCACCCGTGGTATAGTGTAACTTTGTATTTAAGACAATTGGCTTCAAAGCTAACTTCAGTGTACAAATGTGTGTTTATGTCTGGAACTCAAGTGGAATGTAAACAAACGCCGAGGAGAGGCACTCGGCGAAATAGTTCTTGTTTATGCTTTGTTAGTCCAGCATCACTATTTATTCTGCATTTCAAGTGATACAGTTTTTCGTGATTGATCGTTAGTTATCATTTTCTCGTTTTGACATACAAATCTGCATAAATTATATGTGTAAAATTAGTTCGTTTGTAGATGCGGTAGGCAATAATCACAGTAATACGTTTTTTAATATTTACAAAATATTTTTTCTGATCGTTGTAGAACTTAGAATTACATAAATGGATCCATATGAAACAGAAAGAATACATTGAAAATATTGTACGAAGCAGTTCCGACTGATGAAGAGTATGAATTCTTTGAAAGTGATGATTCTTAGGCCTATGCAGATTTTGCAGTTGGCAGTGATCACCAGAAGGATACTGATGAAGATATCCCAGACGGTGATGATGTTGAAGAGCACAAAGAAAATAGCAGCGATGAAGGTAGTTCTCAAGAAGACAGACGCCTCTATTATTATGCAAAAGATGCTACTTAATGGAGGAAAGAAGCGCTGCCACTCAATGTTCGAACCCGTCAAAGAAACATTGTAAGGCATTTGCTGGGAGTGATAAAAGATGCAATAAATGGACTGTCCCCCATTCAATGGTGGACATATTGGTTTAGCAATATAGTGGATATTATTGTTGAAAATACCAACTTGTACATTCGAAAAATTTCTGAAAGATATAAAATTACATACGACACGAAAGAAACAAATCCAGGAGAAATTCAGGCACTTTTTGGATTGTTATACTTGCTGGTTGTCAGCATGGGGGTTGAAAAAATTTGGCGGAATTTTAGGATGACGATGGACCAGAGGCTGAAATATTTCCTGCTCAAAGATTGCTATTTTTACTGAAATTTTTACATTGCGACGACATCACTACTCGAGAAAGACGGCAATTAGACAAATTAGCAGTAGTAAGAAATGTTCGAGGGATTTAATAATACTTGCTAAAAAAATTACTTTGTACGAAATTGTGCTACTTAGAGGAAATGCTTTTAGCTTTTCGTGGAAGATGCAGCTTCAAAATGTATATTACCAACAAGTCCGCTAAATATGGGCTAAAAGTTCCTTGATGGATGGTGGAACATCTTATACTTTCCACTTGGAAATTTATACTGGTGTCCAACCGGAACCGGACCAACAACTCTAGAGCAGCCGTCACTGAAAGAATGTGTGCCCATTTGAGTGGATCTGGAAGAAATGTGACCATAGACCGATGATTTATTTACTAGTAATGAAATTGTTACACGCGTATTACTAAAAGAACACCGGCTAGTAGTTGTTGTAAATCATCTGTATTTGCATTTACGCTCCTAAATCCGGAGTTGATGTGGTCGATCGAATGTCCAGTCCAGTCGGGTTAGATCTTTAAGTTTTGCAGCCAAGTTTTTGATGGTCCACCCCTTCTATTTTTGTCCTCCTTTTTGGGTATTCTCGTTTCTTTCATTCTGGCCATGTGTCCCAGCCTCCGTAGTCTTCCGTGCTTTATTATAGTAGCACCATTAATTAAATAGAGTAGAAGTTAGAGAAGTAGTTATTAATCAATGGTAGCACTAATGATTAAGCTTGTTCATCATATCGAGACATGCAGATCGGGATTGTTTGGGTTTTGCCGTCCACACCACCTGTATCCAGATCACGTATCATTTCTTTGATATTACGCTGAAATACCGACTCCTGGTGGATAAATGTCGTGTCGTATCAGCTTGACACGAATATATGATACGCAAAAGCGATACGTCCCCTCCGTACAAACTTTACCGATCTTGATACGCGATCACGATACGATGATCTGACACAAGTCTGTAGCCACCTTTAAGGTGTTGATCGCAATACTCCACGCTGGCTTTTGGCATTTCTGCAAGTTTTGCAAAGCCTGTTTATGTATGGAACATATCCAAGCCTGCTGCCGGGAATCTACAGAGAGATTCCGATGATGAAGTTTAACCCCTTCCTTTTCTGATCAGATTTTTAAAAAAATCAGTGTGTTTTTCTCTTAATTTGTTTAATAAACTAACTATACACTGTGGTTTTTTAATCGCGTTACAGCATGCAGGTAACAAAATGCGCATGTATTGGATAAAAAGTATGTATGGGTTCAGTGGAAGGACTTCTTAGCTCAATAGTTTGGGTTGATATATTCCTGCTATTCCTAATATTATCGGATATTCCAACGATATCCTCCACTGCCTTTTTTCAGACGCATATTTTTTGGTGCTTACTTAGTTGCTCTTAGTTTTTATACATACTGAGATGATTATTTCTATAATACAGTTGATTAAAATAAAAATGTAGAGAAGTAAAAAATGTTTTATCCTCACCTTCAAGCAGTTGCGCTAATCACTAAAAATAAAGAGAATAGAACACAAACTGCAAGTAACTTCAATTTTAAATGCTTCTGGTGTTTTACATGAAATTTTAAGTAACAGTGGACCTGTTCAGTATTATTCTTGAATCTAATAAAAACGATATGCAAAACTGTGCTATCTTGATTGGGTGTCTGAAGGTGAGTTGTAATACCAAAAATTGCGACCCTGCCAACAAAGTGTTTTTCGCAGTAATCCTTTAGAAGCCGACACCGATTTGTACCAACTAATTTCCATAATCCGATGCCCGCCAACCCGTGGCTGTTAACAGAATAGGCTGAGCTTTATTTAACCCTCAACTGGTATCGTGCTTTCATGTTAAGGAGCTAGGCAACTACTATTGCCAGGCTATTTTCGACCCCAATATCTAAAATTTAGAACAAATACAAAAAAGTTGCCAGGATGTCTTCCTGTTTTTTTTGTACCAATAACTGAGATATTTATGAAATAAAAAACTAGTATATTATTCTACAAAATGCAACATGGAGAAAGTTAACAATGTGATTGTACATTCAATGCTTTTTCAATGTAATAAAAACATAATGAACATGTATTTATTTTATATAAAAAACTAAAGCTGCTATGGTCAAATTTTTCTTTTTCCTTCTTCGTGTCACTCGAACTAACGCCTGCTAAAGAACATTATTCTATACACCTTAAAAAACTGCTGGTCCAGTTTGTACGCCTTAAAAATATACTTAGTTTTTACAGATGTTTTACAGCATTGAGTAATGAACACGCCTACCTATCGTCGTTACAGTTGATGCAATTCGTTTGCTGAACTGCATGGCCCTTGCAAACAGTCTGTGAACAATTTTGGCACTTAGTGGTGTATTTTTTTATCCAGTTATCTAGGGCAAATGTAGCATATTTGGCGTTTTGGCTGCTGTAGATGCCTCTCTGGATCTGGATGTGGTACGTATTCTCCCAGCTAGGAATCAATTGTCTCATGAAGTTCTTTCGACAAATTAGGCATCAATGGTCCTTTATCAGTTCTTGCCCAAGTTCTTTGATGAAATTAGGACGTGATATTTGATTTTCACAATTAGACGCCTTTAGAATCCGTGACCATTAACTGCTGCGATATTCATTACCGCAAACCAAATCACTAAGGGCCAATGTCGGCACCTTCTGCCTGTTCCGTACAATGCACATTTTTGGTCGAGGGCGTCCACGCCACCATATATAGAATTGTCTGGCTTTCCATCCTCCTCATTCGCCTTGTTATCATGAAGCATCGATGACAACATAATAACAGATTAACTGTATTTTTAATGAGACTTACCAAACGTAAAACAGATTGTGTGGGTATACTTATTTTATTAGTTATTAGCTTGTGAGGATTTGGGTCATTGGTTTTTCCAGCATAGATAAATCGGTTGACGAAGTAATGGGTTTTTGCGTCACATAAAGACAGAATATGTAGTCCATACTTTTGGAGCTTTCCTTCCGGTACTATATTCTAAAAGAGCAACGTCCTCGAAATCCTACTCAAGTTTCATCGACTGTTAGGAATTCTGATGGGGTATAATTGGCACGAACAGTAGTAGTAAACTCATCAAAAAGTTCTGAGATAGCGGCCAATTTGTCTACAGTCAACTTTCTATCATCTCTAGTTTCAATGTCGTCGAATCGTATACAAGAGAGTAGGAACAGAAAACGCGCCCTGGACATATATTGTTGTTCTAAATATTGGCCTTCCCGTGCCATCTGTCACCTAAAGTGAAGGCACATCTTCGTGATTTGATTTGAACACCCCGACCAGGTAAAGAAGTCATAAGACACGTAATCAGTAAATGTAGCAGTATTACCATATTAAAACCTTATTTTAGCGTTGGTATAAACCAAAATATTATGCAACATTTCTTCAGTAATTAGAAGAGACCAAGCCTCGTAAGGTGTTTTTGGCTTTTGATTAACTGCTGCACCTTTAATTCCCGGAAAATGTGTCTTAATGATATTATGGTGCCTACGACGTGATTGGGCTGGCGGATTTTTAGTCCACTTGCATTTGTTCTTGCCATAATAATAATAATTTATATTTCTAAACCGGCCTCAGTACTGTCTTCGCTCTCTGATTCAGAAATATTTGAATCATGATAATGCTCACTATGCTCGCTTTCTGCATCGTTCATGCAACATGCAATCATCCACTTCTTAAATTATATCGTTTTCTACTGCTACCTCATCATCTGAATCGACGACACTTACCATCACTTGAAACAAAATAATATCACTTAAAAAAAGTTGAGGCAAATACAACTACAAATACCAAGGTAATCCAAATAATTGCAATGTTAACACGTCCGACGTTTTAACAACGATGCACTCCACTGCAATTGGCCAGAAGAGCTATGACGGTGGTTATTTCGTTGTACCGATGTCATACGAAGTATTAGCGGTGGGGTCAAATTTGACCCAACGATAGCAGTTGAGGGTTAAGAAGATGGCATATGGTCATAATGGGGACTGCACATTTTTAGCCCAGGGGCAAATCCCTCTCATTTTGCATTGATACTTTCGGGAAGTTTCCACAAGACCAAAAACGAATTATCTAACCTTAGCTTTCAGTGATCTGAAATCAGAATAAATAAAACTGTATCGAATAAGGCACTCAACGGAGAAACATCAGGTTAGGCAGTTGCCCACCCAAAGAGCAAAAAACAGTTGATTTATAATCATTATTACAACTCACATTCTACACAATTTAAAAAACGAAACTATAATAGGTTATACATATGATTCTAGATAAAAACAAACGAAGGAGAAAGACGCTCATACGACTCGATGCACTGTATAGCATACCATCGAGCTTTACAGGTTACAACAACAAGACTATTTCGTTCTGAGATAAGTACCACTCCTCAGCTCGTATCCGTGGCCTAGCATGGTTCAAAATTAATGAAAAAATTATAAATAGAAATATTTTCAGTTCGAAAAACCAAATTCAATGAGCGTCAATTAATGGATAAGTATACGATGCGCTTACAAGTTGGTATCATGATATTGATGGTGTAGTAGCAAAAACCTTCACTGATATTTGTCCTGCCAGCAGTAAAAGACAAAATGTCAAGTTTAAAAACCGCTGGCGTATATCACATTCCTTGTTCTTGCGAGTTGAGTTACATTGGACCGACTGGTCGTTCCATTGATCTAAGACTTCAAGAACATAAAGGCGATTGCAAACACAAACACATCATAAAATCAGCCGTAGTTGAGCATACATTTACAAATGGGCACGCCAGAGTACTTGCCAGAAGCCACAGAAATAGCAAAACATCAAAATAATATCAACAGGGAAAATGGTTTCAGGCTTACCAAAACATGCCTCCTGTGATACACGATCTAAAGCATTACAACCATTGTGCGTCATACGGCTACGCCCCACGGTTTACGCTGCATTTGAACGACTAAATCTTTGTCCTCAAGGTACTCAAACAACACGACGAGCCACCAAAGAGCATGGCCATCGCGTGGATCCTTGTTCGAGTTCATAAGGTGCAAGGCACATTAAGGCATGTATGTACCTATATTGCATACACTGAATAATGGGGATGCCGATTATTTAGAAAACGAACGATTCTGCATCGAAAACAGAAAAGATCGATTTACAAATGAATCGGTATTAGAGTGATCGATTCTAGTGATGAAAAATAACCTCATCTTGATACGTACTACGTGCCATATCTCAGCAACCTGCGAGTGATCGAAATTCTGTAAATAATACGTCATTCATCAGTCATAAATAAAGCTAGGATAGTTAGGCAAAATAAAGTCTCGAAAAAGGCAGGCAAAAAGGCAAAATAAAAGATTTAAAAAAGCACTAAAAAGACAAAAATAAAGTAAAAAAGGCAAAAATAAAAAAATGCAAAATTAAAAGAAGTTTAACTGAGAAATACAATCGATGCACTTCACAAATCACAATGTTAACACATTCAAAAATTGTGACAAACTGGCTGATTCAGTAGAAAACTTTCTCCTGACAATACTGGTACCCTCATTAAAATTAATCTCAAGAAAATAATCCTTCTGAGAAATTTTCAGCCCGTAACAATATAGGGTTAAACCCACTAAACCTCTTACCTGTAAGTGCTTGGGAATAATACTTTTCACAATTTATTTCAGAAATTTAAAATGTGCACTTTCTTGGAAAATTGCTAGTACATTCTTTTTAAATTGAAAATGTAAGAACTAAATTTCTTAAAATTCTAATTTAATATATCATAAAAGGCACCAAAAGGCAAGAAAAATAGGAAATTCCTCAAAAAAGGCAGAATCCTTAAAAAGACGCAAAAAAGGCAAAAAAGGCAAAATAAAATTTGCATTTTTGAATTTCACTCATTCTAAAACAGATTTAAAATTGGGTCTGCCTTTTATCCTTCCATTTACTAAAAAAGGCAATTTGCCTAACTATCCTAGCTCTAGTCATAAGCATAAGCAAGGCTGATTGTATTGAAAACACCATTTGGGCGTCTCGTTCTACAGTTTTCTCCCTTGCTTCCTTGCCAGCTGAGGCTCGCGGTCGATCCGTCGTCATATGATATGAACATAAATAAATTTTTTGGCGCCTTTAACCCGGCCGATCGATAAACATAAACGTTTTACCACTGTTTTTGATTGCGCTTAGCAAGCAGTCCCGCATATTTCTTTCTTTTTACACTTAATAAATACCTCTTAATTTCCAATACATAACACATAATGTACATATTATGTTTTGGTTATAGATCGGAAGAATGTAGGAGTAAAAAAACGCATACAAATACAACAATATATTATTAATTATTATTATATTATTATAAATCGCCAGCAATCGAAAATAATAAAGGTGTATCCAGATATATTTCATTCATATCCACAATTACTTATTGCACAAACTCCTTAGAAATCAAATAAAAATAATTTATACAATTATTATAACTAACTGAGTTCCTCTGCTATCTGCAAGTTAAGATGCCGATGCAGATGACGCTGAACCGAGTAACCGGAAAACCGCCGAAATCGACACGAATCGAGAGCCAAAATGTATTCGAATGATTATTCAAATAATCATTCGGTTATTAATATCATTCGAATGCAAATAATTCGGTTATGAAAATTGTCCGGTTATGCCCATCACTAATCGATTATAAGAAAATGTATCATTTTTAATTTGTTTTTAATCACCAATAAAATAAGAATAAACGTAGACAATCAAAAAGAAAACACGTATTCAATTTAAAAAACAAATAGTAGTGCTATAAGACTACAAATAAAAAATTTTAATCCGCAGGTACAAATTCCAATTCACAATCCATATCCAAGCTATTTAAAAACAAGAATACGTGCAAGTTTATCGCTCGATAGGCAGATACAGCATACAGCAAGAATCACTGAAGGATCAGTTATATTTCCTGCTATTGAAAATGAAAATAAATCCTCAAACGGAACAGACGTTGGTATTATTGATACGTACGGACCAAGTGTTTTCCGTACTAGACATAACAATTCCTGGGAAGGTTGAGTCACGGCCCGGTCGACGATTTTAATTGTGATTTTGTTGCATCAGCAAAATTGTCATTCAGCCGTCCAACTGTGTTCTGTAGTTTTCAGAATACATTCTAGATACTTTTGCGCATTTTTCTTACATTACGTTTATAAGGTTTCTTTACATAATTGTTGGGCACAAGTCATATTTTTTTGTGGAAAGGTAACTATGCTTCTAATAATTGTAAATAATTAAACATCGATTTTCAAAGAAAGATCGATTAAAATTAACCCTTGACCAGTGACATGCCACATGCGGTATGCCATACGCATACCGCTCCAAAAATACATTCTGTTGTAAAACGAGTTTTACAAAAGATTCCTAGAAAACAATCTGTGTACCTTCGAGTGGTGTGTAACTGTACCTATTGTCAACTGCAAACTGCAGTATGCGTTTAGTTTTTTAATTACGTTGACGTAAAGTTTTCTTGCGGTATCTCGTACCGCATGTCAGTGACTACGTTCCTACAGTTGGTATAGTTAAAAGCAGTGCAGTTATTGTAAATATTTTCTATTCTATTTTTTTTTATATTAATATCATTAATTTGTTACTTTAATCATTATTTTACCATTTTATAGCTACCAATACTCAAGTTTTACTGTAATTAAGTTTATACAAGGTTTTTTTGGCAATGTCCAACATTTCTTTTAATATTATGCATGCGTTTATATTTTCTTCGAAAAAATATAGTTAATTTTATTTTGAGTCGTATTGTATTCTACAGAAGTGTGAAGAATAATTCAGTAATTAATGTAAAAACAAATACAGTGATATAGGACAGATTAGCATTAAAAACAAAGAATAATAGGCAACGGTATGACGTAGGTGACCACCTTTAAATTTATACAAACCCTGAGATCCTTCGCGAGTAAAAAAAGGTTTTCATCAATGAGAAATACAGAATGTTCATAGAGAACAAAAAGCAAGCAAATAAAAACCATGTTTTCATTCTTTACTATTAATGGTTAGCGAATATAATACAGGATGTAACCAAATACTTGCCCATATCGTACGTCACAAATTGGCAAACAAATTTCATACTCGTATAAGCATAGTTTCAATTCTCAACCTTTATGGAGATACTATTGGAGGAGGGGGGGGGGGGGGTTAAAATGAGGTTTATATCATTTCACTGTAAATTGGGAAAGGATATTCAAATGAAAATTTGGCAAATGTTTTCTACCAGTAGAAGGCTTATTTATAAAATGGTTTTTAATTTTTAGGTGCGGCTTTAAGAGATTATAATTAGCAACTCGTATAAATGTTTTTAAAAAAATTCGTAAGGGACAAAAATTTGGGTAAAAAATGTATTGGAAAATCTTTTTTACTTGAAAATGTTTTAGGTCGTTTTAATTTTTTCTTAAAACCTATAGTTTTTTATAAAACAAATACATTATGGGTTGCCAATTTCAACACCATAAAGCCATATACATTTTTTTCAATCTTATGTAAGTCTTATATTGGTAGAAAATATCTCCCTGACAAGTGTCTCATTAAATTTAGTACTAGTATCCATATATTTTCTAAACTGATTTACCAAAAAATATATACACTCTTAATTTAAAGAATGTTGGTTTGGGGAACAGATTTATCTATTTTATAAATATTTTTCTATTTTAGTAGTATAAATACAAAAATTGTATAGACATTCTCTATATTTCTTTGTCAGTTTTGTAAAATGCTCCCTCAATCATCAATGACCTTTTATTTTGTAATAATAAAGCTGAGACATAGAGTAACAAGGTCAACATATCACCATGACACACGCCTCACACAATGGTTGATGCGCAAGCACAAAAGGCGCACTCCAACTTTGTATCCCAAATCCCAGGAAAGTTGAGCATTGTACCTCCAGATGCAAGCGCATAAAGCACCAGCCTCTACACCGCAAGGTAAAATGAGGGTATCGATAATACATACATGCATCCATACAATAATAAAGCTTATGCTAATATTATGCATACAATAGTATTCAGGGGTACTTGAGAAACAACTAGGTAACATGCTAAGGGATGCGTCAATAAAGATGGTTGAGAACCGCTGTTCTAAAGTTAACGGTTTCGGAGATAATAACGATTTTATTCAAAAAAGACTCAACGTTACCTAAAAATTATGATTTTTGTGAATTACTTTACGAGTGAGAAATGGCAATTTAAACACTTGAATGCGAACACAATAAACAACGAGCTTTGAAAAGAAACATGTAACCGTTATTGGCCCAAGAGATAAGAATCACGAAAGAACGAAAAATTACCTCTAGAATCAAATTAAATTAGATTTAAAACAAAACGAATACTCAAAGATTCTGCACCTAATTACCTATATGAAATTTCTAATGGTTGCTGAATACGATTGAACCGAGAAATAATCTAAAGTAGCAGTTTTGCTTTTTAACTATTAAAGGTTTGAATTCGAAATATATTCCTATTATTTAAGAAAAATGTAAATAGCAAGATACGTGATACGCACACGCAAAGTTTGCGACTATTATATAAAACCTATTTTATTTTCATTGATATAATTGACGGCTAAGTTATATTTAGACATTATTATAAAATTAGTGCAACCCGGAGAAATTATTACAAAACCCGGAGCCCGGAGATGCGGTGTAGAAAACCTGAGACTCCGGGTGAAACCCTGAGAGGTGGTCACTCTAATCCAGTGGTCGCCAACCTGTCGATCGCGAGCTACCGGTAGCTCGCGGGGGCAATTCTGGTAGCTCTCACAACGATTTTAATTTAAAAAATAGAAAATCAGAGAAGCTTCCTAAAATTCCACAAAAAAATTTAATTGTCATAATATTAAACATAAACAGCGGCAACGTTGCGGCGAGCGATCTGCCGCTGACGCCATCAAGCTAGAATCGGCTAGAACCGACCAGCCGGACCAGTGCGTTAGTGTTCGAGAACGATCTGGATTGCTTTGAACGGGATAAATACGCACGGCGCGGCGACATTGCGCTTAGTTTAAAACTGAACGCGTAACCAACGTCCAGCGGTTGGGTTAGTAGTGAACAACAAAAAATAATATTATGGCAAGCAGTTGTAAGAAGGTAAAGACATACCACTTTCATTCGGAATGGGAAGAACAATACTTTTTTACAGAAGTTAAAGATAAAAATGTGTGTTTGTTATGTAATACTTCGGTCTCCGTTGCTAAAAAAGGAAATATTGAGAGACATCATAAAACTGTACATTCTAATTTTGAAAAATCATTCCCACTACATTCTGCCGCCAGAAAGGAGAAACTGAAACAGTTAAAAAAGCAGTTAATTGGACAACAATCAATATTTTTAAGAAAAATCGACAAAAATAAGGCTGCAACTGAAGCATCGTACCGTGTGTCCCAGATAATTGCACAAAAAAAGAAACCTTATGAAGACGGGGAAATGATAAAACAGGCGTTTTTAGAAGCTGCTGACTCGTTATTTGCCAACTTTAGAAACAAAGACGAGATAGTTTCAGCTATAAAATCTATGCAACTTTCTGCTAATACAGTGATGAGACGTGTAGAAGTAATGAGCAATGATATTTTTTTACAGTTAAGAACTGACTTAGATAACTGTGTTTATTTTTCACTTCAACTGGATGAATCAACAGATGTCGTTGACACTGTCCAGATGGCCGTGTTCGTCAGGATGGTTTTTAGTGATTTTACGATTAAAGAAGATCTTTTGAAGTTTATTCCACTGAAAGGACACACTACTGGACAGGAGTTGTTTTCTCATTTAAAAAATATTATTTCTTCCGAGAAAATTCCAATATCGAAAATGGTAGGCTTGACAACCGATGGCGCTCCACCTATGGTGGGTTTTGATAAGGGTCTGGTGGCGTTATGTCGTAAAGATGAAACTTTTCCGCAATTTCTCTCTTACCACTGCATTATCCATCAGGAAGCATTATGTGGAAATTTCCTGAAACTAAACAACGTTATGAAAATGGTGGTAAAAATTGTGAACAAGATTAGAGCTCAAGCGTTACAAAGAAGATTATTCAAAACCTTGGCCGATGAAGTTGACTGTCAATACGGGGACCTACTCCTTCACTCTGAAGTCCGATGGTTAAGTAGAGGACGGGTGCTGAAACGTTTTAATGATGTCCTATCTGGCATAGTTCAATTTTTCAAAAAACGCGATGAACCGACTCCGGAACTAGAAAATTCAATCTGGCTTAGAGATTTTGGTTTTCTCGTGGACATTACCGAGAAATTAAACGAACTTAATTTGCAGCTTCAGGGGAGAGACAAAGAACTAGCAGAAATGATTTCTGATATAAAAGCATTTATCAAAAAGCTGGAGTTTTGGGAACAAAACCTAATTAACAGCGATGCCAAGCATTTTCCTATTCTTTCAGAAAAAATATCTCAAAATCCATTAGAACCCTATGACAGCAAATATCATGTAGAAATAGTTTCTACCCTGAAGAATAACTTCAAAAATCGTTTTAAGGATTTCAACGAAATGGCTTTAGTAGCGCAGTTTGTTGTTTCACCCTTTATGGAAATTGATATCCAACAGTTTGCAACTTGTGTTATGCAGAACTTTGGCGAAGACATCGCTGCAACAGAAATGGAAGTAATTGATTTTCAAAATGATTTAGCCTTAAAATCGTTAGTCTCAAGTACCAAATGTATCTGGCCTATTGTAAATAAAGACAAATATTCAGTTCTATGCCGTGTTGCCTTGAAAGTGAAAGCATTATTCAGTTCAACCTATTTGTGTGAATCTTCTTTTTCCAATATGAAGTTTATTAAGAACAAATATCGCAATCGACTTACAGATGAACATTTGGATAATTGTATTCGAATGGCTGTATCAAATTATACTGCAAACATTAAAAAAATTATCGATGAGTCTGAGTGTCAGCCTTCTCATTGAACGTGCTTTTTTATTTTTCAATGTTTATGTTCATGATAGTGCGTTACTTTTTTGTTGTTATTATTAACTATTTTTAAATCTTACGTGACATGCCGTTGTGGCTGGATAAAAGTTTGTGTTTATTTTTCAAACAACTTCGTTTGGTAGGTAGGAATGTAGTTATTATTAGTACCTATGTATTATGTATTACCAGTTAAATAAATAGTAAAATAAATACATATAATGATAAATTAACTGTGGATTATTTCATTTACGTTGCGTTACGTGGCTTCCGTGTGGGTAGCTCGCTGTTTATTCCAAAATTAACAAGTAGCTCAACACATTGAAGAGGTTGGCGACCACTGCTCTAATCGCACGTCAGTGTCTACGTCCTGAAACATTCATGTTAGTGGTTAAGGGTTAAAATCGTAACGCTTAAAACCGATCTAAAAGACTGCTTTTTACGTTTTTACACTAATCGATTCTAGATCAGCATTCCTAGTGAGCAATACGAATACCCACATATTGCGCACAGATCTGTTCCACAATCATCGATATTTGCTACCGTGCCGCAGCTAAAGCGCACTGCACGATTAGAAAATATAACAGGTGTAAGCAGGATTTTTCGTATACAGGGTGTTCTGGAAATGAGTACAAATATTTTAACCGCTGATAGAGTTCACCAAAATGAATAACTTTTCTATTTACCGTTTTTCGTTTAATCGTACACAGGGTGTAGAAATGCTTTATGCACCATAGGTATGTATTTCAATGGTACTAATTTCTTTATATGGAAATATTTGCTTCCCTAATTATTTTAGAGCAAACTTTTTTCTAGAGAAAAAAAAATCTGCATCTCTTCATGCCATTATTTGTCATTTTACATTTCGGAAAACGGAAAAAATTCAAGAAATTAGAATTACCATTTTCACAAAAATCAGTGGTGCCTTGTAATTATTTAAACAAATAGCCACTCATCAAATGTTCTAGAAAAGTACTGTCATTAAAAAATATCAGTTTAATTTTGACAAAGTTAAATGCTCAAAATTAATCACAATCATAATAAAGACTCGAGAACAGTTTTTATATTAAAGTATTTCAACTACATGTGTACCAAATAAACGTTTAAATAAATTAATTTGATAACAAAATAAAAATATTTATAACAAATGTTCAAATAAGCTACCATTTGCGGCTAAACAATACCTTAACCTATCATAATATGTTCTTCTAGCATCCTATCTAAATCCTAGTATTACAATTTCCTTTAAAATATTATGTTAAGACAATAAAAGGTAGGTAACCGGTCCTGATAGAGCATACTGAGGCCGATAGGTAGGCATGCACTCATGAATACTAGGAAATGTACCTACATACTTATATTCGAACGAACACCATTCGGCTCTGCCAACAAATCCTGGATCAGCAGGATCTTGCGCGAGGGAGAGTGTCCAACGCCCTAAAACTGGAACCCCTCGGCTAAGGGGCGGTAACGCCTACAAAAAAAGCCCCGGTCCTCCAGGTTGGGGGTTGGATATGGGCCAACACCCCATCACCTATAAAAATGGTTTTGTAAAAGCTAAAATATGCGAACTCTCCACTCTCACACCAAACAATTTACGCGATATATTAGAGAAGTGGGGACGCAATTTCTGGAAGGTTAATAAGAACTAATAATACATAAATATGGGAATGATGTAACAGTAATCGCGACATGCTGAAAATTCTGGACAAACTATCAAAGGCGAATTTGAATATGACTTGATGCAACTTCTTAGTAATATTGGAAACAGAAAAAAATCATTTTATGGGAGATTTAAATTGAAGAATAGGTAGTACAAAGGGTAGACAGGTAATAGGGCAGTACGTGGAGCAAAATGTAAATAACAACGGAAATAGACTAATTGGAATATGTGAATGCTTTTCACTAAAAATATTAATTGGATTTTTACGACACAAAGAAATCCATAAGTATACTTGGGACCATAGGCGCCGACTTCGTAAAATTCCATGTGGGGCCATTGGATATGCAGCGGGGGGTCGGGGTACGGAGTACCCCCCAGCTAGAAGGGGGTCCGGGGGCCCTCCCCCTAAAAATTTGAGTTGAAGTACACAGTTTTAACGCTTCCAATTGACTATATTTTTGCCACTGATTTATTAAGGTTACGTTTCAGAAAATATAAAAAATAACGCATAAAATTTTTAAAACATAGACAAGCAGCACTTAGATACTATTTAATGACAAGAATATAAATTGTTACCGTCAATTTTCGATTTACTGTAGTCTCGATATTTTGTTACCATCAATTTTCGCTTTACTGTATGTTCGATATTTTTCGAATTGCGTCCGGATATTGCGCATTTTTGATACGCCGCCGTTGCACATTGTTGAACGTTCGCGACGCAAAAATTTGGCATCTTGTCCCGGCGTTCGATCGAATAAGGTCGTTGGAAGTTTTTGGCGCGGTTCGAGGTCGCGATTTTGTAGAAGGTGCTTATTGATGTTTAGGCACTTCTCACCTTTTGGTTAGGGGATTTGTACGCGTCTCGACATTCCTCTGAATATAAATCTGGAGATACTGCCTGGTGCAGACTTTTTTTTGACGCCAAAACTTCCCGAGCAAAACATTTGGGGAATTTAGTGTGAGTATGACCGTGTTCAGCCCCTTTTCGATTGCCCGCTAACGTTTATTTCAATAATTTAGTCCCCACCACGTTATGGGTCCCAAATAAAAACTTCGCGAACCCCGACTTGCAGCCCGATGCGATCTGTGATAGTGTTATCTCGGCGCGCTTAGTAAGCCATCAAACCCACGGTAGCCCGTTCCTGCGATGTTATCAACGCTAAGACGGCCTCGCACCAGCTCAAGGTAACCTTGCTGCTCTATTAATTGTGCTTGCGGTAGCCAGCGAGTAACCCTGGCTGTACGCGCTTATGTGCCTCAATCGATGGACTGCCGAAAGTAATCTGTTTCTAAATTAAGATTAGCGCGATATACCAGCGCGAGATATTTATATCATGGTCTGGACGCATCACTTTAATCACATATTTTAATCTGTAAACTACGAGGCTTCCCCTCGCCGTAGCTGTCACTTTAGCTACGAATTGTGATATTAATTGTTACATGTACCACGCTATAGAAATTTCTGGGGCGGTTGCCCGCTTGTAATTTACAATTTTATATTAACGTCACTCCTCGGGAGCTTCCAGGAATTTCCCCTATTTTGATGATTTGGTGTTTTAATTGGCCACACCATTTTGTAAACAAGGATCCTTGGGGCATTTATATGCTTTTATATCGGACCTAAACTTTTACTTATATGTATTTTATTGTATCCGGCTTTATGAGTGAATAAAACGTCTCCCCTGCACTTCATTGTTTGACTTCAGTTTTGCGCCGTTTTATTAAATCCACAGTGTTCCAATTTAGCTGGAGCGTAATCTATCAATCGCTGAATTAGGGGGTTTGGCTCTGTGTTATCTTTTTTGTTATCCTTTAAATTGGTGGCGCCATCCCCCCCATCTAATGAACCCACGGCCGTCTTCGGCTGCAGCTGATCGGCGACCCCTAATTAGTGATTGGTAGTGACTCGCCTAGGCATTGGCTGAGTGAGGCAATTTGGTGCTTTGAATGCTGCTTCGATTCGTTGAGCAATTAACGTAAGTATTATTGTACCACCCCCTTTTTTGTGCTTATAAGGGATAACAAAATAGGTATGCTAAATATATTTATTCACAAACACATTATACAAACAATTTAAATATTTCTCTCTGTAAACAAAAACAAATTCTACTTCATAAAATATAAAAATAAACTAGGCAAAAGACAACTCCAACTAACAACAAAGTTACTCCATAAAAAATTTATTTTGAGTTTAAACACACGAATTTTATGTGGGGCCCAGCCCTACGTCTATCACTTCATGTGGGGCCTGGGCCTGGCGCCCCCCATTAAGTCGGCGCCTATGCTTGGGACTGTGAAACAACTGAAATCTATTATTGACTAGTTTTCTGGCTTGCGAGGCTTTGTCCCTGGTGTTCAAAGTTCTTTTGCAGTTATGTTGCACTATCTGCTATCAAGCATTGGAACCAATTCATCCTTGAAAATTGCGTAATCACCATAATTTATGTTACGTACCAGTGGCATGTGTAACTACTATTTGTGAAAAACCTTAATAATTATTACTCAAAAACGTACTTGCCGATTTTTGAAATATTTTGGGAATATAATTACTTCAGTATAACCTATATCCGTGTTGTTTTTACTCCCATGAATTTTGAGACACCTTGTATAACCAAAATTTATGTTTCTTCGATCAATAATAACAACACTGCTGGAGCCTGTGATTTGAAGCAGACACAATTCGTTAAAAGTGAAAGTCCATCTTTCTTGGTGATTTAGTTTAGAGCATATCTTCGGCCAACTTTGTCGGATTAGTCTCTCGTCGAAATACGTATTTAGCGGTTGTTAAATATTTTTGTGGTTAGAGGTTTTCAACGAATTGGATCAATAATTAAATTAAACCTGGCGTCTTTTATTAAATTGTTTGACTTGGTATATCCTTCTGTTACATATTACTATTAACAGTGAAAATATCCTGCCATCAGCACATTAGTTTAATAACTGACACAATTTCACGAATATACTTTATTATTATAAACCAAGTGTATGCGAAAAGCAAAGTAAAAAAATTAAAACACATGCAATTTAAGTAGTTACATGCTAATACTTAAAATATACACGAAAAATAGTTGTTAATTAGTACTGCATTATTTATTACTATTACAAAATGCCTTGTATAAGAGCATTATTAAAGGTAAACTCAAAATAATAAAGTAAACTTAAAATATTCTTTATGAAAATTGTTTGCTACTTGTTTTTGCAACTGTACGTTTTGTAACTTCGTGCCTAACGTTCAAAATCGGGACATTTCGCGCCCAACAGCCATTGCGCCGGGACGCTGGACAATCGGTAAAAAATCGGGACGGTCCTGACAGAATCGGGACGGTCCTGACAGAATCGGGACGGGTTGCAACTAGGGTGACCACCTCTCAGGGTTGCCCTAATTTTGTAATGTCAAACAATAACTTCACCGTAAGTCGGTTAAATTAATAAAAATAAAATCCCCGCAAATCTCGCGCGCGGCGTGAGTGTATAATCTTTGATTTTATTGTAATCAAAGGTATCGTGTGTTTAAAAAACACACATTCCCAGCATGCCATGATCAAATTGAAGTTTGACATAATTTGGTACATACTAGGGATGTGCGGTACGATCCGATATTTTGAAGTACCGGTACTTTGTCTTCAGATACTCGATATTTTGTACCGGTACCTATTTCAGTCAGCGATCCAATCCAATACGATTTATTTTTGGTCAGTATCGGATCGGCAGGACCGATCCTGGATTTTTGCCGCCTGTCTAGAAACAATTCATCTTTTGACTATATAATAAAATTTTTAATTTTTAATATAAAAAGTTTTAAAACTATAAATTTTGAAAAAACTAAAGGGAAAAGGTCCAAAATATGCCCTTTTTCTTCAAGGGTAAAAAACCTAAGCCATGTGCAAATATTACTTTTATTGAACTAACAGTTCTTGAAATCTTAAATGGTCGAACGTAGATAACTTTCAATAAGTCATTTTCAGCTTCTACAAACGCAATAACAAAAATCAAAACAAAATTATTTTGTTGAGCCGAAAAGTTTCTGTTTAATCTGTGTACGTATTACGCGTCGGATTTCGACTGGTACAGCAAAATTGTAATTAATGAATTGTAAAATAATTCTGGTGAACTGGAGCTCTCATGTATCCCAACAAATTTTATGGTGATGATTAAATATCCAAAGAGAACTTCATTATTCAGCTTAACTATTTATAACAGCAAGAGCAACTTCTCACAAAAATTGCCTTTTTTATAAAGTCATGGCCGACTATGGTTTTCATTAGAAAAAACACACGTTTGTGTCATAACTCAAAAATTATAGCTTAAATAAAAAATTTGGTTGGACTGTGTTATTACGCACATAATTGTCTACAACTTTTTCCTTTACACATTTTTTCTAAAGTCAATAATAACAGAGCTATAGGCACCGAACGAAATTAGAAAAAAATCATTTTTGCGAAATATCTAATTAGCCTTGCAATTTTTCCAAAAAACAAAAAGCTTATTAAATTGAGCTCGTAAAACTGCAATTCTTTCCCCATTTAACCGTCTCTCTATCTCCAATACTTTCCGAGATCCCCATGCTAAACATTCAAATAAACTCACCCTGTATACTTTTAATGTTTCAGTTATTATATTTATGTTAGTTTTTGAGCGTTTATATGTATACTATTTAATAAATATATTTCTAATACGGTTTTTGCAATTGTTGCTTTCTTGATTGTTACGCCACTATTATTGCTAAACTTCTATTTGCTATAGTAGGACTGGAAGTGTGGCATAAATAAATTTAGAAAATATCCCGGAACGATTGTGTACCGGTATTTCATGTACCGGTACTTTTGTATACGATACTGCTCCGAACCGGTACTTTTAAGTCGATACGATACGATACGATGGTACCGGTACTTTTCGGTGTATCGAACATCCCTACTACATACCCATTGAAGCAAGCGAACTACCATAAGTGAGAGAACTAAATTACAACTTGATCTTGAACTATTTTCCTAAAAGTATACAAAACGCTTAATAAAAACAATTTTATTGGCGGTTATGGTTAATACACTAGTTGTTGTGTAAATGCCATTTTATTTTCCTTTTCGCTTGATACAAGTAAACTTAATGCAGTGTAAACTTTTGCCTGTCACAGTGACAGATGTTTTCATAAACAAAATGCAATCTGGCATTCACCTACAACAGTTGACTAAGGTTTTACTTCCTTTTACAATAAAAGAAGTACAATTATTGGATTTGCCCCAAAAATTCGAAATTTAGTTTTCAACAGATCTTCACGTTTTAGAGTCCCCTGAACTCAAAAAACATGTTTTTGTTCATTGGTCTGTCTGTCTGTGTGTGAACGAAAAGAGGTATAGCATTAAAACTTCATATATAAGTTTTCTGTACTATTCTAGATGCGACAGCAAGCTTTTGAAGAAAATCGCATAACCGGAAGTATGGTCTTTGCTATTGTAATCTTTAGGTTTTTTTCGATTTTTTCAAAAACGACGAACGATTTTTGTCAAACCTTACATTTTTATTACATTTTTAATGTGTATTGATGTGAGATAGGTGATTTTCCAGTTGAATACTTCTAAAATGGGTTTCTTTTTCCTTTTTTTTTTAGTAACTCCTATTTTAAATAAAACACCCGGTATATTATTAGATTTTTGAATTCAGCTTAAAATTTTGGAGAAAATTTGTCTCTTCAAATAACGCTCTAAGATCCAAGACTTCAGGAAGGCTCCTGGCGACCAGAATCGTGCACACATACGTACACCCCACAGCACGTTTAGGCATCCCCCAATACGAGGGAGGGATCTAGTGGGCTGGGGTTTTCACCAAAAGATCCGCACAGCCGAGACGGAGATTTGGTATATGGGGTTTATTAGTCGGTTGACACGAATTTTAGAGATATTTTACTCAGAGTGGTTTTCGATATGAGGGAATTTCAATACTTCGTACACTTCCTTGTCAACCTAAAAACGTTTTTTTTTTACTTACAAAGGATCTCAGGGTTTGCACGAATTGAAAAGCGGTCACCCTAGTCGAAACGCCGACTGTAATAACTACAGAGGAATGTCTTTGCTGAGCGTCCAGGGCAAAATATACGAAACAACACTGGAGAAAAGGTTGAGGGCATATTTGGAACACAGATTGGAGGAGGAACAGGACGGCTTCAGACTAAGCAGAGGGGTGTAAGATCTAATATTCGCCCTCACACAAATCTTAGAAAAAGCCGTGGCGTGCGATAGAGCAGTGTAATTATTTCATTGACCTAGAGAGCCTTTGATAAAGCACCGAGGGATGAAATATGGAAGGCCATGCGAAAGAGGAAAGGTGCTAAAAAACCTGATCAAAGTGATAAGGTTTTACAAAAACTATCGAAACTATGTAAGAACGTGTTACGAAATATCAAAGGAATTTAAAACAAACTGGCATTCGGAAATATTGAGTCATTTTCTATTTATTTTACTCTTAGATGACATCATCAAGGGGTGTAAATTGAATTTAGATATGCTAAAATAGGATTCCTACGCATGGGTGTTGTTAAGGAGGTACAGCTCGCATACGCGGACGATTTAAGGTCGATTCGCACTATATGGAACGTCACCGTCACGTTACGTACCTTCACCGTCACTTCAAAATATTGTTAAATGCAACTATAATGTTGACAGGCACATCATCGACGCAGGGAGACATTCTGAAGATAATGCTTCGACGTGACGGTGCCTGGCCGTTCCTGTTGAAAACTGATAATCTGAATTACAATCGGCAACGTCAAGTTGTAATTTCAGTTTGAATACTCAACTTTTACCACCGGTGTGAAGATGGCAGCCAGAAGGTAGCAGCCAAAAGTGACGAACATTGCCGAAGAGCTCATAGATATACAAAAAATTATAGAGAATGAAACTAACACCACATTCAACTCAATTAAGGAATTTGCGAACCGAATAAAGCTTTTTAGGTGCTACACATGAGAAATGCCGGCGCATAAAAGGATACTTCACATATCGGGCAAAATAAATAATAATTTTTCAGCTCGAATGCTACACATAGACCCCGAAAGAAACTTTGCTAAAAACCTGCCCTCTATATACCGAACAAATGGGCCCAAACCGAATTTAATTGCCGTACTCCACATAGCGGGTAAACTACCCCCGACTAAATAAAATTAGAATTTTGCTGCTCGGATACTACACATAGAACTCGAACGAAACTTTGCTAAAAACATACCCTGTATATACCGAATAAAAAGGCCCAAACAGATTTTAGTTGCCGTACTCCACATAGCGGGTAAACTACCCCCGCCTAAATAAAATTAGAATTTTGCTGCTCGGATACTACACATAGAACTCGAACGAAACTTTGCTAAAAACATACCCTGTATATACCGAATAAAAAGGCCCACACAGATTTTAGTTGCCGTACTCCACATAGCGGGTAAACCACCCCCGCCTAAATAAAATTAGAATTTTGCAGCTCGGATACTACATATAGAACTCGAACGAAGCTTTACTAAACACCTACCCTATATATACCAAATGAAAGGGCCCAAACGGATTCTAGTTGCCGTACTCCACCGAGCGGGTAATTGTATTAAGTATTAAGTAATGAGTGTTTTTTATGGCGCGTGAGAATGTCAATTTTCGCCGAGACCGTTAGGTCGAGGCAGAAAAGTCATTCAAACGCGCCATAAAAACACGAATTTTGCCACGAAATACAAACAACGTTTTTTCTACAGCCGTCAAAAAAAGAATAAAAGATTCTCTGCAACAAAATCATAGGTATACAGCAAATAAGTAGAGTAATATTATTATGTACGTAACGTTTTATATGTGTTGTAACTAAGGATATGGTGTTTGTAATAATAAATTTAAAATCTAGTGCGTAAATTTTTTAATTTACGATCTAGTGTGTGAAACGCAATTTCACGCACACTTATTGAAACGTTAATGTCACTTTTGTGTGTCAGTTGTAGAAAAAAAGCTTTATTCGGTTCGCATAATTCCTTAATTGATTTGAATGTGGTGTTAGTTTCATTCTCTATAATTTTTTGTATATCTATGAGCTCTTCGACAATGTTCGTCACTTTTGGCTGCTACCTTCTGGCTGCCATCTTCACACCGGTACTTTTACCTATATAATTATATCGGTTGGCGATTTGCGTGACGCAGCTATACAGTGTGTCCTCGGATAGGTGAAACGTAGGTGAAAGTAAACAATTCACGATTTTAATTTTTTTTTGGGTTCAGCCCTGCTAGGTTAAAAGTGAATTTGTAACATAATTTCAGTTTTGAAAAATCAAATATGCCTTGGACATTTTCAAAAAACCCTGTTTTTCTGTAGAGTAAAGTGCCTTTTATGTGATAAATACAGAGATGTCGTACCCGGTCTAAAATCAAACCCGGGTACCCGAAATATATATCAAAAATGTTAGTGTACATCTGAACAGCTGAAGTAACTACAAATTGCTTTCTTTTACGCCGCGAGTTTTAAGTTGAACTATATTGAAACTAAATAGAAATCGCCAATTCAAACTGCAAGTCGTCTGTTATTCGTAAGTATTTTCACACTTCCAAGTGTTATCAAATTCAAGTACGTGACTTTTTGTCCGAAATTGGTAGCAGCATCAATCGACATCACACACAGGATGTTTATGTTACTTCATCCCATACTGACGCAATTTAATGGTACTATTGACGGGTTGAATATTTCCGTGATGAAGGGGATTTATTGCCTTCCTCATATGAAACAAAAAACATTATGTGGTATGGGATCACCCCATCCCATTCTTGTTATTACTGCATGGTTATGTTTTTCTAGCGCTTATTGCTATTATTTTTATCATCTCCGAAAAAGGCTGACTTCTTGGAAATTACATAATTTACTAGTCGGGTACCCGAGTCCTGAAACTACACCCGGGTCGACTATTACTCGGGTACCCGCCGACGTCCCTAATAAATACGAATCAACATCTACGCCCCTATACCAAATTTCAAAATCCTCGACCAACTTTGATCTCTCACATTTTCTTTTGTTTATTTCCCAAATTCAAGAATTTTATTTTTAACAAAGTTTTTTTTATTATGAAATAAAAAACTGTTAAAAATATTTGTTTTTCCATGGCAGTCTTTGTTAAAAGTAAAATTCTTTGATACGGGACCTTTAGTTTTCATAGCAGGCAGTTAACACTTCATGAAGTAGCCCCGGAGAAAACTTTAAATGTTCAATTCTTCTTTGAAGGGTACGTTGACTGGGCAGGGGTTGTCCAATTCCCCGTATGACATCGTAACTTGCAGCGCCACATGTTAACCTCAATCTATACGCTTTGACACAACAACTACTAACCATTTCACATTAACAAATTATAAAACACCTATTTAATTAAACCTCAGTTTAAATTAACTAACAAAATGAAATATAACAATAACAATAAAAAGAATGAATTCGAAGTAGATAACACAAAAATACTTAAACGCTCTGAAAATTATTTTGACAGGTCTAGTGACACTAATGACAGGAACCCCAAATTAAGAGAGACAAAAGACATATGTTTGCGCAGTTGGCGGTACCTTATATGATTTAGTAACCTTAATCAATGCCATAGAAATGTACCTGAAATGCTTGTCGAAGTGACGGTAACGTTAGCAAGAAGATGGAAAGTGTGATGTAGGGCCAATTTGACGTGAAGCTGACGTTCCGTATAGTGCAAATTGACCTTAGGTGTTGATAGCATATAATCAAATACCTTAGTAAGGTATTTGATATAATGCAACAGAACTGCAAAAGAACTTGAACACCTGGGACAAAGCATTAGCTGGCAGGTATCTGAGGTCATTGGTAAGTGCAGATGGCTCCTTCGACTCCGAAATAAGTATGGTCCGGGCAGATTTTATGATAACACAATAAATTCACAAAACTACAATGGTTGTACAAACTAAACTTTTAATTATAAAGTATAAAACATATTATGTAAACTTACCACAGCTTTATGAATTTTGGATATCTTTCCAGAATTTGCGATAATATTTGCACCTGTGCAGTTGATCAGGTGAAGCTTGACTATCATTGTCTAGTATTAGAGCAACCACGCTATACTTGATGCGCTGCAGCTAGGGTGACCACCTCTCAGGGTTTCACCCGAAGTCTCAGGTTCTCTACACCGCGTCTCCGGGCTCCGAGTTTTGCAATAATTTCTCCGGGTTGCACTAATTTTGTAATAATGTCTAAATATAACTTAACCGTCAATTATATCAATGAACAATACGTTTCATATAATAGCCAAAAAATTTCGCGCGCGGCGCGTGCATATCATGTCTCTTGCTATTTGCCTTTTTCTTAAATAATTGGATTATATTTCGAATTCAACCCTTTAATAGTTAAAAAAGCAAAACTGCTACTTTAGATTCTTTCTAGGTTAAATCGTATTCAGCCACCAGGACAAATTTCATATAGGTAATTAGCTACAGAATTTTTGAGCATTCGTTTTGTATTTAATCTAATGTCATTTGATATTAGAGGTAATTTACTTTTGAATTTTTTTTTTCGTGATTCTTATCTCTTTGAGTCAATAATGGTGAATTTTTTCTTTTCAAACCTCGTTCTCCATTTCTCACTCGTAAAGTAATTCACAAAAAGCATAATTTTTAGGTAACGTTGAGTCTTTTTTTAATAAAAAAGTTATTACATATCTCCAAAACCGTTAACTTAAGAACATCGGTTCTCAACCATCTTCATTGACGCATCCCTTAGCATGTTAGCTGTTTCTCAAGTACCCCTGAACACTATTGTATGCATAATATTAGCATACGCTTTATTATTGGATGTATATATGTATGTATTATCGATAACTTCATTTTACCTTGCGGTGTAGAGGCTGTTGCTTTATGCGCGTGCATCTGGCGGCACAACGCTCAACTTGCTCCGGATTCTGTATACAAAGTTGGAGCGCGGCTTTTGTGCTTGCGCAGCACCATTGTGTGAGGTGTGTGTCATGGTGATGGTGATGTGTTGACCTTGTTACTCTATCACTCTATCACTTAGTTTTATTATTACAAAATAAAAAATCATTAATGATAGAGGGAGTATTTTACAAAAATTACCAAGAAGTACAAAGAATGCCCATAGGTACTACTTATATTTTTAATAATTTAAATCACAAAAATACTAACAATTAGTGTTGTGCCTTGGTCAATTGACCGGTCAATTGACCGGTCAATTTGACCACGGTCAAAAACTGTGTGGTCAAATTCACTGTCAAATGCTCTTTTAGTCTTAAACTTGCTTATATTAAATTATACTATCAATCAACGGTTTTTTTTTTGTAGAAGGTCTTTATTATTGGCTGTAAGCCTGTAACTAATCAAACATTTACTGAAATTGCAAAAATGCAAGGAATTTACATATTTAGCGAGGGGATTCACACAGCGACCAATGTTTCTTGGGGAAGTACCGCTTTGTGCAAATTGTAAATTCAGCATTGGAGTCTTCAGTTTCAGTTCTGCTTTACTTACAGAACTATCAATACAATTGATTAAAAAAAGGGTAATTAAACAAATTAAAATGGTCAAATGAGCGGTCAATTGGCTGGTCAATTGACCGGTCAATTGACCAAAAAGTTGTTGACCGGTCAAAGGCACAACACTACTAACAATACATACTCGTATTTAAACAAAAATAACACAATGGCGAATCGGACACGGCGATTGCTGAAAAAAAACCTGTACAATAAAAAAATAATAACACAATAGAAAAATCTTTCTAAAATAGATAAATGTATACCTCAAACATAACAATTCAGGAAATTAAGAGTATGGATATATTTGTTTTGTAAATCAAATTAGAAAATATATGGATAATAGTATTAAATTCAAAGAGGCACTTGTCAAGGAGATATTTTCTACCAATAGCAGACTTAAGATTTAAAAAAAATGTATATGGCTCAATGGCGTTGAAATTGGCAACCCATAATGTATTTGTTTTATAAAAAACTATTGGTTTTAAGAAAAAATTAAAACGACCTAAAATATTTTCAAGTAGAAAAGGTTTTCCAATACACTTTTTAACCAAATTTTTGTCGTACGATATGGTCAAGTATTTGGTTACACCCTGTATTATATTTGCTAACCATTAATAGTAAGGAATAAAATCATTGTTTTTGTTTGCTTGCTTTTTGTTTCCTATAAACATTATGTATTTCTCATTGAGAAAACCTTTTTTTTCCTCACGAAGGATCTCAGGGTTTCTATAAATTTAAAGCTGCAGCACATGTAGTTATGCCGGATTTTTAAACTAAGATAATAAATTAGAGGCATGCGAGTGAGTTTTATTATCCACAAGGGTTTCACAGAAATAAATATAAATTACAGTACCGTGAGAAGAGAATAATTATTCAATTACTTAGGCACTATTAATTATTACATACAGGCAACTTGGAGTTATGCATTTTAATAGATATTTTGAAAAAATCGCTGCAAACATTTTTTGATAGAAAGCAATATGTATTTATTACAAACACTCTAGAAATTGAAGTCAAAGGACAGTTGATGTTAGTGACAATTTTTACTAAATTTTGATCTTCCCAAAAAATATTCGGGGTGTGCTATTTAGCATTTGCTTGAAAATGCTATTCATTAAATCTGTCGGGACCTTAGAAATAATCAACAGATTGAGTGCTAGTAATCGATTGTTTTATGCTCTAATAATAAATATTTAAATAAAAAGAATATTTCAAAAAGGACAAAAATATCAGTGTACAAATCAGTGTTTATGCCGACTCTCATGTACAGGTACAGTCGCGGAATTACAAATCCGGGCACTTAAAATGATTCAATGTACACCTACTTTACTTTACTTATCACGTTACCTGGTGAAATTAGTCGAAGTCAATAATAAATCGCTTTTTGATTTCACTTTGCATTGTTTAACTGTCAATTGCTAAACTAGAAAGGTAAAGCTCAATTTACATTACCCAAAAATTGCAAAAATCCTCTATAAGACTCGCCCGGATTTTTAATTCCGCGACTGTACAGTAGTGAAGCGTGGGTTCTATCACTGAGGCAGAAAAAAATAGCTACAAACCACGCGAATGATATTCTTAAAGGAAATTGAGGGGTGCACGAGACTGAACCGAATACCTACCTAATAACACAAGGAAAATATTAGAAATCAAACACATCGTAACGATACTAGAGGAATGGCCGCTATGGTGGGCATCTGGAGAGGATGGACCAGAGTCGACTCCTTGAGCAAGTGTGGAAAGCCAAGATGAAAGGTCAGAGACGCAGAGGACGACACCTCGAACAACATAGAACGACGCGATTCAAAACAGTTTACAACTATTAAGGTGGATGAATTTTGGACAAGCGAGACAGGTGACTGCAGACAGAGCAAGGTGATCTATCTGCTAAACCCTTACGCCGCAAAGGTAGAAAGGATCTACATTAAATAAACCACAATTTGTATAATTTCGTTACGGGACAAATAGTTCCAAATCGGCAAAATCACGAAAAATCGGGACATATGGAAACCCTATTAACGCCGTTTCATTTAAATTTTCCGGAAAATTCGGCAGAAGTTTTATAATTGGGGATTCAAAGCTAATTCTAGAGCAAAATGTTGTCCCAGTTCCGTGTATCATAAAAAACGCAAATTAGATTTACTGCGCTCAAAAACTTTTATCAGAACCTGGCGGTCAAAATGTTTGTTTTGAAATCGGCAGTAAAGAACGTCGAAATCATCCTTAAAATACGAGAAATCGGCAGTGAAGTAATCCATTGTTTTACGACTTTTTGTAGGGGGGCGGGGCGATTTGGGAAACTTCAACCGACGTCAACATAACCTACAAAAGTTGGTTAAAATGATGTAGTGTCGCGATTTCTCGATTAAGGAAACAGTGCTCCCCTCGGCACTGAAGTTCCTTTTCATCCCTCATGTGGTTTATTTGCCTTGACCCTACAGCTTCGGCAACTAAATCCTCATTCGTGATAAAAGGCTCAAGTTCAGTGCCTTAGTATACAAATTACTATTGTCGGCAGGAGCTTCGGGAAACTTGGAAATATTTAGCTATAACTTTTAATATCTGCCTTATTATGATGCAGCTCTTAACAGTAACACTACTAATAGCAAAATTAATCCCCCACAGCACTCCATCAACAATAAGTTAAAAAAACTTGCTTTCCACGTTTCAAACTATTTCGCCCTCTCAGATGTAGGTCTTGCGAAAGGCACTACACACTACACTACACCCACCTTACATGGCACCGCCCGAATACTTCGGGATTTGCACGTCGGACCAGGTAGACGAAAACACCGACGGCATCGAAATACACCAAATACTCCCGTCGTCGAATTGTGACTGTTACACTGTTATGATAACGTGTTGTTATTGCAGATTGCAGCACAGAACAATACATCGGCGATTGCCGCGAACGTATTGCGTCTGTGAGCTGCAGCGTTGCCAGATGCTCAGTTATAATGTTATAAATTATGGTAGCAGCAACATCAATTTTATGACATTTGGAAACAAATTATGGTATAGCAAGCTTTATTTTCGAGTATTATTTTTATTATTCGAAATATTATACAGGGTGTAGAAATGCTTTACGCACCATAGGGTTTTCAATGGTAATTTCTTCATATGACAATATTTGCTTCCCTAATTATTTTAGAGCAAACTTGTAAATAAGTTTTTTGTAGAGCAAACGATTCTGCATCCATTTATGCCATCATTTTTGTCATTTTACGTCAGAAAACCTAATAATGAAAGAAACTAGAATTATAATTTTTTCAAAAATCAGTGCAAATTGTGAAGCGGTGGTATGCTGGAAGCAGATCAGGTGCAATAAGTGCCATGGTTGCCGCTACATTTGACAGATGCAAACAAATAAACTAATTTGTTGATACTTTGAGATGCTTCAATAATTTCAAGGCACCACTGATTTGTCTAAAAATGGTAATTTTATTGCTTTAAATTTTCGGTTTTCCGAAATGTAAAATGCCAAATGCTGGCATAAATGGATACAGAATTTTTTTCTCTACAAAAAACGTATTTACAGGTTTGCTCTAAAATAATTAGGGAAGCAAATATTTTCATATGAAAAAATTACCATTGAAATCCCTATGGTGCGTAAAGCATTTCTACACCCTGTATATATACTTATATACTTGAAAACAAAATACCCAAATTCATTCGTTTAATTAATGTACAAAGAAATTAAAATATAAACATTAATATATAAATATGGTTATATTATTGTTATGGAAAAAACTAGATAAGCATTGCCTTCATTTAGCTAAATTAAATGAAACATTAAAATAAAATATGTAAATTACAAATAGTAATACACATACCTATTAATTAATATCGTATAACTCAAAATATGTAATTCTACATCTTCTATACTATCCATCACTTCAAAGCATTCTTAAAAGTGAATAAGACATTAGTTAACAGTCACGCAAAATCATTATTTATTTTTTGTATGATATAATATTTGAAGTTATAGTTTTTAAGTATTTCTTTAGAGGGTTGATATTCATAACAGCAATCATATTTTTTATGTCTTCTGATACTAATACTAAGGAATTTAGTGTTTTTAGCGACAGGGTATTGCGAATTTTTGTTTTTATTAAATTTGTCTTAGAGAACACCCTCTCACATGTGGTAGGGATAAAATATCTAGTACAAATTTAGACATTTTCCCCATGTTTGAGACTTGGTGATGTTTATTGAAAATGCAAATACTTGCAGTTATTTCTTTGTTGTTACATACAGGACATGCTGCTTTTTTCTTATCTGCAGAAGATTTTAACCAATTATTGAATTCTAGAATATGTTCTAGTCCGGGCGATATTTTTGAACAATTTGTTTATGCTTTTCTTGTCGGCTGCCTGAACTGCTTTTTTTCGGTATCGTATCCTGTTTTCGCCACTATCGACCTCCATTATCACACTCAATTACAAGACACCACACTATATTTTAATATAACAAAAAATTCTAACTATAAATAACACAATAATCCGCTTATCCATGAACACTACGCCCTACGCACAGTGTACGCTTCAGTACTGTCAAACGTATTACATGAATCACAGGTGACGCTGAAACAAAATTGTGGCTTACATATTACGAGGGTAGCTGCACCCGTGATTTCTGCAAACCAATAGATCAAATGCACCATCAAAATCAAACTTGATGTGAAAAAAAATGTTTGTTGTTTTCTAGTTTGACATTTCAAATTTAGTTGTAATAATGGCCAGAGTTATTATACAAGTTAATTTTAAAATAAGTGTTGTGCGGCGAAAAACTGAAATTCACGAGAAAACATTTTAGAGTCATGATTTACTATGACTTTAAAACTTCCCTATCTCCGATAGCAAGCTTTGGAGGACTTCGTGCTGCATTTGGTGACCGAACGCCTTCGTAGAGACTGTTTATAGCTCGTTTAATGAATTTAAGTTTGAAGTAGTTTCATTCAGCGACGATTTTCGCGAAGAAAGGTCAATTTCAGCAGTTACTGAAACAAACATAGACGCCGTGTGAAGAATGATTCAGGAGAACAATCGAGTCATATATTAGAATTATTAAGAGCATTGGTAAGATTTTACATAATCATTTGGGTAAAACGAAAGTCTGTTATCTGTAGATACCACACAATTTAACAGAAGCACAAAACAACAGCGTATTGAATGGTGTAAGAAAACTCCTAAGAAAGATGATGAAGGTAGGTCTAAAGCAGTTTACAACATCATAACTGGTGACGAAAGCTGGATATATGCATTTGAACCGGAATTTATGCGACAGTCTGTACAATGGGTATTTTCAAGAGATCCTAATCCTGTTAAAGTAAAGCGATCTCAAAGTGTTGGTAAGAAAATTATGGCCTACTTCTTTTCAAAATTAGGACCTATCACAACAGTCGTGCTTGAAAATAAACGTACGGTTACCGCAGAATGGTATGCCTGCCAGACGTTATTCAAAAAGCTCGTTTACGGCGCCCAAAAAGTGTGACCGTTCTGCACCATGAAAATGCTTCGAGTCATACTGCACATCAAACAAAAGAATTTTTATAGGCTTTCGGGCTAAAATTGCTAGGTAATCCCCCATACAGTCCGGACGTAGCAGTCACTGGGTCGAATTTTTATGCCAGTCTAGCCCAGCTCGTGGTGGATTTTGGTAATAATACGCAGTGTATTCATTTGTTGGAATGGAGACTGAACACTTCATATGATATTTTATTGGAAAGTAGTTGTAAAGTTTTTGGATCATCTAATAGCTTTTGAAACAGGTGACCAAACCGTCCAAAAATTGATCTTCTAGTGTGTTAGGAACTTCCCTCAACACGTGTTCCTTTGGTTGAATAGCAACCCTATAAATTTTAAACTAAATTGGTTTGCGGTTTTGGGCTGCTTGTTTCTACTGCTGGTTGTTACAATTCCGCCTAATCCCCCTGTCATAAATTTAACATCCTTTTCGGCTCTTGTTACGTCATGCGCCAGAATATCTTATTACCACTTCAAGTCCCGCTGCATTCCTAACAGCTACAAAAAGTATCGGCTTACACCCTATTCAAATCAAACGAAAACTTTCGTTTAAGATCCATAATTGTTTACCTATAACTACATGATTCCTTACATCTAGCTATTAAAATACGAGTCTTTTATTGTCTTCTCTGAAAAATACCCTAAACAAAATAACCTAAATAAAATGTTCGTGCATACCCGATCCTTATAGTACGTACTATATGATAGATACTAAAAGAAATAAAAATGTCTGCGCAGAACTAAGAAAGACAATCGAAAGCATATACAAGAATGTATGAGGATGGATGATGCATCAGCCCGAACAGTAGGTGTTCAAATAATTAGAAAATAATAAGGGACCAACAAAGCTCATTACTACTTGTTAGGCTAATCGACAAAATAGGAAAGCAGTGCAAAACAAACACAAGAAAGACGAAAATACGTAACTGAAAGAATCTACCTACAGACCGTGGTCTAGGCCGGGCGGGTGGTGGGACTATACAGACGGCCCGGTCATTAAAGTTTTGGGAAAGGCTCCTAAAAGTACGCACGACAGAAATTTAAAATTTTTCAAGGTTATATGATTTAAAACATCATAATTTTAGGTCGAGAAATATGTTATAAATAATAATAAAACTCAAAAGGTGATAAACAAAATGTATTAAAAAGTAATAGTTACTTTTTGTATCAAGTGTGGAATGTAGCATATTAGTCACGAAAGAAAAAGTTTAACCACGACGCACGTAGTAGGGGTAATGTAATTCAAAGTGTTATCCAACATCTGTCTTAAATCCCTTTAAATAATTTAATTGACACTAACATTACATTTCGTTGAGCTCAACGAAAGTACATGTAGACTTCACCAATAAATTAAAACAGCACATACCCATCAGAATCAAAGATGCCCAGATTCCGCATGCTGACACGGCGAAATACTTGGGCTTGAGCATGACCCTAGATGTTAGGCTACGCTGGAAAGCTCACATCAAAAAGAAAAAGGAAGAATTTAATCTAAAATACAGAAAAATGTATTGGTTACTAGGAAGAAACTCCAAGTTATCCATTTACAATAAATTGCTCCTTTATAGGCAAGTCTTGAAACCAGTATGGACATATGGCCTACAACTCTGGGAATGTGCTAGCAAAAGCAACATCATCCAGCGACTTCCAAACAAAGTACTGAGAAACATGGTCGATGCATCTTGGTACTTCCGCAACTGCGATCTTCATAAGGACCTTAAAATAGAAACAGTTAATCAAACCATCCCCAAAATAGCAAGATGTCACGAACGAAGACTTCTCCAACACGTGAATAGTGAGGCACTCCAGCTCCTCGACAACACCAATCTGACAAGAAGACTCAAGAGGACTAAACCCTTCGAGCTAGTATAGTGAAGTGAGTGAAAAGCAGAGCATTTGTGCGATAGTTACACGTTAAAAATTAGTGTAGTTCATTTATTAGAACCTGAGGTGGACTTGTGAGTAGAACCTTAGATAAGTTTTCAATCTGTAGCAATTTAAGTTAGAATCAAATTATTCATTGATCAATGTTATAATCAGATTATAATGCCATAAATGCCCAGAAAAGGGTATTTACTTAATAAAAAAAACATTACATTTGATATGCTATTAATAAAATTTAAAAATTACGAACAAACCTTAGATTAGTTGTTCTGTACCTACAATAATTATTTTTCCGTGACTTTTCTATTTTTCCACAGAAGTGTAATACATACTATTTAAAACTGGGAGACAAGAATTCCAAAAGAGGATATGTTCAGATCTCGGAGTAATGGCACTTCTAAATGGCTTACCATATATTATGCAATTATCTATAACTTTTGCTTGAAATATTTTTTTGTAACAGGTACAATTTTTGGAAAAATCGTAAAATTTAATTTTCAGAAAAAAAAATTCTCAAAGTTCAAAAATGAATAACGGAAATATTTTTTAAACCATTATCGGCACCAGGTGCTTGAATGAAGGTTTTATAAATGCATTGCGAAATAACGGACAACGATTAACGGATGGCTATAGATTATTTAATAAAGTTCTTAAGTCGAGTCGCACGTATAAGTATATCACACCGCACTTGCCGAGAGTCGAGAAGCGAGAGCGAGGGATGTCAATCCCGCTTGTTTCCTCAAGCCGATCTTGCGCTATTGTAATTCAAATGCAAACGCCACACCCTATTATACTGTGATCGCCAAAAAGTGGGCATCAAATGGGAAAATTTTTAATTTTTGATTTAAAAAAAAACTTTTTGCGACAATAATTTATGCTTTTCTGAAATAACTTCGTTTTCTTCACGAACCGATTGCATTTCGAAGGGCTCGAACACCATTGAGAGATGATTTGCAGATAATAAACAGTCATATTTTATTACATAATAGTAATTTGTCACTTCACATGTCAATTGATATCGATATAATGCATACAGACAGCGAAAATTGCATCTGTAATGTATAGGGTTGCCAGATTTCTTGGTGGTGAAACCGGGACAATCATCAGCAAAAAAGGAAACAGAGAGATAGAGAAAGGGATATTTAAGCAAGCAAATAGCAAATTACTGTATAGGATACGTTTATTAAGAACAAAAAGAAAAGACAAAAACAAAACAATCCCAGAATTCAACATAAAAATCACATATTTAAAAATTATACAAACAGTGCTCACAATACTGATTATACATACCGGGTGCTGACTTGCGCGACGCACCATAGGAATTTGCATAGTAAATTCTTTATGTTCAATTATTTGCTCCCCTAATTATATTAGAGCTAAAGTGTAAATACATGTTTTGTAGAGAAAAAAATACTGCATCCATTCATACTGTTGCTAACAATTTTTCATTTTCTGGAACTGAAGGAATGCAAAAAACAAACTAGAATTTTCACAAAAATCAGTGATGCCATGGAATTATTGAAACAAGCCAATAGTGCCTTCTGATTATTAAGGCAAAATGGCAACAGCTGATTACATCGTTTACTTGCCCAAAAACTTTTATGATTGCACTGTGTTACGTTAGGCATAACAATAATAGTTGGTGTTACTAATGGCACACACTGCCAAAAAACAAAGGCAACCAAAACCAACCACATTCTTCTTCTCCGTATCCATTTATCCTTCAGAATCCTCGTCTCGCGGAGGCCCCGCAATAAATATTTCGCGTACTTACAAATAAGTCTCTGTACAACTAGAAGAACCACTTTTTGGAGTTATATCAGCCGAACCGCTCCTTCACGAGGAACATCAGCTTCTTCTTGCCCTTATAGGCAACCTTCATGTTCTCGATGAGCTGGGTGAACTGAGCGTGCCCGTCGTGGGCCAGGATGAACGTGTCCCGAGCCTTCGTTAGAAAGTCTATAAAGTCCCCGTAATGCCTAGGCGAGATATGTGTCAAACTTGAATGGGTGGTGTTGATGTACGCAGCCACGGCTGCCTCCAGGAGGTGGTGGATGGGGACAGGACATTCCTGGAGCTGACATACTGCATCGCCCCAGAATGTCTGACAGCACAGTGGCGCACTGCACGTTCTTTACCAGGAGTGGAATCATGTTTGTCAGCTCACATCCAGTCACTGCCGTCAAAAGATTGAACGTATTGTCGTTTTTCTCATTTTGGTGTAAGTTCTGAACCTCATTATTACATGATTTAATGATTTAATAACGTGCCTGTAGTTTTAAACTTAAATGAATCAGTCTATTAATGGTTGTACTGTTTTGAATTAAGCAGAACATAATTAATAATGAATTATTATAAACGTCAAACATCAATGACAAACAAACAAAAAACACATATTGTCGCTCCGCACGCATTTGCGTTGGCATTGGCTTGTTTCAATAATTCCATGGCATCACTGATTTTTGTGAAAATGCTAGTTTGTTTTTTGCATTCCTTCGGTTCCGGAAAATGGAAAATTGTTAGCAACTGTATCAATGGATGCAGTATTTTTGTCTCTACAAAAAAATTATTTACACTTTAACTCTAAAATAATTAGGGGAGCAAATAATTGAACATAAAGAATTTACTATGCAAATTCCTATGGTGCGTCGCGCAAGGCAGCACCCGGTATACTGAGATGGTTTAATGCTCTCAATTTAATTCTGTATACATAAAGAAATATTGAACAAAGTCAATTAAAGCACAGAGTTGAAATATTTTATTTAATTGCAATCTAGACAGTAGTTGAAGTATGAGATGCAAGAAGCATAATAATTAGAGGGATAAAGGCTAGCATAAGAAAAGCAGGTTTCGGAAGGATTGAATTTGAGGTTTGAGTAAAAGAGATTTAAGATGTCTAATATAATATAAGTAATATGATAGGTTTGAGCCATATATATAATACACATATATTGCTAGTAGGGCCTGGAAACGTCAGAAAACATTACGGCGCCGACATAGTCTCACTTAAAGTATAACGCGTCTCGTGCGCATGCGTGAGAATTCGAACTCCGCCTTTAGAAGCGAATTTTAAACTTGACCACTTCCCCATTGGCCGGACGACGCCGCCGCGCTTGCACACAGCTCACCATTATACATTGAAGAGTTGGTTATCTGTCTCACTTCCTTGGCAAGTTTCCCACTCATAGCCGCTAGCAATATAGTAAGTATTAGATATATGGTTTGAGCATATTTGAAGCCGGACCAAATGTAAGTAAATAACGCAAAAGGTTGGTTATGCGCATAATGAATATGAGCGTAGAGCTATTAATAAACGTATGGGCCCGTGAAAAGCAAGCAAGCTGAAAGGTAGATGGAAATAATTTGTTTATAGCGGACTTAAGCAGATAACAATTGAATAAATTATAAGAATGACATGAAATTTGGTGCTTCTTTTGAATACAAGTTTTTATATAATAAAATTAAATATTTTGAGCTAAAAAGTGTTTCACTGTGTTAAGCAAGTGGTATAGTTAATATGAGAACGTTTGTGGCGATTTCCCCAAACATAAATCATTTCACCAAGAGCATCTTCGAGGTTGCAGTCGCCAACCTACGTCAAGATTACGAAGAAGAATTGCAGCCGAAAATAGGGTCCAGAGGCAGCGTTTTCCACTGCGACGCATCAGGCAGGAGCGCAGGACACCAACCAGCAGGACAAACACCGGGGGAAACCGTTGCAGAAGATACCGTACTGAACAAAATTCAAGCATCTTCAAGCCTCCAGCGAAAGTGCTTTTCAAATTAATAACCAGAGTCCAGTTGTGGGGTTAGCTGGAGATTAAACAATTGCAGAAATTTAATCGGCGTCCCTTCTGACGTCATAAAACAAATTAATTCCTGAAACAAATGAGAATAATAACCCCCAAAGCACTAAGATTTAAATAAATACATCTTCGAATGTTTACAAGTTTGATTTTTAAAGTCAACAACGCTTGTAGCACAATACGAACCATTTTTGTAATTTTGACAGCAGTGCATACATTTGCGGCTGCGTATTTGGAACTAATTCGGGTGGCCAGTGGCACACGAGTTTAAGTAAAAATTTACAAATTATTAGGAATTCACCCCTTTGAATAGAGTTGATTGTCTACCGAGCTAGCGTTACAATAATAAATTGCAGATAAATAAAATACGAAAAAGGGCATAATACTATTTATTTCGGTCAAGTCAAATAAAATTACACTCCATCAATTATTTTAATCAGTTTAAGTCTTACATTAAATTTTAAAAACCATATCAATTTATATAGCAAGCACAAAGTGGAGCTTTTAGAACAAACCATCTCAATATATATATATATATATATATATATATATATGTATATATATATTTATAAGTTTATAACTGAAATATATGACCGCGCTGGTGGTCTAGTAGTAAGAGTGTCAGAGTCGTAACCACAGTGATAGAACTAACCAGGGGTTCATTCACCTGAGGACGGGAGTAGATCAGAAACTCCCTAAACGTCTGTGATAAACACCCGAGACAGTGGAAAAAGTCCGATAAAACATCTCTAAATAAAAAGTTGCTTTGAATTTTAATTGGATTTCGACTTTATTGTAATTCAGACCTACCATTTAATGGTTTCAATTCAAGTTTAGAGGTCCCTAGATTTCTATTTACAGTATTGACTTATAACAGTTATAACTATGGTAAGTGAGACGATGTTAGTGTTCGTACATGCCGAAAAACTGTCTTGAATAAACGTAATACAAACATAATAAAACTGGTAGTGTTGGAGATTGCTTTTCTCATCATCATTTTCGACGCCACTGCATGTAAATGTGGTCAATGATGCACTACGATAAAAACAAGTTTTATCGGTAGGCAACAACAAACAATTTCAGTGTATGCCAAATGCAACATTTAAAAAAAACCAAGATTTATTATGGAAAAAATAAAAAACATTCTTGCGACGTTATTATTTTTACAATTTAAAAATAATTGCCAGCCTACCCCTTTCAGTTAAAATTAAGATTTCAATTTATTTAAATTATCAAATTACTTTTGTTACCATCTAAAATAGCAATTGGAATTTGAATTTTGTGTAATATATTTGTAATTTTTTCACCAAGTTTGACTAATTTTTGCTTAATTTAATTTTTGTAAATTATAGCGCTAGATTACTCCTTATTGTTTTCTGATAAATGCTCATTTTCATTACACAGTGATTAAGTAACTTTAAAGAATAACATTTTTAGTTATTTATACACTATAGCAAATTGAAATAATATTAGTAAAATAAAACAGCATGCAAACGACTTTATTATAACCTAATTCACATAAACTAGTAGTATATTACAAATATAAGCGAATACGTTATACAAAATGGATCAAGGAATACAAATATCTCCATCTCATTTAACAATGTCAGGCGCTTGTCGTAGAAATAGTTGTTGATGATTTTTTTTTATTTTCACTACTTTTCAACGTCGTTATCAATGTTTAGATCTTTAACGTCTTTCACATCTCCAACTCTTGCAAATGGTCGCTTGTTTTCGCTGGATCGGAAGTTGCCTGTATGACCACTACAGGGTTTGAAATGATGGCAGTTTCGGGTGCAATACGATTAATCATCCGCACTTTCAGAATTACGATAATCACAAACACAATTATTTCGATTGCTACCACTAGAATATGGACTAGAAGAGCTTCCAGGCGTCCACGATCTGTCATATCTTCAACATTCTGGAATGTATTTTGATCCTTCGTTGTGGTTACATCAGCATTTTCAATGGATTCAGTTATTGTTTGAAGTGGGGGCATCTCCACTTCTCCAACATCTCCATAAGCGTCAAAAATTGCAATCTCTTTCTTGACATCAGAATCTTCTTCAGTTGCAAAGGAGTACTTGTTAGAAGATTTGAATTTGGGATCTATCAGTGGCTTGAACTGAATTTCGTCTTCGGCCGACAGGCTATAATATACGGGGGCCAGTTCTTCATCTTCAAATTTGTTACCATTCCAAGGACCAATTACTGCTCCATCAGGTTTTCCATCTGGGCCAGAGTCGAATTCTGGGTTGATTCCAGTTACTGGTTCTGATGCAATATTTAATATCATCCATACAACAACCAAACGCAGTAATAGCAGAACCATCGTTGCACTAATATTTACACCCGATATCAACGGCAGTATATTCTTACGAGTAGCTACCGCTGTTAATGCTGAACTGAAGGTTCTTCCAATGGACGGATGTTTATATGACATCTGGTGACGTGTCGATAATTACCGAAGAAGGTAAGAAAATCACGAGGTAGGTTGAATATTTACAGGGTGTTCTCTTAATCATCTAGAATTTTTGAAGTTTATTTATTTCTCAAACTTGAACTGTATATGGGACTGCTTTGATTTTCTAATATTATTTTAGAGAATATTTTAAATTTAATTTTTAAAATATTAGTAAAAAAGTAGCTCGAATATTTACTGTTTAAAATGTTTTTTTTTCATTTTGATGTATGCATTTGTCTGTTTTTGAAATGTAATTTTCGGTAATAAACACAGAAAATTCCAAAAAAACTGTTAAGAATTTTGAGACTTAACTAAATTAATGTATCATACTTAAAATAACAGTTACAATTGGCTCCTTACAGCTACAATAGATATTTACAATTGGTAATCTTATTTAAACCATCTCATTTTTATCATCGACTAAGGAAAAATCAAAAGCTTATAAAGTGCTGCAATTTATTGACGCCTGCATGTGATGGCAATCGGAAGTATCAAAATAATCCACTTTCCATAGTAATTATAAAATCCAAAATATTTACTCCCACGTCGATTTATTACAGTATTGAATTTGCCGAGAATCAATGAAGTACAGGAGAATATTGACCTATTCTGTATCTATATCAATAACAAATATAAAATATTTGAAGTTCAATCTAATATTGTTCAACTGAATGTAACTGAAAGCAGTGGAACACCCTGAATATAATAGGTAGTGTGATCATAACAACAATTCCGTAAATTACACTAGTTTGTTGATACTTTTGGCATTGTTTTAATACTTTGCGCTGATAGTTTACCAAACTTCTTTTGTTTGACGATTTTCTCGACGCACATGCGGATGATTATTCAGCGCTTCTAGGAAACCAAATGCGTCAAGTCACGCGATCTAGCTGACTAAAGATTTAGAGAAATCTTTCAATTCCATGTTTCTCAAGCTTTTTATCGAGATATGCACTTTACAATGCGTTTATTATAGAGGTTTTCCATATTTTGAAAAAGTAAAATGTGGATAAACAGCGCTTTTTCCCTCTTGAAGAAAAAAATGTGTTTTTATTTATTTAATTAATAAATATAATATATATCAAGAAAAATATCCCTATATCACGTTTGCTTTCAAAATTCAAACAAAAAATTCAAATTAAGAGCACACTAGTTTGTATTCAACTTAAAGCTGAAATCTACATTAAAGTTCATATAGAAAAATCATGAATTATTATTAATAGAAGAATGCTGACATAAAGTCATGCTCTAAAAAGAGTTCGGAAGACATTTGTTACACTGAAAATTTCTGCACACAAAAAATGGCAATAATCAGTATTGCTTTACTATGTCGCAACACCATCTACCTCGATGGTGAGCAAGCAAGCAGCGTGCAAAATTCGCTCCTAGTAAAACCGTTAAAAAGTGCGTAGTTAGTTGTTATAAACCTACTTGTTTATAATTACCCATAGCATAATGTCTATTGTGAAGACCTGCAGTGTTTGTGACCTTAATTTGGGCAATGATAAGCCGATAAAGTGTGACTTTTGTGTTCTTCCTCTGCACACAGCATGTGCTGGAGTTTCACGTGCCGAGGTCGCCTGTCTGCTGTCCGCAAATCGGGCGGTAAGTTATCGATGCAAGAAATGTGAGAAAAAAGGTAATGAAATCTCTGAATTAAAAGACCTAATTGTCAAACTTACCCGTGAAGTAGCGGATCTAAAGATAAACCGAAACGACACATTCTTAGCACCGCCGGAGGTAACCGAACACGTCATATCTGAGATACGAGAACGCAATTTAACGTCCCTCAATGTGATTGCCTATAATGTCGAGGAATCTACTGCTCCTACTGTTGAGAATCGTATTAACGATGACAAAAACAAAATCAACGAAATAATAGAAAAATTATCGCATATTACTACACCTGTTGATGTCAAACAGGTAATCAGGTTAGGTAAATCCATATATCTAATACTATATTGCTAGCGGCTATGAGTGGGAAACTTGCCAAGGAAGTGAGACAGACAACCAACTCTTCAATGTATAATGATGAGCTGTGTGCAAGCGCGGCGGCGTCGTTCGGCCAATGGGGAAGTGGGCAAGTTTAAAATTCGCTTCTAGAGGCGGAGTTCGAATTCTCACGCATGCGCACGAGACGCGTTATACTCTAAGTGAGACTATGTCGGCGCCGTAATGTTTTCTGAAGTTTCCAGGCCCTACCAGCAATAAATATATGTGTATTATATATATGGGTAAATCGACTATCGGGAAAAATAGGCCAGTAAAAATTGTTTTTGGCAGTGAGCTTGATGCGCGTGAAATTCTTAAGCAGAAAAACATCATTACAGCCGATAGCCCGATTAAACTTAGCAATGATAATACAGTTATGCAACGTGATTACTTAAAGGCACTCAGGAATCAATTAACTGATCGTTTAAATAATGGAGAATCAGACCTAACCATAAAGTACGTTAGAAGATCACCTAAAATCGTTAAAAACGCAAAAAACTAGAATATCCACGGCTTTTTAACATAACCATTTTCTATACAAACATACAAAGCATTGGCAACAAATTTAATGAATTTCTAATACAGATAAACGATCTTAAACCAACAGTTATCCTAATCACAGAAACATGTTTGAATCCTAGTGTCAGTGACACCACGATAACTATTCCGCAATATAGCTTATTCAGATGTGACAGAATAGGTCGTGCAGGGGGTGGTGTTCTAATATATGTTTTAAATGAAATTGATCATGAAAAAATTTATGCTGAAAAATGTAATGAATACTCCAGTGCAAACTTAAGCTTATTATTTTTAAAATTGAAGTTGCTTAACATGGTCTATAAAATCGTGTGTGTCTACTAGGGTGGTTCTACGTTATACTTAGTGGAAAAAACTTTTTCGAATTTTTTTGGTCGCACCCCCTAAAGTCGTTCTAATGTCGAAAAAACAAACGTATACAAAATTTGAACCCAATCGAATAATATTAACACGTGCCACCGAGCCCCGGAAGTTTTCAAATTGCAGATTTTAACTTAATTCACTTATTATCAATTAATATCTCGCGAACATTAAGTCGTATCGAAATTTTGATAATGACATAAATAAAAGGAAATTTAATTTGCTACTAATTTAGTTATATGCAATTTTTTTGTAAACTTGTTGGAATTTAAAAAATATGCGTTAAGTATTAAAAAAAGGTAAAAATTCTTGAAAAATTGCTTTTTTATATTAATAACTAAAAATATAATATAATTAAGCAAATATATTTATTTACAAATTAAATAAAACGAACAATATTAAATAATTACTGAAGTTACATAAATTGAAAGAATTATATTTACAAACTTAAGAATAAAACAGATATACCAAGTTACCTAAATGTAAAATAATTAAATGCATATCACAATAATTACTTTTTTTTTCTAAGGAAACTTTACTGGAATCCGGATATTGACGCCGATAATCACTAACAACTTGTAGCAAGTACTGTTTTTGGTCCTCTTTCTTGGTAATTAAGCTATTATATTTTTTGACCAGTTTAATACTTCTTTCCGCAATATCATTTGTGACGTGAAGTAAACAATTACATATACTTACTTAAATTTTCCATTTCTTCGTAAGTTCATTTTCTTCTTGCATCTTCTCTTTCCAGTCGTTATTCAGTTCTCTTCTCTTGTTGATGTAACCTGATATCAATACCAAGCATACTACCCTTTTTGCCTTTGAAGAGGCAAAAACTGTTTATCTTCTACATCTATTAATTCTAGAGCGTTCGCATGTGCGATATCGAACAGGTCGTCAAATTTTTCATAAAATTGTTATTCCTTCCTTTTATGAATCCGTTCTTTTATTGCCTTGTTTTAGCAGACTCCTTCATTCAGAGTATAATAATTGCAGCTTTTGTACATAATGATGTTTTTCCTTAGCTGGAATCCGTGCTCTTTACCAAAACACTATTCCTTGAATAATTAATTTTGCACTTTTATGTAAATTCAATTTAACTATTCGCATATTAAAAAAAGTACTTGTAAAACTTGTTTGTTTGAGAGCAATTTACTACCAATAATTTAATGCGCATCATTTCCTATTAAAAGTGCTTAGTCTTTTTCACGAAGAACCTTTGACGTTGAGGCCATTTTATGCTTTAAAATTTTAAAATGGTATATCCTCCCTCTAAACATCTGGTTTGTATTGACAAACAAAGAAACTGTGTTCCACAGTTTAACTCGTTTTTTTTTTAAATAACTGATTCTAAAAATATTTCAATATACTTAAAATAGGTAAAAAAAAATTATTATTGAATTTCAAACATTTATATATCATAAGATCTATTTACTTGTATTATCAAAAATCGCCTAAAATTGAATAATGGATTGCAATTTACTTCAAAATTGTAATACTTCTACGTTTTCAAATTAAAAAATAGAAAGAAAAAAAATCGAATTATTACGTTTTTCTAACACTTGACGCATTTTTTTAACATCTGGTAGGTTTGCGGACAAATTGAATTTAACTACAATTGTAGAAAGTAAAATATCCTTTTATTTATGTTATTATCAAAATTTCGATAGCACTTCCGGTTCGTAAGATATTAATTGATAACAAGTGAATTCAATTAAAATCTGCAATTCGGAAACTTCCAACGCTCGGTGGCACGTGTTAATATTGTTCGATTGGGCTAAAAATTTTTATGAGTTAGTTTTTTTGGCATTGGAACGAATGTAGGGGGTGCGACTAACAAAATTCCGAGGTTGCAAAATTAGAACCACCCTAGTGTCTACAGACCGCCCGGTTTAACTGGTGATGAGAACAACATACTAATTTCAATGCTATCGTCTGCATTCAACTGTAAAGAAGGTAAACTTATTATCTTTGGTGATTTCAACTACCCGAAAATCCACTGGGAATCGTTGACTTCTACTGACGGGACGGGTGCATCTGCTGATTTTCTAAATATGTATCTTGAATCCGTCTCCATCAAGTTGTGAAACAACCTACTCGCTTCCGGTCCTCGGACACACCGTCGCTTCTTGATTTAATCTTAACTACTGAAGAAAACCTTGTCACAAACCTTCAATATAGGCCCCCAATAGGTAAAAGTGATCATATTGTAATAATTGCGAGTATACAATTTCTTTCCTCTTCAAAAGCATCAAACTCCAAAAGGGCTTTGATTAGAAATTATCGAAAGGGCGACTATGTGACCATGAATAACATTTTGAGTAACGTATCTGCGTCGAACTTAAACATTAATGATGCATGGGCAATTCTGAAAAATAAAATACTTCAGGCCGTGGACAAAACTGTACCGTTTAAAAGGAAACTAAGAGCTCAAGATAAACCATGGATGACGGAAAGAATTCGCACTTTTATCAATAAAAAAAGACAGCTTTGGGATAGATATAAGCTCAGCCACCTCCCAACCGACTACGTAAAATACCGCAATCAATGCAATTTTCTCTCAACAGTGATTAAATCTGCAAAATCTAATTATGAAAATCTGGTTATTGAAAGTGGTGGCAAGAGCCTTTTTAAATACATTGCTAAGTACACTAAACCCCAGATGCAACCATTACTTTTAAAAGACTTGGAAACTGACACTCTTCACTCTGATCCGTGTACTATTGCTAATTTATTTATGCGCCAGTTCCACACAGTATTTGTACGAGAAGATCTCTCTTCCTTGCCAGTACTATCTCCTGCCACTGCAATGCAGACTAGCATAACCTCAATAGAATTTACGCCAGACAAAATACTAGCGGCCATCAAGTCTCTTAAAGCTGATGCTTCTCCTGGACTAGATGAAATTCCTCCTATACTTCTAAAGGAATGTGCGGATTCGTTAACTAACCCTCTCGTACAGATTGTGCAGAACTCAATGAACTGTGGTAAGTTGCCTGCAGAGTGGAAAACATCCATAGTTACTCCAGTATACAAAAAAGGTGATAAGACGCTGGCTGCCAATTACAGGCCGATAAGCCTAACATCTGTAGCATGCAAATGTATGGAAAAAGTAATCGTTCAGGAGCTTACCCAGTTTTTTAAGTGCAACCATATATTCAACGATAATCAACACGGCTTTTTACCAGGACGTTCAACAGTATCCAATCTCTTAACTACCCTAGAACATTGCACGGCTTCCCTGGATCACGGGGACCCTATAGATATAATTTATTTAGATTTTGCCAAGGCCTTTGATAGGGTTCCTCATGAAAGGCTACTGCTGAAACTTCAACATCTTGGTGTTCGTGGAATGTTATTACAGTGGATTGCAGACTTTCTAAAGGGTCGAACCTTCTGCGTATCTGTACAAGGGCATCGCTCGGAATTCTCACCGGTTTTAAGTGGAGTCCCTCAGGGATCAGTGTTGGGGCCGTTGCTGTTCATTAGCTATATATGGGATTTGGGAATAGATTTTGAATCTACTTTGCCCTTTTTTGCTGACGACGCTAAGCTTATGGCAAACCCTATATCTCATCCGCTCTGCATTTCCGAGGATCTTCGGAAACTAGAGACATGGTGTAGGGATTGGCTTCTGTCGCTGAATGCCGATAAATGCACAGTACTTCATCTAGGAAAAAACAACCCCCATCAAAATTATTTGCTACATAATACATTGCTACGTTCCGTTACATCGCAGGAAGATCTAGGTGTTACTATTACCTCTAATCTAAAGTGGAGTGAGCATGTCTCTAAAGTTGTTAAAAAAGCAAATTCAGTGACGTATCTTATAAATAGAGTGTTTAAAGATCTTAGTCCGAATAGTGTTAAAAAAATTCTAAAAACATATGTGCGACCTATCCTAGAGTATGCTTCAGTAGTCTGGAACCCGTATTTTGTTAAAGATATTGACCAATTGGAACGTGTACAAAGAAAATTTACCAAGAAGTCCCCTGCTTTGAAAAACTTGCCTTACGAAGAACGCCTTACGCGGTTACACCTGCCCACATTGGGCAACAGAAGATCCCGTGGTGATATGATAGAAGTGTACAAGGTTCTTCACGGTCATTACTCATGTGATATAAACTTTTTCACTCTGAATCGAAATGTCATGACTAGAGGCCATAATTACAAACTAGAGTGTAATAGATTTAATTTACTTCTCAGGCAAAACTTTTTTAGCTGCCGCGTGCAAAAGCAATGGAACTCGTTACCACACACTGTTGTTAATTCCTCTACTTTAAATGTTTTCAAGAGTCTGTATGATCGTTTTATATAATTATTGTTTAACAAATTAATAACATATTAATTTAAGTTGTCATGTGACATGTGTGTCATTTATATGCAGTTGTTTGTATCTGCTTGTTTTCTTGATAGAAGTTTTATCGGCTTCGCCGCCTACTTCTTGTATTCTTAAATAAAAATAAATAAACACGGTGGTCCAGGAATTTTCTCGGGTTTAACAAAGTTTGCCAGCTAGTTCCTGGGCAGGATTGGGGTGAGTTGTCTAGAAGCGCCACTGGTTCGAGACGGTTCAAACCAGAAAACCTACGGGTGTTGGTGTAAATCTCTAAACCGCATAGCTGATTCCTGAAACATTAAATAAAAGAAAACGCCAGAAATTGATGTAACCTAATTGTTGATCTACGCTATATATACAATATCTGCATAATGCTCAAGGAGCAAAAGCGAATCTGCAATATTACACTCATATGAATTAGAATACAGATTATAAAATGGATGAGCTCAATTCTGTAGATTTTAGTCGATTCGTAAGAATCTTGTTTAAATTCTAAGCCTTAGAGGTATTATTTTTAAGTTTCACTTAGTTTTAAATGTTGTGAAAGCTATCATTGTTGTTATATGTACACAGTTCTATTCGTGATATGAAATTTTAATAAATTGAGTGAAAAGCATCACATGTATTCCTCGAAATACTGTACGGACACACGTAACCGAATTGTCATGAGTGATATAAAAAGCCAGCCAAAGCGGATAAAGGGAGAGTCACACTTTAAGTTGTGTGTGTTTAAGCGATTATAAATAATTTTCAATTCGCTCCAGTATTCCCTCTCATAAACATTAGTTTTAAATCAACACGCGGTGGAACGTGTCTTTAGGTAGTTGATTGCGGCCAAAAATTGTGAACAATGCTGCCACTCTAATGTATAACATGAGAACTACGTTAATCTTTACAGCTCAAAGTAAATACATTGTGGCGACTGTTTTCCTGAAATTTCTCTACCATCGACCAGATATTTAACAGCTCAAACCGTAGGTAGTAACGCTCACATATAATACCAACTACACCAATGATATTTTTACAGCTTGAGAGTTTATACGATTCGAAACACGTGAGCTTAATATCACAAAGATACCTGGTGGATGTATAGCAGAGCCAGCGTCCCTGAAGAAGCTACGCAGGGTTTCCGTCTTAGGGTTCCTGCGGAGAAGCCTTCCAGACAAATCGGCAAGGTTGGATAGAGCAGGCTTTTCTTCAGTTGTTGCACGTAGACGAAACCATATAGCTTAGCCTTGGGAGCAGTTAAAGTAATCGAGAGGCTCAGAACTGCCTACAAGTTGGTTCTCCAGGTGTTCTACGAGGTGTCCCGGAGGAGATATGTGCAGAGCGAGGTACTAAGATGTACTCAAAGGCCTGAAATTACGCAGCATTGTAGATAATGTTCAGAACGAAAAGATAGAAAGCTACCAAAGCTCAAAGGTGGTCAGAAGTCGCAGGAGCTGCCTCAAGTAAACTTCCAAAATCACATCTACAGCACCAGAAGGACAATATCACACGATCAGGGCCATAAAATGGTCGCCGGAAATCACACTGACAATCTATTTTTCAAATCACCTAGAATCTCCTAGAGCTTTAAGGATTTTCCAAAATACATACAGAAAATGAAAAATGCGGCTAGGCAAGCAAGCATACAGTAAGGAATTGCTGGCAACTCAAGATAATTTTTGGACATCAACTTAATTTTCAATTAATGTAAAAATAGCACGTAACAAATTTTTAAAATTTATTTGTTTGAAATATGTTGTTTCACCAACAAAACTTAGTTTTCTCTTTTAAAAAATTGAATGCTTGTTTAGTTTTATTCACGAAACAAAGTCAATATTTGAGATATCTTTTGAGAAAAAGGGAGCAGTATATGGTTTCCACTGTTGCCAGATTATTATATATCAATAATAATTTTAATAACAAAATAACAATGGAATTTTTCAATAGAAGGAGGTATATGACATTATGCCTTACAGCGGTTTGTGCGTTTTATCGATTTTCTGTTTTGATTTGCCAATATTTCTAGTGCCTTTTACTGATTTTACAGGTAAGTTTTCTTTCTGTAAGTTATATAATGCTTAAGTTCATATGTCAACATGTTTTGTAGGAGAACCGGATGATTCATTTCTGACATATTAATTTTCTTTCTTCTTCAATAACCGGATCAGCAAACTGGATGTTATACATGGTTAGGTTGGATAAAGAATATGGTGTTGCTGGATTGTTAGAATGAGGACATCTCACTGTGAGATTTCTCTGTAGCTAGCGTACTATGCGTTGTCGGATTCACTTGAAGAAATACAGATGCCTTGAGGAAGTTGGCGTGGTAGTATTGTGTGCAAATGTCTTTCACCGAGGGAGTATCTAGGTAACAGCACTCGCGCACTTATTAATGTTTGTGAAGAAATTGTTTGTTGTTTTCCGTATATATTCTTCTATAGTAGTCTTGATGAATTTGTGGATGAACCAGGGAGCATTCACTGCGATTCGCAGAACTGTATTTTGCAGCACTTGTAGTTTTTTAAACTAGTTTTGCTAGCAGCACTCCATACAGGGCACCCATAAGCAATTATCGGTTTTAGTATCGATTAATAGATTAAGATCGCGCACTTTGTTTTTAGAGTCGATTTGATGTTTTCTGTAAAATTGGTTAGGTAGTGGTCTACCTCTTCATTGGTGGAAAAAATTAAGGAAGGTTGAAATTTGCTATCTAGTTGCTCTTGGAATACCTCGCAATCAATTCGGCAGTTGATTAGCCTTTGGGGGCTAGTTTGATGTGCGGATGTTCTTAGGAAGGAGATGAGCATGGGGAGATGATGCCAGTCGAGTTCAGTGATAACATTTTGAAATACTGGCCTTAAGTTTTTCTGCAGTATTATGTCGACAATATCTGGTTGCCGATTATCTTGATAAGGTTGATACGTCGGTTCACTTGGAACAGTAACTTGCATTCCGTGCTGTATAGCGTAGGCTAAGATCGGTTCTCCGTTCTGGTTGTTGGGCTTTTACAATTAAAGTCTCTTACCGCTATGGTGCTACTATACAAAAAATGCGATAGAAGAGAGTGTAATAATTATAGAGTAGTTACACTATTAAGCATAACAGGAAAGATATGGGCCAGAATATGGGAAACAAGATTAAGGGAAAAACTAGAACATAAAATAGAAGATAGTTATGTGGTTTTAGAAAAAGGAGAGGAATATAAGGCAACGTTTTCATACTAAGGCAAATACCGAAAAGGCAATAAGCAAAGTAAGTGAAATTCACATATGTTTCATAGACCTAGAGAAAGCGTTCGATAAAATTAAAGGAAAGAACTAGAAAACAAAAAAAGATAGAGGGGGGAGGTAGATGGTTAAAATATTATATAAAAGGCAACAAATCTAGTGAGAATAAGAAATGAGGGTCAAAAGAATTTGAAATATCGATAGGCCTAAGACAGAGCTGTGTGCTGAACCCGATATTATTTGCACTAATTATGAATGAGGTAGTCAAAGAAGGTGAAAAAAATAAAGTAGGGAGGTGGAAAATGGAAACGGTATAAATGTCGGAACTCCTATATGCAGACGATATGGTGATAATAGCAAGATCAAAGAGAGAGAAGTACAACACAACCTGAATATATATAACAAAGGAATGCAAAAAGCGAACATGAAAATTAACATAGAAAACACAAAGACAATGATAATAGCAGCAGGGAAAAGAAGGCACAATATTGCAATAGAAAAGAAAGAAATAGAGCAAGTGAACAAATTCAAATATCTGGGGACATATATTAGTAGCGATAGGAAGATAGACGACGAAATAAGCGAGCGCACAGCAGTGGTAGGAAGAACCTTTAACATGATAAAAACACCTTTCTTTGAAAAACCGAAATACCAAAAGAGACGAAGGTAGAGGTAATGAAAAATTGGTGTAGCCGGCATTAGTTTACTGCAGCAAATCGTGGACGGTCACAAATAAACAGAAGAGCAGACTGACCAGCACATAAATGAGGTTCAGGAGAATAATAGGAAGAAAAACTGAATAAGACAGGATTAGGAACATAGAATACAGAGAACAACTGAACGTAAAGGCAGCGGAAGAAGTGGTCCAAGAAAGGCAACTAGGATGGTTGGGACATGTACACAGAATGGGAGAAGATAGAATGGTGAAGCAAGTACTGGAAGCAAGACCAAAAGGAAAGAACAGAGTGGGAAGACCGAAGAAGACATGGACAGAAGGGGTAAAAGTAGCAGCGAAACAGAGAGGGCTAGAATGGCATACGGTGAGACAAATAGCGCAAGATCGAAAAGAGTGAAAGAAGTGGTGTAAAAAAATACCAATCGACGAGGAGCGACAACAACCCAATCGAATTCAAGCCTTGCACCTCACGGTAGAAAGGTTCAGGATTATGTATGTATGAATGTATTATGTGGAAAATATTTAGTTGCCGATTATTTTGATAAGGTTGATACGTCGGTTTACTGGGAGCAGTAACTTGTATTCCGTGCTGTATGGTGTGGGCTATGAACCTTTGTCCGTTCGGGTTGTTCACCCGGCAGCCCCATGTTGGGATTTACAATTAAAGTCTCCTACGGCTATGGTGGGTTTAAAACAGAGTAATGGTGTCTTCTTCTGCTAATATTTTGTTTCGTTTCGTTTATAATCGCAAATTATGGTGAGCGTGCCTTTGTCATTAAATATCAGTTTGGTAGAAGTGGCTTCAATACTGGTTAGATTTAAGAATTACAGTTCAGTAAGTAATAAATGTCGTTTGGCTATAATTGCAACTCAGACAGAGGCAATCTGCCCTGCTCTATCGTTTCTGATAACATTGTACCCTGGTATACGAAAGGTTTCGTTGCTAAGCAGATGGGTTTCTCACAAGCACGCGATATCTATAGAGTACTTTACTAGAAAAACAAAAAACGTTGATCTTTGGAGTTTGATGTCGTTAAAAGTTTTAGCTATTGTTAGGTTTCGGATATTAAGTAAGTTATTTGCTCCCATTAAGAAGCAAGGCTGTTACTAGCGATGAAATAAATGACTTTATTTGGTCCATGTGGGGTGTCATTATGTCTATGATAATCTTTATTATACCTACTACTAATTGTTGAGTTATCGGAGTTGTTATTTGCATTAACTTGTGAACTGTCCTGTTGTGGGTTGTTGGGTTGACGTATACGGTTTGCATAGGTAATATGATTGCTGGTTGTGTTAAATAGTAGTGCTTCAGGAGTCTCATTGGTAGGTTGTTGGTTTGACATGTTTAGGTTGATTAGTTGTAGCAAAGTAAGAGCACCCTTTGTAGCTCGCGGGGTGACCCCCGCCACAATTTACACATTGTGGTTTGTCTCCGTTTTTTTTTGGCAGTCTTTGAAATGATGATTGCCTGTGCACTTGACGCATCGAGGATCCAAACGACAATAATTTTTCGTAATGCCATAGCTCTGGCAGCGATTGTATTGTGGTATATTGTAATGTTTCGCCCTCCCGAATTTAACTTTAGTCCTTGTAATTAATTCTGGTAATTTAACGTTTTAAATCTGGTTTGATATGACTTCCATTAATTTCGGAAGGGCTCCAACGTTTATTAATTTCTACCTCGGTTAGCTCAAATCAGAGAAATATGTTCACTCAAACTCAAATATATAGGGTAAGGAAACCACCATATAATTACCATCAATATAATTTTGTTAGCTAGATATTACAAATGAATCAGTAGGTTTAAATAAACTGAATTGTATATTAACAAAAGAAAATGTTCTTCTGTGGTCGTGTTGCTCTGGTTTGCTGGTAAACGGCAACCCCTTTAGCAGGTGTGTACGGAAGGCGGTTATTTAGCAGGTGAACACGGAAGGCTTTTATTCAGCAGGTGAGCCGGTACGGAGGTTGCAGCCGACGTCGTGCCAAGTATAGGTTTTTGCCCTGTGAGACGCATACCCTAAAGCTTGACCTTGTGGTGCCGAGGTTTGTTTACGTTTGCCGGGCTGTGAACTTATGCACAAAATAAAGGGATCTAGCAAATACCTTTGTCTCCTGGAGTATGAGAGAGTCGACACCGCTGGTGATCGTGCTTCTGGAAGACAATGCGCTGTTCTCGGCGTGAATGCGCCGCGTAATTATCCAGGTGAAATTGTCTTGATTTTCGCCAGCAAATTGGTTTGACAGTTTCGCCTTTAGTTCTGCAGGAAGGCGGTGTGGGACGTATTTGGTTGTCCCTACAGGTAATTTAATTGACACAGTTAATTTATTCGCGCCGTTTTCAGGCGGAGCGTACAATAAGATTCATAGAGGTGCAGTTAATATGGGAATGATAATATTCTCGTAGATTACGGTAATGGGGCTTATAATGATCAGGTAATACGTTTAAGAGACAGAGAGACGCTGTTACAGTTTAAACGCTTAGGATGGGGCTCTGGCGGAGACGTTTAAGAGGCAGATAGACGCTGTCACAATTTAAACGCCTAGGTCAGGTCACGTCAGGTTCTGGAGACGACGTTTAAGAGACAGAGAGACGCTGTCACAATTTAAACGTTTGGAGAGGATGTGGGATCAAGGAAGTACAAAGACTCAAGTCGGGACTGGACAGGATCAGGACTGGTGGACTCAAGTTTGGACTGAACAGGATAGGTGGAATATATCAGCTTCTGTGCTGTCTTTTTAAGTTTTACAGCATTGAGTGGCATGAGTTTTTTGTCCTTGTTCAACATGCGTACAACTTTTAGAACTGTATATTCCTTCGAGCAAAGCTCTTGCTTTATTTCTTCTTCTGTTATAGATGGTGGGAGACCTCTGATAACTACAGAGAGATGAGTGTTTTTAAGGTTTTTGAAAGTGTGATATTTTATGTTATCTTTGTCTTAGTATTGTGTTAAAAGACGATAATCGTCTGGCGTAGATAGATTAATTCTGAGGAATGACCCTTTATATGATGTAGTAAATTCGCCCTTGATGATATCTTTTATTGCTCATGGTAGTTTATGGCATTGTGTATAGGACACACTCCGCGATACGTGTACACTCGTTGACGGTCTGCACGAAAACATCGGACATATTAAAAACCCTTGATAAAATACTTATTGTATTAAATTCTGGTACCTACGGACACTAGAATTTCGAATATTGAATCATCAAATGGCTACATTTACTTCTTCAAAACTAGTTGAAGGTAATAAAACACTTGCGACAATGATGTCTTCTACTTCTCCGAAAGAAGTTGAAGGCATTAAAACAATGATTTCTCCAATACCATAGAACCATAAGAGAAGCAAAGTTCAAAAGAGAAAGAATGACAAGAGTGAGATTTTAATGTCAACCCTTTACAAACAGGCTTTGCACGAAAAATAAGAATGAAAGAGAAGAAAAAAGAAGATATTAGTTTAAAAAATAAAAAAGGAGCTAAAAAATGTATTCATTCAAACGAAAGTAGCAACAACAAATTCCTCCTGAAGAACCGTGCAAAAGCAATAGGCGTCAGTAGTGATAATGAGCCAGAACGAAGAAGAAAAATTGCCTGTTTGAACTGTCGAGAATGTTTTAATGGAGACTGAATTTAATGCCGTAATTGTCTCTGATTGGGTAAAATTTCGCATAAAACCAATGGTTGTACTCATGTTCTCAGTTTTTATTTCAACAGTAAAGTAGTTTTTTGCGTTTTCTCTTTCCATCCCACCGCCAGTAGAAGAAAATATCTACCATCTACATAATTATTAAAAATACGTGTATGGCACATCCGTAAACTAAACATATGTTTTATGTTATGGTGATGTAATAATTACTAAGGTTCTGTTGCACCAGCCAGAGATCACAACTACTGCATCTACCCCAACGTATGGAAAGATGATTGTAGAAAAATATATTATCAAAAATACGACTTATAAAAAAACAATTTTAAATTTCTTCATGTGTATTAAAATCCACGAATAAAATCGTTTGTTACTCAATGAAATATTCCATATATGGGGCGTGCAGTATCAGATTCTTGGTATATTTCTCAAAAAGTACACTATCCTTGGAAATGTCGCTATCATTTTGAGGAGCTCTCGGGAAGTATATTAAAAAAAAACATTACGATGTTTTCCGAAAAATATAGTTTTTCAGAAAATTTTATTTTGTCTATATTTTGAGGAATAAAAAGTCTCAAACACCGTAACACCGTAACATTGTAATCGTTCCGTTTATATGGAAAATGTCTTATAATATATTCTATCCTCTAATCTAAAAAGAGAGTGGAGACACATTTCTGAACCCTGTTCATTCATAGCACTAATAGTCGAAAGTCCGTATGGCAAAGAAATGTAAATATGGGTTTTGTGGAGAAGTCTGACAATTTTTAATAGCAATTTAGACCTAAAAACGTTAAGAAAATATCCAACTAAACTTTCCGGTTCTTTCCAGGATTCCGAAGAATGCATTTACCAGTGTACGAACGGCCCCATACCGCTCCGTCAACCTTCGTCTCGACGTTGGCCTGGTGTTCTTCACCTCGGCTCACGTGGCCATGAGGTACTTACTTGACGCTCCTTGGATCTTCATCGGCGGAGTAGGAAGAAGAAGACGTTGACGCTGCAACCGAATCTATGACTAGCCTCTCCCATATAAACATTTTCATTGCGAACTTGAACTGAATCCCTGGCACGATGTGACCTGCCGTAACAGTAAGTGCTCTCTCAATCCTCCACGTCCTCATCGCGCCTCGGTAGAAAATATGGCGTGAGTAAAGACAAGGCAGACATCCTTAGGGTTAAAACAATTTTTATGAAGCAACGCAATTTTGGTTTGGAATATTCTGTTTCGTGTACTTTTCCAAAAAATTGCGGAGCACTTCGTTTTTTAATTTAGCCAACGTTATATCCGCACAAATCAAAGCGTTGCATAGTTTTTCACCAAATTCGGAACATTTAGTTCCAGGCTTTGGCAATGCAGAAATTAATACTTGATGCTGTTTATTCCCGTTTCTTTCGATTTTTGTTTTTTTGGAGATGTTGGGTAACGTGGAACTTTTTTGTTTCCACCTCAGGAACTCCACAATATTTGCAAAATAAAAGATTTCTGCTGATTTTGTAGATCGCAGTTGCTTGTTTTATTTTGGGCCACCAGGCAATTATTTCATATAAAATTATTGGTCGGACCAAGGTTTTGTACAGCCAGAGGGTAAGTTCCAGTTTGAGCCCCCACGCAGTGCATATAGCTTTTTTTCCAATAACTAATGTTTAGTTTGGAGTCAATGATTAGTGCTAAGTACTTAACGTCGTTCTCCCAATTGACATTTGTCTCAAACAGTTTTATGTTGATTCTGTTTGTGACGTTCTTTCGACGGGTGAAAGCGACGAGAGTGACACCACTCTTCGGTTTTCTTTAGTGCCGTTTTCATTCTATTGTCTAAGCTTCTTTAGTATTACCTTGAATCCGTATGAAAATGTCATCAGCGTATCCTTGAGTGTAGTAGCCTTTGTTATTGAGTTGGATCAGCAGTTCATCAACTGTGAAGCACCACAGGAGTAGAGAAAGAACTCTTTCTTGTGGACATCCCCTTGTCGCCTACACTGTCTTTTCCTTGTCGAATAACTTGACTTTTACAACTCTAATAATGAGCATTACCATAGTCCATTTTATCGTGGTGTTATCGATCTGATGGTTTGTCATTGCTATTTCAATGGAGTAATAGGAGGTGTTGTCGAAGGCGCCTTATATGTCTAGAAATGTCCTGACTGCGTACTCCTTGTACTTCAGGGTTCTCTGAATGTTTTCCACTAGTTGGTGTAGTACGGTTTCACATGACTTTCGTGTTTGGTAAGCATGTTGATATTTGTGAATCGGGAGTGCAGTTAGGGTTTCTTCCCTCCAGTATCTGACTACTAACCTTTCCATCGTTTTAAGGAGGAATGTCGTTAGGCTGTTAGATCTGTAAGATTTAGCTTCTGCATAGGTGCTCTTACCAGGTTTGGGTATAAATACTACTTTAGTCACTCTCCACGCTTGGGGAATGTAGCCCAGAGTAAGACTTGCTTGGAACGTGTCTTTGAGCGTGTTCAGCAGTATATCAGATGATTTCTGAGGCTTTCACGGCCATTGTCATTCGGAAAGCTCTTAGGAATAACGGTTACCCTGCTAGGGATATACAGTCTGCCATCAATCGCCATCTTCATCCACGGCCACCCAAACGTCCAAAACCCGATCCTCCTACAGCAATAGTCTTTCTTCCCTATATCCACCAAGTCACCGACTGCATAGGAAAGTCTCTTCGAAAACAAAACATTAAAACAGTATTCAAACCCTCGAGCAAAATCTCACAGGTTCTTCCTTCATCTAACGATAAATTAAACACTATGTAATCTAAAGGTATTTATAGAGTCTCTCGCTCTTGTAATGCTGTATCTATTGGTGAAACAGGTTGTTCAGTGAAAACTCGCATCTCTGAGCATCAGCGCTGTCTCAGGTCGGGTCTCGTTTCATCATCAGCCATCGCCGAACACCAACGCGATACTGGTCATAAGATCCTTTTTGATGAAATTTCCATCATCTGAAAATCCCCATTCTTCTTTAGCAGAAAGATTCGCGAAGCCATTGAGATTTACAAACACCCTAACAATCTCAATCGGGACGAAGGCTTTCTCCTTCCTTCTATGTGGAAAGTTCTAATTTCTAAGCCCCGCCCACCTCCACTGAACCGCGACGGCATTTGCTGAACCTCGGCTGCGCTTCCCTATAAATTTTCGCCTTTTTCCTTCCGATAGTTAGTCGAGTTTCGCCTCTGACGTGGTTCACACGTTGAGTTACCGTGCTCTTCTATCCCTTCCTTTGCAAAGAGTTTCGCCTCTGGCGTGGTTAACACGTTAAGTTACCGTGCTCTTTTGCTTTTTTCTCCTGATGAAGTCCTTACGAAAGTGGACGAAACGTTGAGTTCTTCGATCTCAATCATGACACGGTCCAATCCCGGAAGTAGTTTGTTACTTAATTCATCAGTATATCTATCCCTTTCTGCAGCATTACGGGTTGTATGCCGTCGTTTCCAGCAGATTTGAAAGGACTGAAAAGGCTAATTGCCCACCTAATCCGTTCTTTGCTGACTATTCTCTTAGCTGTTTTCCATCGTCCCTCCTAGTACTTTTCGTGGCCATTTTCTCTGGCTTTTTTTGCTTACTTGAATTGGTTAAAATGGTCTAACTGATACATTTATGGCAAATTTTGTGGGAGTAACATCCACCTTCAGTGTTTTGTTGATATCTCTTTCAATGCACTGTGCAGATGTACTATTGTCAAAAATGACGCAATATGAACACGACGGGAACTTCTTATCGAATATAATAATAATCAGCAAATAGATTTCGTCTATTTTCTACCTATCGAGGAAAGGTGTAACGTGAAGCTTGTTCTTTTTAAAAGTAATTTGTGGTGCAAAAATGCACACATTTTGCAACGCGTGTGTAAAATTTGTCCCATACTGGGGACAATATAATTCTAGCAAGCAGTTAGATATTAATGAATGTATTTAAATTGTACATTTTGCTGCTTCTGTATCCCCTGCTGGCTATTAATGTGAATTATCTTGGTATGTATCTATTATCTGTAACTTAATTTACCTTGCGGTGTAGAGGCTGGTGCGTCGAAAGCTAGCATCTGCCGGTACTATGCTCAACTTTCCCCGGATTCGGGTTACAGAGTTGGAGCGAGCCTTTTGTGTTTGCGCAGCAACCATTGTGTGCGGTGTGTGTCTTCGTGATGTGTTGACATTGTTACTCTGTCTCTTAGGTCTGTGGTTCTAAGTAGAGCACAGTTAATTTGGTGCCCAACTGTACATGGTCTCACCGAGCCCGATTACAATCACCAAGGTTGCGGAAAAATTCCGGCCTCCGCGGGATTTGAACCGAGAACTTGCTTAATGCAAGCCTAGCGCTTTCCCAACTGCGTCACGCGGCTTTTTGAATTATCTTGGTACAATCTCGAAATTCTAAAACATTACCTTATCTATCACAACCAGTGTTGCCATGTTAATTCCTTAAAAGTTTCTAAATGCTACTAAAATTTTTACTACATTTGAAATTAAAAGATTGGCGGAAAAACTGCATACCGTATTTCACAAAATAAGCTGTTACTACCATTGATTCACATGTGGGCAAAGTTAATCTAAAATTTAACTTCGTTAATCGTTATTCCACTACTCAAAAAGTTAAGTTCTTTAATCGTTAAAGCCTTAGTTTTTTAAATTTTAACGTAAGTTAAAGTTAACCATTACAGTTAATTATCGAATTGGACTGGACTGGAATATATTGTATATATTGACTTACTTTAATGGTTAACTAGTTAGCCAAGTAGTCAAGGATTCTAAGTAGGGTAGGCTGGGTATAGAAAGTAAACCAACACAAATCGAGCAGTCAATCTGAGGTTTATTACAGCCTTAATTATCTACATCTTGTATAAGGTGCATGTTCCCCTTCATAAATACCAACATGTTAACATTTTCATCAGAAAGGGATGATCTTTTAGCCGGAAACATATATTTTCCTGTGGAAAAGGAATAGTAATAGAAGTAAAAGGTAAAACCGTAAAGTTAGGTTATCAGAACAACAAAATCATAAATCACTGTACTGCAAAACACTTCAAGATTCTCCTTTTGTCTATAAAACTGTTTAATACTGGAGGTATGGACTCTAACAACACCCAAAACGATTTCTAAATATTTAAACTGTAAACGGGCTAAATAAAAACAACTGTGTCACCGGCTCGCTGGTACTGGCCATAGAGAATAGAAAATAGATAAGCGTCGTCATTGACAGTCCCGATTTACGCTTGCCGTGACCTATGGACCAAAGTATTCGAACTATATTAGTTATTACGACGCAGTTTTTGCTAATCAACACAGGCGACGGTCGCGTCGCACTTCGCCGTGAACAACAAAGAGCCCTAAATCTATTAATTAAACATGTTCAGCACATATCGTTTCCTGATTATATTCGAAGATTGAATTCAAATCAGCGATTCTCCAAGCCAATTAGGACACTCGCTCCATTTCTTGATTGCGAAGGAATTGTCAGGGTGGGCGGTCGTTTAGCTCATGCTAATATTTTTTATATCAGTAAACACCCTTTTCTATTGCCCAAAAATCACAAGCTGACCGAGCTGATTATAAGTCAATTCCATGAAGATTATTTTCATCCCGGACCTCAGACGCAGGGCCGCGCCAAGCGAGTGTGCAATGTGTGCACCGCACACGGGCGGCCAAATTCAGGGGCGGCCAAAAAGGTTTAAAAATTATATACAAATTACAAAAAAAAATGTACAATTTTTTTTACTTTACAAATTTTAGAAGTTCAAAAATATGTACCTATATAGGTATAAAAAATGTTTATTGTGTAAATAAACACCTGATAATATGGTTACATGGATTATTGTTTATGTAAATTCTCGAAGTTAGTTTTTATTCCGTGGCGGCTAATTGTTAAACGAAGCCAACTTGAAGGAACGCTTTCCATGCATCTTTATGCAATGATTACAAAAAAGCCGGATATTTATCAGAAGCAACAAAACGTGACTTTTCAGAAAACTGGCGGCTGGCGGCTTTTATTGACTGTGAAACATATCGTATTTATGAAGTAGGTATTTATATTATTTTTGATCGGGGTGTCGGCGATCTCTTTTGTCGGTAAGTACCTAATTGTTTAAAGCTGATTTTAAGAAATATAATATTATATGATGCTTACATTAATGCTGTGGTAATATGGGTGCAATGATAATTATTTGGTCATTTAATTTTTGAATTGGCTGCAGAGAAGATCGAGTAGAGAAAATTAATTTTGTTAGTGATTGTGTTTTGAAGAAAGTTGAAAAAAAGTTATAAATATGGTAAGTACCTACATAAAGTAGGGACAAGAAATCAGACGACGTGAGCCACCAAACAAATTTTAGTGACGTCTTAAATACCACCATTAGATTTACAAAACCGATGTTTATTTTCTTCTTTGCAGCTCATTTGAAATCATGCGTTTGGTTTAAGCTTAATCAATTATCAATGGAAAATTAACAATTTAAGCTAAACTAAAATTTGCTTGGTGGCGCACGTCGTCTGATTTCTTGTCCCTACTTTACATATCAATCATATATCAATCAATACACAGATAGTTACCTACATATTCTTAAATTGTATTAAGTAATAAAATTGTTATAATTTTTCTAGAACAGAAAAACGAAAAGGCTGTCGGGTTTTCAGTATCGAAAACAAAGTCTACAAAAAAAAGAAGAAAAGAAAAACTGGCCAATACTTTAGAAAAATATTTGAAGCCAGAAAATGTGTCAGCGGAAGCATTAGAATCAAGCTCTAGTTCTCTTTCCGGGCCACTTAATAAGCCGTGCGTCCAAGAAGTCGAAATGGAAAAGGTGACTTCATCTGACTCGGAGTCTCTAAAACCAGCGAGAAGAGAAGTTGGTGACGCTGAAGAAGCCAGCACGTCATCCTCATCAAGGCTTTCTGAACTAAAGAAATTTGGCTGCTCATCAGATTCACAGCAGTCGCAGCAGGACACAGCAACCTCAGATGATCCTTGAGAGTGGCCTGAGATAATATCAACAACATTAACAAAAAATTTAGTAGAAAGAGGGCCTGTTCAGGTAACGCAATTTAATTTCCCAACTAATGAAAATGGTCGAAGGTTTTCGAAAAAATATTTCTACCGTTCTCTTCCAAATGGAGAAGAAATTAATAGACCGTGGTTAGTTTATTCAATAAAAAATAATGCAGTTTATTGCTTTTGTTATACAATATTTGGCAAAATTAAAAACATTTTTTTGCAAAAGGAAGGTGCTTCTCACTGGCAGCATTTGTCACTATTGATTTCAAGGCACGAAAAAAGTGATACAATGCAAATGTTAAAAATCAGTTAGAACTTATAAAATTGTTATCAAAAGAACAAACTGTAAACCAGACGCAACTACGTTTGTTGAATGCAGAAGCAAAGCACTGGCATGCTGTGATTGAGAGAATAATATTAATAATACAATATTTGTCACGACAGTGTCTTGCTTTACGCGGGCAATCTAATAAATTATTTGAAAGCAATAACGGTAATTTTTTAAAAGCTGTTGAGGTGATCTCAAAATTTGATTCTGTTATGTCAGAACATGTGCTTCGGACTCAAAAGTCACAAAAAGATGAAACACGAATAGTAAATTATTTAGGGGACAAAATTCAGAATGAAATAATAGATGTCATTGGTAACAAAATTAGAAATAATATTTTGGATTTAATTAGAAAATGTAAATACTATTCTATCATTCTTGACTGTACACCGGATATTAGTCATATCGAACAAATGACTATAATTTTTAGATTTACAATGTTGAATGAGTCCTCAAAAAAAATTGAAATACGCGAGCATTTTATAGAATTTTGTCCTATTAATGATTCAACTGGAGTGGGTTTAAGTGAATTTTTAATGAATTTACTTTCAAAGTTGAATTTAAATATTTACGACATGCGTGGCCAAGGGTACGATAATGGGGCAAATATGCGCGGCAAACATAATGGTTTGCAAAAAAAAATTTTAGAAATAAATCCGCGAGCATTTTTTGTGCCGTGCACAGCCCATACATTAAATTTAGTAGTGAACAATGCTGCTAAAGTTTTTTTTGAGACTTCTGGTTATTTTGATATAGTTCAAGAATTATTTGTTTTTTTTTCTACGTCGGTAAAAAGATGGTCAATTCTGAAAAAAACACACAACAAATTTAAATTTAAAACCACTTAGTGATACACGGTGGTCTAGTAGAATAGACGCTGTGAAGCCCCTGCGTTACCAAATTGGGTAAATATATGATGCATTGGTAGAAGTAATTGAAGATCGTTTATCCGTACAAGACCACAGTGCTTCACATCAAGCCAAATCTTTGGCATTAAAAATTCAGAGTTATAAATTTTTGTGCTCAACAATTATTTGGTACAATATTTTAATCAAAATTAATGTTTTGAGCACGATGATGCAAAATCCTACTATAAATATAAAAACTTGCTTAGAGCATTTTAAAAATTTGTTAGATTTTTTCTTAGCTCTTCGATCAGATGAAGAATTCAATAATGTTCTTACTGACGCTAATACACTTGCGGATGAACTCGGTATTGAACCTAATGTCCCTGCTGTTCACTCTGTTAGACCACGAAGAAAACCCAGACAATTTGATTATGAACACAGTGATGAACCAATTATTGATCCAAAAAATTATTATAAAGTTAACGTTTAATTTAATATATTAGATCAAACTTTATCGTCTTTAAGAGACAGATTTGAGGGAATAACAAGATATGATACTATGTTTGGATTTCTCTATAATATGTTTGATTTAACGGAAAACGAGCTATTACAATATTGTAAAGATTTACATCTTCATCTAACTGATGATTCTAGAAAGGAATCAGATGTAGATGGAATAGAATTATTTGAAGAGATAAAATCTTTAAAATTACATCTTAAACCTACTTCAGCTGAAAAGCATCAGTTAGAGCCCCAGTCCATTCTTGAATATATTTTTGAAAATCAGCTCATAGCATCATTTCCAAATATGTCAATAGCTCTTAGAATATTACTCACGTTACCGGTTTCAGTTGCGTCTGGTGAGAGATTTTTCTCCAAACTAAAAATTATTAAAAATTATATGCGATCCACAATGTCACAAAACAGATTAAATAATCTGTCTATAATAGCAATAGAAAGCGACACGATGGATTCCATCGATTTAGAATTAGTAATTAAAGAATTTGCGGAGAAAAAAGCTAGGAAAGTTGCTTTTTTATAATTTTCTAAAATTTTGCTGTTTTTTTGTAAATTTTATTTCACTATTTTTTTTGTAAATTTTATTGTTAATAGAACTTTTTTAAAATTTCCGTTTTTCACTTAAATTATTTTGATTTGTTACAGTTAAATTAGGTATGTACTACATAAAATTTATATTTTACAACAAAAATGTAAATTTTGGGGCGGAAAATTTGGCTCTGCACACAGGCGGCCATTGATGCTGGCGCGGTCCTGCTCAGACGTTACTTTATCTATTGAGGCAACAGGTTTGGATCATAGCTGCTAAAAGCGCAATTCGTCGTTGTGTTTCGAAATGCAATCGCTGTTTTCAAACACTCCAACAGCGTTCAAAGTGGTTAAATACCAACAAAAACCTGGGACCGGGACTAGTGGTTCTAATTAAAGACAATTCCGCTCTGGCTCTGCAGTGGCGTACCGGCAGGGCGGAAAAAGTGCATCCTGGTGTGGATGGAGTGGTGCGAGTAGCCACGGTTAAAACGACCAGTGGTAGCTTTCAGCGCCCGGTGGTTAAATTATGCCCTTTGCCCTCCCAGTAACCATCGCCGATCTCGGATGGAAAAATGCATGGCCTTTTTGGTGGGCGGAATGTTTGGTATTTAGCTTTTAATCATATTAGTTTAGTTTATCTTATTAGTAATTCTTAATACAAGTAAATAGCTGTACATAAATTTAGTGTAGTTTGTAATTCTACCTAGCGGTAAGTTTACCCACTATTGGTGGAACGTCGAGTTATGGGGCTTACTGTCCCCTCTCCTGCCACCCCTAAATGTTGGGTCGGTGGCCCACATTGCAAAGAGATGAACTTAAGACGAGTTGGTGAACGGTCGGTCTACTGATCCCGTTTTTGTTGTTTTGTGTAACCGCTCGTGTTTATCGTTTTGTGCTCCTGGAGTCACGGATCAATCGACGTGTCACCCCATATGTGAGCAATCCTTTATGTACCTCAAGGTAAGTCCCTATACAAACTTCTACTTTGCGTGGGTATTATCGAGTCTTACGCTCTCCATTTAGGTAGAATTAATTTAGATATTAATTGCCCTGCAGACAGATACAATATGTAATGGCACACCAGATAAAATAATATAGTCTTTTACAGTATGCAGCGTTGTTGATACAGATTTTTCGGTTGAAAATCGAAAAAAGAAATACAACAAAAATAATCAATTGGTTAAATTATATAAAACGATTCGCGCTTTAATTTTATTAACACTGCGCAAACAAGTGTTATTTTTGTTTATGGTTGATATGCTGTTGCTAAGAATATAATTATAACAAGTGTTAATTCTTAACTTTGAATGGCTTTTACCAGAAAAAATACAACAGATAGAAAAATCTGTAAAGGGCTTTACCCAGAACGTTTCTCGCAATTCTCGAGTGGACGTTGTGACACTATATAATTTTAAAAATCAAAAGAAACTAGGGGTAAACATATCTTCACGTTTATTATGATACTGAAACAATAAAAAGAAACACTTGATAATGCAAATTATATCAATTTTCAAATAAAAAAACATTAACGGCGGTTGAATTCGAACGGCAGCGGCTGCAAATGCGATTTCAACGTTTGGCAACATCTCTCAAGCACAACGCCCAGTCCCTACATGCGCCACGAAGCACTTCCCGCGCCCTTGCGTCGCGGATGTCTTAAATAGACAGCATTTTTCATTGATCGCTTTTTTTGTTTTACATCATTTACCTTGAATTTGTTTGGTTCCATTTTTGCAAGGTTAAAGCCTGAGCTATGTGCAAACTGCTGCTTTTATCTATGTCTCAGTTAACGTAAAAATAAACAGCATTTTATTTCCTTCAACAAATAGTGTTTGAGTTATAGCGGCGACAGACAGACAGACGGAATTGAGACAATCTGTTTTTCGTCATCTAGGGACACTGAAACGGAAAAGATCCGAAGAAACTACGAAAGTGATTTTTTGCGATTACAATACTTCCTTTGTCTTTTAAACGAGGGAAGTAAATAAAAATAGTTCTTAGGTTTTCGTTTTCGTTTTAGGCGTAGAATATCGTGGTGTAGGTACTTTTTGTACGTCCGATTAGATACATCCTGTGTAATAGCTATTTATGATACGAGTTGCAAAATTGAAGTGTTGATGCGATGTCAATCTCGACCTTCGAAATCGTTTTACAAACTACGTCGCGTGCCTAATATTTTCGTGATTCAAGATTTTATCTACTTTCCATAGAAATAATCAAAAACTTGAATTTTGCGACAATCTGTCAGTTGTCTGAAATGAATTTGGCAAATATAATAAAACAAGGAGACTTTTAATACGTTTAATAGATAGCGATATTTATTTTACATGTATTTACAGATGTAGCAAAACGTGACTAGCGCAGCCGTTAGCTACCTCCCTTAAGGAGCCTCCGTTCGCAACCCCTCCTAAACCGAGTAGGACATGCGCAATTTACATAAAAGTTTCCACATCCTCGGCCGGCGAAATAATGCCCTTCTTAAATTTAATACAAAGATGAATTGCACGTTTTAAAATTGATCCGTTCGCGCACTTCTACACAGCGCGCACTTTGCCCTCTCGACCAGGAATCACCTCGATGATTAGCCCCAGTTTCCCCATATTTAGTTACACTTATTCTGTTATTTACACCTATTCTATCGTTTACACCTATTCTATTGCTTACACCTATTCTATTGTTTCTGGAATTCCCTATTCTATTGTTTACACCTATTCTATTATTTACATTTAAACTACTATTTCTGGAATTCCAGCTTAATCCTGTCATCTTACGCGAAAACTTTACACTCCTATTGTCATTTAAAATCGGTGCCTCAGATGGCCACCTTTGTAACTTTATTTTTGCGTTTTTAAATGACTCTACGACACTATGCCCTAAATATTTTCTTAGATCTACATTATTAGCACTATATATAAAAATGTTCGCGTAAAATCCTACGTCAGAATTTTTACGTTCATTATTGCAGCCCGGTGATTGATCACCTTCTTGCACCAGAACTACATCTCCCGTCTTTATCACACGTTCGCGAACAACACAATTTTCTTTGGAAGACAAGTTATCTTGCATTGTTTCGTTAATAATGCTTATCGATTCCGAATTTCTATGTCTCTGTAATTCTGGTTCCGCACTGTCGCATGTAACACTGCCTGTACATTCACGAATACGTTCACTGGTTCCACGGCTACCGGGCCTTGTATTGTGTACCCGAACTTTGTTTTTACAGCCATCAGTCTTTCGCCAAGCCTTGTGTTTTCACCAGTAACTACTGCCCAATAATGGTCCGCACCTATTAGCACACTAATCCCTTTAATTACTTCGCGATCGAGAGGCACACAATCTGCTAGCTGCCAATTCTTGAAATCTGCTGAAGTCTTGTTTGGTACCTTTAATGTATCTATACAAATTTCTGGAACTTCTACAGCTTCTAATTTAATGGTGTCCTCGTCGTATTGTCCCTTCAGTGTAATCAACACCCGATTACATAACTTGGCCGGCGCTGCTCCGTTATGTCCGAAAGCAGCAATGCTCAGGTGCTGTTGCCCGATTATTGGTAATCCCAAAAGTCTCGATACCTTGTCCTTAACAAATGTGATTTGGCTTCCTCCATCAATGATTGTCCGAATCAATTTCATGTTGTTATTTTCCTTTCCAGCATAAACACAGGCTGTTTGTAACAAAACGTCTTTGCTTATATTTGTCATTAAGCTGGATACAGTCGTGGAGGTCGATGGATAATTATCGGGGTTCATTTCCGCACTACCTGCTGTTTGGGCAGCTAATCCGTCATTTACATTTTTCACCCATTCAGGATCGCATAAAGTCGTGGCATGGCGCCCCTTACACTTTTTACAAACAATGTATCTATTCCTACAATTCCTAGCGGCATGGTTGGGTTTAGTGCACCGAAAACAATGACCTTTCTTACGCAGAAGATCCTTTTTCTGCTCGACCGCCAAAACGGCATCGCAAACCACCGTTTTATGGTCACTGCTGCAGAAGAAACATGAACTACCAGGAACCTGCTCAGTAGCTAATAAATTTGTAGCCGTGCCGCGGAAGACAGGTTTCCGGTCGGTTTCAATCCTCGTTCCGGGAACTTGCTGGTCGACTTTCCCCTTTAGAGCAAGGTCCAGGGATTCCAACTCGGTTTTAAGGAACTGCAATAAATCCATCACTTGTCGTTCCGTTCCTTCCTTTGTGGATCCTGATGACGATATTGCCGATGACCTATCTTCGGCTTCTGTAGAAACGGCCTGGGATACATTTGGTGCTTTTCGTCTTTGTTCTCTAAAGAACTCTAATTTCAATTCCGTCGGCAGAGACTTGATTAAAGTCGATTTAACCATCACATTGTATTGTGCAGACGGTACTTCCAAAATGGTCAATGCTCGCATGGTTGACGTAACTATATTATAGTTTTTCCGTAACGTTATTGTGTCGTTTTTTGAGCGCACGGGTTCGATTGTTAATATGTGTTCGAAGTACTGTTCTATTAAAGGTTCAGTGTCACCAAACTGTTCCTTCAGTACGCTGAGTGCCTCTTCATAAAACGCACCTGAAGGTGGAAATCCTTCGATCGCTTCGGCTGCCTTACCAATTACCGACAAACGAAGATAATTGAATTTATCTCCCTTATTCAACTGGCCGTTTTCATGCACACATGATTTGAACTGCTCCCAATATGGTATCCATAGTTTTGGGCTTCCATCAAATTTGATTAGTTCCAAACGTTGCAGTTTTACCATATTATTGGACCCAGTTGATTGCGGCTGCTGTTCCACGTTGTGATTTGTTGGGCTCGTTCTGTTCATCGTGCTTTGTATCACCTTTTCCCTCCGATGTTCCAACCTAGCCATTAGGGTGGCTGCAGTTTCTTCGTAGTCCAGTGTGCGTTGTATCTCTTCCTCGAAGTTTTCAGTGATTAATGTTTCGTACACACTATCGGCTTCCTTTAAATTGTTACTGCATAACTTTAACTTCGCTATTGCTGTACACAGGTCTTCTTCACTGTAGTCCGTTTCTAAAACAGCCGTTATTGCGTTTACTGTTTTAGTTAATTGCGTACGACATGCGTTTCCACGCGCCTTTTCCATTTTGAGCCACAATTTCACTAACCTTTAAAACACCCGCCGTTACTCGCGATCGCGTTCCCGATACCGATTAAAATCTCCTTGTTCCCGAGTTTCGGCACCAAAATTTGGCAAATATAATAAAACAAGGAGACTTTTAATACGTTTAATAGATAGCGATATTTATTTTACATGTATTTACAGATGTAGCAAAACGTGACTAGCGCAGCCGTTAGCTAGAAGTCTTTCAGTTTGTAAAGTACACAGCGTCATAGATGCGCAGAACGCTAGAAACGTCCGGACGAGTCCATTACGTTCAACAAGGTGATTTCCGCTGTTGTATTCAGTTCATTGCCGTTCGTCGTGTCATTTTGTTTAGATGTTTCCATGACTATTAACTCGTTAATAATACCAAAAAGGGGTTTGGGCGAGCACCTTACAGTTTGGTACCTACATGCCGCATTGGGGTTAGTCATTTATTGTTCGTAGCTCCATATTCAAACTTTCTCAGGTCGCACGCGTATTCAAGAGTCTTTGGCCTGCGCCCTCTGCCAGATTCCCAGCTGTTGTCTAAAATGCTGCCACGACCAAATGGCGAAGTTCCATGCACAACTTTGGCAAAATTCACAGCAAAACGGGCAAATTTAGTAATAATGCCTCGGGCGGGATGGAGCAGGTGACTCACGGCGAGTCCTCCTGCGGCGGAAAGCGTTTAGGGGAGGGCGGCCTCGCGAGCTTCTGGCAGACCTTGTACTTCTTATGACATGCTAATTTATTTAGCATTAGAAACCAAAAATAAATCAGCATGAAAAGTTCTTCTTTAAAATGGGAATTTTAATTTGCCCCCCTAAAAATACCCATTGCTACGCCACTGATACCGTCTATTGGCGCATAACTGTAGCCACGCCCATGTACTTCTTGCTTTGAAGCCACTCTACCTCCCTTAAGGAGCCTCCGTTCGCAACCCCTCCTAAACCGAGTAGGACATGCGCAATTTACATAAAAGTTTCCACAATGAAAGAGGCTGTTTCGACCTTTTGCATATGAAAAGAACAATAAAAAACAGTGCTTTAATAGACCATATCAAAGCACTGTTTCAGTGTTTTAATAGCCACGTTATGACATCAAAGTAGATAATAATTTATTATTTATGAAACAAGTTGCAACATGTGAGATGACACAATTTTGAAATGTGTTGCATTCAAGATTTTTGCAATTCAGTAATAAACACAAACTTATTAGACATTTACAGCAAAAAGTGATAAAAAGTACTTTTTTTCTGCTCGTGTATATGAAAGTAGCTATTTCCACAGTTGCGTAGGTACTTTATGTGAATTTTGCAACTTCACCACTAGTGGTTCTTCACAACAAAATTAAGTATACCAAAAACTGTCAGATTTTAAATTACTTTGTAATTTTTGTATTATGCAATGTAAATTATTTTTTTATATTCGTAGAAAAATAGCATTTACAATTCGCAGTGAAATACGTTACTTTCATGCCTTATTGTAAAATATACTATTTTTCTCATTACCAATGGCAAAGTTAAAAAATAAACTTTTTTACTTGTGAAAAAAGCATGTCATTTTTACATTTGTATCTTCTACCATTTATCACTGATAATAAAAGTGTAGCATCATATTTAATTGCTACCGATTTGGCTGCTCTTGTACGACATACTTCTTTATTTTTTTACCTTAATGGCCTTGTTAGAGCAGTATGTTATTTTAAATTTTTATTTCTTCAGTGTGTCTCACTTAATGCTGATTATACCCCTCATTAAATTGTACTTTTAGGGTATGTTACTTTACCTTCGCGGTAAAATGCTAGCCTACTACGATTTAAAATAAACAGCAAAATTGAAGAAGTCGTATTAGGATTTTTTAATCAAAAAATCTTGTTAATAAATGTTGTTCAGAATCGTTGAAATAAGCTAAATCCGAAATTTCATTAAAAACAAACAATTTTGAAAATCTCTCTCAAAAAATTTGTAAGTCCAGAACATTCGAATAATAATCTCACAAGTTTACGATTTTTTATTTTATTCTTTCAATTCAATACAATAAAAAACCGATGCCTAATTACTTAAATAACAGTATTCTCAATTAAATCCTCATTAGCACATATACATTTTTCTATTCGTTTTCTGTTGTTTCTGACAAGCTTTCTCAGTCTTTCTCAACTTATGTCTTGGCAGGCTGGAGTTATTCTGCCTCAAATTTGGTGAATATTTATTGTTCTAGTTTTATACACTTTATATTTGTAATAGTTCTCCATAAATAAAAATCTAATGGTGTGATATCGGGGATCTAGGTGGCCACGCGATTAGGGGACTGTTACGACCTATCCATCTTCCCGGGAAATTCTCATTTAATGATTCCCTAACCATAACTGCATTATGTATAGGCGCCCCGTCTAATTGACAGCATATTTCCTACCTTACTGTAACTCTAAGATCATGTAAAGCATTTCATAAATCGTTATTTAAATGTTTTGAGATTTTCAAAATTTGTTGTTTTTAATGAAATTTCGGATTTAGCTTACTTGAATGATTCTGAAGAACTTTTATTGACAAGATTTTTTGATAAAAAAGTCGCTACTACGACTTCTTCAATTATGCAGTTGCTTCTTGTTATGTGCGGTCTAACCAGCATGGTAGAGTCATAATATTTATAAAAAATAGCTATCAGTTTGACTCTTTACCCGAACTAAATAGCTACAGTGTCGAAATGCACATTGAATGTGCATCTGCAATTATTACCGTCAATAATATAAAAGTGTGTTTATTAACAGTGTACAGGCCACCAACCGGCGAGATAGAAATTTTAGTCACTAATTTGTGTCACATTTTATCTAGAGCCAGGAACATCAGTGGTTACATTATTCTAGGTGGGGACCTTAATATTAATTAGAACTCTAATTCTATTAATAAACATATATTAATGGACGTTTTTGAATCTTTCGGCCTAATTAATAAAAATACTGGACCCACCAGGATTTGCTTGAAGCGGCTTAATAATTTGTCGGAGTGTACTATCGACTACCTGGTCACCTTGATGCCAGTTGACACATTCGGTTATCGCACAATTGACCCTGATCTATCAGATCATCACAAGAAAGTGGTCACATAAATGCCAAGCAGCTGCCCTGCTTCACTCCGGAATTACTAATTTTAAAAAAGGACCTCTTAAGTCAATTTTTTATAATGCGGTCCACTCAAACCGAAATGGCAAAATCCATATGTAGAGATAAAAGAAATATTATAAAAGGAAGATTAAGGAAACGAAAATAAATTACTACATGCAATTAATTAACAACAGTAATAATAAATCTCGGACCTTATGGGAAATATCAAACCCCACTAACAGAAAGAATAAGAGGAATTTGAAGATTGCGCTAAGCTCTGAGGGACAAACCATTGACGATCTATCAACAATAGCCAATCAATTTGCCAAGTTTTTCTCCTCAGCTGTGGAGAATCTAGTGGCTCATTGTTTTCAAGGAAATCCTTTGGAATATACCACACCTCCTATGCTACCACACACTATGTTCTTTAATCCAGTAAGTAACTATTAATGAGCTAAAAAGTATTGTCTCCAATCTAAAAAACATTTCTTCAACAGGGATTGATGCATTTCATCTAAAGTGATCAAGCATGCTATCGACGAAATAGCTCATGCTTTACTGGTGTCATTAATCTCTCTGTAGAAAAAGATGTATTCCTGGATACACTCAAGCTAGCCAAATTTATTCCTATTTTTAAAAAAGGTGACTCCTTATCAGTAAATAACTACAGACCAATATCACTGCTTAGTGTGTTCTCAATTATTTTTGAGAAAGTTATGCACCCAAAGTTAACATATTATCTATTGAAGTACAACATTATTACTGATTGTCAGCATGGTCCGGGTTGCTAGATCCACATAATCGGCTTCTGTGGAATTTCTGGATTGCATTTGCAGGGAAGTGGACAATGAAAAATATATAGCAAGATTATTTTATGACCTTACTAGTGCCTTCGACACCGTGGATAGCACAGCCGTATCTTCAAAACTATATAATATGGGCATTCGCAGAACTGTGTTAGGTTGAGTGATGTCATTCTTTAGTGACAGACAACTGTTAGTGGAAATTGACCACATCCATTCTACTAAACATACTATCAACCTAGGCGTTGCTCAAGGCTCTGTTATGGGCCCACTGATATTATTTGTTAAATCGGGTTTTGTTATTAATTATGTGGATGACACATCTGTTATTGCTGTGGCCGACAGTGCAAATGGTTTACGTAGCCTTATCAACCGCATCACTAGTGAGTTCCAGACTTGGTGTTCTAAAAATATACTTATTCTAAATAACAATAAGACTATGTATATTTACTTCGGCAAAAGTCGCTATCTACCCAATGTAACAAACAATATTACTGTAAAACTTCTCGGTATCACATTAGACAGCGATCTTACCTGGAGTGATCACATTCAACATGTCTGTAATAAAATGAACATTTCATACTACTTGATACTTCAGCTTAGATGTACATTAGATACTGCATCTTTAATTACGGTATACTACGCCTATGTCTACTCTCATCTATCATACCATATATTGTTATGGGGAAAGGCGGTCTCAATTAACAGAATGTTTATTCTTCAGAAAAGAATAATTCGACTCATGTAGATTCAGATTAATTCGGTTTTATTTTATTTTATTTATATACCTACCTGATATTATTGTCATTGTAGAAGAAAATGTTAAAAGCAACTTTTTTATAATATAAAAATAAGTACAAATGTTTATGTTTTTTGGTTTTTATTTGTGTTGTTGAACCCATTATTTTACCGTTTCTAAATTTAAATCTCCCGCTTTTTTAATGATGATTATACCGCCACTTTCGGTGAACAGTATTGCCAACTTGGAGGAATTTCAACTAAATCTGGTGGATTGAGAGCACCATCTGGTGGCGAATTTTGGTAGTTAGTGGTATAGTGGAAAATCAGGTGGAATGAGGTTTTTAATTTCAAGTATAAATATACGTATGCAGGACAAATTTAAAAATGGGTATATTTTGATTATAAGCAGATTTATTTGAAAAGTTTTGACAATTTAAAAAAAACATATCGATAGGCCCTCCATTATCGAGTGGCAGAACTATATGTGCTGTATTTTATGTTAGGATGATTGCCGGTAGGCGCTTAAATTCGAGCTGGATTTTTCTCAAAAATTCATTTTTAATTTTTAAGCATTTGTCAAAAATTACAAATTCTACAAAAGCAGTACAAAATAGAGCATTAGTTGAAGAGACAAATTTTCTCTAGAATTTTAGGCTGAATTAAAAAATGTAATAATATACCGGGTGCGCTATTTAAAATAGGAGTTAATAAAAAAATAGAAAAAAAAAACTTATTTTAGAAGTATTCAACTGGAAAACCACCTATCTCAAATCAATACATATTAAAAATGTGAAGTTTGAAAAAGATCGTTAAAAGCCGTTTTTGAAAAAAAATAAAAAAACTGAAAAATCACAAGAGTAAACACCTACTTCCGGTTATGCGATTTTCTTCAAAACCTAGCTGTCGCATCTACATAGTACACAAAACTTATATATGAAGTCTCAACGCCATACCTCTTCGTTTTTGAGATATTCTGTTTACAGACACCCACACAGACCAATGAACAAATATGTTTTTTGGGTTCAGGGTACTCTAAAACGTGAAGATCCGTTGAAAACTCAATTTCGAATTTTTGGGGTGAATCCAATACATACTTCCTTTATCGTAAAAGGAAGTAAAAAATCGGGAGGGGGAAAAAGTTAGTGGAATCTTTGTATATTAATCACAAGTAGTCCAACGTCGCGCTATTTCCAGTAGTGTTGGACCAAGACGGACAGATGGCGATGGATCTTTAAAAGTTCATGGTTTGTTTCGTTGCTAAGGGGTTGAAGCGGGAAAGGAATAGGACTAGCGATATGACGAACATACCCGACAACCCGACACTGCGCGATATTCGGTCAGTGCTCTTGTCAATATTTTGACAGCTGATATCAGTTTTTGCCATTCGACTCGTCTGTTTTGGTCACGTATGTTTTGGAATCGTTCGGTGCAGTTTGCGTAGGCAGGAGAGGTATTATTTTCGGTAGGTTAGAATTAAAGCTGTGTTTTGTTTCAGCCACATTTGCATATATTCTTCTATTTATGTATTTGTTTGTTTTTTTGTTGGATTGAGATATGTGCGAAGAAGCTGAATAATTTATATTTTTGGGTTTTAAGTGTGTTCGTTATTTGTCTGCTAAAGCGTTACAATTTAAATGAATTCCGATTCGCAACCTGCCTTCCTTCTACACTAAAAAAACGATTTGAAGTCAATATGGTGACAATTTTATATATTGAAGATAAAACAATTGGCGAAATGTAAATTTGGTGCCTACAAACTTATCATAATCAGAGGTAGCTTGACGAAAGGATTACACAAACACTTTGCAGTTCAAAGAAAAGCAAAAGATGAAGAGCGACAGACATTTTTAGTACCAAAAGAAAGCAATGAAGTTGTAGACGAGCCCCAACGCAAATTATCGGCACAGAAATACTTTATTTAACTTAAAACACTAGTTTTTCTTTGGAAATTGCATTCGGAAATTTCACCTGAGCATTATTTTCCTTTCGGGACCATTTTCGGGATCTTCGGGACTAGTCCCGGGACTTGAAATTTAGCTCGTAAGTCCCGAAAACACTTTTGATCCCGGGACTTGGAAACCCTAATGACGGATCACAAATTAAAATGCAGTTGTTCAAGAGTAATTAAATAAGAGTGAATTATTATTAATTGACCTACTAATGTACCCCTAATCTTGGATCGATGATTATTATAAAATAGGTATGTAAAATACCTAATCGAAACTGAGAATTTGTGAGGTTGTTGCGATAATTATTTAATTTTTACTTCCTTTTACGATAAAGGAAGTAGGTACCTACCTATTGGATTCACCCCAAAAATTCGAAATTGAGTTTTCAACAGATCTTCACGTTTTAGAGTCCCCTGAACCCAAAAAACATGTTTTTCTTCATTGTGTCTGTGTCTGTGTGTCTGTCTGTCTGTGAACAGAGTATCTCAAAAACGAAAAGAGGTATGGCGTTGAAACTTCATATATAAGTTTTGTGTACTATGTAGATGCGACAGCAAGCTTTTGAAGAAAATCGCATAACCGGAAGTAGGTGTTTACTCTTGTGATTTTTCAGTTTTTTTCAATTTTTTCAAAAACTGCTCTAACGATTTTTTTCAAACTTTACATTCTTATTACATTTTTAATGTGCATTGACGTGAGATAGGTGATTTTCCAGTTGAATACTTCTAAAGTGGGTTTCTTTTGTCTTTTTTCTATTTTTTTTTATTAACTCCTATAGAGAACACCCGGTATATTATTACATTTTTGAATTCTGCTGTATATTTGTCTCTTGAACTAACGCTCTATTTTGTACCGTTTTTGTAAAATTTGTAATTTTTGACAAATGCTTAAAAATTAAAAATGAAATTTTTGAGTAATTATAAGATCACTGTAAAAGGAGGTTGTGTGAGTGTATCACACCAGATTTTTTATAAAATGGTCTGTTTAGTGAAAAACGTATATTTTCTATTCATATCTTTGGTTCATCTCAAAATAAACCAAATTTAAAAATGCCGATCTTTTAATGTGCTGTAATGCAATACCCATGCGTCAATAATCGTCACTTATAAAGTGTCAACGTGAACCTGCTGAGTAGCCGTAAATATTACACCGCGCCCCGAAGGTCGTACTCCAGACTATTGGGATCGTGGTTGTGACCACAAAACAATAACTAATGTTGTGACTCACCGTTCTGTTGAAGCGGAAGGGCTAAATATTTTGCAACGTTCCCGTTCAAATTAGCCGAGTTTCGTATCTTTTTTTAGTAAATAATTTTTACGGTAGGCGGCAGCATGTCTCTGTACCATTGGTTGACCTACTTGTGATTAATACACAAAGGTGGAATTCTGGTGGATTTTGTTCTCTCATTTAGTGGAATGGAATTACCCAGTGTTGGCAACACTGTCGGTGAACGTCTGGCACCACTAGTCGACTAGTCCACTTCGTTTGCATTGCTAGCTGAGGTAGGTTTAAGTACTAGTTTTGATCGGTTGTTAATTACAGTTGTTGATATTAGTCATTTGCGAAACTTACACCGTGATATATCTACCATTTAGCAATCGTTAATCAGATGATGTAGTGGTATAAAACCTTGGGTAAGACTTTTCAGAACGTAGTTGTGGTAACATAACCTGTATGTGCAGAAATTGTTTACTGGCGGGAATCGAGGGTCACGTAATTAGTAAGCGGGTGCACTACGTGAATCGGGTAGATTCGATATAATTCTCAAACGCTTCAGGTCAAGATACTAACCACTTGTATTTTTAACAGCTTCCGGTATGTACTATTACCTATACTATTAACAGCATTTGTAAATGGTTTATATTTCAGTAAGCAACCGATTAAAAGCATTTTAAATGTGGATATCCTTCTCTTTCCGAACAGCATCAAAACTTTGCTAAACCAGCCAGGAGGTGTCTTGTCTAATTCTGCAGATTTACGTCACAGGCCTCAGGTAAGCATATAAATAATTGCCATTCGTTCAAAAATATAGCACATATTTATGCACTTGCATATTTCCTTGTTTATAAATGCTTTTTACTCGCAGCAGTGTCTACATTTCAGTAAAACTAAAAATTTACAACTGATAATAATAAACTCTTGAAATAGTATAATTAAAGATTTATTTGAAACCATACCATGTTTTATCTTGGGTTTGGTATTGATTGAGTTTCTACAAAATGTTAAAGTAAGGATTATTTGTTTTTCCAATAACATTTTTGATCTGAATAAGTTTTGCTACTGTTTTGACAGTTAAAGTTGCACATTTATATCGATTTTGATTAGGTACCTAAAATTACCAAACACAATTTTGAACATGATAGGTCTTTTTAATGTATTTGTTATTATTATTTTGAATGTACTTTACGTGTAGTATAAAATAAGGTATCGTATGAAGCAAAACCATCATTGCTCCAATAATATAGTATGAATTTAAAAGAATACAGGCATTGTTGGCGGTAGTGTTACTCTTTTGAAGCTGTCATGTTAAATTATTTTACAGATCTTTTTATCTATTTATGCTTATTATTCTTGATATTCCGGTTCTGTGTCCCATGCATTGTGGTCTAGAAGATCTGTTGCTTATCTGCTTGTAACTTCAGAACGGAGTTTACGTTACTAGAAATAGTGACTTCAGCAATGCACTTGGATGAAATATAATGTCCAACAGAAAGATGAAATCAACGATTTCAGATTATTTATAAATGAAATTTTGCATTAATTTTCTAAATTTTTATACAATAATACACTTGAGTTAGAGATCAGTTTATTATATTGTCAATTGTTGATGTATTTCGAAACAACGTTCTGTTAAGTGTACATCTCTATTAAGCGAATATTTATTTTTAAACCACCAGTGTCAGCTTAAGCAAAGTTTCACTGTATATGGAAGGATTTTGCATAAACAATAGCATTTTCAAAAGTTTAATTGTTATTCTGAGTGTCTCAGGATTTATGTTACAAGAGGTATGATAGACAAATAAAGATTTGTATTTCAAATTCAGCTCTGCCTAGTTTAAAATTAAATTTTCTTATATATTTTGGATTGTTTTAATCAAAACTATAATAATCACAACTGCATTCGAAAACAAAGTTTGTTGAAGTTGTCAAAACAGCAATTTTCTGTAAGTTCAGCAGATCATTTTCAATGAACAATTACTGGAATTTCACTAAGTACAGGAGTTTATCTGCAATAGAACTGTTGATGTCTATTCATTTGTAATACGGGTTTTTGCTGGTAGAAAACTTACAAGTACCAGAACAGCAGTTTTTTTCTTAATGGAATCATGAAAGAGTACCTAGTGGAAACGATGAATTTCAGCAGTACAAGCGGTAGAATAATTCATAGTTTAATAAAGAATCATTTACTGAATAAAATTAGTTGTCTGACAAACTGCAATGCTTTGTTTTCTAAGGCAGTAATGATTATGACGACGAAATTTCCAGAATATCAGGCTTTAAGATGTTTTATCGGACTTTTTCCACTGTCTCGGGTGTTTTATCACACGACGCTTTGGAAGTTTTTAGTCTACTCCTATCCTCAGGTGAATGAACTCCTGGTTAGTCCTGAGAGGGACTGATATTTGTACGTCTTTTTCACGTACAGTCATGCCTACCCCGGCTTTTGAACCCGAGACTACTGATCGCTTGTAATTACAAGTTTGTCACTCTTACCACTAGGTGACCAGTGCAGTCATATATTTTAGTAATAAACTTATGTATATGTTACCGCTGTATGCGCAGTAGACTAGTTTTGTAATTCTCTGAACAGTAGTGGCATCCAAATGGGCTTTATTCCTGCGCTAGCCTGGCTAATTGGTTCTTCTGCCAGCGCTATATATGTAGCTTCTTTCAGCTTCCCACGGAACCTGTTTTCTTGTTTAACTACTATTGATGCGTTATCTCATTGTATGCTGTGGTCTTCATTCCAGATATGTTCTGCGCTCTTGGATTTGGTGATTTCGCCCATTCTAATATTCTTCTGATAATCTTACTCATAGGGGTCGTTGTGTTTTTTTGGGTAGCCATTAGCTTGCAGCATTTCTGTGATTATCTCGATTCCCCGTTTTAAGATCTTCTTCCGAGCATATGGTCTTGGCTCGGCGATATAGGCATTTTGCGACACTACGTTTCAGCTATTTAATTATTTACACCAATAAACATGGGCATGCCTAATTACATTATTGGTGGTTCAGACCCATTACTGTATATAGTCGTATAATATAAAAAATAAAAGATACAAATTAATAATTAAAAATTTAAGTTTAGAAACTAATAATACCTAATTAAAAATTAAAAACTAAACATTCCTACTAGTAGTTCAGGTTTCATAGAGATGGCTGCAATCAAACTTTATTATAATAATACATATTAACTTTTTTTTTAAAGAATTAAGGGTTTATGTTAAATACGTATATAATTTTCTGACTGGTGAACATATGCATTGCTGATTATAACTATTCTTATCACAGGCGAGTTTAGTCTGTAATTTGTTTGACATGTAGATACATGGAATATATTTTTGGGTCTAGTTCTATGTGCCGGTATATACAGACTGCCAATAGATAACAAATTCAGACAGTCAATTCTATTGTTTAACAATTTATTCAGAAAACAAATGTTAGTCACTTCTCTTCTATATTTTAAGGGCAGAATATTATGCTCTAGTCGAACATTGCGATATTTATCATACTCTGGGAATGTACCATATTTTTAAAATGTAAGTATTTTAAAAATTTATTTTGAACTGTCTCCACTCTATTTTGGTATATTTTAACTGGGAATTCCAAATTTTACTCTAATTTTGATCTTACCAAAGAGTTTTACAAAATTTTTATAGAAAGGATGTTTTGGAATTTGGAAGTATTAAGTATTACGAAGCCTAAACTTTTTAGTGCTGAATTAACAACGTTATTTATGTGCTCATCCCATTTTAAATAATTTTTAAATTGTACTCCTAAGCCTTTGATAGAATTAACATTATTAATGTTTGGTTATTCATAGAATAGTTTGCTTCGGCGTATACGTTCTGTATTGTATACTTCATGCTTTTATATTTGTTTATGTTAAAATGCAGTTTATTTTTATTACTCCAAGTCAGAACACAGTCAACATCCATTGGAAGTAATTGTATATCCTTACATCATGAATTTCTGTTTAAGCCATCGGCAAACAATAAGCTATCTGAGTGTTTAATAACCAGTGGGATGTCATTGATAAACAACAGAAATAGCAGTGGTCCCAGGTTACTTCCTTGAGGCACTCCCGATAAAGTAAGAAAAGGTTGCGACAGGTTTTCATGCATACTCACAAACTGAAAACGGTTTTGTAAGATATAAAGAAAATAATTAAATTTTATGAAAATCCGCATCGATCTAACTTTTTTTTAGAATGTCGTGATTGACTATCAAATACTTGGGCAAAGTCAGTATACGTATATCACATCTAGGGTTTCCAAGTCCCGGGACCAAAAGTGTTTTCGGGACTTACGAGCTAACTTTCCAGTCCTGGGACTAGTCCCGAAGATCCCAAAAATGGCCCCGAAGGGGAAATAGTGTTCAGGTGAAATTTCCGAATGCAAGTTTCAAAGAAAAACAAGTGTTATAAGTTAAATAAAGTATTTCTGTGCTGATAATCTGCGTTGGGGCTCGTCTATAACTTCATTGCTTCCTTCTGGTATTAAAAATTTCGTCGCTCTTCATCTTTTACTTTTGTTTGAACTGCAAAGTGCTTGTGTAGTCCTTTCGTCAAGCTGCCTCTGTTTATGATAGTTTTATAGAAACAAACTTTATATTTCACCAATTGTTTATCTTCAATATATAAAATGGTTGCCATATTGACTTCAAATCGTTATTTTTTTTAATGTAGAATGAAGGTATGTTGCGAATCGGAATTTATTCTAATTGTAACGCTTGAGCAGACAAATAACGAACACATTTAAAACCCAAAAATATAAATTAGTTAACTTTGCACATAATTTTAAAATTCTACAAATTTAGTTACCTTACTGTCACTATGTGTACACACGACTACGCGTAAAATATATCTAAATCCAACAAAAGAAACAAGCAAATACATAAATAGAAGAAGATATGCAAATGTGGCTGAAACAACACACAGGTTGAATTCTAACCTACCGAAAACAATACCTCCCTGCCTATGCAAAACGCAAATAATGCAGAATGTGCAAGAGGCATGAGTAATATGCCCGTCCTAATTATCTGAGATATCGAGTATACGCACGCATGTTGACATGGTCCCGGGACTTCGCCTGGGCTGGCTGCGGTCCCGAGACTCGGTTTTTGTGGTAGAATCCCGGGACTGTCCCGGATCCCGGGACTGGAAACCCTAATCACATCCACTCGACTACCTTTATCTAATGTGTTTGTTTTCGAATTTAGAAATGTTATCAAATTTGTTTCAGTTGACCTATTTTCAATAAATCCGTGCTATTGTATACAGATAAAATTCTTAACCTGAGAAAAGATATTTTGATATATGATTTTTTCAAATATTTTGGCTGGCACTGATAATATTGATACTGGCCGATAATTTTCAATTTGTGCTTTATTTCCGGATTTACGAATTCGATAATTTCCATCTGTTAGGAAATGTGTTTGTTTTTAATGAATAATTGTATAAAATGGCAAGTGGATACTTAAAAAGTCAAAAGATGCTTTAAATATAAGGTGGTATTTGATCCTGCCCAGCTGATTTTTTCGGTTTTAATTTCTGTAATATTATTCCCACTTGTTCGATTTCAACCTTAGGCAGTGTAATAATATTGTCTGTGTCCCAGCCTGTGTCAGAAAGAAGTGCATCAACATTGTATTGTGCTTCGTTAGTATATACGGAAGCAAAACATTCCGCACATTGTTGAGCTGCCGCTTCTTTTAGTATTTTTTATCTTGATATAATATTCTTGGGCTTACAATTTTATTTGCTTTTATTTCTGACATAATTCCAAAAACCATTAATATTCACAGTAATTTCATTTTCAATATTATTTATATAATTTTTATATGTCACCTGTATATTTTCTTTAAGTTTATGTCTCAACCTTTTAAATTGCTATAAGTGATATTCAGAATTTTGTCTACGTTATGATGAAAATGTTTTTGTTTAATGTCAGTAATAATCTCTTCCGTAAACCAAAATAGAAATGCTTTTAATTTTGTAATTTAGGTACAGTTTGGTTTAATAATGCATATAAAATAGTATAAAACATTTCTACTGCTTCCTTTACATTAGCATATGTTTCTAAAATTGTCCAGTCAGTGTCGTAATTGATACAATACTAGAAATTCCGCCTTTTTGAAATTATAGTTTTGACTCGCGCTTGGCCGTGCATCATCGTTATTGCTGTTGCTTTGTTTAGCTGTCTTTGTTATCAATAAAGGGGGGTGGAAGGAGTCGATAGTAACTAGCACATCATCGCTACGACTTACTTGTATATTTGCATTACTAATTACTAAATCTAATGTCTTTAGTTGATCATTTACTATATTGTTACATAGTTTCATATTAAAAAATTTCATAAAATTATAATATATAAGATTATAATTGATACCGTTAATATTAGATAGATTGAAATTTCCAATTAATATACTTTCGGTTTATAAAATACATCCTTGTTTCCTATGGCATTAAAACAAGAGATGTAACTATTGTTAACTGACCCTGGTGCAAAATAAACGCAATTTATTAAAAAACTTGTACTTGTTTTAATTGTTATATTTTCAGCGCTACTTCCACTTCTACAGATGTAGATTTGAATGTAGCTTTAACTGCAATAACAATTCCGCCACCTCGTGTTTTGTTCAATGTGTTTTTATTTCTATTGTAACGATATACTACGTACCGAGAATAAATAATTGTGCTGTCAAATATGGGGACTGTCAAAAAGGACTGATTATTTAATTTTTTTAAATAAAAATTAAATGTCAGCAATCGCTATGTGTCTTATATTATTTTAAAGATTAGGCTTTAGATATGTGTATAAAACAATTGCAGAATTTTTTGACACTTAGTAAAATGGACACATGGCCAGTGCCCCAACGAGTTTTTTGTGTTGAACAATTTATCAAAGTTAATTCAATTATTCAAGTGCAACGTTTGTTTCGAAGAGAATTTACTGTTTGCAATGCTCCAATTTTTTTTTTCTTTGGGGCTACCTAAAAAGTAAAATTTATATTGCAAAACGAAGAACAATTGATGAACTTAAAACAAGCATTAAAGTAGAAATTCGAGCTATTCTGCAAGGATTACTTATTAAAGTCATGTTTAATTTCGTCCGCCACTTAGAAGAATGTATTGAAAACGATGGAGGCCACTTGTGGCATACAATATTTGGTAAATAAATCTTCTGTACTTACACTTCTATAAACCGTTTTGTTTAAATTTGTAATTTATGACAATAAATTTTTATTTAGAAATCAGTCATTTTTGACAGTCCCTGTATATCTGCACTAAGCCAGGTCTCCTTCAACACAATGCAATCATACTCAGCAGCCACCAGATTAGTTAGAAATGTATTTGTTTTTGTTCTTAATCCTCTTACGTTTTGATAATATACAGTAAATTTATTTGTTTTCATTGCAATAAATTAAATCATTTAAAACTTATTAAGCAACCATTACCGTGAAGCCCGTATTAGCAGTTACAAAAAAAAAAAAAACCTATATGTATTGTGGAACACCTGAAAACAAAATTAACCTAATACAAATATTTTTCCACTATTTTGCAACTGAAAATAATTTATAAACTTCCCAGGCAAGAATATAAGTAAACAAATTAAAAGAAATGCTGCATGTGCCCCTAATTCTATTTTGAATTGCATAACTTTTCAAGTTCGCACATCGTTTTGATACTTACCTTTTTGTTATCTTTATTTACCACTATCACTCCTTCTTGAGTCTATACCTTTTTATATCCAAACTGTTCGCTTTATTTAAGATGTCGAGCCTGGATTTAGACAGATTCTCCTGGTTTACCGTTCCCGAACTTTTTACTTTTTTCTTTACGTTGAACACACGAGCACAGTATCGTAACTACTAAACTTAACAATTATTGCTCTTGGTCTTTTCAGTCCTACCTTTTCAGTTCCTACTTGATGACAATCGTCGATGTTATCTTCAGTTGTCGCCACTCCTAACTGGTTATTGAATAAATTAAGTATCGCCTTCTCCACATCTTTATTTTTTTCTCCCTTGTTTTTTTAAATTCCAAAGACCCTGACACTATTTCTTCACAAGTGTTGTGCTAGATTCTCTACGGTATTAATATGCTCTTCATTCTCTTCCCTTAATCGTGTTACTTTCTTTTCCAAATCAGAACATTTTGTCACAAGCTGATCAAATTTTTCTTCCATTTTCTCCATGACCTCAGATAATTTCGTGGCAAATAATTCTAAAAACTTATCATCTTTGAAATGTTGCATATTAGCCTTGACGGCTATATCAAATATGTTCTTCTGCTGTACTTGAGTGAAAACCATTTTGGAACTTGATATTAGTAGGTTACTGTACACTTAATACGGAGCAATTTAACCACAGAACTTACTCGCACGGCGTCATGAGCGTGATTGTGGAGCCTATTGTGGTGGTTGGAATCGCAGTGTAGGTATCTCCCGGTATGGGGGAGTTTTCGATATACCTTTGTTTGTACAGTGTCACCATTCTTTTATACTAGAATGTCTAGGAATGGGAGTTTGTCTTCCGATTCTATTACCTTCATGAACTCAATTGATTGGGCTTGATTATTGAGATGTTCCAGGAAGTTGTCCAGCATCTTTCTTCCATGGGACCATATTATGAACGTATCGTCTACATATCGCAGTCATAGACTAAGCTTTTTCTCATATTGAGATAAAGCTTGTTGTTCAGTTTTACATGTAGTTATTGTTGACTACTGGAGATAGTGGAGATTTCATGGCCACTCCGAACTCTTGTTAGTAAAACTGCTCGTCTGGTTGGAAGTACGTGGTCTTAATGCAGATCGTGAACAGCTCCATTATTGTATCTACCTGTGCGTTCGATGAGTGTGTCATCCTATTCCAGCCTGTTTCTGATGATTGCTAAAGTGTCATCTGTCGGTACATTTGTGAAGAGGCGTACTATTTTAAAGCTCACCATAATGTCATTCGGAGCTATGTGAGTTCGAACAAAGTGTTCAGTATTTTTTATGACGGATGTAATTTTGGCCGCTAGTGGGGACATTATTGTTAATAGGAAATTTTGATAGAGGATGGCATGATGAATTTATGGAACTAACTATCGGTCTCAGGGGTATTCCCTCTTTGTGTATGTTGGGTTGACCGTATAGGTGAAGCGGTTTTCTGTAATGCGGAGTAAGTTTCATTCTCTGAAAGTCTGAAAACTCCTCTTTGTGTTTATACGTCTGGTATATTTACCGTTCGATCTTCGGTGTTGGGTTTGTGGGAAGTTTTTTTGTATTCCCCCGCTTTGATCAGGTCTTGGATTTTCTTTGAGTAGGTGTTTGAATCCATGATCACTGTTACATTGCCTTTGTCTGCAGGTAGTAGCTTGATGGTAGCTTGGTTTGTGAGAACTTTGATCTTTCTAATCTCCGCTCTAGTGAGATTAGGTTTCATTCTCCTTGATGGTTCAAGGGCTTCTCTCCATCGATACTCTTCTGCTTTAAGGCATGCTGCTGTTTCCTCAACGGCGGTTGTGAGGTAGAATTTCGGAATATACCTTGGCATTACCTACCTCGTAGTTTAGTCCCTTCTCTAGTACCGTTTTTTCAGTTTTGTCCAGCTGTCTGCTGGATATATTTAAGACGGTTTTTCCTTTAGTTTTTGCTGGTTTCTTGTTCTTGATCAATTGATTCAGCTTTCGTAGGTTCCAGGTGGTGTAGCTTGAACAAGCATCCACGTACGATCAGTAGAGTTAAGCAATGCTTTTTCTGGTCTGAACTTGGATGGGAGTTTTATAGCTGCTTCTCTCGGCGCCTCGTGGTATGGCTGCCATGGAAATAGTTGGTCCCGGATGTTATAATAACATCATGACAGTTGTTAGTGGGGTTTGAAGTTCCCATAAAATGTACAGAGATGCCTATAATTGGCCTAACGGCTGTTGGCTGAGTACAAAGTATAATAAATAATATACTTTGTTTACTCATAAATCACGTAATTTAGTATTTTTCACGTAATTTCCATTTTTATAGCATTGCATGGGTCGATTGAAATGAATGGGAACAGTCATGGCACATTTACAATGAAAAATAAAAATCAGATTTAAAATAGTTGTACACTTGAAGTGTTACTTATGTGATATTATTAGATTCAGAAAATTCTGTAGAATCCAAAAATCTAATAGTATACAGGGAATACCCTGAAATATATATAAAATATATGAAAATTAAAAGTTGGTACCACTTCCGCTGAAACCGAAAGTGGAAAAATGCGAAAAGTGAAAATGTTAATTTTACACTTATCAGCATTATGTTTGATGCACCATTTAGTAAGCCACTGATTAATTTGATTAATACTGTCTTGAAGTTTTGTTGCTTTGCATAAGGATTGCTGTGTTGTCAGCATACATAGCTAGATCTGCTCCGGGTGTCGCAGGGATGTCGTACTAAAAGTGGAACCTAAATTTCAACCTTAATATGCATGGCTTAAACAGCTTATGGTAATTTTAACTACTGAACAATGGCATTAAATTTTCCATTAATTTTTAAAAAAAATTTGAATACATAGGCTACTATGATGAGAAATGTTGCCCGTGTTTCCAGTATTGCTGCACTTACTGCATGATTAACATAAAATGAAATCTTTGTTTGATTTGCTGATCATTGCAGTGCGTTCACTACTATAGTTTTTTTTGCTTTAGATAACATAAGGAATCACTGAGGATTCCCTTAATGGAAAAAACTATTGAAAAAATATTCTTACAGCAACAGAGTAGTTTTCTCAAAGTGTCTTAACTCGGTAGTATGAGCAAAAAGTAACTTTATAAGGGGATTCTATAGTTATTTGTATTATACCAAACAACAACCTTTTGTTATCCCACGTAACTTAATATTTTCTAAGTTGTGTAAACATTATTATATATAGTGTGTTCCCGGATTGACTTTGCGATAGGTGCAGTAAAAATATTTTTAGTATGGCTTTCTTCTTTTACAGTCTGGGCCTGCTTAGTATTAATGGATTTTTACCAAATTACAGTTCAGATGGAATCCAGTCGGCAGGGTTAGCTTAATAAGAATATAAATTATTATAGGTAAAGTGGTCTTTTTGGTAACTTTACGCGAACATTTATTCAGAATAAAATGCTCTAAATTAAAAGTTATAGTGACCTACTGTGTTAAATAGCAAAGATAAAATTTTATTATTTACCTTAGAATTTTTTTAAATTAAAAATTTTATGTTATCTAGTGATTAAACATTATTAAAGGGTGGAATTATGTGTTAGTTTAGGCGGAGTACTATTTGAATAATTTTGTATTTGTTTTTTTGAAATTGCTCATTATAATTGAAAAATGAAAGGTTGCGTACGTTTGATTTATTCTGGAACAAAGCACATACTCACGATCCGTACAATGAATGCTCAATTTTGTAAAACTAATACAATAAACAGTGTGTCACACATCCTAGTCGCTAAAAATTTGCAAATTGCGGTTTCTTAACTTACATAGAATTTCATGTTTGTACAATGCCGGTACGAATACTTTGTTTCAGTAGGTTTTGTAGGAGAATTTAGATATTTACTAAACCGATAAATTTTAATACTCAATTTTTGTAATTCACATGTAATGAAACTCGGTGTACCACTATACGTAATGTTTAATATACAATATTTTCTTTTAATAATTTTTTTTGTAAAGGTACCAGAAAGATCACATTACCTTGAATTATTTATATTCTTCTTAAGCTAACTCTGCCAACTAGATCCCGTCTGAACTATAATTTGTTATCATTCCATCTATCGCAAAGTCAATCTGTGTGCACGGTTCAGCACCGTGGTTTCAGTACGAATGACGCTAAGAATGGAAAATAGCCCAAAATACCATTACTGTGGCTGATAACACTTCAATATACAAAAAATTACAGCAAACTATTAAAGAAATATTCTGAGGCTGATTTACATGTAAGAGTATCCGACAAAGAATCTATATGGGTTGATCCCTATTGAGAGAAAATCTACCAAAGAAGATTAATTCGTTTTTAGAATAACAAAATGTAATTTTCAGTGTAGTAGCAAATTGATCTGATACGTGTTATGTACAGCATATGCAGAAAACTGAGTACAATTATGAATGATAATGTAACTCTTATCATTAATATCACATATTTTGAGGTGTTTTTGTCATTATGGCAAAAGTTAATGCAAATTTTCCATTTGATAATAAACCGTTATCCTTGATACTGATTTTTATTTTCTTTATAAAAAACACCAAAATATAAGTTTCTGATTAAATATATATAACGAAAAATGTACGTTATATGTGATTTATGTAATCATAGTTAGTGATTCTAATGGACAAAATTATAAAACCAACACATATTTCGTGGTTTTAGTGTTTTGATTTTGCTGCCCCAGGAACCTGCATTAACAACGACCACTTCTATACCACAGCAACCACAACCTAAATATAAAATGCAACAACCAGGTAAGTGATTCTGCACAAGCAAAAGCGTTTTTATTTATTTAATACCTATAAGAATGAGGGCAGAATTGCACGTTTATGAGGGCAATAATATTCTGGAAGACATTTTAAAAGGTACGTAGAGTTTTCAAGATTTCAAAATGTTTGCTAACGGTGCTGATCGTCTGGTATTGTTACTCTTTATAGTTATCTGAACACAGCCTATAATGTTCAAATGACGACAATACAAAATTTCATCTTGTGCGTGAAGGTACTTATCTCACTATGTCACCAAGTGATTGACACCGTGCTAAGAAAATGTTTGTGGCTGTTGCTTGAAGAATTCTTATACAGCTGTATAATGCACTTCTGCGTCTTACTGAAAACAGCGACTCTGTAACTTCTTTAATGGTCCAAAAATATAGAAATCTTAGGATGAAAAAATGTATACTTTCAGTAACTAGTTTTCTAATGGATACATGATGATTTTGCTTAATCAGCTTTACCACACATGTAATGCTGCTCTCAGTTGGTGCAGTATGCCCTGTACCCGATCTTCCATTTTTAAACTTTCCGCACAATTTTTTCCAGTTGAAACATGTGTTATCATGAACAGCTTACATTCGCATACAAAGCTGCAATGGCTGAACACCTTTAGCTCAAAAAGTTTAAATATTGCTGATCTTGCTTAAGCAGCATTTTCCTCCACATTCGCTAGTCGCCGACGACTACGACCGAGTAGCCGCGACTGATTCGTCAGAATGTCTGCCTGTTTTCCTCCCGCAGCGGTTTACTGCTCTTCGCTTGCGACTAGCTGCAGTTTATAAAATGAATATTGATAAAAAACAGTAATTTTAATGTTCCTAGTGTTATAGTTATATTTTCCTGACTTCACCAAGTTAAAATATATTATCTACACACAGCAATTCACAAATACGATGCAAAAACATCCAAATTCGTCGACGAATAAGTCGCTTGTCTGCTCAAAAACATGTCAAGCGACTGGCGACTAGTGACTGGCGAACGAATTTTGGTAGCAACGAATTAGTAGCAGCTAGGAAAACAGACCGGCTTAAATGCATTGTAGATGTCGTAACGAATTGGTCGCGGCTACTTGGGCGTAGTCTTCGGCGACTGGCGAATGTGGAGGAAAACGCTGCTTAAGATAGGTTTTCGACTATAAACTATTTTGACTACAAACTATTTCTGTTCTAAAAATTTTAAACACAAAATGCTATTTAAGCGTCTACAACTTATCAGTGTATTGGTTACAAACATTATTAAGATTTTTAAAAATCCAGAATGTTATTGCATTTCTTTCCAAGATTAATTTGATCAGGGATGTATTTTTGTTGAACAAGTCTCGTATTAGAAGCAAAAAATGGAACATTTGTTAGTGTATCTCTGCAAGTAGGAATGTTGCTAAAATAAAATCAAATAATTTCATTTGTTTTAATTTCAATTTAAGACCCAATTTGTTGTACCCAACACATTACAACACATTTTGTATTTGGGATGTAATAATTAATTATATAATTTTTAACCATACAGGGTATCTCAGAAATAGGTGCACAAAAAAAGGCTGAAGTACCCTGGAGGAGAGAATTGGTCCAAAAAATATTTTTTTTTATTTTGATCATTTTGAAATATGACTAAAAACCCCATTAGCCGACTCAAGATGAGTCAGCTTTTGGAATGATGTAGTTGCTAAGGATTACGTTCAACAGTGACAAGATTTTTTGTAATATTGCTATGGTTAACAGAAATACTTTTAACAACCATTAATAGGTCAAATAAAAAGCAGTGGCGCATTGCTTGTTGAGGTAAAACTTTAATACTTTTTACTTTGGCAATGCATAAGTCGATTTTCATTATTATTTCAGAAACTGTGTTAACTCATTGGCTTCTTTTAAAGGCTTTCTTTGTGGCTTCATTTCTATAACACCATGTAGTTTGCTAACAAAATGTAAATTGACTAGCAAAGACGTCATTATTAAGTGTATTATCAAAGTTAAAACAGTAAAAACTTTCGTCCTCACAAATTATTCTTTGTTCAAAGATTGTTTATTGCAAAAAAAAAAAATTAAAAACCCCATTCAACATGAAATAAGTAATTGTATCCAATTAATCAAACGGACTGGACGAGTAAAGTTCAGTAGAAATACTCTTAATAATTTACTAAAGAAAAAGGAAAATACTTTCCTTGATCAATTATTATAGCTAGTTTAAGAAATGAGGTTTTGAAACATTTTTCAAATAAAATTATGTAATTTTTGGGATATTTTTAAAGCTATATTTTCTAGTAATGTTTTGATCGTGTTATTTTATCTTTTGGACAGCTGTTACTCTTATACTCTCTTTGAGAATACAAGTTTCTGAAGAGACAAGTTCAGAGGCAGCTGAGCAGCAGCAGCAGCATCCTGCTGAACACCAACAGACCTCAAGTACAAACACTTCCACTTTGTCTGAGCCCACCAATGATTTGGCAAACAATAACGACAAAACTCCAATGTGCTTAATTAATGATCTCGCTCGATACAACAAGATACAGCATCAGTATCAGCTGACTGGCCAGGAGGTATGTTATTAGCCTTAATACAAGTATAATATAAAATGGTTTAATCCTGCATTAAATGCAAAGAGGGTTTTTATTTTCGTATTTTAACTATATTTGCAGTTAACTTATTATTCTATTTATAATAAGGAAGGTACCTTTACTGCTGTTTCATGACTAAGACCTTATAGTAGAAATGATTTATATAGGTAACTTATCCAAATAAATGATTCTAATATGGGAGAGTTTGCATGACTGTATCAATATTTTTACAGGAGAACATTATTTTATCTGTTGATACACTTTTGTTGTCTAATTTGTAAATGACTGAATATATACAGGGTGTCTCAAAATTGCACAGAACAAATATAAGGGCATTATTCTGCAGCAAAAAATAAGAGAAAAGCTCTAATAAATATGTAATGGAAACAAAACACCAGCCTACTAAATCTACACGTTTCAAAAACGAATTGCTATTTTTAGTTCTTTGATCAAGGATATCTTTGAAATGGATGATTTTAGGACATATGTTTATTAGAGTTTTTCCCTTATTTTTTGAAGCACAATAATATCTTTATATTTCTTCTGTGCAATTTTGAAACACCCCATATAAATTTAGAAAAGATAATTCGATACTCACACTCTAATTTTTAAAAAGAGATTGACTGCTATTATTGCGTTTAGGGGCCTGCTCACAATAAGGTATTTTCCGTTAAATTGAAGTTGGGTAATGAAGAGTATGAAGCAGAGGGTGCATCTCTTAAAAAAGCACAACACTCTGCAGCTGCCATAGCACTGCAACAGACTCAGTACAAACATCAACCAAAGACCAACCGAAACAATAGATCGGTGAGAAACGGATCGGGGATGCTAGCACCCACTGTGGAGTTGAATGCCATTCTCATGAAACGTGGAGAGAGGGCTGTATATGTACTAGAAAATGGCACTCCTACATTGCAATCCCAAGTAAGTTGAATATATTGTGAAATTTTGAATAATCTCAATTGCTTTAAAAAATGTCATCAATGTACAAGTTTGTTTTTAATCGCATTTACTATTAACAGCTAGAAACACCGCCTAATTGAACATACAGTCAGATGTCGCCGTTCGCGGGGGTTACGTTCCAGAAGAATGCCGCGAAGAGCAAAACCGCGATGCGCAAGTAAACACATAAATGATAAAAACGGGGTTAGGTTCCATGAACTAGATTTATTTATACTATGTAACCTCGAAAAATTTCGGCAGAAACGCTCGAGAAGATAGTAAAGCTTGAACTAAAATTCCATACGTAACATAAGTCTGCTACTTAAATCTAGAGCTCAGATGTCCATTTGTTTATTCAAGTTTAATTTTACAATTTATTTCAGGTCCGATTTGGTAATAAGAGATTCAAAGAAATAGGCTCAATAAATGTGTTTACAAGTTTGTGATAAATAATGTTATTTAGGTGTTCATGACATAAATCGCATACGTCTGCTTTATTTACTTACTGCCGGTCTTATGAAGGTCACTAACCTGACATTAACCTTAAATCGTTGTTAAAATAAACACAAGCTCATCAAAACGTTGGCGCTTATGGCATATTATTTATTAGTAAACTAATTTTTATGCGCTTTTGTTTATTTTAACAGCGAATTAAAGTTAACGTCAGATTAGTGGCTTTCATAAGACTGGTCGTTAGTGTTTGAAAGTTGAAACAGTTATCGTTGGCAATTCCATCCGCGAACGGCAAAGCAAATATCCCCGAACGGCAAAGAAAAGGGAGCACAAAGGTGCCCCGCGTAAAATCAAATCAGCGAACTGCAAAGCCGCGAACGGCGAGGTCTGACTGTAGTTCCTTTCCAACTGTTAAAATTGTACTTATATTTCTTTTAAATTGGAAAAAGTGCTAGAAATCACTTAATTTACCTCTTTTGTTTTGGGATTCAAAGTAAGAGCCTAGAATCATATCTAAACAATATATTAAGAAATTTTAGCAGTGGCAATGAATAAAAAATTAGTGAAAAACCCAAATTTAATTATTAAGATGGCAATGGTTGTAGTTATTGCTGCTATTACCATTGTGTAACATCAGCTGTATTTTTAAAACCGTTTAAACTTGGCTGGGCATGGTGTTTACTAAATTTTGACAGTCTTCTGGAATAAACAAATTATTCCAAATTTTAGTGAATCTACTTTTCGACTCAATTCTAGCAAGTCTAACTCACTAAGTACCTACCTTTCTTCATGGTTTGTCAAAATGGTTTGATGGATGAAAGATCTGGACTAGTGGATGTTCAATTTAACTCTACATTTTGACTTTCTTGGCAATATGGAACATAGAATCATCGTGTTAAAGAATATTGTAATATATTTCCGACGTAAATGATAACAAAGTGCCCCTAAGAATATTTTTATACTGAGCAGCATTAACGGTGAAGTCTATGAAGTGCAATTTTCCAATTTCTGGACCAGACATACCAGCATAAAATTTTACATTTTGGCATAAGCAGTTTTTTGAGGTATGATTGAATTTTAGTTCTAAGTGCTCTCTCTTTGTGTATCTCCCAACAACAACATAACTGGTTCTTCTTCTGCTTAATAGTGTAGAGGTATCACGGCAGAGATTCTTCCACAGATGGCGGTCAGCAACCATGCTCTCGGCTTGCCTCCAATCAATTCCCTTTCCTTGTAGAGTTTTGGCTATTTTACTATTCCATCTTTTATTAGGCCTGCCTCTTTTTTTTTCTTATCAATTCCAGTTTTCCATTATAACTAACCTTTTTGTTCTCACTCATATGCACCATGTGAACGAACCACATTAGTTGTAGTATTTTAATTACTGAATGCACTGGTTTAACATTAAACCACTCACGAATTACGTTATTGTTAATACACTCTTTTCTTGTTACACCATCTGCTGCCCTAAGATAGTACATTTCACTTGCTTGTATTGTACTCTTGTCTCTGTCACTTAGGGCTTACGTTATCACTTCTGTAAGTTAATTTAGCGATATACCGGATGACAATGAAACTACTACCCACGGCGTCATTTCGAAACGGCTTGAGATAGAAATATGCAATTCGGTATGTCGATAGGGTTGAAAATACTTGTCAAAATTCAATTGTTTTTAAAAACCATAGCAACCTCTGTCCTGGCCTACTCCGTTTTTTCGTAAAATACAAACAAATAGGAATTACGGCATATTTTTAAGCGGTTATATTTCAAAAACTATTCATTTTAGACATGGGGTATGTTGACAAAAGTTATTTAGAATTGTTCAGGGAGTCATAAAAAGAGAAAATATATAGGATGTCCCATTTAAAATAACAAAGTCAAGGTCATTTCCGGTGAAACCGGAGACGATATTCAATTGTTTTTATGTTACAATTGTTCACAATTTTCAACCCTATCGACATACCGAATTGTATATTTCTATCTCAAGCCGTTTCGAAATGCTGCCTTGGGTAGTAGTTTCATTGTCACCAGGTATAGGTACACTTTTAAATATTTTGGCTTTAGTGGCACTACTTACTTCTTTCTTTTTTATGAATGTTCAATGTGTACATTAGTTTAGTGGCATTTGATACTCGACTGCTGATTTCCGTTTCTATACTTCTCCTAGCTTTTAATATTGAATCCAAATATTTAAAGTTTTTAACTTGCTTCAATTTAGAGTTATTTAATATTACTTTCAGTTGTTGCTCGTCTTTATTTATTACCATGGTTTTAGATTTTTTAATATTACTACTCATTCTATTCTTCCTTAGTTCTTCATCCAATATTAATGCATTCTGTTGTAAATTTATTTCAGTGTTTCCAAATATCATTTAGTCATCCGCATACATAACTCAGACACGTAGACTTGCTGGAATTTATGGACTTCTAATCTTGCAGGTTTTAATTTTTGATTACAAGCTTTTTATATATTTTTCATTAAAACAATGAACAGGAGAGGTCTTCTTACTCCTCCCATTGTTGTAACGAATTCAGTGGAGCTTTGCTTTTCTTACATTTTATTAACTAGATATACAGAGTGTTTAAAAAATACGTTTGGATATTTTACCCACTTATACATCTCATCAATACAAGCAAAAGAGTCTTAATAAACATGGGTCTGGAAACCCTTCGTATCCGAGATACAAAGTGTAAAGTTTTCAAAAAAAAAAAAAAACTCCCGGCCACTATTAGAATAAATAATTTAAATTTAAGTACACCAAAACATGAGCCTTAATAGCATCAATAAACCTTAAAAGTTTCACTACAATCGGCAGATGGGTTTTTGAGATAATGGAGCATTTTTGTTTTTGTTTTAATAATACGAAAAAAATTCGAGAGACAAAAAAGTTGCATTTCTAGTTGCTTTATTAAAAAATATATGAAAATTGCAAAAATCGATTGGGCGTTATTTTTTTTTTTTATGAAAAAACCTAATCGACATGCTCCATGGGTACGCTTCTGGAAGTACTGGATCAACTGTAATATGTCCAAAAGATACCTCATAAAGTTATAAACAAACTGCAAAAATGTAATTAAAATCACCCAAAGCGTTTTTTAGATAACAATAAAAAACTAACACCCTGTATCTCGGAAATGAAGCGTTTCCGGACTCATGTTTATCAGGACTTTTTTGTTTGGATGGATGAGATCTATAAGTGGGTAAAATATCCGAACGTATTTTTTAAAGACCCTGTATAGGGTGCTTGTGAATTGCTAGACAGCTCGTAACTTCGTTCATAATAGAGATATCGAAAAAAACTTTGTTTTGTTTCCAATGCCAGTGTGTAGCCTACAAATTGTTAGAATCCAATTTAAATCATGGCCTCTTTTTTGCGTATTGCTACACGACTTTGGTTTTTTAAATGGAACACCTTATATATTTTTAAATATTTTAAATCGGTGCTAAAAATTATTTATGGTAGTATGCTTCAAATACAATCTTGGATCATAATTTTTTTTATAAAAAAAATATTAGCCCGTAGTAGCCATGCTGAATACTGGCATTTAAAACAAAAAAGGTTTTTGATATCTCTAATATTAATGAAGTTACAAGCTGTCTAGCGATATTCAACTACCCTGTATACTCTTGATAGCTCTCACCAGTATTTTATCAACTCCCTGATAAAAAAATGTATTGTTTTGAGATAGCGTTTTTCTACTAGTTGTCTTAAACTAAATATAGAATCTACTGGTCCTCTTTCTGGCATAAAACCTCGGTGGTTATCATCAATCGTTGTTTCTATCACTTCTCGTTAGTTGCGACTTTTATAATCGGTCCATTACAAGCAAGTGGACTGTACTGTAATTAGGAAAATACACACAATTCAATTTTATTAGTTATTATGAAATCTTGACTTACTCTCTTGGTTGTTCTGTTATCCCGTATTGAAATTTTTTCTTAATATTTTTACAGTTGGATTTGTTTTGTTCTTTATGTGCTCTTCAGGAAACAGGTTGCAGCCATCTCTGTTTTCTTATTCAAATCAGTTTTACTGCCGTTGCTTTCATTAATTTTAAATTTGATTATCTCATTTGTTTATTTTGCCATACATTTTAGAATATTTCCTTAATATCTTAGATATAAAAATGATTACAAATTTATTTTGAGAAAGAATCAATAATTACTATTTAATGTAATATAGTTGACTATAATATTAACTATATCATTAGGGCTACATGTCACAGTCTGGATATCGTCCTCGACGTAACATCTATGGTGCAGAACAGCCTCACTACCAAGTCCACTATGAAAATTGTTATTACGGGCAATACCAACATCATGCTGGTGAACCATTTTGTATTCGTTTAACTGTTGGAGAGCGCGAGTATTTTGGCATTGGTGAAACTGTACAAGCAGCTCGACATGATGCAGCATTTAACGCAATGGCAGATATGAAACAGCAAGAAATGGAGGATAGTCATCAACAGTGCCCAGTTAACGAAAATGGTAAATACATCTGCGATTCTATTTGCAATTAATATCAAAATGTTTTATTACAGCTTTACCACCAACTAACATTCATAATGAGCTGAACACAGAATTAAAGTCACCAATTTCGTTAGTTCATGAAATAGCCCTAAAAAGAAACGTCGATGTAATTTTTGAAGTGTTAAGCGAAAATGGAAGCGCTAATATGAAGGTCTTCGTAACTCAATGCCGTGTTGGAGATTTGATAGCAGAGGGAGAAGGGAATGGTAAAAAGATCTCAAAAAAGCGAGCCGCAGAGGAGATGCTCGAGAAATTAAGCAACTTAGGACCAGTCCCAAACACAACCAGTTTAGTGACGATGAAATCCAAACGTGTTATAAATAAAAAGAAACGACATAGTTTAATTAAAGTTAACTTTGATTGTACTGAAGAAATTAACCCCATTTCGCGCTTAATTCAGATTCAGCAGGCTAAGAAAGAAAAAATCCCCATTTATAATGTAAGTGAAATTTCTTAACACTGTAGTAGGAGAAAAATAGAGAACTTTTCTCTATCATAGGTTATTGAAGTACGAGGTCCACCGAGGTGTTGCGAATTTGAAATTGAAGCATCAGTTAGTGGACATACTTCAACTGGTGTTGGAAAAACTAAGAAGATTGCGAAGCGGAATGCTGCAGAAGCTTTGTTGGAATTGTTGGGCTACACTAACTCTCCTGCCACTGTAGACACGCTTAAACCGGTTATTAAGGTAACCTCAATGAATTGAGAATATTTTTATATTGCACTTTGTTTTCGTTGATTAGTCCTTTTATTGTTTTATACAGCATAATATTAGAATTTCCTTTACCGCCTTCCTCTATTCTTCCGGATTGTTCCCAGCTTTGTCTTTTTGATGATATAAGTATTTTCTTTACTCGTTTTCTTTGTATTTTGTACTCTTTGTGACTTCGTACATTTTTTTTGTAAATAATTTTCCACAGAATTTTATTTTTCTTAACTTCTTCTTTCACGTGTTTGTTAAACTAGGCAGTTTTTTAAATTCTTTTTCCGTTTTTTAATACGCCGCAGGTTTCTTTGGCACTTCTGATTATTATTTCCCCCATTCTATTCCATAATATTTCTATGGGCTCTTCTTCTAAATCTTCAGCATCTTGAATTTTTTGTTTTATTCTTTTCTCATATTCAACCTTCACCTTTTGTAATTTGTAGCTATTTGTAGTATCTTGATTCAGTTTTTGCTTCTGTTTTATTCATTTCTGCTACTCCTTCCTTTATTTTTGCTACAACTAGATGATGGTTACTTCCTGTTTCAGCTCTTCTCATCACTCTTACATCTGGGAAAATTGTTTTCTCCGCTGTCTCTATTATCACTAAATCAATTATGAATTTCTCATTTCTACTTGCCTCCGTCCTTGTATACTTCTGGATGTCTTTATATGCAAAAACGACATTTGCAACAATCAGTTCATTTTGTATGTAGAAGTTTATTATTCTGACCCATTAATAATTTTTGTACTCTTTCCATATTTTCCAATTGTGTATTTTGCATCTTGAGAGTTATTACCTACTCTTGCGTTTAAGCCTCCTAGTATCCTTTCTTTTTATCTGTTTCCTCCTGTTGATCTTCCCAGAATTGTTCTTTAACTTCTCTTTTTTAATTTTGTGAGGGGCCATGTGCAATTATAAAGGTATGCCTTTCAATATTGTCTTCCACTATCTTTAATCTCATTACGCTCTCGTTTTTATATTCTATTTCCTTTAACTGTACCTATGTTTTCTTTTTGTAGCATACAGGTCACCTCGGCCATTGCTCTCATGTTATTCGGTACTCCGCTATAGAATATTACATGCTTACCGTCTATTTCTTTTGCCGTTTCTTCCTTGTATCTGTGATAGCAAGCATTTTAGATCCATTTCTTGAAGTACCTATTTTAGTTTGATTTCTTTTAGCGTAAATCTTTAAACGTGCCGTAATCCTATATTCCATTGCTCTTTTCGTGTACATGAAATGCCTTAGCAGTAATTACCGGACAGGGTGTTAGACTTCTTGTGCCTTCCCTGATACTCCTTCCTAAGCTTGGGATTGGGTTGTCTGATTTTTTGGGTCCTTCAACAAAACTCCAATGCCTTCATCCCATTTTCATAGCACCCTATCTCTTACTAGTTTTTTTAAATTGTACTTGCACTTTTTTGCTCTTTTGTCTTTCCTCTATTGCATTTTCTTTTAAAAAAGTATGTAATTGTTTTCCTCCGTTAGATCGTTATCAATATACATTCGTGTTCCTCTTAATTTATTTTTATTTTTCATTACTTCCATTTTATTTAACTACGTAGGCGGAGACAATTTCTGCAGTTGTTTCTAGTTTTGTATTTAAGAATTCTTTTACCTTTGCCTTGGTTTCCTTTTCTTCGATTTCGATTCCTTTTATGATTACATTGTTTCTTTTTTAAATTTTTTCGAGTTTCCTTTTTTTCTTTTAGTTCTTTATTTTCTTTCTCCATCAGCTCTATATCTTCTTTGTATTTTCTTTGATTAATTTTTATCCCATTTATATCAGTCATAATCTTTGCATCATTTTCAGAATTTTGCTGTTTTGTTCCTCTTTTCTTTCTTCAGACCCCCTTTTCTCGAATTTGTTTATTGGTGTTCTTGCAGTTTCGGAGGCAATTTCTTCGCTGTCTGAGTACATTTTTGTATGTACTACCATGCTCTTTTGTTACGCAAAACCGTGTCTCCTATGCTCACTTAAGTTTTATACCCCGTGCCCGAGCGAACAAATTTCACCTTAACCTTCAATGCTTTTCTACACTTTTTAATTGTTAGAGCCTCTTTAAATTAGCGTTTCTACGACAAAGTTTATTATCCTTGCGTTTCTCATTCAATCCTCTTGCATACTTTGTGCTTTACTAGTAATTATAACATCTTAAAACGTTAACAATCACTGTTAAATCGTGCTGTATGATGATGCTGCCTGTTCAGTAAACTGTCGCCTCAAAAACCTATTAAGTTTTATAAAAAAAATGGCGGAGAATAGAGAGTTTCCTCAGTTTGCATGTTACTCTTGTATGGTTTGCAAATGTTTTAACAGTGTTTGTGGATGTGATGCATGCTCGGTTTTTTCCATTATTTGTTCTGTGCATATAATGTTTGCTTCTTTGAAATATTAAAATTAAAAATTGTTGCTAATGTAGGGACAAGAAATCAGACGACAAGCTAATTTTAGTTTAGCTTAAATTGTTAATTTGCCATTGATAATTGATTAAGCTTAAACTAAACGCATGATTTCAAATGAGCTGTAAAGAAGAAAATAAATATCGGTTTTGTAAATCTAATGGTGGTATTTATGACGTCGCTAAAATTTTTTTGGTGGCGACGTCTGATTTCTTGTCCCTACTTTATATTTGGATTAAGACATCGACGGAATGTAAATGAGTCATTAATTATCATTTTTTCTTAGTAATTGTTAAAAATTAAGATCCTCCTGAATACATTTATCACAAGGTGCCACTGCATTATACTAACAATTAAAGCGTATTACATTTCAGTTAATGGTAAGAATCATGACTAGTGCTCTTTGTTTTTATATTTTGAAAGTACAAGTAAATACAGTCAGACCTCTACGTTCGCGGGGGTTACGTTCCGGAAGAATGCCGCGAAGCGCATAACCGCGATGCGCAAGTAAACACATAAATGATAAAAATGGGGTTAGGTTCCATTAACTAGATTTATTTATACTATGCAACCTCAAAAAACCATAACTTTTCTGCGTTTTTTGTCTGGCAAATCTGAAGCAGAAACTTTACGCTTTGACGACATGGTTTTCCGTGTTTTAAAAATTAAACTCAATTGAATTTTTGGTAGTAAAGTTTGAACTAAAATTCCATACGTAACAAGTCTGCCGCTTGAATCTAGAGCTCGAATGTGCATTTGTTTATTCAAGTTATAATTTCAAAACTTATTTCAGGTCCGATTTGGTAATAAGAGATTCAAAGAAATAGGCTCGATAAGTGTGTTTACAAGTTTGTGATAAATAATGTTATTTAGGTCTTATTTACTTATGGCCGGTCTTATGAAGGTCACTAACCTGACGTTAACTTTAAATCGCTGTTAAAATAAACAAAAGCTCATCAGAACGTTGGCGCTTATGACATATTATTCATTAGTAAAAAAAATTTTATGCGCTTTTGTGGCCTTCATAATACCAGCCGTTAGTGTGTGAAAGTTGAAACAGTTAACGTTGGCAATTCCATCCGCAAACGGCAAAGCCAATGGCGAGATCTGACTATTCTCAAATATTTATAGATATCTGCGTTCTTTAATTCTAAAATATTTAGCAGCTGTTGATATCTGGTGTCGCAACCCCCACCACTCAAATTTATATATATACTTTAGGCAGTAATATTTATTTTGAGGAACACACCTCAGAAAAAGTACTATTGCATATACGAGGTCTGGCTATTAAATAACGAGACTGCTTATGAAAAAGAGTTTTATTTTAAAAATTATTCTATAATTGAATGCTCCCTTTCTTCGCCACACACCATTTCATTCGTTTTTTCCGTTGGTCAAAGCAATGCTGGAAGTCTTCTCTTGTAAGAGCATTTAGGAGCTCCGCTGACTTCACCTCTTCCATCAACTCGAACCGGGTTCCTTTTAAGGCAGACTTGATCTTCGGAAACAGAAAAAAGTCACAGGGTGCTAAATCAGGCGAGTACGGCGCGTGTTTGAGCACTGAAGTGCCTCTAGCGGCTAAATAACGCTTTACAGCAGATCTGTTGACGTACGAGCTTTTGGTCAGGGGTCAAATTTTTTGGGACCAACTTCGCACAGACTTTCTTCATGTTCAATTTGTCACGTAAAATTTTTCTGACAGTTTCTTTATTGGCGTTTACAGTCTCAGCAATCATCCGAATGCTCATACGACGATCTCCGCCCACAATTTCATTGATTTTGGTCACTGTTTGCGGAGTTGAAACAGAGACAGGTCGACCTGGACGTTGGTCATCTTTGGTGCTCTCTTGGCCTTCAGAAAACCGTTTATACCATTGGAAAACACGCGCACGAGATAGAGAATTCTCACCATAGGCCTCGTTGCTTGTGTTTTTCGTCACACATTGTTATTGGCACGAAAAAAAAACACGTTCGTTTCTCACCTCTATAGAAAAAATACTACTACACCGACAAAAACGTGTTTTTCTACCGGAATAGTACACTTCCAGCTATCCAACGCTGCATTTGTTTTTCCCGTACCCCTCTAGGACGTCTTCTGCAAGCGCAGTCTTGTTATTTAATAGCCAAACCTTGTACTAACCAAGAACAAATAAGGTTAAGTTTTCCATTAATTTTTTTAAATTTTTGCTATCAAAACTCAGTCTGTTGCAACCTCCCATTTAACCTTTGGTAACCCCTTAGATAAGAACCATTGATCTATCTGTAGTATTATAATTGGCGATATGGTGTTTCATTTGTTATAGGAGTGGCAAGTCAACTTTTCTTTACCTTATTAGCCATATTAGCTTTTCAGCCCAGCCTCTAGTTGGCTGTATTTTATTTAATTTGTTTGTCAACTCTCATCAAGAAAGCTATGAAACAAAACATAAAAATCTGGTGTGATACACGCACACAACTTCCTTTTACAGTGATTCTATAATTAGTCAAAAATTTCATTTTTAATTTTTAACCATTTGTTAAAAATTTTCAAAAATTACAAATTCTACAAAAACGGTACAAAATCGAGTGTTAGTTGAAAAGACAAATTTTCTCTAGAATTTTAAGGTGAATTCAAAAATGTAATAATATACCGGGTGTTTTATTTAAAATAGGAGTTAATAAAAAAAATAGAAAAAAAAACAAAAGAAACCCACTTTAGAAGTATTCAACTGGAAAATCACCTATCTCACATCAATACACATTAAAAATTTAAGAAAAATGTAAAATTTAAAAAAAATCGTTAGAGCCGTTTTTGAAAAAATCGAAAAAAACTGAAAAATCACAAGAGTAAACACCTACTTCCGGGTATGCGATTTTCTTCAAAAGCTTGCTGTCTCATCTGCATAGTACACAAAACTTATATATGAAGTTTCAATGCCATACCTCTTTTCGTTTTTGAGATATTCTGTTCACAGACACACAGACAGACACACAGACAGACAGACAGACAGACAGACCAATGAAAAAAAATATGTTTTTTGGGATCAGGGGACTCGAAAACGTGAAGATCTGTTGAAAACTCAATTTCGAATTTTTGGGGTGAATCCAATACTTCCTTTATAGTAGTAAAAGGAAGTAAAAAGTAGCTACTGTCAGTAGAGTCAATAATTGGCTTAAAATTCAGTAATAAATATTGTTTGTTATGGACAAAGAATAGGTATGTATGTGGAGACCAGGTACATGAAGACCTATGGTCATATGGTCATAGTCCTGCTAGAATTTGGCTGAGACTTAAGAGTTTGAACCCTAGCAAGGAATATTTCACGTGCTAGATCTCGTAGTAACATGGAATCTACGGTTTCTGTAGAGGTTTCCATCTTTCTTTTTTAATTTTTAATAACGGTTAAAGCTGCTGTATTTCTGAGACCACATGTTATTCTTCTTTCTATCTCACTTACTGGCTCCTGTATATTTATTTTGATATTAGTTTTATTAAAGGAAAGGTGTTTTGCCTAACAACTTGATGCTAGCATTAATAACGCCTTGGGCAACAACTAATAACAATTCCAGTGAAGTGAAACAGTTTGTCCTATATTTTCCTAGTTTTTTCATAGTTAAAAAAAGAGTTGGGCTTCAGGTCAGAACTTGCATTGATTGAGCAGTATAATATACTCTCTTATATACATATTGTTTGAGACTTTTGCGGTTACTTGAATTCTAAATTTTAAAAGTTAAGACTTCATCTTCGACTGCGTTGTCTTTCTAGATAAACACCCAGTACTTTTTGGCTTTATGTGCCTTACATCTTGTGCACATAAACAAGGATTTTTATAATAATTATGTTTGTTGGTGGGTTGTGAACCCTTATAAGGAAACTAACATTAAAGATCAATGCTACCCTAATACGTATAGTTATTGCAATTCTCTGAATCAATCTTTAACGAATTACAAGGAAGGCTATTGAATTTAAAAGACTTAATACCTCCAATAAATGATATCTAATGAATTATATCTTTCAGACAAAAGATAAATTGGGAAGTTCCAAAATTCTGGATTCAGGCTCTGATGGTGCTGCAAATACCAATGATGAAATGTATCTCACATCGGTATCCTTAAGTACAACTGAGTCACAGGTCTGCCTTGGCGAAGGGCCTACTACCGAAACTTTGCACGAAAAGGCTGCCCTAGAGGAAGTGCATGCTCTATCAGAACTTAGTTTGGACGATATTTCCTCTAACAAAGAAAATAATGCGGAAAGGTGAGTGATGAAACTATTGCAATTTTGTCGCTTATTTTTTTCCGTGCAGTGTTCATGAAGGAAGTACCTCAAGTGGTTCCAAAGGCAAGGCAGAACCAAAACGGAATTAAAGAGTAAGAAAAACTAGGAACTCTTGTATCTGTACCAATGAAGAGAATTATAGTGCAGCGTATAATGTTTGCAAGCGTAAATATATTACAGCACTTACATTTTATTTTTATTGGTACACGATGTTTTGTTTTATGAGTACATTATGATCACGTTACTTATAATCTTACTTGCAGTGATTTCATGCAGACAGGTTATCTAACAGTGTCCATCACCATGGGGTTTTACAGGGCAGATAGCAGAATAATAAACACAGTAGCTTAGAATTCGTTTACAGTATTTGGGAACTTGCAGGCTATTTTTTGTTTCTACACTGTATATTTTGTTGATCTACTGTAGTTAATTAATATTAAACTGCATATATGGCTGGTTCATTTGTTTAACGTTAACAGATAAAAATGCATTTAATGCAAAGTTAGGTAACATTTTCATTAGGCATAAATTAGGTGTTCTCTAGTGCTCTGATTGCTGTTTAAAGGAAAGTTTGTTGATTTAGCATTTGTTTCACCTGAATCAAATAATTCATATTGTAATTGTCTGTTTTCTCTGTATTCTCATCTCTTTTTTTTAATATGTGAAACTTTTGTTTTATACACTGAATTGATTTTTTTTGTACATTCACTAAGTTATTGCTTGTTTGATGGAATTTTGTATTTTGTGTCGTATTTAAACTAAAACTAAATAAACATATATTCACTATTAAACTGGTTTCATTTCATGCAATTAGAATTTCGTGTTGATTGCGATTGTGGAAAGGTAAAACATTTCAGCTTACAATTGGCAGGTAGTGAGTTTGAACCTCATGTTCGGACATTGGTATCATCTTAGGTTCTCTGGGCACCATATAAAATATAAACACCTTTGGAGGTCGTGTCTCTGTAGAAGGGAATTCTTCCCTTAAATTCAATGGGTGAGGCTGGACGCTTATCTGAGCTCCCGCCGATGATAGCTTATAGAACTGCATAGTGTGTAATTGCTAACAGGCTACCTTATAATAATAAGAAGAATAAGGATATCATGCACCACATATGCATATATTTTTTCATAAGTTATTTTTAAAAGTATACATAAACAGATTTGTTTGACAAGGATGCTTAAATGTGTAAGAGAATAGAAAAAAAGGTTTACTTTTATGTAAAAGAAACATGATGAAAACAAGTCGAATCAGTTGATACATCAAATAACATTGATGTCTTCAGCGATTACTGCTGACCTAAGAGGAAAAATCAAATAGGAGTCTTATAATCTTGATTAATTTGCTTAACAAAATTGCTCACCTATGCTGAGTGCCTTTTTTCTTCCAAAACTAAGAAAGAATTTTAAAATATTTGTTTTAAATGTAATAATAGTAATAACTTGTTAATTACTTAAAAAAATAAAACTGTTATTTTTTAGCAAAATAATAGACATCTAATAACTACAGTAATCATTACAATAGATAGGTACCAAGGAATTGACTAGGTTCAAATAAAATCTGTGAAGAAGAGTGTAAGATCAAAGTGAATAATGAAATATTAAAACTACTAAAGGTAAAAGCGGGCCTTAACAAACGAGAGTGTGTCAAAGTGCTACTCCGATATTAAAGCCCAAATTGGACCATATCGAGTAATAAAATTGAGCAGGAAATTGTCAGTGGAAATAACAAACATACAGAAGACTGAGTAAATGAAGTAAATTTGCAGAGCCAAAAACTGTGAATAATCAAAGTATCATAAAGGAAACTTTTGAGGTTATAGAAAGATAACGGTTAAGATTGAACATTGCATGAAATAGTGAAGCAAGTTAAACGAAAATTGCCCTTATAAACCGTAGTGTGACAAGTAGTGAAAAGTAACTATTCGTTACACGAGTACTCTTTACCCGGCAAGATTCGAAGTAATGGATATCAACTTGCAAAAGTATTCGTTACATTTTTAAAACAGTTACTATAGTCGTTGAGTGAACAAGTACTTGTTCACCCAACAGTATTTCGTTTAACCTTGCGTTTTATTTTATCGCCATCTTACGATACGAAGCTTAAGTTTGAGATTGCGTTAAAAATTAGAACGCTCTCTGAAAATGTAGCTGTTTCATGAAAATATTTTTACGCACATTCGAACAGCGATCGGCGTTCTTATTCTTACTACTTTTTGAATGCTCTAAAATGAAATAGGTAATTTCTCGAAGAAATACTGAATGTGCACAAACGAGGCTTCAAGGATGTTTACTTACATTTATAATTCTCCAAAAAAATGAATTAGCTATGACTAACGCTCTAAAATGAAATAGCTAACTTCCCAAATAAATGTTTAATATGTGTCAATATATAAACGAGGCTTCGGGGATGTTTTCTTTCATAGTAGTTTTACGAAAAAATGTATTAACTAACACTTTAATGCCGTGAAATAAAATAGGTAATTTCCCGAAGAAACTATTATTAACACATGTTAAAAAACGTGATCAGGTAGGTTGCTATCACCTGGATTTCCATAAGGTTACTTTGAAAACAAAAGCAGGCCTCTTAATCAGGTTGTTTTAACACCTCTTTCATATATTAAATGCGTAAAAAATGCAACTCCTGATGTTACGTGTGTATAATCCCTGAGCGTAATGCTCAATTCTCAGAAATAAAGAAGTAAGCATTCAGTTTTGTTTGTTTACGTTAGCTTTTGCAGCTCCTCCGTGTACGAGGAATACTCGCCACTCCATCTGAAACCAACGAACAGTGTTGAATCCAGGGACGTAACCGGGGGCAAAATTCCCCCCTCTCCCCCCCCCCCCCCCCGGTAAAATTACCATTTCATACGGGAATAGGTAAAAACAACCCCCCCAGACGTTTTATTTTCCCCATGGGAGTAATCAGTCGGAATTCAACACTGCCAACTGATATTCTCGCTTAACTTTCAAGTACTCGATCTGAACTGGTTGCGACGGGCGTAGGCTTTAACATAAACGAATAGTTGCAAGTATCGAAAAGTAACGAAAGTTGACATTAATAGTGACAAGTGCAAGATACGCAACACATTATACGCAGCAAAGAGCAAAAGGTTGCATAAAAATAAATCAGGCTGCACACTAAAAATAGGAAATAAAAACCAAATACAGCAATGGAGGCAAAAGTAGATAAAATCTTGGAGAAATTAGCTACACTGGATGAAAGGGAAATGCGTATAGAACAAAAATTTGATGCGCTCAGCATTGAGTTAGGTATGCTCAAAAAGGAGCATGTAAAGCTAAAAAAGGAAAATCTACAAATGAAAAAATATATAACGGAATAGGCAGAAGGAATAGCTCTGTTAGAAAGGGAAGTAAGGAAAAATAAGCTGGTAATTCATGGAATGCAAGACACGAAAGATGAAGCAGAACTAGAGAAAACAAGAACTCTTTTAAGAGACATGGGGATACAAATAAGCATGGAAATCGAAATAAAAGAGATACTAAGAATGAGGAGCTATAGAGATGACCATAAGAGACCTATTACTAATAGAACTAAGCTCTAATAGCAAAAAGATTGAAATGCTGAAAGCCACTAAAAAACTGAAAGGAACCAAAGTATACATAACGGAAGATTTCCCAAAGAAAGTACCTACAAGAAGACAGAAAAATTTTAATTCAACACATGAAAACGGCAAGAGAATGTGGAAATAGAGCATATGTAGTGTACAACCAACTAATAGTAAACGGGGAAAGCTACAAGGCAGAACAACTAACTGAAGAACAAAATAACAACCAAAACATCCAAACAGAGAAGATACAGGAAAATGGGAACGACAGAAGTGGAATAAAAGAAACAGGGGGCTAGAACAGTAGAAGGGAGGTTACCTCAAAAAACGACAACCAAAGAAAACACACGGCCTATCAAATTATTAAAACAACTACCAAACAACTATTAAGCACAAAGGGAACGGGATACAAATAGGACGTTAAGGGCAATGGAAAAAGGACTATGACTAGGTAAGCGAGGCAAACACAAAATAAGAAAGGACCAAATCCAACAAAGGAAAACAAAATATGGAAATTGGCAACCTGGAACATTAGAAGTATAGCAGGTAAAGAAATGGAGCTGATATGCGAATTTGCTAAGGCAAATCTAGAGGTACTAACTATAACAGAGACTAAAAAGAAAGGAAAAGGAATAATGGAAATAGCAGATGGACATATACTATATATAGTGGAGTAGCAGAGAATAAAAGAGCAGCAGCAGGAGTTGGCTTCATAATCAAAGAAAACCAAATGGCAAATATACAGAAGTGGAAAGGATGGAATGAGAGAATATTAACGGTAGAACTAAAAGAAGTAAATGGAAAGGAAACAACAATAATAGTAGTATATGGACCAGATGAGAGCAACACAAAAGAAAAAGCCAAATTCTGGGAAGAGCTATGGGAGGTAACAGAAAACAGCAAAGGAAAGATATATGTAACTGGTGATTTTAATAGTAGAGTGGGAATACAAGAAAGCAAAGATATAAAAGTAGTATGAAAATTTGGTGAAAATACGAAAAACAATCATGGAGAACGGCTGATAGACTATTGTATACTGGATAATTTAATAATAAATACATTTTACAAACAAAGATATACCTACATAAGTTTACGAGAGAGGCGCCGAGCAGAAAGGAAAGATCCATAGTAGACTACATATTAGTAGAAATGACGAATAGAAAAGCGGTGAAAGATGTTAAGGTTAGAGAAGCGGAGATATACAGTGACCACTATTTTTTGGTGGCAAAAATTGGAAGAGAAGTATACAGTCCTGAAGCGTCAAGAAAATATGATAAGTAGAAAATAGAGTTCAAAACAATACAAAGTTATAAACTAAACAACGATGAAGTAAGTAACCGATACAAAGAAAGTATAAATAGGAAAATAAGAATGCTACAAGGAAGTATGAAAGGGGCAAATTTAGAACCATTATAGAAAATGTTTAAAAGTGCAATACTGGAAGCTGCATTAGAAGTGTGTGGAACAACCAGAGCAACAAATACCAAAAAACAAACAACTAGGTGGAGCGATAACATTAAGAAAGAGGTCAAAATCAAAAAGGAAATATAGAAGAAATACTTAACTAACCGAAACGAAGAAGCATACAAAAAATACAAAGATCAAAGAATAAAAGTTAAGAATTTGGTATCCCAAGCTAAACAAGATGCATAGAAAGAATTTGGGGAAACGCTGATGAAAAACAGCAAAGAGGACCAGAAACTATTTTATAAAGTACTAAAATCACTGCGAAATAAACTAACATACAAGGGTAGGATAAGAAATAAGAAAGGAGACATTTTAATAGGGGAACATGAAACTATGGAAAGGTGGAGGGAGTTGCTGAATCCAGTGGGATTGGAGGAAAACGAAGAGGGTGGAAAAGAAAAAGAAGAACTGCGAGAGAAAAAAGAAACCAACATAGAGAACATAGGAAAAGATGAGGTCGAGAAAATAGAGATCCAAGAAATGAGGGAAGCAATTAAAAGTATAAAAACTGGCAAAGCAGCTAGACATGACCAAATAAAGGCAGAGATGATCAAAGAAATGGATGAAGATGGAGAAAAGTTGTTACTAAGTATCTATAATAAGGTTTGAATGGACAAGATAGTACCTAAATAGTGGGAAATAGGTTAAATTTCTGCCAATCCATAAGAAAGGAGACATTTCGAACTGTAACAATTACAGAGCTATCACCCTATTAAGTATACCCATGAAGATTTATGAAATAATATTGGAGAGAAGATTAAGTAGCTTACTGTAAATCTTAGTTCAAGACGCATTATAAGAGGGCGCCACATAAGCTATTTTATTTTCTGATTTTTACCCAAAATATAGCAAAGTAAGGAAACCTACATTTATTTTCTTAAAGAGAAGACATTATTCATTAGATTTCACTAGTTGGATTTATGATTTGTTCATGATTTTTTCCGTTATTGGCATCTAGAATCGTAAAATTATTGGTAATATATTAGATTCTGACATAATGGAATCTATTCACCTTGTAGTTCAGTACGTTCTTCTAAAATATAACACCATTATTGCAAGTAACAAATACAAAAACCAGAAAATAAGTTCTTTTAAACGGCCTCCGCCATGTTTGTTGAAAGAATTTATGTGTAAAAGTTCAGCGGTTTTTTAAGAGATGGCGCACAAATAAAAAATGCAGGAAAATTTAAAACGGGGACCGCTGCACTTTTTCCTATAAGATGGCAGCACCATAGAATGTGAATGGAATCGTTTTAGGGGCCAATTCAGTAACTTGTCGTTTATAGACGACTCGTTGGCTTAACGACTATGATCATAACGACTTTTCCAACGACATTTTACGAAAGTGTATTCTGTAACACGGTTGTTGAGCAGTCGACCTTGAAGCAAAAGCCAACGGCTTTTTTGTTAGGTTGGTAGTAAATTTGACAGACGGAAACAGTGAACGTATATCGTTTATTACAGCGTTTTGTTATTGACATTAAAGACGTTAAAGTAAATAAATCTTCCTCTTCCACAACATGTCCCCAATTACCAAAAGCCGAGGTGCCAAAACAACGAGGCAACAATACGAGTTATATATAAATGAACTGGAAACCAACATCCCCTTTAGGGAAAACAAATTTGATGCAGCAGATCCTGATATAATAAATCGCACGTGGGAAAATTTGTCAGCAAAATTAAATAGTTGTGGTGGTCCAGTTAAGGATGTTGCTGGTTGGAAAAGGGTAAGTAAAAAATAACCAAATAAACAATAATGCTCAGTCGTAGTACCTACCTAACATTTTTTTTAGACAATATGTGACTGGAAGTGTCAAGTTCGAGGGAGAGCCAGAAAGTTGCGGGTGGCCAAAACCGAAACGGGGAATAAGGGAGATCCAGTAAAACCCTTAAATGATATAGAAGAACGGTTGCTGGCAGTTACTGGGTCCCCTTCCGTGGACGGTTTTAGTGGGATTCCAGAAATTGGTACAGGTATGACAGCTGCTTATATTGGTGGCCTTTTGCTTAACTTTATTTTACTATTACAGAAGAATCCATCGTAGAACCAACGGTGGCGAGCCTAGCAACACCTGTAACTCAACCTGTCGTGCCTGAACCACAGACTGTAACCATCAAAATTCAAGGAAGCAGTGCTAACAATGCTAAACGGGTTAACTCACACAGAAAACCTCGTAGTCTTGTTGGTTGTTTACAATCTATTTTGACGCAGCCCACTACCAGTGACTCATCTGATACAGGACTTGTTAATGTCTTGACCTCTATAGACAACAACCTAAGCAAAATTGTAAGATTAAAAAATAAAAAACTTAAATTACAGCAATTACAGCTGCAGGTGAAATATCCTGAATACCATTTTCATCTGAGTTCTGATGAATCTGATGCATAAATAAATTATTGAAATGACAAATTTTTGTTGGATTTTATATTGTTTCACATTTTATTTATAAAAGTAATACATTATGTTAATTATTATAATAAATTATATAATAGGTATCTTTTTTCTTAATTGTAGTCATCCCCAATCCCAATAGTAGGTATGTAGGTACATCTGCGGCATTATATTGAGGTGGCTGAGCAGGAACTTATCGAAAATGATTGTGGATTACCCGGTTTCTTACAACACGCCCCCATTCGAGTAAATTAGCATCATCTTGCCCATCATTTTCCTCATCCTCTTGTTCAACATCATGATCGTCGTCACCACCAGCAATAAGGGCATCATCAACTACAATATTACATAAGTAATTAACTAATTGTAAATGATGTTAAGAAATAAAAACCTTACCAGGAATATTCCTCATTCGCATAATATTATGCAATACAGCACATGTATATATAATTTGAGCTGCAACGTTGGGGTGATAATGCAGGACTCTATCCTGATGCAAGCACCTCCACACTCCCTTAAGAATCCCATTCATTCGTTCAACACAGCTACGTATTTGAACGTGCCTGGCAGTGTATTGGCCTTCACGTGTATCTGGCTGTGCACCAATAATGGGTGTTAATAAAAACGGTTGTAACGGGTAACCAGAATCTCCTACAAATTACACGTTTTAAATAAAAGTAATTTCGCAAGTTCTGCCATAATATTATCAGTAGTTACCTATTAAATATGTGGTATGGTCCCCATTTTGAAATCTACGTTGTAAAACTTGCTTTACATTGCTCAGTCTCCAAATAGCTGCATCATGAACACTACCTGGGTATCGAGCATTTATACCTAATATTTTGGTGTTTACATCACATATCTAAAAGATATAAGTAAATTATTTACTTATAAGTACATAAGGTAAATAAGCATAACAAAAAGAATATTTACCTACCACTTGACAGTTAATACTGTAAAAACTTTTTCTGTTCATAAAAATATTTGCTGGATATCCTAGGTTAAGAAAATCTGGAGGTACAATTTTGATGTGCGTGCAATCGATGCAGCCAACGATACCAGGGATTTGATGCTTTCTGAAAAAGCTGTAAAAAATGTTGGGTGATGAATACAAGAATTTATTACCTTAGGTATGCACGACAACCTACCCAGTTTTAACGTTCACGATCTCTTCTGCAGTTTGGGGGAACCGTATATATCGGTTACTTAAATTATTAACCATAATATTTAAAATTTCTTTTATAGCACGGCTGACTGAGGGCTGGGACAAACTATTTATCCGATCTTGGCCAACAGGTTTCTGGTAACTTCCATGAGCCAGAAAATGTAGAGTAGTAAAAAACTAAAAGTAAGGTATTAATTATGCATAAAGCAGAAATATTTTTAGCACGGTAGGTACTTATAGAAACTTACTCTGACAACGGGAGGTGTCTTTGTTGTTCGTTGCCCAGGCGGTAAAAATTCCTGGATCTCCTGGAAAAGGTCATAAGCTGCCTCTCTGTTTAACCTATACAATTGCCTAAACACTTCATCAGGTAGTTGGAAAGGGTCACTGCCATCTCTTAAATTACGTAAAGTTAGGCGGTACTGTTGCCTACATAATAAACATTATTTTCATTAACAAATTAATAAATAAGGATGGGTGGGTTACTACCTTCGTTGAAATTCGTCCAACGCCAAGTGTAATACTTCATTACGAATATTTTGAACGTTTTCACCCATGTTATTCGAGATAAATACATAAATGCACTACAGGCAACAACGTGATCAAATATCAACACGAGCGTCCTAACCTCAGAATCATCCCAACGACTTTATCGTCCAGCCAACGACAGCTCCAGAGGTGTCGTCTATTAACGACTTTTGTCGTCGTTCAGTGGACGACTGTCGTTGACTACTGAATAGACAAAGTCGTTCAACAACGACAATGTCGTCTACCAACGACGTCGTTATACGTTACTGAATTGGCCCCTTAGTGGCAAAATTTTGGTCATTTATCGCAAAATTTGAATTGAAACACCGGTAAAACTGAAATGCGTTTGGCTAATGATGAAGGAATGGGGACACAGTGCTACCTAAAACTAATTATCAAGTTAGAAGTTTCGTATGGGCATGCAGGCACGATGGCGGGAAATTTAAACTTTGCAATGTACTGGCAAATGCCTGATTTATTGATGAAGATAAAATATTGAAAAATACACATTTGCTTATGAGCATGTTAACGAGACTCGTTTGGTTGCAATCAAACTCGTACGTGAAGATCGTGAAGAAACAAAAATACGATGTAAAACAAAATACTAACAGCAGGCGCGTAGAAGCCGCGGGGGCCACGGGGGCCAATGGCCCCCTAAATAATTTTCAGAGGGGCCTGGCCCTCTCAAAAATATCTTTTTCTGGTTTCATCATAATTTGTAATTTTACGTATTTCTTGCAACCACTAACATGAACATCTATGCACTTGAATTGTAATTAAAACCCGCGTAAATCGCCTTATTTTTTATTGCAGTCGAGTGAACTGTATTAAATTTCACTATTCCAGAAAGTAATCGGTGTGGTCGGATATAATTGAAATGGGACTACTATACTAACACTTTTCTTATCGGGTAATTTGCCGTGCAACTGCAAGGTTTGTTTCCGAAAGATGCCTACTATTAAGATTTTAACCGCCTTTTTGAACAACCGATTGGCGCGGGTCTGATAAAATACATTTATTGATTTATTATGTGGAACATTAACACGTGTTATGTCTACCTGCTTAAAATAATAGCTACTTGGACGAATAGTGATAATATGCATGTCACTCGAGTGCAATATAAAGTTTTGTCACCTCTCACCTCTCCTCGATCTGCCTCCTTCACGTGTGTGCTCAGGTCTGTATAGTCTGTACCTGTCTAATAAAGAAAGATACCGGCTTTATCTTAGTTCATTAGTATACTGGTGGCTAGTGCATTATTTGTAGCTTAAAAGAAATCAATTATGACACAGAAAAAGATAGATATTCGAGTTTTTAACTCAAATTCGTAATACAATGAGAAAAGGTAAACTTTATTGGGGAATTCTGTCTTTCTGTAGTTAAAACGAACTTAATTATTTTATTAAACGATGATTCTGAAGCAGGTACGAGTAGTGCAAGTCTGCAAGCGCATGCCAGAATACGAGTAGTATGCAGTCTACTGAGTCTACTTGCCAAAGTGACAAATCCAGTGGCGTAGAACTAAAAGGTTTTACAGCTTTTGTAGATTTAAGGAAGTTGCCTGATAAACCTTTTCAACCTGGAGACATGCCTAGCCAAATTATTACAAATAGAGAACGTAAATTTAATTACGAATGGTATATCAAAAGTTGTTTGTCATTCCTGTGCTAAAGCTAGTATGCTGAATCTGGTTACTTTTTCGCATGAGACTAGTTTCGTAAAATCTGGATTCAGTAATTAGAAGAAAGGCATAGAAAGGTTCATAATGCACGAAAGTAGTAGTACCTATTCACTAAGCAGCTAAGTACTCTAAAATTGTTTCAATTTGGAAAAACGTTTATTACTTCACAATTAAATACAGCTTTTCACCAGGGCCAGCGTGTCGCACGAAATGGTCTCAAAAAAATTTTTAGTTCGTTGTTATACCTTGCAAAACAAAGAATTGCAATCAGATCATATTCTGACGTAAAGAGCAATTTCCAGGAACTGATTAAATTACGATGCAGGGACTGCCAAGAATTGTGCACCTTCATACAGCGAAGGAACAACTTTTTATCACCTCAAATACAAAATGTAAAAACGTAAAAAATAAAAGTTGAACAAAATTTTTTTTGTTTGAAAAAATGAAAATTTGATGAGACTAGTTTATGTAATTTGACTTGTAGATTCCGAAAAACATAAAATATACAGGGTGATCCATTTAAAAAATCAAATTTGGTATCAATTCCGGTGAAACCGTCGGTCATTTTGACTATATTTATCGGTCAATCGGAAATTATCTCTAGTATCTTCATATAAAATTTTGTCTAAATCGATTCATAAATGAAGAAGATAAAAGCATGGCTTTGTTCTCATTGTCACCCGGTATGTGTATTAAATACTTATATAGAGGAGGTAGAACATGTAGATCTAGATTCTAGAGTCGAGACGAATTTGTAAACGATTTAGTAGGTGCTTTACCAAATAGAATTTCTGTTTGTGGTACAGGTTTCTAAATGATAGTTTCTTAATTGAATTTATTTTTGTATTTGTGTTTTATTGTTTTTAATCTTTATTTGCACCCTCTTTATTTTTTGAAAACTTGTTTCTATATTTATTTAAGTTTGCTTATTCATATGTATTCTTTGCTTATGTGAAAATCTGATAATAAACGTTGTTCATTGTTTAATTAATTTTTTTTATGGTACAGTGTTTTTTTTTAAATAAAATAGCACTTATAAAGTAACCCGTGACTACAATATACTATTATAGTATTAAACTAAAAATTGATAATCAGGAAATCAGAAATATTATAGCTCGTATTAATGGATCAAGTTAGAAGTATAAGTCTTTATTGAAAATAGAATGGCCCCCGCAGTCTAGAAAACGCTCCTACGCGCCTGACTAACAGCAGCTGCAAACTCGCGCGGATTCGTAACAGGCAGAGTAAATAAAACTTCAAAGCACGTTGAAAGAATCAAGCTGGTGATTCATCGCATAAGAATGTATGCGCAGTGAAGCCTTGAAGCGGAATGCTCGCGCCACCTATCGGTAAACTTCTGAATAGTAAAGTGATTCTATTCCTTGCTAACGTAGAATCTGGGAGTAGGGATAGCACGGGCTGGTCTTAAGAGGATAAATTGAAAAGACATTATCACAATCATAGAGTGGATTTAGAAAAGGGTACAGCGTACAAGATCATATACCTATTTATTATAAAACAAATAATAACCAGAGCAGTGAAATTTAATACAAAAGTGTTCTTTGCATTTATCGATCTAAACAAAGCATTTGACAGAGTTAAAAGAAATAGGGTGTGGGCAAGCTTGGCCAGTAGAAATGTAGATGGATGATTGATAGAGGAGATTAAGAGCGTATACAGGAACAATGTCAACTAAGTAATTAGTAGAAACAAGTCGGAGAATTTCAGAGTTAAGGAAGGATTACGACAAGGGGGAGTATTGAGCCCAGTGATATTCATATTACTTATGGACAACATTATTAAAGAATGTAACTAAGAGTTAAGAAGTTAAGACTAGGATATAGAAATCTACAAGTAGTTGAGATAACAGAATGTGCATTTGTAGATGACGTGGCAATAATGGCAACAAACGAAAGGGCCCTACAAACAAACTTGCAAGTATGGAACGAAACTTTAAAAAACCATGACATGAAGTTAAATACAGACAAGACGAAGGTGATGGCAATATCAAAGGAACCATGTAGGGTAAAAATACAAATAGAAATAAAAGATATAGAGGAAGTGCACCACTTTGAATAGCTAGGAGTTACAATAGAGGAAACCGGAAGACAAGAACTAGACATTATGAAAAGAGTAGAAAAAACCAATAAGGTATACTATGCAATAAAAGATATATTTGTTAACAAACGGGAAGTGACACAACAAACAAAGATTAATGTATACAAAACTATACCGGGTGCTGACTTGCGGGACGCACCATAGGGATTTGAATAGTAAGTTTTTTATATTAAATTATTTGCTCACCTAAATTGTAAATATATTTTTTGTAGAGAAAAAAATACTGCATCCATTCATACTGTTACTATCAATTTTTAATTTTCCAGAACCGAAGGAATGCAAAAAATCAAACTGGCATTTTTACAAAAATCAGTGATGCCATGGAATAATTGAAACAAGCCAATTCCAACGCACGTGCGTGCGGAGCGACAATGTGTGTTGTCATTGATGTTTGACGTTTGTAATAAACTGCTCAAGTACAGGTCTAAAGAGTAGCTTCAGCACTGCGAAAACATTAAGTATTATAGTGCACCCAGAATGTGTAGTTCAAAACGTGACCACCGAACTTCTGTAGATGGCGCCAAGTGGACAAGCCGCCACTGTGCTACAATGCTTGGAAATTTTGTAAAGTGGAAAATCGCCACCTTTCGCCAAAACCAAATAGCGCATGAAGGTGCTCGGGACCTTAGCAACAACTTTGCCCCCTTTCAAAATTTCGATATCTGTAGCCGTTCGAAAGTTACAGGCGATCCAGACAGACGGACGGACGGACGGACGGACAAAACGTTCGCATAAGTACGCTGAAGCTACTAATAATTTATTATTAATTATGTGCTGCTTAATGTCTCTAAGGTAAGTGGACCTTGTTAATAACAAAAATGGATTTATAGTGGACGTTCGTTAAGTAAGCTCTTTGTTTATTGTAAGATATCCGTATCTGTAATTCCAAACAGTACAACTATTAATCGACTGATACATTAAGTTTAGAACTACAGGGACGTTAAATAATTGTAGGTGCAATAATGAGGTTCATAACTTACACAAAAACGAGAAAAACAACATTACGTTCAATCTCTTGAAGGCAATGACTGGATGACGCACTTGCGTTGGCATTGGCTTGTTTCAATAATTCCATGGCATCACTGATTTTTGTAAAAATGCTAGTTCGATTTTTTGCATTCCTTCGGTTCCAGAAAATGAAAAATTGATAGCAACAGTATGAATGGGTGCAGTATTTTTTTCTCTACAAAAAAAATGTATTTACTCTTTAGCTCTAAAATAATTAGGGGAGCAAATAATTGAACATAAAGAATTTACTATGCAAATTTCTATGGTGCGTCGCGCAAGTCAGCACCCGGTATATAGACCTATACTAACATATGGTTGTGAGACGTGGGTTACATCAAGGCGAATGAAAAGTAAAATACAAGCAGCAGAGATGAGATACTTGAGAAGGGTGAAAGGAATAACATTAAAAGACCGGATAAGAAATGACGTAGTGAGAGAAGAACTAGGGATCGAATCAATACACCAATTTGTAGAGAAGAGACAACTTAGCTGGTGGGGCCACTTACAATGCATGGGAGATAACAAACAGGTGAATAAAGTATGGAGAGCAAAAGTTGTAAAGAAAAGAGGTAGAGGAAGACCACAAGAAACATGGGAGGATATAGTGGAGAAAATACTAACCAATAGAGGAAAATCCTGGCAAGAAGCAAGTGATATAGCCAAAAATAAAAAAGAGTGGAGTAAGTTTGTGCACCAAAATTAAAATTATTTTAGGTGAAAGTGAGTTTAAATTTAAGTTGTTAGTATTATATAGTGGAACTGAACCATATTTTAATACTTATCATTGCTTTGATTAATTTAGTATTACAAGTATTTTGTTTTTTAGTAATTAAGTACCTAGTTTAATATTTAAAGTTTAGTTTCAAAGAAATCTGTATATTTTTTTAAGTTAAATTAGATTGTTAAGGTGGTAACGATGTAGAAAATTGTAATTCTACACCAATTCGTACCTGGGTTTTTTTGATTATATATATTGCCATGAATTCATTGAGTGTATGATTTATTTTTAGACAAAACTTAATATTAGTTAAATTTTAGGACAAATCCATACACAATTCTCAGTTTATTTTTTTATACTGTGCTCACTTTGCCTGTCAGTAATTTAAGGCTGGTTAAAATGGAATGCAACAATTAATTGCACAAATAAAATGGTCGATTGCCCCTCTTTCTATTTTATTTAACTGCAATATATAAATACGCTTAGCTCACGGCAAACACGAAAACTGCTTATCTCAGGGTTAAGTTCTGAAATGGACTATATTCTCAAATGTTAGGTTATTTGTCTCAACGTAGCTTATTTGCTCGTTCTTAGTAGATAATTCACAAACTCATAAATTGACAGATAAACAAAAAAATGGTTTGAGCGTACCGCGTGTATTTGAACGTTTAAAATCGTGAAATGTTGCAAGAAAGCATCAGGTAATTAATTAAAATATTCAGCTTGGCAACTAAACCCTCGCCTTCGTTATTCTCAAGATGACGTAGAACCCACGCCAACATTCATTTGTTTATGATGCTTGATTCTGGCCAATTTCGCAAAATTTACTGACGCCAAGGCTTTTACGGATCCTTATGGCGCAGCTGGACTTTTGGAAAAGCGATAGGCCTCTTCGGCAAGGTTTAATCTTGGATTTTAATTGCTCTCCCGTACGCTGACCCTCAATTGACATATTTATCCTACCTCGTGAAGTTCGGTTCTATGCTGGTCGCAGATGACGCTCCCGGTTTTCTGCCTCGGGCTCCGCTCTCCTAGCCGCAGATGTTGACAGCGACGTTCTTGCAAACCCCGCTGGTGCTCCCGACTGCTAACCTCTAGGTTTCGATGCTTAACTTGGCTGGAAACGACCTTCGGAAGTTTAAGCTGGTCGACTGCCGATGTCCACTCGAAGATCACATTAGCAAATTTAATTCTATCGTGGCGGAAACTGCCACAAACACTTCCACAGCTGGATGGACACTTGGTTAATAAAACTGGGTATTTTTTATGTGGTAAAATACTTTTTTATTATTGAAAAACATCACTTAAAATTGGAGCACAAATTCGACAAAAATAATTTCTATTTTCAATTGTTCTCCTTGTTAATAACAAAAACGCATCAGGTTGCTATGATACGGTGTTCTTCTACTAATAATTGAAAATTAGTTTTGATAATATTAACCACAAATAGAATGAAGTTTGGTTACATAAATTAAAAATCTAACATTTTCTTAAACCTAAATATTGTCTTTTGCTTATAACTAGTATTGTTCTTTAGCGTTGCACTCACAAACGTTTTTTTGTGTGTCACTGCTCTGCTTTTTTGCACTTTGTTTTTAATACAGTGGTATCCTAGTCCACCATTTTCACGTCACTTGCTTCTCTTCTGTTGCCTACATTCAGGATTGCTCTTTGCAATTTTCTAGATTATCTTTGTCTTCATCTACCCTTCAGATTGCTCACAATTTTCACTGTCTTTTGCTTTTATTGATAACTACTGTAGCAAAGTATTTTGTATTGTGGGTTGCACGCGCATGTCCAGCTCTGCCGTGTAGTACATTACTGGAATTTTGGGATATGTGGTGCGCAAGTTGCGCTGGCTGGCAGGTCCGTGTGGTAGCTTTCTGGTAAATCTAGTGCTGCAAAAGGCTTTTTGGGTTCTACTACCTGCTGTAGGTAAGGTATTTGTTTGATCAATTTTGGCATACCTGTAATAACTGTTATTGTAGATTTTTTGGGAAGCTTCCGCTTAGCTCGGGCCGATATTAGACTTGTGCAATAAAGTAGGTATATACATTCTACCAGCATTTTATTAATTTTCCAATCTATTGAAACGACCCACTGTTACAACTTGGCGACCAACGAGGGCCAACAGATGGAAAACATGGTTCTACGAACACCTACAAACTATAGAAACAAACTGCGTTTTGCTGGTTGCTATCATCTCCGGCGAGTCCAGAAGGCAATGCTCAGTCGACTCCTTGGGTAAATAATATCGCAGATGAAGAGACAGACCTGCAGGACGAAGCCGCAGATTTCCTGCCGCTTCTATCATGTACGAGGCCACCACGCATCCTTCACGTACGCGTGCGAGTATGGGCCAGCTCGATAAGGTGGATTTGTTTGCTATCTGTTAAGGCGACGAAAACAGCAATAAGAAAAAGGAAAATAGTGCAGCATGTATGCAGTTAAACTTCGAATTACCGTTCCGGGAAGCTATATCAAGAGAAAAAATCAGAGCTGCTGGTATCCCCGATACCACAGGTTTTTTTAAATAGAAATGTAGCAGATAATGTTTGTTCTAAATTACATAAACATGATTTATGTCCTGATTTTCATCAAAGAAAAGAAGATGACGTTTCCAATTCGAATTATTTAGGTAATTTGCTTAAAACGTCAAATTTGTAATCCAATTACATGTAATAGTCATATTTCTAACGTTTGTAATGTAAAAATGTTTGTGTTGATTATGTTAACGATGTTCCAAGCCAACCGCAAGTGTGTACATCGAATTGTTGTTTGCCTAATTGTGTTAATAATGTAGGTTGTTTTTTGCCATCTTCTTTAGTAGAAGCTAGTAAATTTCTTCCAAATTTCGATAGGGAAGGGATTCATCCTGTGTCTTTTATAACTAAATTAGAAAATACTATTAATGCTATGGGGATTCCGTTTATGTATATACCACACTGGTCTGCCGATTTATTTCAAAAAGACGCCAAGATATGGGCGGAAGCCGTTTTGGACAAATGTAATAGTTTTGAAGCCTTTAAATTTGCTTTTTTAGAACAATTTTGGGGCCCTACAAAGCAATTAGAGGTGCGCCTGCAACTGGAAACGGGTCGTTACAGATATATACGTATATAGTCTTGCTTCGAAGGGAAAATATCTTGATCCTCCCTATCCTGAATCATTGCTCGTGGGGGTAATAGCGGGACATTTTAACCCTCAAGTAGCAGCTGCGTTGATAGGTGCTCAATCGGTGAACGAAGCGGTAGGTAGGTTATGTCAAGCCGACTTTGTACTCGTCCTAGAGCAGAACCTGAGCGAGGCGAAATTCGGAAAGATATGAGTCAAAATAAAGTAAATTTAGATATACGTGCGAAAGGCGCAATGCGGAAAGTATCCACGATCTCCATTGAGGAAGACGGCAGTATATACGGGTTGGAAAACTAGGTACGAGCCACCAAAACGGTCAATTGGTGGTGAATATTGTTAGGGCCGACATATATAACTCTACAAACAGTAACCTCCGCGAAGATTTCTTAGCAGAAAAATGCGATTATGAGCACTTAAAAAACAATTACCTATATGTCAGCTATAATAAAAATCTTAGTAGGTCATATCGAATTTCCAGCATTTCTGGAAGCCAGATATGTTGTATTGCTTCGACGGCTTGCGAGTGTTTGGCAGGGGCACTGTTAGATTGGGTATGGGGCAACTTAATTTATGTATAAGTTTAATCGTGGCACCATGTATAGTTTTCTCGTAATTAATTTTTGAATATTTTGGGGATAACTGCTACCCCCTTCGACGGCTTGCAAGTGTTTGGCAGGGGCACTGTTAGATTGGTTATGGAGCAACTTAATTTATGTATAAGTTTAATCGTGGCACCATGTACAGTTCTCTAGTAATTAATTTTTGAATATTTTGGGGTTGGCTGCTACCCCCTTCGACGGCTTGCGAGTGTTTGGCAAGGGCACTGTTAGATTGGTTATGGGGCAACTTAATCTATGTATAAGTTTAATCGTGGCACCATGTACAGTTCTCTCGTAATTAATTTTTGAATATTTTGGGGTTGGCTGCTACCCCCTTCGACGGCTTGCAAGTGTTTGACAGAGGCACTGTTAGATTGGTTATGGGGCAACTTAATTTATGTATAAGTTTAATCGTGGCACCATGTACAGTTTTCTCGTAATTAATTTTTGAATATTTTGGGGTTGGCTGCTACCCCCTTCGACGGCTTGCGAGTGTTTGGCAGGGGCATTGTTAGATTGGTTATGGGGCAACTTAATTTATGTATAAGTTTAATCGTGGCACCATGTACAGTTGTCACGTAATTAATTTTTGAATATTTTGGGGTTGGCTGCTACCCCCTTCGACGGCTTGCGAGTGTTTGGCAAGGGCACTGTTAGATTGGTTATGGGGCAACTTAATCTATGTATAAGTTTAATCGTGGCACCATGTACAGTTCTCTCGTAATTAATTTTTGAATATTTTGGGGTTGGCTGCTACCCCCTTCGACGGCTTGCGAATGTTTGGCAAGGACACTGTTAGATTGGTTATGGGGCAACTTAATTTATGTGTAAGTTTAATCGTGGCACCATGTACAGTTTTCTTGTAATTAATTTTTGAATATTTTGGGGTTGGCTGCTACCCTCTTCGACGGCTTTCGAGTGTTTGGCAGGGGCACTGTTAGATTGGTTACGGGGCAACTTAATTTATGTATAAGTTTAATCGTGGCACCATGTACAGTTCTCTCGTAATTAATTTTTGAATATTTTGGGGTTGGCTGCTACCCCCTTCGACGGCTTGCGAATGTTTGGCAGGGGCATTGTTAGATTGGTTATGGGGCAACTTAATTTATGTATAAGTTTAATCGTGGCACCATGTACAGTTTTCTTGTAATTAATTTTTGAATATTTTGGGGTTGGCTGCTACCTTCTTCGACGGCTTGCGAGTGTTTGGCAAGGGCACTGTTAGATTGGTTACGGGGAAACTTAATTTATGTATAAGTTTAATCGTGGCACCATGTACAGTTCTCTCGTAATTAATTTTTGAATATTTTGGGGTTGGCTGCTACCCCCTTCGACGGCTTGCGAATGTTTGGCAGGGGCATTGTTAGATTGGTTATGGGGCAACTTAATTTATGTATAAGTTTAATCGTGGCACCATGTACAGTTTTCTTGTAATTAATTTTTGAATATTTTGGGGTTGGCTGCTACCTTCTTCGACGGCTTGCGAGTGTTTGGCAAGGGCACTGTTAGATTGGTTACGGGGCAACTTAATTTATGTATAAGTTTAATCGTGGCACCATGTACAGTTTTCTCGTAATTAATTTTTGAATATTTTGGGGTTGGCTGCTACCCTCTTCGACGGCTTGCGAGTGTTTGGCAGGGGCACTGTTAGATTGGTTTTGGGGCTATTTAATTTATGTATAAGTTTAATCGTGGCACCATGTACAGTTTTCTTGTAATTAATTTTTGAATATTTTGGGGTTGGCTGCTACCCCCTTCGACGGCTTGCGAATGTTTGGCAGGGGCACTGTTAGATTGGTTTTGGGGCTATTTAATTTATGTATAAGTTTAATCGTGGCACCATGTACAGTTTTCTTGTAATTAATTTTTGAATATTTTTCGGTTGGCTGCTACCCTCTTCGACAGCTTGCATGTATTAGAGCTTTTATTTAGTTGTTAGGATATTGTTGTTAATATAGATATTTATTCTTTAGGTATTTCTGGCTATGTATGGTTTTTAAACTAAGGAAATCGAATAATAGCTTATACGTGGTAGTGTGTGTGGCTATCTACATCTTTTGATTCTGTGGTTGCTTCGGGTATCGTCGTTAAAATTGGCTGCTATCTTTTGGTTGCTGTTTTCACGCCGGTTTTACAAGTCCTATAATTTTTTTATATTTGCACCTGCTCACCTGCCACAAACATCTGTCATCTCCTTGCATTCCACGCACACGAAATCTGCTCAGCAGAGAAACAAACACCTTAATTAAGTTGAATAGATGAGATAGACACTTTTACATTGGAAAATTCGAGTTTGTCTATGCTAATGTAGATAGCAGCACTCCACAATACAATAAAAAGAAAGAAACAATTGTGGGTTGTTTCTTATTTAAAGCGCCAGCCTTAAAAATTATTTAAACTCATTTTAGTCAACCACCTAATTGCATCAATATAAATTCACATTGATATTAAAAATTAACTCCTCACATTAGCGATAAGCATTATCTGTTAGTTATTTACACATTACAAAGAGTGTACCTGTAAACAAGAAAAACTTGAATGAAATTTATTATAAATACAAGGTACAGTTTAGCATAAAAAGTGCATTATATTACAATGGTGTTACAAAAACGGAACAGATCCTTCTCTAACTTATAAAACACAAACCTTTGCACTAAAACCGCAAGTTAATTATTTCTAGACCCCATGATTAGTCGAAGTGAGGTCCTTCAGGTAGAACTTCGTTGTTGTTGTTGTTGTTGTCATTATTATTATTAGTATCATTATTAGTAATATTGGTAATATAACTCATGTCTCTAAACACCAAATTAACAATTCCAAATACCAAAGTTACAGTTACAACAAGCATAAACAGAGTAAATCCAATTGGTATTATTATTACAGTTGGTAGGCCAAATATTTCATTTGTTTCCGGTTCTTCATCTCGGTGGTTCTTTATTAGAAACGTGGCAACAGGTACTTCACTATTGTACTGAACGATATAAAGTAATTGATTTGTATCTTCCTGATGCGAACGCTTCTCAAAACTACTGCCAATATCACCATCAACGGCACACAGGGGTATGTCGTTTTTAATTTTTTGAGTTTTTGCAGCCTGCAAGTTAGTGATAGTCACTAATTCGTATTTTCTGTCTTGCTTTTCTGTAGTAACTGAAAATATGTTGAGTTTAATACCCATTTCATTACAACTGCCCTCGGCTGGCATCGTGATGGGTGCATCGGTCGAGTCTTCATTTTTATATACAGCCACGTTGGGTTTTTCATTTGTGTTGGAGTTGACTTCAGTGGCTGCCTCCGCTGTACTGCACCATATTATCAGTAATAGAACTAAATGTAATAATAGCAGAGCCATAATTGCGAATAATTCACACACAGTATTAAAAACAATACACTTTTACACGCAGTTCTAAACGTAAAGTTTAAATTGATGGTGGTTGTAATGGGTGGGCTCTTAAATATGACAGGCGAAAAGCCGACGATTGCTGAAGATGTTCGAAAAAGCACGAAGACACGCCTACAAAGTGTTATCGTAATTGATTGGTGTCGTATTTTACACAATTGTAATTGTAGGATTAAAGCAAAGATAACGAATATGTCAGTTATAAAATTGAATACACCAAAAATTACATCAATTATTCCAACGAAGTTATAGCGTAAATATTTCTCTTCAATTTTAATTAGGTACTAATTTTTTTAGATGTTTCCCATTTTATAAGAAAATGATAAAACAAATAATCTATTACGTTTTGACAAGGATATAGACTTCTATCTAAGAATATATTGGTTTGTATCTAATATTGCGATCACTAAGCAATAAACTTTGTAGCACTTGTACTATTTGCCATTATCGAGATCAGTTGCTTTAGTAATGTGTTAAAATGTAGGTCGCTGTGTTGTTACGGTCCGAAGGTGTCGCTTCCAATTTCCGCTCGATGTTGGTTAAGTACTGATACTTCGTAATTCATCGTGCGTTTCGGGTCACTTAAATAGTTTTAGGGATCTTTGGATTTGTGATTGGTATTAATTTTTTTAGAAAGCTTTTCCTGTGCTGATAGTTTTTCGGCTTGTATTTCCTTTGCGGAAATGTTGAGGATCTTTGGTTCAACTTTCGAAGTTAAACGACGTATTTGAGAGGGGTTTTCACCCCATAATCGTCGATTTTGGACCACATTTGGTCTTATTGGTAGATCGCTGCACGCGTCTGATTACTTTAACATATAATTGTTTTTTAGAAGTAAAATATCTGCTGGCTGTTTACAATCTGAGGTATGATTTGGTTAATTCTGTTTTCACGTTGACTAATGCTTAGTTGAATTCATTTTTAGGTATTTTTCATTTTTTTCCTCTCGTTTTGTCTTTGTTGCACTTTTCTTGAGAAGCAATTCGTCAGCGTAAAGTTTTCATTGTATTGCAATAGCAAATCGACTTCGACTGCTATCTTAATTTAGCACGCAACGGGAAGTCGAGCTACTCATTAAGTATTCCGTTCCTCTAAGAATTAAATATCGAATTATGTGTTTGGAAGCACATCCGAGTTGCATTCGGGAAAGTTTGTTATCACAGGTGTGACTCTATAAAATCAAACCATCGATTTCTTTGTTCTCTAAAGTTCTGATGCCTGTGGGACGCGAAAATGACTATTCGGAGGGACATTAACGTCTCTATAAATTTTGATAAGGAGACATTGGTGTACACGTGTTGTTTCCCACAAATCGCCGAGTCCGCTTCAAGGTCTGGGATCAACACATGACAAGTTTTGCTAATCATGTTGGAATCCGTGAGGAGTCCCACCAATCTTATCTTGTTAAACAGCAACAGATGCAATCGTCTGATATCCTCCTCTTTTCTCACGAGTCAAAATCTGGTGGAGTGCAAGTTGTCGAATGCAGTTAGCAGAAGTACCTTGGGCAAAATAAGTGGTTGTTGCTTAAGTTATTTGACGCATTAATTTTTGTGTAGGGGTGACAGCCAGGCTGTGCTTCACCGTTGCTTACTAATTGGCCGCAAGTTTCCATATCGGAAGACATTGTCTTCAAGTTGCTTTAAGCTGCATAAACTAAAAATTCCATTGTGTAAGAAGTTCATTACGGGAAAAGCGTTTTCCGAAACTACCGTTATGTATAGCACGCATTCTAGTTCTCTTCTTGAGGATTTAATATTGCCCTGGTGGGAAGTCATGCCCGTGTTTGTGAGAAAATGATAAAATAAATAATGCATTACGTTTTGACAAGGATATGGAATCCTATCTAATAATATATTGGTTTGTATTACTTAGGGTGTATTTAATATTGCGGTCACTAAATAATAAACTTTGCACCATTGGTACTATTTGCCAATATTGAGATTAGTAGCTTTAGTAATGACTTAAAGTGTAAGTCGCTGTGTTGTTACGGTCCGAAGGTGTTGCCTCGAATGTCTGCCCGATTTTGCTTAAGTACTGAGACCTCGTAATTCATCGTGAGTTTCGGGCTACTTAAATATGTTTAGGGATCTTTGGATTTGTGATTGGTATTCCCTTTTTCGTAAGCTTTTCCTGTGCAATTTCAGGATGCTAATAGTCTTTCAGCCTTTATTTCCTTTACGGAAATGTTTAGAATCTTTTACTTCTTCGAAGTTATAAGACGTATTTGTGCGGGGTTTTCACCCCATAATCGTTGATTCTGGGCCAGATTTGGTCTTATTGGTGGATCGCTGCACACGTCTGATTACTTCATGATAAAATTGCTTTTTAGAAGTAAAATATCTGCTGGCTGTTTACAATCTGAGGTATGATTAGCAATTCTGTTTTCACATGGGCCAATGCTCAATTGAATTTATTTTTAGGCTATTTTCCTTTTTCTCCTCTCTTCTCCTCTCGTTCTTTCTTTGTTGCACGCCGAAAACCCGTGGGTGCGTAAAGAAGATTCACACGCTGTCACTCATGCAGCTGGATCTGTGCTGCGTGATTATAATATGCTCGAAAATTGTGCTAACATTTGAGAAACGCTCATAAACTACATTTCCAATACAAAAATCATGATGACGTAATTTCAAATGCATTTTGGAATATTACAAAAATTATGTTTTCCCCATATTTTGGTGAATAAAAGAAACCGGCCATCTGAAAGTTTTGTAATCATCCATTTTTTATGGAAAATAATGTGGATAAGGTGAATATACGAGACTGATTCGGTTCTACGATGGAAGAAAACTACACAATTTTGGGACTTATTCGTTTGACTAACTTGTTCATGAAATGACGATCTAGAAGGCAATTGCCCATATTTTTGCTGATAGTGTAAAACAGCATAGAAGGATGGCATTATAAATAGAAATAAAGATCAAATATCAAATTGTAGTTAATTTCAAAAAATAGTTTTTTACAATAGCTCGCGTATAAACAGGGCCGTGTTAAGAGGAAGTGTGCGGTGCGGCAGGGCCTGGGGGCGGCATTAGGCCCTTATTTATTCAAATTCGAAATTTACAGTTTCTCTCTAACACTAGTGGTGGAGATAAAACGTCGTGACCAATAAGAGAACGTAGCATTTTGCAATACTCTATATTTTCGTATAAACAAATGGAAAAAGTTTTTTTCTGTAAAATCATTGTAGCTTGAGCTAATTTTTTATCTGAAACTGTTTATCATGCAACAATACAAACTAACTTAACCTAAATACTAACGCCTCAAACAAGAATTAGTATTGAAAACATTAGTACATTATTAGTCGTATCACTTAAACTAGGCTTGAAAAATGAATTCTAAAAAAAGTAAGCAGATTGGTTTAATTGCATTAATTTTTAGACAGCCTTTCTTTGTTATTTCTACTAATTTAGATAAATTTCTAATAAGTTGAGAAATTGCATTATGTATATGTTAAATGAGTGGAGCACAGGTTAGACGATTATTTGGTTGCAACAAATTTGTTGGTTAAACACGTTCCGTGAAGTCATAGAACAATGTTTCTTTTATTCTGTCAAACTGGGAAGTTACACCGTTACTTACTACACCATTACTTCTTGTATGGAATTGTTTGAATCAGCTGTTATTAGTGATGGTCTGCTTTCAAGACGGGAGTTGTTAATTGTTCATGTGTACTTTTATTTAGAAAATTCAAGAAAAACTAATAATTATTTCATTAGTAGATTTGGATTTAGCATTGTATAATTAGAAACAGCGAAAATCTAGAAAAGTGTGGGCCCGTAAGTGGCTACAATGGCGCGATCAAGAACGAGGGATCTTATCAATGGTGCACAAAGGCCTGCAATTTGAAGATAGTGGTAGCTTTAAAAACTATTCGAGGATGGGCGAAGTCACAAACGCAATTTGAAAAACCGACACACTGCGCAAAATCGCGTTATACGGTTGCATGACAATTAGAGCACGTTCTATTTTTAGAGATGTTTTACAAATACGATTGGTGATGTCCCGATACGTCATCATTGGTGTTTGACGAACAAATTTGATGCAACAAAGTGACCGTGTGACCTATGCTTTCTATAGATGTGTATAGTCCGCGTAAAGGTGATGTGAATACTTTTTTAAAGAAGGAAAAAAGTTACTAGTAAGTATCCAAGAGAGTAGAGAACCTACTATCGAACCCTGTGAAACACCAGACTTAAATTCAAAAGTAGAGGATGTTTTATTGCCAATCATTACTTTTTGAATACTATTAGCTAAATACGAATGGAAAAGTACAATAGAGCTACAGTCCTATCGAATGTCGTGTAAAACTACAAGTAAGAGTTAATTTTTTTATAGTATATATTTAAATTTATATTTTTTCTTAAATATCTTTTACATTATTACTGGTGGGCGGATATTTTTGCTGTGAATAGAAGTAACTAAAATCCTCAGTTATTTATAGTATTGCCATTTAGATACAGAGCTGGATTAAGGATATGTGAGGCCCAGGGCTAATTTTTTTTAGAGGCCCCATTCCCATTTATGCAACGGGTACAAAGGGGTCTAAATGATTAGAAACCGCACTTCGAATCTTTTCGAGGTCCCCGAAATTTGGTGGCCCGGGGCTGCAGCCCCCTTAGCCTCCCCCCCCCCCCCCTTAATCCGGCTCTGTTTAGATACAGTTTGATAGTTTTTGTACTCCTTGAGAACTGGAATTTGTAACTTGGTCATATGAGTTTCGTGATACTAGTAATCCAGGGATGCTCAGATTTAGAAAATTTGATAGTCGCAATAGAAGCAAGGAAATTGAATAAATCTAATAAATTACTGATTAAGAAAGAAATTTTTTGATCAATAATGGAAATATAAAATATTTCAAACCATGGTAGGTCCCAAAAATCGTCAAGAAAAGTTTCATAATTAAAAGTTTGAACATGTCTTTGAACTGTTTATATAATTTAGCCCTATTTATTACCATGGGCAGAAAAATAAAAAAAATATCAGAATTAGAAAGACAATTTAGAATTCCTGATTTGTGACGTTAACATTCACTGAAAAATTTCGCGCTTGTCGTTTCGACAGTGACTTGTATAGGGCCCTAACTTTGAAGTACTTCGTTAAGCATAACGTTGTTATTATTTATCTGAAACATATTTATAATGTAGCCGAATAGAGGAATGATATTTGATAATGTGCCTTCAAATTAGTTTGCAATCGGTGTTGGGTGAGCTGTATGTTTACCTTCTACAGCAATTACGTTGATATTAATTTCTAATTGAAAAGTTATTCAAACGTGGCTCTATGATTAAAATTAAGCCGAACCTAATCAACGGTATTTATTTTTATACAATTTCTTTCAGTCTGATAATAATGGTATGTAATTAATGTATGAAAATGATAACCAAATAGTTTATCCGAAACAATTTTATTAATACTCCTACAATAATTAATACCAATATGACCAACTATATAATAATAATGTTTTTCGCCAACATTCCAAATAGTGCCGACTAACCCACTCAGGTGACATAACGTAAAAAGGTAGCCAGTGGGTGAATCACCCGATAGGTAGCATATGGAGAGCGTATCGGTACAGCTATAAATTTTAATTGTAATATCACTCTCAGAAACAATCCGTGTGAGCTAAATTTCACTTACACTGACTGCACCAAATCAGAATACAAAACGCAATTTTTAATATCAAATGGCCAATTGGTGAACATGCATTAACGTGAACAGCAATAAAAAGTTCAATATATTTTTTTCTTGAAGATAAGATCCGTTGATATATTCTGCATGACTAATAATTGATAAACCGAATATGTTTTCAGATTATGAATTAATAAACGAGCTTTGTTGGTAGGGTGTCTTATGGCATGATGACTAATCGTCATTGTATATTTTTATTATATCGGCGAGGCCAATGTTTATTACGGAGTACGTTTTCGTTAGACAGCGATGAAATTTGAGTATTAAGAATTACTAAATATTTTAGAATTAATTCGCCATATAATTTATGTATAATATTTTTACAGTTAAATGTTTAAAAAGGAATGTGTACAAAATATGGGCCTAAAGCTATCTAGAAAATTAGCAATATAACTTTAATTACAGAACAGGATATAATTCTGAATACATCTGAAAATAACCAATTTAATGCTAAGTAATTGTAGTATAAATGAGTGGCAGCTCGTGATATTTTTTAACAATTACTAAGAAAAAGTAATAATGACCAACATTTCGTCGATATTTTAATTCAAATATAGCAATGATTTTTAATTTAATAAACCAAAAGGAAACATCATATGCACAGAACAAAAAATATTCAAATTCAACAAAAATGTACATATGTATTAAAACACGACACACGATAATTTATTTAATAATGGAAAAATACAGCATGCATCAGATCTAAAATAATCATTTGTTTTTCTTGTAAATGTCCACAGAAAAATATCTTCTAAAATTGGGAGTTCCAACTGTATTATGCAAGTTGAAATTTAATCCCAGTTTTTTATGTTAACCTTTACAGCTAACGGTATACTTTTAACATTAATGTTGAGAATACTTAGTTCTGCGTTATTTTTTGGAAACTGCATGAAATATCCGAAATCACCCAAAATAAATCGACTCCAACTGCGATCGATATTATGACTAAGCACGGGCGACCAGGGGGGACTGGCCTACTGGGATACCATGACGATTTCCGGTATGCCGCTGGCTGCTGGCGCCGATTCCTTGACTCGATGATAAATAATTAAAGATTGATTAGTAGTTTAATGTAATGTGATAGGTATATACGCTTACTTTTGGTTGCCAGTGGCATGCGACATTTCAATTTATGCCATTGTGTTTGTATTATGTGCCAAAATGGTTATAATACTTATTGCTGTTAGAATTCCCTGAAAATTTAAATATCTACACTCATATCTCTTTTTTCGGTATGCTTGTTTGTATTTCATAAAATAAAACAAGATGAGTTGTTGAAAACCCCTTTGCATGCGCTCTTTAGGACGCCAGCTTCTTCTGTTATAATGTGTTATAATGGTGCTTTCAATTATGTCATATACTACATAATTACACCATATGTGCAACGACCAGGTATGGGCGGCGTATATTCCATAGAGTGGAAGTAGAATGAGGGCCGCTACCCCCACCACTTTTAATTGATTAGGCCCTGCGGGCATAATCAATTAAAATGCCTGGGGCAAAGGTGATAATCGCACCATTTTGTTTTTAATAATTAAATGGCCTGTGGCTTGTAATAATTGAATGGCCTGAGGCGGATGTCGTCACTGTGACGTAGAATTAAATGTCCTGAGGCGTCTGCCATTTTGGATTTGATGCTAGTGCCGTTTTGGCCTTTGATTTTGTTCGCGGCATTTTTGAAATTTGAAAGTGTCGGCCATTTTGATGCTGGTGACGTTTTGATTTTGATTGCGTCATTTTTGAATTTTGAATTAGTCACGTGATACTTTCCCGCACAATTATGCTATCTCTCTTGTATTCGTTTATCTTTGTCGTACGGTTATGTCTTGTACGTTTTAAAGTAATATTTTTATTTAAAACACTTTTATGCTCTTCGCCGGCTTCGAACCTGGTACAATTGTATTGCAATCCTGCTAACCTAACCACTGCGCTATAGAGGCTGGTTATAACTTTCTTTTCCGATGTCCGTTACTAGGCAAGTTGTTTGAAGTGTTGTCTATCAATCCTTTGTCTGATTTTAATATATTATTTTTTCTTTATAAAATCTTGATTGATTTTTAGACGATACGTCGTGTAACTTAATGTGAAATGATAGATTTAAATATTGTTAAATAGTTTTTAATTTATTAGTATCTGTGTATATATTTTATTCACTTAAACGTTAATAACAATATATGTTCCTAATATAAAATATTTGTTTATTTCAAAACTAAATAACGTTGAATAAGTTTAACATGATAAAGTACTGCGGGTAAAGGTTTTTTACATAATTATCGTTACAAACTAAATTATCGTCGAATAAACTTAGGAAATCTAACATAGACACATTGTTCATTCTAAAATATAAATACATTAAGCAATACAAACCACAAACGTTAGAACTAAAATCTTGTAATATTTTGGAGTTATAAAACCCACTTTTTGAGTTTTGATGTATAAATTTTAAGTGATAGCCGCTAGGAGATCGTCCAAATGAATCAAAATATTCCCCATAACCATCCACACCTATATACACAGCATTCCAATGCTCTCCAGCTCTATATGTAGTATCTGTATTAACAATAACGGCACAAGGTCTTGATATTCTTGTAGGCAGCTGATCACAGGCAGAAACATGTCGTTGCACAATCAAGGGACTCGGTATTAATTGCAGTACTTTTAGAACTTCCCTTGTATTCATTATACCACTAGTTTGACAAAATTAGTATATTTTCCCATGCACAGACTGGTGAAAGAATACTGTGGTTGAGACAAATTACTGCTGTAGTTCTTTTTTTCAAACTCTTTAAAGATGGACACTGCAGATCCTCCAAATTCACGACGTTTTTATTCAGAAAACTTAGAACTTTCCTCTTTTCTTCACCTTTGACGTATATTTTTTCAAAATTTTTGAGAAGTCTTGTTAGTTCTATTTGAAAATCGTGAAAGTTTACTAAACCAGAAGACCAGGATATTCTGTGTTTGTCAATTTCTACAACATTGTCGAACTCCGCTAAATCAAACAATTAATATTCCTCAAAACCCACCTCAAGACGAAGATATCCGTTTTTAAGAAGGTTCCAGGGTGTAGTTGCATTTGCAGCCAAATCAGGTGTTAAATCGAAAGCGAACAGACAAAAACCGTGTGGGTATTCTTCACGCTTTATTGCATTACCATCATCGAGAAAATGAATTCCTGACCCCGAGAATAATGAGTGGTAAGCTTGAACAAATGTTCCATTTTTTGTGAAATCAGGCTGAAGAGGTTTTGAAGGGATTTGTTGGCCGTCAATGTATAGAGAGAAATAATTGATTTTATAATTATTAAAATTAAAGGGGTTCGCTGCATAATGACCGTTAAAGGCTCTATTTGATACAAAGCCTACAATACAGCGTTTCGGTAACTGACCCAGAAACACATTATCTAAAGATTTTCTTTGCAATCCTGACGGAATGGTTAAAACTTCAACGTCAGTTCGCGTAATTGGGTATTTGGCTGATGTAGTTTCCAAAGTTTTGGTATGTACTAATAGTATGGATGGGTTTATTTTCATTTTTCTTACGAGCACACTGGCATAACTAATTTTCACTTTGAATGTAGATTCCTCGGCGGCCATTAAATTGAAAGAATCTCTGGATCTTATAAACTTAGCCTTCATTTCAACACCGTTGATCAGAAATTTTTCTTGGTTAAATAAATCTGAATGCACGTGACCCAGCATTTCAACCTGTTTACTTGCGGCCGTAAAAAATTGACGTTTTACAAGACCTGCATTAGCAGCAGTGGTGGCATCCATTTGACCGGCCGTGTCGGTGTACCATAATGAACAAATTAAATGGGATGATTGAGCACCGTCGCCGTAGTTCAGTAAAGTCTCGATATAAGAACGGTATGCATATGTATTATTTGGAGGACTTACTAATTTTTGATTCAAATACACCTCAACTTGATTAAACATGGAATGCATCCAGTTATTAACAGGTCCCACAAAGTCTTTATCGGTTAATGCCGTATCATCTTGCTTAACAATTTTAGCTGTGATATATAACATGGTTTGACTTAAATCAATGTAATCGTTTCCATTTCCAGGGATAATAAATTCCATGGGTGCATCGTAATTAAACGAAGAAAGAGGTTTGTAAAAAATCCACTGCCCATTTTTAATACTCGTTTGTGTAGCAGGTAAAGCAAAACAAATCTAATTCGGATTTGACGCACTCACAAGAGTGTGCATGCAAAAACGCCATTGATGAAAGAAAAACTAATCCTTGTTAAAAATATCAGAGTGGGAAAACTTGTTTGGATTCTTCTTTGCAATTTTTCTTGTAGACTGACCGTGATTAAGTACGCGTTGTTTTTTATATCCTGAACCCTCCATTAAAGTATCTATTTGTCGATCGGCTTTACGTTTGAGACTTTTTCCGGCTTCCTGTAGACGATTGTGAAATGCTTCTTTTACTGGACGGTTTTCAACAACGTCCCCCAAAATGTTGGCGCCAGCCCTTAATGCCTCTTTCCCAACAACTCGCGCTCCTGTTTTAAAAAGAGGTAAAATACTACGGTATATTCCACCAAGAAAGCTGCCTACCCCATGACCCTTTTGGTAAGCAGAACCTCTGTAAAGAGCTCCAATTCCGTGACCAGCTTGATCAGCGTAGTACCTTTGATAAGGACAATCCATAGCATCTATTGTATTCTCTTAAAATATAGTTTTAAACTCAACGTACCCAACTCGAATGGCATCACGACATCTGTCTCTGTTCTTAGAATATAGAGTCTTTGTGACATCCGTAATTATAATTATCAGCCGTAACATTAACAATACGTAGAAGCGGGGCCAAGGTATCACCCACCAGCTGAGGCTCCACGATATCACAGTAAATAAACATTTGCGATGGTAAACCGACCCAGATATTCGCAGGGTGGTTGGGTACAGGATTTTCAACTATATTTGTATCAGGTTTATAACCAAGCTGCAATGCAAGACTTTGCGAAAATCCTAACATCGTCAATAAATACACCTTAATTTCAACAGACACTCGTTTTGTTAAGTTGTATTGAAAATGTAACATTTTTTTTAATATTTCGTGCGTGTTAATTTCGGTAATTATCTGATCAATGCTTTCATAGTTACCATGTTGAATACAGATCACATGCCAGTCATTATATTTATAATAAATCTGTTCGCGGCTATCTCTAAAATATGCATTAGCGTTCTCCAGGACGACTTTTTTCAACTCAGTATATATTTCTTCTACACTTTGCTCTTCCGGTGTTTCTAATCGATAATAGATAAGATTTTCTGAAGCTGTTACAGCCAAAAATGAGCATGGATATTGTACTTCGGCAATCCCCGTAACCCACTGTCCTAGAAGATTTATTCGTTTAGGTAGTTGTGTTGTGAAATGAGCTGTCGTATTATTTGGAAAATAATTCATGGAACTATTACTCAACAAAGTTATATAAAATTCGTCGTCGGTGTTCATAGTTGTTGTAGGTCGACTGCAGGAATCCACGAATTGAACGTATCTTTATAATTTTTCCACTTTACGAAATACTCCTTGCGGCGACCTCGGCCTCTTTCTTTTAACACTTGTTCAACTTTAAACAGAGCCTTATTATCTAAAGTTACAGGTTGTAATTCTTCTTCGTAAAAAACACCCTCTATGGGGTCGTTATTCAAATCAACTATTTTGTACACAGGTGGTTTCCTATTAATCACTTGTTTTATTATAAAAATTTCCCCTCTCCAGTTTGTTTCATATCCTTTCTCAAACGTATGCTTACTTCTGGTGATTCTCACGTGTTGATTAACTTAATACTTTGGTTTTCTGCTAAGTCCCAGTCCATTTTTATACAGATTGTTCCACACTTCAAGTACGTTACCACTATTTACATCCAAAGGTGCCATCTTAATAGTAGAGTGATAGCGACTGTTATACGAAACCAGTAAATTTTGTAAGACTTCCAAGTACCTGTATGAGTTAACGTATGTAAAATAACGCCACATTAGGGTTTTTAATGTTCTATTGAATCGTTCAACGATCGAAGCTTTAACATCAGGATTTTGCGTGACGTAACAATTTATATCATACTGTTTGAAAAATTTCTGCACAGCTTTAGCAACAAATTCTTTTCCTTTATCAGTTTGTAGATTTAACGGGGTGTTATCAGCTTCAGTAAATATTTCTCGAAACGCTTTTATTACTGTTTCGGCAGTTTTAAATTTAAGAGGTCTGGCCCAAGCCTTTTTACTAAACACGTCAATTACTGCGAGTATGAAATTATTTCCATCATTATATTCAGCTAAGCTTCGCATGTCACAAAGGTCGGCCTGCCACAATTAGAAAATGTTACTAACAACGTATTTGTTTCTAGGAAATTTTTTCCTAACAGCTTTGTGAATAGTATATGAATCTTGTTGTTTTAGCCAGTCTTCTACTTCTAACCTAGAGTGGTTATTTCTCACAGAAGAGATTAACGAGTTTGCACCCGAAAATCCTGATGGATTTGATAGGTTATATTAAACATCGTTCAAAATCATCGAAATATTTTTAAAGTTTAAGACGTTCCCAGTCCAAAATTGCAGCTGTTTTTGAAGTTGATGGACGCTTCCTCAGAGATGATTTTCTGCTTGATCCTGTTGGCTGTGACTTCCGTGTCCATGTTTTTCTGGATGTAACTTTTTGTTGTGGTATTGAGGACTTCAATTTAGATACTAATTCGGATTCGGTGTTATCAGAGTCCACTTCATAATTCGGTTGTTTATTCCTTCTCGATGTTTTTATGGCTGTACCTTTTTGCTGTGGTATTGAGGATTTCAATTTAGATACCAAATCGGCTTCGGTTTTATCAACTTCCACTTCATATTTCCATGAGTCGTCAAAACTGGTCTGTCACACTCGGTTATTTAGGATGTATTGTAGATAAAATATCGATGTTTGAAGTAGATTTACTGTTTGTTTCTATTGGTATTTTAATTGATTGTCGTGATTGTTTAGTGAAATGAAGGTACCTTTGTAACACCTGATTGTACTTCAGCCATTTATCGTGATCGGTTAATTTGGATTTTAAAACTTTATGAATTTCCTTATCAAGTTGTGATAATATATTTTTCTCACTACCCTCATCAGACTTAAAACGTTGAGCCAGTTCGGGTGGGACTACCAACATCTTGGTGGCATATTCCATCTTGCTTACTTAAAAATAGAACTCAATGCACCAGTAATTAATGGGGCCATAATCAATGGCAAAAATGCTCCACCTTGTTGCACCAGTATTTTTCCCTTTTTCTTTATAGGCTCCCCGGCTTTGACTAATTTCCTAAGAACATTTTTATGGCGCATAAGTTTCGACTTTTTGTTAGCCGATAAAGGTATTTTTCCCTTTAAAGTGTTATATACACATTCAAAACCAGGGTGTAAGATTAACGTGAATCCTGAAATATTAAAAGTACTAATAGAGGGAGAGGATTATAACAGGTATATTAGAGCTTAGAATAGAATAGGTGCGATATGCATTGTTCCTGGCATTTACATATGATAAATTTCTATTTGATGTACCGCAAAGTTACATAAGTAACTAAGACTAATAGTTTTTTGACTCAAGACTCTAAAGATAGATACAGAAAATTGCACCAAACCGCAGAAATTTGGCGCAGGTAGTTTTGGTACTACATTGTATAGTGTGTTGCAGGATTGACTTTGCGATAGGTGTAACGAATCAAAAATTTGTTAGTACGACTTTCGTCTTTTGCAATGTATGCTTGCTTGGTATAAAATTGATTTTTACCAAATTTCAGTTCAGATGAGATCCAGTTGGCAGAGCTACTTTAAGAAGAATATAAATGATCGTATGTAAAATGGTCTCTTTGGTAACTTTACGTGAAAATTGTATCAAAATAAAATGTTCCAAGTTAAAAATTATCACGATATACCGAGTTTCATTAAATTTTGATTACAAAAATTGGATATTAATTAAAAAATTATATAAATAGTTTCGCACCTACACTAGGACATAATTCCACCCTTCTTCTAAATTCTTGGTAACTATTTTTTTAATGGTTAAGGTGAAAAGTAAAATTTTTCTTTTTAATGAAAATATAAAACTGCATATCGCTTTCATTTTTAATTTCAAATATTTTATTCTAATAAAATGTTCACATAAAGTTTACAGAAAGACCACTTTAGTTACAATAATTTATTTTCTTCTTAAGGTAACTCTGCCTGCTGGCTCCCATCTGTACTGTAATTTGGTAAAAATCAATTTTACACCAAGCAGACCTAGACTGCAAAAGATGAAAGCTGTAAATCATTTTTTTCTATTCATTACATCTATTGCAAAGGTAATCTAGGGACACTGTATAGTTACTCACTAATACTTGCCTCTAAATGTAGTCATATATTGGTTTGTGTATTAATATTGTACACTCATGTAAATCGTAGGAATGAGGGTCAAAATCGCTCTTCTTTCATTTACACTGAATTTTAACACATTAAAGTTATTATTTAAAATAGGAAGCTCCGCTGAATAAGTCAAAATAAAACAAAACAAACTTGTCACATTAGATAATGTATTTTTTTAACTGAGTGTGCCAGTTCTTACAGACCTACCTTCAATGCTGCGCGAAGTGCATCTTTTTCTAATGTTTCATGTCGATTGCTATATTAAACTGTAAAGTTAAGCACATTAAAGTGTTTCTTGGTATTAAAATACCTAGTAGTTTGTGTTCGAATTTTGTTTTACATTTTAAATATTTCATTGTCTTCTGCCTCTTCTAAAATTGATTTCGAATAACTAGTTGCTTATTTTCTTGTCTAAGTGTAGTCAGTAACACAAAGATGTAAATTTATCTTATTTCTAAGTGTTACCACTGTTAACATTTCTGCACCTTATGCTTTTTTTCTAATAATCAACGGCTTTATAGAAAATTTCCTCTGTCCATAACATTTCCTAATAATAATAATAGATAATAAAATTTGTATAACAATAGGTACTGTGGTATATACTGTAATGATGCCCATAACTAATATAAGGCTTTAGTAAAAATATAAATAATAAATAGAGCAAAGCACCACAATCTATAAATATTAAGTAGATTCAATCAAGAATTTTGTGTCAATCTCAGAGCTAAAGAAAATGATGTAATTATTATTAGCTAAATAAACGATTTATTGCTTTTTGTATTTTATTTATTTGCAATAATTTATGGCAAAACTCCCGTGTAACATAAGAAAAACTTTAATCTCAGTTCTAGGTTCAACAAAAAACTTTGTAATACAAATACTTTCGTGTATGACAAATTAACCAGTGTAGTATGGCAAACGCTCAAATTCGTTCTGACAGCTTTTTAACCTCAAACTTGACTGCAACAACAAATGAACAAGAAATCAGCGTAATTTGAATTTAAAAACACCAAAAATGGCAAGAATACATTAGATAAATACTGCGAATTATGTGACGTAGCTTCCGGCTAACTTTGTATTGTTTCAGATGACGCAAACCGACGCTCTGATCTTCTATTGTTTTATTTCCGGTAATGTCGCAACAAATTAACCAGTGTAGTATGGCAAACGCTCAAATTCGTTCTGACAGCTTTTTAACCTCAAAATTGACTGCAACAACAAATGAACAAGAAATCATGGTAATTTGAATTTAAAAACACCAAAAATGGCAAGAATACATTAGATAAATACTGCGAATTATGTGACGTAGCTTCCGGCTAACCTTGTATTGTTTCAGATGACGCAAACCGACGCTCTGATCTTCTATTGTTTTATTTTCGGTAATGTCGCAAACTCAGTTCAAAATCATAATTTAAGGGAGGCTACCTCGATAATTCCAATCTGGGTGGATCTGGGCAGCTGGAATCACGTTCAACCCCTCGGGCAATGTCCAATCTTAAAGAACCCCACGGTTTATGGGGCTTCGGCAACGATTTCCTGTGGAATCCTACCTTAAACGGAGAGCTTCATACGCTGGATACATTTTCTAGTGGCTCCACGGCAATTACACACCTGGGAATGCTTGTTGGTTCCAGTTTCTATACCCAGACACTACTGAAGGTATTCTCTGATGCCAATTTTCTTCTCCCAAATGATAGTTACTTCTGCTCATATCAAGTGCATTTGTTAGTGTAAAATACTGACTATCTTGCAATAAATAAAATATTTAATTCTGCGCTCATTTTGAAATTATTTATTTTCGTGTTAATTAGGCAACCAGAAATGCTGTGGGTAGTAAACCAATACAATACAATAGCTGGCCATAGACACACATTCAAAACCGCCACGAATGTAGTTTTTCATAGCGGTTTTAAACGTGTGTCTATGCCCAGCTATTAATTAATAATTAAGGTATTTGAGATTTATTTAGCGAAAGTGGCCATGCATACACTCATTACTATTTACTGTCTTGTGTAATACTATATTAATAATATGATTAATAACGAAAACGAAAAGATAAATAGAAAACAAGAAAAGACACAAATAAAACAAGATAATAAAAACAAATAGAAACACAAAAAACACGTATTACGTAAGGAAACTAAATAAAAACAAATGACAAGAGGAAAAGACAACGAACAACAAAGAAAAACAACACTGGGTTGAAAGTAGGAATCGCGACTAATAAGTACGATAAGAAAAGATAACAAGCTACGATGTTTCCACTATAGAAAAACGTGATCGTAATTCGTATTACTTCAACAGGAAATCCCCAAATCGGGAAAACGTTCATAAAACAAAACAACGACCACATAGGTGTTAATCGGCAACAAGATAATGCCAAAAGGCTTCAATCGCAACGAAAACAATACCGAAAGGGCTTCAGCGGGAAAAACAAAACTTTACGTTATGGGTCAAATCTGTTTCATGCTAAAACAAGGCCACACTTTACGGTCTCCCAAAAGCTGTTTTATGCCAAAACAAGGCCCACGTTGGGGGCGCCAAAAAGCCTGTTACAGCTCAAAACAACTTTTACGACCTTAAAGCACTTTGGGGTTAGTAGTAGTAGTTGTTGTGGGGAGACTAATGTCAAGCAAATACTAATACTATAATCCCCAAAGTGCTTTAAGGTCGTAAAAGTCGTTTTGAGCAGTAACAGGCTGTAACACTTTGGGGATAGTCTAAATGGGTCGTTAGGACAAGATAACCTTTAAAAAAAGGCAAAACGCTAATCACGCCTCAACTTGCTGTAACAAATGGTTGAGCGATTATTGGTTCAGGAAGCGGGGGGGGGGGGGGGTACGGATCAACATGACGTAATTTAAAGCAAGATTTTGTGCGATGTTCCGACTGCTTGGGAACCTACCTTTGCTGGTCTGTTAGCTTCACCGGTCAGCTCACAATTAATAAATCTAAGAAAGTATAACATATGTATATCAACACCTATAAGTATTATAAATAAACTCCAGGGAGTTAAAAACGAATATAAAGCTATTAACATTTAAGTATGCCGTTAAATGTTTGACATGAATAGATGTAAAGGGTGTTAGTAACTCTAAACCTATATATGGCAATTCGGGTGAAAACTCTGAAGCTGCAGAATTGAGATATTGCGATTACAATGAGACGTAAAGGCTAACGACTTTTTAACCAAGCCAGCCGTTAAACTCGCAAGTTTATCGTCTTATTTCCAAACACTGCACTCCCAAAATGTAATGCGATCCGAGTGTAAAGGTAACTGGTGCACCTATAACAAATGTGGTACAATCTTTGAAATTAAAAATGAAAACCAGCGGGCCGAAAACGTAACACTTTTTGAGAGATTAAGGTCATTGTAATTTTGAAGTACTTCAAACATTTTTGTATTGGTAGACCAATTTTTTAAAAAACCGCTGTTACTCCTGACTTACCTTACTTAAAATTTAATAAATGAATTCTATTTTCTGTTTCTTTGACTAGTTGTCATTCCGGATGCTGCAGCACACGAACTCCAAAAGTGAATAATTTATCAGGATAATTTTTGTGTAAAATATTAATTCAAAGAACTAACAAACTTTGGACAAGATTGATCCTTTTTCTTTGTATGTATTTCTCAATTTATATTCCCGTCACCATAATAGACGTTAAGCGATCACCTAACAACGCTGTTAAATTGGTATAGTGTGTACACTCGCGGACATTCGAAACTGGGGCAATAAATCAATTAACAAGGGAGTTAGAAAAATATAAAGTAGATATATTAGCAATTCAGGAAAGGAAACAACTGGGAAATGATACATGTGAAGCAGAAGGATATATATTTTTTTAAGAGTGAAGAAAAAACAGAAGGCTGGGGATGGGATTCATGGTGGGTAACAGGCTAAGAAATAAGAATAAACTTTACACCAATTACGGAAAGAATATGTTGGCTAAGATTACAGGGAAAGTACAAAAAAAGACTTATTAATTTACACGCTCCAATTTAAGAAAAGCAAATTGAGGTAAAAGAACAGTTTTATGAAATGTAGATAGAATATATGGCGAAATATCAAACTATGATGTAAAAATAGTACTGGGAAACTGCAACACTACAATAGAGGGGAAAACAATATAGCAACTGTGTGACGCTTCACCCCTTTATTAATGGCGCCAAAATTTACAGATCGTTAGCTCAAGTCGGAGAAATAAATAAATAAGTTCAAATATATAATAGTTTAGTAATAACACCAGGTAATGTCAAAAATAAGTATAATCTTTGTAACTAAGTACATTAAAATCGAAATGAATTGTATATTACAAACTCAAATTAAAGTTTCCTTAAAACGCTGTAGTTTTTCCTGGTTCCGACCGCAACCCAAATTGCGGTGATGATTGGCGGGGCCAGCGAAGAATAGCTGCTACGACGCACGTCATGTCTGGCCGTTCAAGAACCCAGATGATTGAAGGCCCGGTTGGAGAAATACGTCCGCCGCTTCGCTAGAGAATGACCCTTGCAGTCTTCGTGCCGTGACCATAATTTGCAGTTGAAGTTTGCATCCGCTGAAATCTCAGCCAGTTTATTTAGTAAATATCGGTTTACCTAACGATTGCCTTAGGTTTTAAAGCTTGCAGGAAAGTCCAGAAATACCGTTGTCACCAAATACGTAATTCAGGAAGCGGTTGTAGTTGTGATCCTCGCCGATAAATAGTCGTCAGTGTTCCGCTGATAAGCTGAGCTCTAACATTAGCGGGACCGGGAACTTGATATCGCGGAGCGACCGCTGCAGCTTCGAGCAGGTGTTTTTGGGCGTTGTCCAGCTATCCCTCGGGCCAGTCGGAATCTCTTCAATCTCTAGGTAGCGGCTGCGGGCTGGTAATGCGGAACCTCTGCGGGTTTGAGCGTTAATAGCACGGTGAAATCTGGTTAATTGCGACCTTATTATGTCGCGCTTAAATATGTTTTCAGGAATTCTTTGTGCACGGATAAATGCAGGCGGTTTGGTCGGAAAAATAACAGGTAATTTTCGAAGTTGCTTCAGGCTGACAGTAGGCGCTGCCACTTCTTTTAGTACCTTCAGGATGCGGATTTTTTCTGCGAGCCAGTAGGAGCTGACAAAACAGAAAAATAACCATGTTAGGAGGAATCAGGATTCAGAACGGGACAGGTCAGGTAATTGCAAGATGTCGCAAGATTAAAGATGTCAAGATGTCGGACTGGTGATGTAGCTTCCTTATATGTGTTTTTCGGCACCTTATCAGTCCATCCGGCGGCGGTTCCCAATGGAAAGGAAAAACGACTCTATCGGTACTTTTGCTCAGCTTGGCGCATTGCGAATGGGAATGCGTTGTCGCCTTTTCATGTGGCGAACAGATTCAACGTTTGATAAAGCGCTGAATTAAACTACCATACTTTTAAAGTACAATAATAATTTAATTACAGGGCGAAACGTTACAACTGACCATAGGAAAACACAGAATGCACTTAGAAACAAATGAAAATGAACGGCTAGTCATATATTTTGCAATGAGTAGAAACATGAATCAAAAGCACGGTGTACCAGCATAACAAAATATATAAAGGCACCTGGACATCGCCCAATGGTAAGACGGTCAACCAGATTGACCATGTTCTAACAAAAAGTAAAAGCAAACAATCTATAAAAGATGTAATAACTTATCAAGAACCACATACATATAGTGATCATTACGTAGTAGGGATAAGACTAACACGGCTAATAACCTGCAACAATGTCTCAACACAAAGGAAAACAAACACAGCTAAAAGAATAAACCTGCAGAGCTATACCAAAAGGGTAAAAATACAAAAAATATGTAGCGGAAAGATTAGAAGCAGACAAGGAAACCGAAAGTACAGAGAAAAAAGCAAAAATAATAAAAACAGTTGTAAAGAGTGCAGTGAGTAAACAGGAGGCCAAATAACTGTACAAAAAACAAGAATGGCACGACGCTGAGTGTGAAAAAGAGATACGAGAAAAACGTAAAGCAAGAAATAGAATGATACATGCATCATTTGAAATAAACAAATACAAATACAAAGATAAAGTAAGGAAATGGAAACAATGTACAGAGAAAAAAATGAAATACCAACTGAACGTGCTAGAAGAAAAATATCTTAGTAAAGAGATCAGAGATTGTTATTAGTGAGTAGAAAGATCAAAGACAAAAGTGCTAAGAGACAAACACGGAAAATTAATAGAGGACACAAAAGGAATAACAGAAAGGTGGGCAGAATATTTTCAATAACTCTGTCATATACAAAATAATGAAGATATACAAGAGCAAGAGATAGAAGCTAACAATGTAGAAGAAGAAACCCCTACGAACGAGAAAGTAGTAGAAATAATAAAATAGCCAAGAAATAATAGCTAGCAAGGATTATTGCTGATACACGTAGGTTAGACCGTACATAAATGAATGGTTTAATTCAGAATTCAAACGGTCTGAGAACACAGTATTCGATCACTAAACGGTCCACTGTAATTACCAGTTGACTTCAAAGTACAGTACATGGTCAAAAATAATGTGGGATAAACAGATAAGCTCCAATAGTCTCTATCGGGAAACATGGTTGCAGATGTGTAACGTTTACAGTTAGTCGGTACATTATTATTGTTCAACTTGTACGATGGCGTTCATGAACGATGTTGCTTTAAAGAGTAGTTGCAAGTGTAGATATTTTACGTTTTCCCTGTTTCAAACTATGCTCGCTGACAGATTTATCTCCGACCTGCTGAAAGTCGGCTTGGTTGTAACGATTAAAAGGTGACAGTCATTTAGAGCGTGGCTATTCCTATAAATGTGAAGTGCAAGAAGTGCTTTCACTCGGTCAGGCAACCTTCTATTCACCACTTATGAATTTGCGGTACATATTTAGCATCGATTGAAAAACAATGGAAAAAGTTGACATTTTCTATATGCGATGATGCGACTGCTGACGATGTTTAGAACTATCGTCCTTGGCATAACAAAACTGCAAAATCATTTTCGTAAGAAAATTATAAGGCACACATTTTTTCTAGCTGCAATTCACTAAGTGATTTTAGAAGGGCGAACTGTATATTTTTAAATGCCCTGTTTACGAGCGAAAATAAACGTGACTAATTCTGAACCATTGCAATTAATTTAAAAGATCGTAGAACAATGTAGAAGCAAAAATTTACAGAAGTTGCAATTAATGCATTGAAAATTAATTTTGTTAGTTTTCAAGTCTGGCATAAAATTTGCAAAATCTGAAAAATTTAGAAGAGATAGAAATAAAAAAGTTTTAAAATTGTTGACATCTATATTATTATTCTTTATTATAGCCGCGCGCAATGTTATTGCGAAGTTCTACTGCATAGCAGATCACTAATAAATAGTACGCACTAGTACGCAGAGTCTTGAACCTTTTCAGCATATTGTACACTTTAATGTTAATTTGCAATTAGATAAAGGTGTTGAATTCGATATTGCATTAAAAAAATTTTATATAACTTTAAAAGATGTATTGCTTATATGAGTCATTCTTATTATTACATTTATTAGCTGTTTTAAAGGAGTTCTGAGAATTGCAGGCCATCCGACCGGCGGCTCCACATTATTGTTCATAGTTTATTTTGTTTACTTATGAAACGGGCTTTAATAGCAAATATAAGAACTGGAGCGAAGATTTTATTAGGAGGAACGGGGCAATGTGAAAAAAGGATTTGAGTTGTTTAGTCGATATGTATCTTTAGTTTTGTGTTAATTGTTCAATATAAATATTTTAAAAGGATTTGTTATTTGGCCAGCTTTTACATTGTCTAAACTAAGTAACTTTTCATTTTCCGTACATACAGGTAGGGTGACCACCTATCAGGGTTTCACCCGGAGTCTCAGGGTTTCTATACCGTGTCTCCGGGCTCCGGGTTTTGTAATAATTTCTCCGAGTTACACTAATCATACCTCTATAATAATCCAGAACATTCCCAAGGCGACAACATTTCCACTCGCGGCCTATGTGCAGTAGCTACAATGGGCGTGTTCTTGATATTGGCGGTTGCACAGCAGCGTTGCCAGACCTGGTACAATTCTATGAATGTGGTACATTTTGAAACCGTTTGTACAAAAGTACATTTTTAATATTTGTGGTACATTTTCATCCTCATTTATTAGACGAAACTCTCAAAAATAAATTAGCAGATCAGCCAGGCAAAGCGGAATTGGTAGACAAAATCCGGCGTCAATCTTATTTATTTCGTACAGTATCCTCATTTAATACCAAATCTCAAGGAAGGGGAAACTGCAAGTGAAGCAAGAGAACTGGTTCGAATTAAATACTTTTAAAAACTCAGCTAATGAAAAGACATTTGGTAACTACATGAATTCGCGTTTAATATTTTGTCATTGCCACACACCAGCGCAGCGCTTCTGCTGAAAGAATTTTCTTGGTATTAAATTTAATAAAAACAAAAACTAGATATAGCCTATTGCACGAAACGTGCAACTCTTTATTAATGGCTAAATCTTTATTGGGCGAGATTCTTGTAAATTTATAATCGTTAGCAAGTAACACGTGAAAACGCGCATGCATTCAGTCTGGCAACCCTGCATATTCTGACCGGAGTGGTGCTGAACGGTTTGTTTACATCTGGGTGACCTAAACTGCACGTTTGCCGTTTACTACCTGGACAAACTAAATGTAATAGGAGGACAAGATCCTTATGCATTAAACAGCAAGGATTTTGACATGTTCCTGGATAACCTACCCCAAATAACAAAAGAAGTTTTAACAGACTTCTTAATCTTCCGGGTGAGTCGAGTTACTCAACGTGAACTTACGGCATACAAAAGCCTTGATGCCTTTGCCCACTTAGTGGATGGATTCGGGACATTAGAGCAAAACAATTCAATAACTGTTGTGTGTTGGAAAAGGTAAAACTAAGTATTTTCACAAAAGCGATAAAACAACATTAAATATTTATGTTTTAGGTTAAGCATTCACAACGGGTGAACGAACCTGCCCTAAATAATATTAATAATAATAATAATAATAATAATAATAATAATAATAATAAAGTATTTATTTTGGTGAAAGGTAGATGTTATACAGAACACAATTAGAAGTAATATATAGATTATTCACACCAAAATCACAAGGTTCAGTTCAGTTAAACTGTTTTTCAACTAAACCTTGAAATTATAGATGACCAGTTATATACAACTAATGCCTACATTAAAATGTGTGGCTGATATTATCTGATAAGGGGCAGATTATCTCAAGCCACTGCAACTGCATTGCTGGCTTAGGCGAAGCTTGCACGCATATACTTTTTGCCCTTGAATTTGCCACCAAAGAAACAGAATCAGTGACGGATGTCCTCGCATATTGGACAGGTCCGAAGTCAAAGAAGCACTTTTATAAGAAAATTGAAGATGTTGACTTTCCCACAAGAACAACAAAACCCAGTGTAAAAATAGGTCCTCAAAGCCAAAGTCGACATATTCCAAATTTGACCAGGACTGAAATTCTGAAGTTTCTACAGGACTATAAATCTGACGGGTTCATTTCAACTCTGAAATGTTTTTATTTTGAGGAAGACAAATCAGATATAAGTAATATTAGGTTGGTAAATTATTTCAGTGATAATTTAAGAAACGAAAGTCTGAATAATTTACAGACGATGTGTAAAAGTTTGGAAATTAAGATTAATCATGAATTGGCCACAAAAATTGAAGTAGAAACACGTCAACAAAGCAACTGTAAAATGTGGTATTTGCTACGAGCTGAGCGTATCACAGCTTCCAATTTTCAGGCCGTCTGTAGTACACGCATCGAAAAGCCCTCTGTCTCCCTTTTGAAAAGGCTGTGTTATCCTCACTTGTATAAACGTACTTTCAAAGCTGGTGAGTCATTTATAAACGCAACCTAAACTCTATGTAACTGTTAAATTTTGTAGGAATATATGGATGTGACCACAAAAAAATGGTTCTTGGTGATTTTGAGAAACCTCATAAGACACTTCACCTCAACTCATTTGTATCCAGTTGCGATTTATTTATAAATAAAGAGTATCCCTACTTTGCTGCAACGCCAGATATAATTTTAAATTGTAATATTTGCGGACAGGGATGTGTTGAGGTAAAGTGCCCATACTGTGCTAAAGACAAGTCAGTTAGCCAATTAATTAAAATTTAAAAAAACATGTCTTAGCACAAAAACGGAGCTAAAATTGGACAAAAGGCATCCATATTTTTTTCAAATTCAAATGCAGATGGCTTTGACCAGGACAACGTTTTGCGTTTTTGTCATGTGAAGCATGTGCTATTGCATTGCAATTTCACAGAAAAGTTGTTTTTCCTGAGTTCTATGCCAAGTATTTCACTGAGCCAAAAGAAAAACAACAAATTGAAATGCCATCTATGATCACTGGTTTGGATTCAAGTTATAGTGACATCGCCATGGATATGCCATCTACGAGTGGTGGTCCAAGTTCAGATGACATCCCCATGGACATGCGAGCTATAGGTGTTGGTTCATTTTCCAGTGACATCGTAATAGGCACCGATGATGAAGAGGTTTGTATTTTTGTGAATTATATGTTACAATGTTATGTACCTATTTTCATTATGGATTGCAGCTATGGTGCCACTGTAGGAAATCAGACGACGGCGAACAAATGGTAAAATGTTCTGACAGAAAATGTAAAATAAAATGGTACCATTCAGCATGCCTACAATTTAAAAAAATCCTAAAGGAAAGTGGTTATGTGAACTCTGTAAATATAAATAGAATTATTTTGTTATTCTGTGTTGATAGAATTTGTAAATATGTTGATTGTTTATTTAGCTTAAATGGGTTCGAAATATCCTTTATACTTTATCCATTGCAATTCTTTTTCATACTTAATTTAGACATTAGTTATTCTGTTATTATGTACTGAAAGAATATGTAAATATTTTGATTGTTTATGTACCTTAAATAGCTCCAAATATCCGTTATGCTTTATGCATTAAAATTATTTTTCATACTTAATTTAGACATTAATTATTCTTTTATGTTGTGTAGACAGCATGTGTAATTTTATTGATTGTTAATGTAGCTTACATAGTTTCGAAATAGCCTTATGTTTCTTATCATATAGGTACTATTTAATAATTTTTGCTATGTGATATTGTAATTTTGCTTTTTATTAATTGGCCACATGCAGGAAAAGATAATGAAATAATTTTACATTATATAATAAATGGTGGTGGATAGTATTAACTAACGTCATATGACAGATTCTTTGTGTTTTAAAGTGTGAAAATTGCTGTTGCTATTGATTTTGTTAAATCTGTTATTTTGTTATTGCTATTGTTATTGTCGCTACTTTTGTGTGTGTGCTTAATTCTGTTTTGAAATGCGCCATACCATAATGTTGAGTACGCCATTTATCACGAAACTCGTTTTTTGTAGATACCGCCTTCTTGCTTATGACGGCAGAATGAGTAGTTACTGAGAATAGGGCACATGTTCATAGGAACTTTTTTGCTTGAAATGATCTCAAGAACATGCTCCGTAAGTGCCGGGAGAACTTTGCGAGACAGCCTGTATATATAATAGATTCTGAAATGGCAACTACTGAAAGGTTAAGTAATTCAACAAATTCTGGTTGCATTGCACCAATAATGTGTCAGTTAGGCGATCCCGGTTTGCTCTTGAATGACAGAGATAGTATTGATAAATGGCTACAAAATCGTTGATATTTTAACTTTCTCTTATGGAAAATAGTATTTAAACGTTTTCTAAGACATGGAATTGCAATGTTTCGTACAATCTTAGGCAACCTGTATATAAAAATGTTGATTGTAAACAAAATAGTATATTGTTTTATTGAATTAAAAGTGTCACTTTGTTTGAGAAGTAATTATTTGAATTATATATTAACGCAAAAATTGCAAGTCAAACAGAGCCACTTTTAATCCAAATAATGCATACTATTTTTTCTGCAACCTAGAAAAGTACAAAATTCAAAATTTTATATGATTGCTTTTGACGTTACTCATTTAAAAATCATTATGACAAATGCATCCATAGCCGACCAGTTAGACCTTAATTTTAGTTCATACAAAGTAATAGCTATTTATGTACGAAATTAAGGACTTCTTTGGGTGAGCCAACCTTAATAAAACATTGAAATTGTATATTATATACATATAATGGCGTATTTCGAAATTGTCAAAATCTAAAAAGTGCTATTTTTCGGAAATTAAGTAAATGTATATATATATATATATATAAAGATAGTCCCTCTCACAGCTTGTGTGGTTACATACACAGTAAAATGTTTGACTGGGATAGGGTTTGGAAAAACTCCAATCTCAGTGCTACGCACAGGTACCAAGCTTTAATGGTTAGATTGAATTAAAACCACTTGTATGTTTCGCCTGACGTTTCGTTTTTATTCAAAACTTTATCAAAAGCTAACACCTTGTGGACCAAAACACATGTTTTATTAAAAGCATGTGTAGATATTCAAATTTGAACAAATTCATAAACAGGGGCAGTAGGCCACCAAGATTACAGACCTGGGCTGCACATGATATAAATACACTTAGTCATACATCTAGTCAATTACACATTAAAAATTACTAGCACATTTAAAATTTGATTTACAATAATTTTATTAGCTATTTGGCCAACATGGCCGTCAAAAAATTATTGTAAATCAAATTTTAAATGTGCTAGTAATTTTTAATGTGTAATTGACTAGATGTATGACTAAGTGTATTTATATCATGTGCAGCCCAGGTCTGTAATCTTGGTGGCCTACTGCCCCTGTTTATGAATTTGTTCAAATTTGAATATCTACACATGCTTTTAATAAAACATGTGTTTTGGTCCACAAGGTGTTAGCTTTTGATAAAGTTTTGAATAAAAACGAAACGTCAGGCGAAACATACAAGTGGTTTTAATTCAATCTAACCATTAAAGCTTGGTACCTGTGCGTAGCACTGAGATTGGAGTTTTTCCAAACCCTATCCCAGTCAAACATTTTACTGTGTATATATATATATATATATATATATTTATTTTTATATTTAATAAGAAAATAATAAGTACATTTTATTGTTACTCTTTTTTCACTTGGGAGTTATCCTGTAATAAAATAATTATTAGGTAATTTCATATGAGTAGAATTGTTCTGCAAATTTTCAAAAACATTGCAAATTAGTTATAGATGTGATAGTTCTCTACAGGAGATAAGATTGAGATGACAAATTGCAATAAAATAGAGAATTAGTTAAATTGCTCAATATATTTAAAATAATGATAGTTAATAAAACATATTATTTTAATATTAAGAACCAAAGTAAATACTTCCAATTAAGAAATGTGTTTGAATACTTTGTAAATATTTGTTAAATATTATTACATCTTTTTGCATTTATTGTATCGTGCAAAAAATTGGGCCAATAATTCGCCTTTGTGACATAGTTGCCCATATTCCAACTTTGAGCGGGTGCAAGCTGGTTTCAACATAAATGTGCAGTCTAATAGGTAATTACCATAAACCATTGGCAATATTGAATCCGTTGTCCAAAATCATGTGGATACAGCTGTTGAACTACCGATACCTTGTACGAGTGCTTTCCATCAAGTTCCATACGAAATTATGTACAAAGAACAATTCTAAGTTTTAGATTTGCTATTTAGGTACCTGCTTATATTCGTACCAGTTTGTGCAGCCAAAATCGCAGGGGATTTATTAGTACTTCTCTCCATTTTAGTTTGAATATCCTTAATCACTTCTTAATAATAATAAAAGCGTCTTGCTAGCTTGTAAAAGGCATAATTATTCATTACAAATCTGAAATAATTTATAGGTTATCTGTTAGTATGTGATATCAGTCTTGAAACTCAAATCATAACTTACCGAAACCATTTCAAAGTAGATAAGCTGGCTCTCAAAATAACTGTTTTTTTTATTAGTGCGTGGTGCGTGTGTTTACAAAACTCCGAAAATAGAAACGTGTACCATGGTACTTTTGATCGTGTAAACACGGCCTGTAGTGTTCTGCATTAAGTGCCCTTGTTGCGCAAAGGACATTGGCATAGATGACCTAAATGTTCTAAAACGTGCAGGTGTACAAAAAAAGGATGAAGAATTTAAATTAGATCATAACCATGGCTACTACTATCAGATACAAATGCAACTCGCTATTACTGGAGTTAATTACTGTGATTTTGTGGTATGGAGTAGTAAAAATTTTTTCCGTGGAAGAATACATTTCAATGGGGTATTTTGGGAAAAAGAAAGCGCTATTGCTATGAAGTTTTTTAACAATGTGATTATGCCGGAACTTCTCAGTAAATATTTCACAAATAAAGCAGTTAAGGATGCTGCAGTTAATACCGATTGGAATGTATTCAAAGAGTCATTAAATGTTAATAATGGTACAAATTTTTGTAATAAAAGTAGTACGTCTAATACGGAAACAAGGACCACTGCTCTCGTAGCCACGCAAACTAAAGATAACAGTATATATTGTTTGTGTAAGGATTCTAATAATGGAACGCCTATGATGGCTTGATGTAATTTGCACTGGTCCGTGGAATGGTTTCATCTGATTTCTGTTAAACATCTGTACCTAATACTGAATGGCATTGCCCTTTATGTAGTATAAGTGAAAGTAATCGTATTTTGTATTATATTGAATTTGGAATATAAAATAAAAGCAAATAAATGTTTTAATCGATTTATTTATCACTTTAATTGCAGTACTGTAAAATAAGCAAATAAAAACATCGTGTTTTTAAAAGCACGCCGGTGCGATATGTGAGAAGCGCAGGTCTATTTTTAAACGATCAAATAATGCATTCCGACTGTCGTATGTCATGTTATAATGTTGCCTTCCGTCATCCATCAAAAGAATCTACAGTAATTAAATTCACTTACATGGCAAATAAATATGACTTAACTATTGATAGAAAATAGATTTGATAACATGAGATAACGTTTTATGGTCAAAATTTATTTAAAAACAATTTAAATTCAAACACATTTAGTAAATTTATTCAGAAAATGTATAATGGTTACAAAAACATTGCCCTTCCATACTTTGACCAAAATGATTTAAAAAGATATTTTTGTCAACTACACTGAAAAAATGGATGTTCAGCACATTGGAAAAGTGATTCTTCCATGCTCACGTAAAACTTTTACATTCGCTGGAAAACTCTCACTTTTCTTAACTTGTAGAACAATCTACTATTAATTCACTAGCGATTTAGGAAGAAAATTAACTCGCTAGCATATAAACATTATAAACAGTTAGTTATGGTTGCTATTATAGAGATAGTAGTAATAATGCCAGTTTAAAGTAACAAAGAAATAATAATTAATCGAGTTATTTAACAATATCAGTAACGGCGTAACTGGAGACTTGAGTTACCGCATTTATACTAGTATTTTTATGACGCCCAACGCCTCAACGGCTTAAACCTGAAAAGAAACACAGATTGCAGGCAGCTGAAACTTATTTCGGTGGCACAAATAATTCTCACATATAAGAGTTAATTCTTTCTGGATTTTTTTTGACTGCGTTCCAACAACGTCGTATTAATTAGGACGGCTTCCAAAGGCAAGCGTTTTCTTTCCACAGACTTTCTGTTTGAAAATATATTTTGTTTAACTTTTCCTTACTGCCAATCTCTAGCGTTCGATTAAAATTTTCCTTAGTGCAACAAAAGTTATTAAATTCGTCCTACATTTTAAATGCGGCATATGCCGCGGGTTTCAGCTAGTTTTGTAATAATGTCTAAAATTAACTTAACCGTCAGTTATATCAATGAAAATAGAATACGTTTCATATAATAGCAGCAAACTTCATGAGCGGCGCGTGCGTATCATGTCTTATTTTTCTTAAATAATTGCATTTTATTTCGAATGAAACCCTTTCATAGTAAAAAGCAAAACTGCTAATTTAGATTCTTTCTAGGTTCAATCGTATTCAACAACAGGAAGAAATATTTAGAAATTTCATATAATTAGATACAGGATTTTTGAGTATTCGTTTTGTTTTTAATCTAATTTCATATGACACTGCAGGTAAGTTACTTTTGTATTACTCGTTCTTTCGTTATTCTTACCTTTTGAGTCAATATTGGTTAGATTTTTCTGTTCAAACCTCGTTATTTGTTGTGTTTGGAGTATTCAAGTGTTTAAATTAATATTATTATTTATGCCTTTATTATTATTTATTCAACTACAAAAACGTTATTGATATTTGCCCAGTATTTGTGACAAAAAAAATTAATAGAAGCGAAAGTTGAATAATAATGACACATTTAAAAAAAACAACAAAACAACACCAGTTCTTTCGACAGTTAATTTAAAAAAAATGGTTTTTGTAACTGCACCTATGATATTACGTATTCAGAGAGTGTACCAGTAGTACCAATAGAAAACTTACTTAATATTTTTTTAAAATGTATATGGCTTTATGGTGTTGAAATTGGCAACCCATAATGTATTTGTTTTGTAAAGAACTATTGATTTTAAGAAAAAACCAAAACGACATAAAAACGGTTTTCTAATACATTTTTAACCAACATTTTTTCTGTTAAGAAGAAAACCTTTTTTTACTCTCGAAGAATCTCAGGGTTTGTATAAATTGAAAGGTGGTCACCCTACATACAGGTTGTCCGAAATCCGTTTTGAACATTAATGAGTGCAACAAGGAAGACATAAACAAAATGAGTAGCAGGACAAAGATAGAATGTAATCATGGCTAGGTAAATTTTTAAACTAAAATTAAGTCAATGAAACAAACAGACACTTCTGTCAAATATTTTATCTGTCATTAAGAGTATGTATAAAGTGAGGTGTAAATATACTATTGTTTATTATTTACATAATTATTTTAATTATTTAAACCTCACTTTATACTCTTAATGATAGATAAAATATTTGACAGAAGTGTTTGTTTGTTTCATTGACTTAATTTTACTTTAAAAGTTTACCTAGCCATGATTACATTTTATCTTTGTCGCACTCATTAATTTCCTATGTTCAAAACGGATTTCGGACAATCTGTATACATAAGTATATGTATTTATATTTTTAAAGACCCCATAAATTTTTTCTATTCCAATCCCTCATTACAATGCCGCGTGGCACAGTTGGGTAGGCGCTAGCCTTGCATTAAGCAAAACCTCGGTTTGAATCCCGCGGAAGTCGGAATTTTTCCGTAGCCTGCGCGATTGGAATCGGGGTCGGTAAGACCATTCACAGTTGTGCACTAAATTAACTGTGCTCTACTCAGAACAACAGACCTAAGAGCTAGACTAACAAGGTCAACACTGTGACGTTAGCTCCGGCCGAAATTATTATTTCTAAGCATTGGAATGCGTTCAAATTTCGTCCCGCTAAAATTTCGTCACATTCACCTAGAAAACATCGCCAAAGCGCGACAAACATGATAACACGGCGTAATCATCGTTCTGCGCCCGCATCGATAGGACGTCGTTCGGCGCATCCCTCCCAAATTTCCAGCACTGATAAGCAGTATTGGTATTGTATAAATAGAAAGCGCCCGCTGTTAGAAGAGCTTGCGTCCACCGTCCCTGACCAGCGTCTCGCTCTAGGTCCTCTGGGACCTAGATCTTGATCCGGTCCGAAACACTTGATTCCTGCAACTAGAAATTCCTGTGAAACCTTCCTGAACGCGCTATAACCAGAATCGTTTTGAGGCTTCGTGATTATCGACCCAAAACGACCTGTTATAAATAAATCTCGAGTTCTGTTAAACTTTCCTGAACACGGTTTAACGAGAATCGTTTATGGCTTTGTGAATATCGACCTAAACCGACTTGTTATAAATCAATCGCGATTTCTGTTAAACTTTCCTGAACTCGTTATAATAAAAATCGTTGATGGCTTCGTGATTATCGACCTAAAACAATTTGTTATAAATTTTTCTCAACCTGTAGAAACGGCTCCTAGTATACAGACTTGTCTTTTCCCTATTTTAAAGCCCCTCTGGAGAAGCTCCTCTTTTGTTGGTCGCCAAAACACGAAACTTATTCGTAAAACCTAAGAAAGCTTCACTCGCCTCTCAGAAAGTTGGTAATTAATTTCATGTAACCCCTGTGAGTACTTTTGCGTCAAAGTAAAAGTTTCGAATCCCGAAATTAACCACGTAAACCTATCTCGAGGTCAAGGTCAACACCGGAAAATGCGCCGAGTAATTTTGTTATAAAAATTTAGAGCTTTACTCACCTAGAGGAACCCTGTTTTATAGAAGTCCTGAGCCTGTCCGTAGTGCTTTAATTTAACAATTACAATCTCCATGGTTTAATTAGCAAATTTGAAGGTTAACACCGTTTCTAGAGAAATTTGATACACTGTTATCTCACTCGCTGAAAGAGACTTTTTCGGCACTGCGGACTAGGTTGGGGCAAGTCAGGCCTTCGCCCCACGTCAATTTATAGTCACAGCCCCCGAAATGAACAAGATTGTACCCGCATTTATTATATTTGGCAATTGTAAATAAAAGTAACTTTAAATTCTTGCGTTTACAATCTTGGCCGCTAGAGGACGTTTGCGCAACTACAATCTCGGTGCGTGTACGATCTGGGTGACCTGCAACCCGTCCAGCCCAAGAAACAAAAGGGGTTGTTTGCCTGCTAGGCGTTCGTCCCTCCAGAAAACACTTCAAGAGCAATTTTTTTGTACCAGATACAGGAAATATTTTTATTATGTTACAATGTAAATAGTTATACCCAAATAAATCCCTTGTATGTTATGTGTACTTTTCTATATACTTGAGAGAGTAAATTGGACCTTGGCATCTGAGCTGCCTGAGAGTAAAAAGTTCATTAACAGTAGTAGTCAATACAGGCTGTTACAACACATCACCAAGACACACACCTTACACAATGGTTGCTGCGCAAGCACCAAAAGCGCGCTCCAACTCTGTATCCCGAATACGGGGCAAGTTGAGCATGGTATCGCCAGATGTCAGCGCATAAAGCGCCAGCCTCTACACGGGAAACTAAATGAGGTTACAGATAATACATACAATCCCGCATTAAGTTTTAGTACAAACAGCTGCCACTAACATCCCAACCATACCAGTGGCCACTACCATTCTGCGAACAAGTGCAGCGCGGCAACGACCTTAACGCTTCGTATAATTATAACGTTTTCTTCATTTTGTATCACCCAAATCCAACTGAACCGCAAAACTCCCACATCCCGAATATCGACCCGTAGGAAGTCTCCAAAGAGCGAATTTCACACAAATATTGATTTTAAGCTTTTTCTGATAATTATAAAGTTTTCCCCATTTTGCACCCTCCAAATCAAACTGGGCAGCAAAACTCCCAGATCCCGAATATCAATCCGTAGAAAGTCTCCAAACAGGGCATTTCACACAAATATTGATTTTAAAATTTTTCTGATAATTATAACGTTTTCTCCATTTTGCATCGGCCAAATCCAACTGGCCCGCAAAACTCCCACATCCCGAGTGTCGATCCGTATAAAGTCTCCAAACAGTGAATTTTATACAAATATTGATTTTAAGGCTTTTCTGACAATTATAACGTTTTCCCCATTTTGCATTTCCCAAATCAAACTGGGCGCAAAACTCCCAGATCCCGAATATCGATCCGTAGAAAGTCTCCAGGCAGCGCTTTTCACACAAATATTGATTTTAAAATTTTTCTGATAATTATAACGTTTTCCCCATTTTACATCCCACAAATCCAACTGGGACGCAAAACTCCCGCATCCCGAATATCGATCCGTATAAAGTCTCCAAACAGCGAATTTCCCACAAATATTGATTTTAAGTTTTTTCTGATAATTATAACGTTTTCCCCATTTTGCATCTTCCAAATCAAACTGGGCCGCAAAACTCCCACATCCCGAATATCGATCCGTAGAAAGTCTCCAAGCAGCGAATTTCACACAAATATTGATTTTAAATTTTTCTGATAATTATAACGTTTCCCCATTTTGCATCCCCCAAATCCAACTGAGCCGCAAAACTCCCACATCCCGAATATCGATCCGTAGAAAGTCTCCAAGCAGCGAATTTCACACAAATATTAACTTTAAGGTTTTTTTTATAATTATAACGTTTTCTCCATTTTGCATCGGCCAAATCCAACTGGCCCGCAAAACTCCCACATCCCGAGTGTCGATCCGTATAAAGTCTCCAAACAGTGAATTTTATACAAATATTGATTTTAAGGCTTTTCTGACAGTTATAACGTTTTCCCCATTTTGCATTTCCCAAATCAAACTGAGCCGCAAAACTTCAACATCCCGAATATCAATCCGTAGAAAGTCTCCAAGCAGCGAATTTCACACAAATATTAATTTTAAGGTTTTTTTTATAATTATAACGTTTTCTCCATTTTGCATCGGCCAAATCCAACTGGCCCGCAAAACTCCCACATCCCGAGTGTCGATCCGTATAAAGTCTCCAAACAGTGAATTTTATACAAATATTGATTTTAAGGCTTTTCTGACAGTTATAACGTTTTCCCCATTTTGCATTTCCCAAATCAAACTGGACGCAAAACTCCCAGATTCCGAATATCGATCCGTAGAAAGTCTCCAAACAGCGCTTTTCACACAAATATTGATTTTAAAATTTTTCTGATAATTATAACGTTTTCCCCATTTTACATCCCACAAATCCAACTGGGACGCAAAACTCCCGCATCCCGAATATCGATCAGTATAAAGTCTCCAAACAGCGAATTTCCCACAAATATTGATTTTAAATTTTTCTGATAATTATAACGTTTCCCCATTTTGCATCCCCCAAATCCAACTGAGCCGCAAAACTCCCACATCCCGAATATCGATCCGTAGAAAGTCTCCAAGCAGCGAATTTCACACAAATATTAACTTTAAGGTTTTTCTGATAATTATAACGTTTTTCCCTATTTTGCAACTGTCAGAATACGGTACTCCAATGGTTCGATCCGGCGCATCTGACGTCATCGTTTCGTGAAGCCGCTAGTAATGAACAGTCGCTGCTTGCGCGTCACTTCGGTCGTGTTTTGTTATATTATTGTATCGATGTGTCAATCTGTTTTTGATTATTGTGTAACTGCAATAAAGTGTTCGCTTGTCCATCGGGGAGTTCTTTATTTCACTGCTAATAGGTTACGGGCATAGGAGCACATATGCCCAAGGGTGGACATTTTTAACCTAAAAAGTAAGTAAAAACCGCGAACTCAAAAACAGTGCCGAGCCGTGATTCATATTGACTTGTGTGCCGGAAGAAATCGTTTTGTCCAAATATGAGTGGTGTAAACGTTACTCGTATTGAAACTTTGAACAAAGACAATTACGACACATGGAAAATTCAAATGGAGGCATTGCTGGTCAAAACCGATGCGTGGGGCTACGTCAACGGGGACATTGCAAGACCAACTTCGGCGGGGAGCGATGGTGCAAGCGGTCGGTCATCCGAAGCTGCAGCGGCCTGGGATATATGCGACAAGAAAGCAAAATCCGACATCATTTTGTCGATCTCTCCATCAGAACTGAAGCAAATAAAAGGTTGTGCAACGTCTCGCGATGTGTGGTTGAAATTAGAAACCATTTACCAGTCCAAAGGTCCAGCCCGGAAGGCGACGTTATTAAAACAGCTGACCCTGCAGCGAATGCAAGAAGGCAGTGACGTGCGTGAGTATCTAAACAGCTTCTTTGACGCGGTAGATAAACTGGCCGATATTGAAATCGAAATTAATTCGAACTTATTAGCCATCATGTTGCTGTATAGTTTGCCGTCAAGCTATGAAAATTTTCGCTGTGCTATCGAATCGAGGGACGAACTGCCGAAACCGGAAGTGCTTCGCGTAAAAATCGTAGAAGAAAGCGACGCGCGGGAAAACAAAGCGTGCAACGCGGCCACGGGGCAGGGAGCGATGTTCGCGAAGAAAAAATACCACCAGTGGCGGCGTCAATCTAATAATTCTCCGGAAACAAACGTTGAAACGAAGAAAAACTCTTCTGAAACTTTCAAATTTCGGTGTCACAAATGTAGGAAAATCGGCCACAAGGCATCGGAGTGTAAAAGTAAAGTGAAAAACGCGCAATCATCTGCGAAATGCGATACAGACTCTCAACGAGTATGCCTACGCGTTGGAGCATCACGAACCGATTCAAAGAACAAAGAACGCAAATGGTGTCTCGACAGTGGCGCGACGTCCCACTTGTGCAATAATCTCGAAGATTTCGTGGAAATCAGTGACTCTGTACACGATAATCTGACTCTTGCGAATAGTGCGTCGACGGAAATTGTTGCCAAAGGCAGTGCGTCGTTCGTAGCCGATGCTTTTAGCGAAATAAAATACGTTAAGCTGAGCAACGCGTTACACGTACCCGATCTGCGTACGAATCTGTTATCGGTTGGAAAAATTACCTCGAATGGTTTTGATGTTCTATTCAAAGAAGAGTGTGCTCTTGTACTGAATAAAATGGGCGAAGTTAAACTTGTTGCTGAACGCGTAGGGGATTTGTATTACATACGAGAGAGTTCGAACGTGAACAATCTAAAAGATTCAGCGTTTACGTGTCAAACCGGTTCGGGAAATCTAATGTCATGGCATCGTCGCTTAGGGCATTTAAACGCGAAAGAAGTTCTATTATGCAAACGTAAAGGTTACTTTCCAGGCCACGACTTCAAAGCTGATGAAGACTGCAACCTTGAATGCGAGGTGTGCTACAAAGGAAAGATGACCAGGCTTCCTTTTCCCAAGAAATCCGAGAGGAAGACCGAAACTTTGAAAATTATTCACACTGACGTTTGCGGTCCTATGCGAATCGAATCCAATGGAAAAGCCAGATACTACGTCGAATTCATCGATGACCATTCTCGTTATTGTTTTGTTTATTTCATTAGGCACAAGAACGAAGTCATCCAAAAGACGAAGGAATTTCTGAAACTTGTCGAAAATCAGCAAGGACGAAAAGTAAAATGTTTCCAGTCTGACAACGAAACCGAATACACAAGCAAAGAATTCGATGACCTATTGAAAAGTCAGGGAATTACACGAAGATTAACCATTCCATACTGTCCAGAGCAAAATGGAATTGCGGAGAGGAAAAACCGTACTCTACTGGACACTGCACGTTGTTTATTGATCCAATCCGGCTTACCGACCTCGTTTTGGGCTGAAGCGGTGAACACGGCAAATTACATTCGTAATCGATGTCCTACAAAAAATTTGGACGGGGTTACACCGTATGAAGTTCGGACAGGAAAACCTCCAGATCTATCTCATCTTCGAGAGTTTGGATGTAAAGTGTTCTGCCTGAACCGTGACCCTGCCAAAAGTAAATTGGACGATAGGTGCTTAGAAGGCACGTTCATTGGTTATTCCGAACAAACCAAAGGTTTCAAGGTGTGGCTACCAAACGAAAAGAAAGTAATTGTAACACGGGATGTGAAATTTCTTGAGAAACAAACTCCCTTGGTTAAAGAATTCGAAGATTTCGTGCCGAGCGACATAATTGAATCGAGAACTCCCGAAGTTTTCGCAGAAAACGAAGAAACTCGTACTATGGACATACGTTTGGACTATCCTAACGTGGAATACGAGGAACCTGAACCTGAAGACGAGCCACCTGAGCCTGAGGAAAGTGTTATCAGACGTGGACCCGGAAGACCAAAATTGGTGAGGAGTGGATCAAGGGGAAGACCACGAAAAGTGTACAATACGATTCCCGAGGAAGTGGAGACAGCAGAAATTGCAGAACAGGCGTTTTTGGCCGAGATACCCATGAATCATGTCATAAACGGACCGGATGCTGCAGAATGGTATCAAGCAATGGCTATCGAAGTAAAATCTATCATCAAAAATGACACTTGGGAACTTGTGGACCGTCCTCCAGACCAAGATGTAATAGGCAGCAGAATCGTACTACGAAACAAGTATCGTGCTGATGGAACGCTCGAGCGAAGGAAGGCTCGACTGGTTGCACAAGGCTTTAGTCAACGGCCTGGTATTCACTTCAACGAAACATTTGCTCCAGTCGCACGTTTATGTTCTGTAAGATTGGTTACGGCTTTAGCAGCTCGATGTGGAATGAAGATACACCAGCTCGATGTAACTTGCGCTTACTTGAACGGTGACCTCGAAGAAGTCATTTACATGGAACCACCAAAACAACTTAGAGTAATCCTAGAAACCATCGTGGAAAATCAATCCGATGATTCTGAAGTTGGAAGAAAAGCAGCCAAGATGCTCAAGGAAATCGAACAAGGCGAGAAAGTATGTTTACTCAATAAATCGCTCTATGGCTTTAAACAAGCTGGTAGAAGTTGGCATGCCAAGCTGAATCAAGTACTACTGAGCTGTGGTGCAAATCCTACCAAAACTGATCCTTGTGTATACCACATGGGAAAAGGGGAAGATTTGACCTTGATTGTGATATATGTCGACGACATATTGGTATCCTCTAAACAAGATAAAACTATCAACGAACTGAAACGAAAATTGTCCAGCGAATTTGAACTGCGAGACCTTGGAAATATTGGTCACTGCTTGGGAATTGAATTTTCTCGATCAGGAAACAAGATAAGACTTCACCAGAGAGGTTATATATCTGAATTTCTAGCCCGATTTGGTATGTCAGAAGCCAAACCTGTATCTACTCCCATGGACATCAACGTCAAACTCGCAAAACCGACGGAAGAAGCCACTGAAGAAGAGAAGAGGCTCCCGTACAGGGAACTGATAGGCGCTCTTGTGACGTTAGCGTCGGCCGAAATTATTATTTCTACACATTTATATGCGTTTAATTTGGGCCCGCTAAAACTTCGTCACATTCAGCTAGAAAATCATCGCCGAGGAGCGGGGAAAAATCAACATTCTGCGCCCGCATCGACGAGACGTTGTTTGGCGCATCCCTACCAAATTTCCGGCACTGATAGACAGTATGGGTAATGTATAAATTAGGTTACGTGCGTAGCAGAGAGGCACTTCGTTCCTGCGACTAGAAATTCCTGTAGAAAATTTTCTTGTACCAGGCTAGAATAACAATCGCTTAGGGCTTCGTGGATAACGACCAGAGCGATTTGTTATAACCAATCTCGATTTCCGTAAAACCTTCGCGGCATTTGCTATAATAACAATCGCTTAGGGCTTCGTGGATAACGACCAGAGCGATTTGTTATAAACAAATCTCGATTTTTGTAAAACCTTCGCGACATTTACTATAATAACGATCGCTTAGGGCTTCGTGGATAACGACCAGAGCGATCTGTTATAAACAAATCTCAGCCCGTAGAAACGGCTCCTAGGACACAGACTTGTCTTTCCCCTATTTTAAAGCCCTTCAGGCAAAGCCCTCCACGCTAGTCGCAAGAACCAACACCCAACTCATTCGCAAAACTTAAAAGGGCCTCACTCTTTATTCTAGCAATAATTCCAAAACCCGTATTGAGTCAAAACACGAAACTTACTCGTAAAACCTCAGAGAGTTTCACTCGCCACTCATAAAGTTAATAATTGGTTTCATGCACCCCCTGCGAGTGCTTTTACACCCAAGTAAAAGTTTCAAATCCCGAAATTGACCACATAAAGTTATCCTGAAGTCAAGGTCACGACACCGGCAAAGCTCGCCGCAAAAATAGTTTTGGTATAAGAATCCAGAGCCTTACTCACCTGGAGGGGTCCTGGTTTATAAATGTCCTGAGCAGATCCGTAGTGCTTTAACTTAACAATTAAAATCTCCGTGGTTTAATTAATAACTTTGAAGGTTATCACCGTTTCTAAACGAATTTAATACACTGTCATTTCACTTGCCCATAGAAGCTATTCGGCACTACGGATTAGGTTGGGGCAAGCCAGGCGTTCGCCCCACGCTTATTTGTAAGCACAGCCCCTGAAATAAACAAGATTGTACCCGAATTTACAATGTTCGTCCAATATAAACAAAGTTAACCTCGAATTTTTCTGTTTACAGTCTTGGCCGTTAGAGGGCGTTTACGCAAGCCACTACAGCGGTACGTGTGTGATTTTAGCGATCCGCAACCCGTACAACTCGTGAAGCAGAAAGGGTTGTCCGCCCGCCAGGCGTACAAGATAGAAGAAATCATATTATTTTTGTACAGAATACGAGAAATAATTTTATTAAGTTACAATGTAAATAGGTATATAAAATAAATCCCTTTGATGTTATGTGTACTTTTCTATATACTTGAGAGAGTAAATTGAACCCTGGCATCTGACTGCCCGGGACTAAAAAGTTCATTAACAGTAGTACTTATTCACGGCTCAAAATTAAATAACTCCATAAGAAAACCAGGTTGTTACATGGCGCCGACGAGCAGGAACGTAATCTCAAGTATATAGTCAAGCACAATTTAGAGCCTCCAGCAACCAGAACCCAGGGAAAATCCAAGTGGCGCTCGAGCAAATTTCTTTTTACCTGAAAACAAAGTTTTAGTTTAGAGTAAACAGTTTTGATTTGATTATTATACAAACTCTGTTCCCAGTATGTCTGACCACGACCGCGAAAGCGTTGATAGACCGGTAGCCCCCCCGAGGGTAAGGGTAGGATGGATCTACAATTTAAGAGTGGAGGTCCTCCGAGGCGTCCTGGCCGGGGCTGGATTAAGCAGCGAAGGAAACGCACAGCAGCTACGTCAACGAATGTCACAATACTTGAAAAGTAGCGGAGAAGAAGATATGGAGGAAGACGAAGAGGATGAAGAGCTGGACGAAGAGCAAGAAGAAGATCAAACCGAAACCCGGGAAAGAGTAGGCGAACAGGCCAACGAGCAAACCGGAGCGACAACTCCAGCGAGCACCAGCCCCAACATAGCACAAGTCTGCAACAGCATTCGCAAGTGGGGGCTCAAGTTTGATGGCACCACAGATCCGATTTCCTTCCTAGAGAGGATCGAAGAATTGTCAAATTGCTATCAATTCCAAGAGCAGCAAGTACTCACAGCGTTGCCCGAGCTGTTCAAGGGGAAAGCCTTGCTTTGGGTTAGAAACAACAAGCAGGATTGGCTAAGCTGGAGAAGCTTCGTCAAAGCTTTTAAAACTCAGTACTTGCCCCCACGATTCCAGTTCCGGATGGCGGAAGAAATCCGTAACAGAACTCAGGGGCAAAAAGAATCCGTGGCAGACTTCACCACGTCCATCCAGACCCTGTTGCGCCGATTTGGTATCACGGATGAACGCGAGCAATTAGAACGCATCTATGAGAACCTCCGCCCCGAATACAAATTATACATCCGCAGGAAAGACTTCCATAGCAGGGCAGGGCTCATACGAATGGCAGAGGAATACGAGGCCCTGCAGCTGGAGCAGGCGGCGTTTCAACCCCCACCGATAGCAAGTCAAGCCTATATGGCGGAAACAGCATACAAACCAGGAAAAGCAAAGACGACACCTCCCTCGAATTTCCAAATGCCCCCCGTGTCGTCGCTGCAGGAGCGCGAAGCCGTAAAAAGCAGTCACCAGGTCCCTCAGCAGAGCAACTCCACAGCCCGACCAGCATACAGTCGCACCGAAAACTGCTGGAAATGTGGCCAGCGCGGCCATACCCGTTTCCAATGCCGAAGGCCTACGAAACTTTTCTGTTCATGGTGCGGTAAGGAAGGCACCCTCACCAGAGATTGTACCTGCAAAAGGTCGGGAAACGCAACCGGCCGTCGGGAACTGTGAGGCGTCCACGACAAAAGAAGGCCAGGGCCTCCAAGAGTCTACTACAACCCGAATGGTCGCAGTGGCTCCAGCGAATTAAGCATTTCTACAAAGAAACCCAGACCCAGTCGGCTGTAGCCGCTCTAGATGCTCGACTGTTCATCCAAGTAGTCCTCCGCGGAAAGGCATTCAACGCCCTGGTCGATACAGGGGCTGCACAATCTTACATAGGAGAAAAGCTCCAACGGTTCCTGAAACAACAAGGCGCTGTAAGTTGCCAATCAACCCAGACCCGCGTCCAGTTAGCCGACGGCAGAATCGTCAAGACGCAAGGCCAGTATAAGCTTACCCTGATGATCGAAAGCCTCGCATACAGCCTACACGTCAGCGTCGTAGATACCTTGTCAAGCGACATAATCCTGGGACTCGATTTCCTCACCAAGTACAGAGCTATTATCAACCCCGTAGCCCAGGTGATAACTCTAGGGGAAGCGGAGATACCCTTACAGTCTCACCAAGACCTGGAGGGGTTAGCCGGCATCCAGCCTTTGTCCCCAACTCAATCCAGCCAGTTATCCAGGTTCCTCGAGGAAGAGTTGCGGAAGTTCCAAGGCACCAGAGGTCCCACTACCTTAGTTGAGCATCGTATAGTCCTGAAGGAGGGCACTGGACCCATTAAACAAAGATACTACCCTCGCAATCCCGCCATGCAGGCCGTGATCGACGCGGAAGTCGACAAGATGTTAGCCGAGGGGGTGATAGAACCTTCCAAGAGTTCGTTCAGTTCCCCAGTGGTCCTGGTGAAGAAGCCAACGGGCCAGTACCGATTTTGCATCGATTTTCGAAAAGTAAATGAGGTAACGCAGACCGATGCATATCCCATTCCCTTTATTGATGCAATCCTGAATAAACTTCGGGGTGCCCAGTACATAAGCACCTTGGATTTAAAACATGGGTACTGGCAGATCCCTTTGGCGGCAACAAGTCGTCCCATTTCGGCCTTCACAGTGCCTGGACGGGGCTTGTACCAATTTAAAGTTTTACCCTTCGGGCTTCACGCGGCGGCGGCGACGTTCCAGAGGTTCCTAGACAGCATCATAGGCCCGGAGATGGAACCCAATGCCTTCTGCTACTTAGACGACATCATAATCGTCAGCAAATCGTTTAAAGAACATTTACAGCACCTCCGAGAAGTGTTTCAACGGTTGCGGGCGGCCGGACTCCAGCTGCAAAAAGAAAAATGTAATTTTTGCCAGCCGGAACTTAAATATCTAGGTCATATAGTCAATAAGGAGGGAATTCATACCGACCCAGAGAAGGTGGAAGCCATCACCCGGATGGAGACACCCAAGAATCCGAAGGCTATCCGCAGGTTCCTGGGAATGGCCTCCTGGTACAGGAAATTCATACCAGGATTCGCTCGACTGGCGGCTCCCTTAAATGAGCTGCTGAAGAAAGGCGCCAAGTTCAAATGGACGGAGAAGCAACAGGAAGCCCTGGAGCAGCTGAAGACTGCCTTAACTTCAGCACCGATCTTAGCATGTCCCGATTTCTCTGTGCCCTTCGTGCTCCAAACAGACGCAAGCACCACGGGCCTGGGAGCCGTCCTCACACAAGTATTAGAGGGCCAAGAAAGAGTAATCGCGTACGCCAGCCGTTCCTTGACAGACGCTGAAACACGTTATTCTGCGACGGAACTGGAGTGCCTGGCAGTACTCTTTGCGATCAAAAAATATAAAGGGTACCTGGAAGGATATCATTTTAAGGTAATAACTGACCACAGGAGCCTAAAGTGGTTGCAAACTTTACCTAATCCTTCAGCAAGGCTGGCGAGATGGGCCCTCGAGCTTCAACAATATGACTTCGAGGTCGAATACCGCAAGGGGGCGTTGAACCACGTAGCTGACGCCCTGTCCCGAGCTCCAGGAGGTCCTAAAGAAGGCCTCTCTCCCGTGGCGGTTCACCAACCAGAAGCAGACTGCCCATGGGTCCGGAAGATGTCCAACCTGGTGCAAGACGACCCCGAAGCGTACAGCACGTGGAAGGTAGAGAACGGCAGCCTTTATAGGAGCTTCCCCAACGCCAGCGAAGTCCTGGCCGAGGGCTTTCAATCTATATGGAAGCTGTGTGTTCCAAAACCGCAACGAGCCCAAGTCCTGCAAGAATGCCACGACGAGCCCTCCGCAGGACACCTGGGGGTGACGAAGACTGTCGCTAGAATACAGAAACATTATTATTGGCCAGGAATGCAACAAGAAATCACAAAATACGTACGTTCTTGTCCTACTTGCCAGGAATATAAGCACAGCCAACGTCAGACGGCCGGGAAGATGTTCTGGTCTAGGGTACAAGGCCCTTGGGAGGTTTTAAGCACGGACCTCATCGGGCCGCTCACCAGGTCGTCTAAAGGCAACGTATGGCTCCTGGTGTTTCAAGATCGCTTCACGAAATGGGTCGAGGTCCACCCACTACGCACCGCTACCGCAAAAACAGTAGTCCAGGCCCTAAGGGAAAGAATAATTTATCGTTTTGGAACTCCAAAAGTTATTGTTTCAGACAATGGACCCCAATATACCAGTAAGCTTTTCAGAGCTTTGACCACGGAGTATGGTATCAAACACCGGCTCACGCCCCCGTACACACCCCAGGCCAACCCCGTGGAGCGGGTTAATAAGGTCATAGGTACAATCATCGCCCAATTAGCCCGTGGAAATCAAAAACAATGGGACGCATGGTTGCCCGAGGTCATGTTCGCAATAAACACGTCCAAACACGAATCAACAGGTTTCACGCCGGCCTTGCTCAACTTAGGACGGGAAATGTTGCCGCCGAAATCCGTACGCGAAGCTGCCGATCCCGACTTTGGGCCCGACGATGAAGCTCCAGCCCCAGGTCTCTACCGCGAACAACTTCAGAAATTAGAGGACGTAATGAACGTGGTAAGAAATAATCTCGCCAAAGCCTTCACCAGACAAAGTCATCATTATAACCTCCGAAGGCGAGAGTATCGCCCCCAGGTCGGGCACCAGGTCTATAAACGCGACAGGGTGCTCTCCGACGCCGCCCAAGGCATCACCGCCAAACTAGCCGCAAAATATGTTGGACCCTACGTGATCCAAAAAATTATTTCTCCCGTCATCGTGGAGCTGAGCAACCCCCAGAACGGTAGGGTCATCGGCAGGGTCCACGTGAAGGACATCAAGCCCGCTTATCAAAATACTCCTACTCTACCTGCTCCCAAGTAGAGGGGGTGAGATAACACGGACCACGGGTATAAGTGTAGCGACCTGCAGTCCATGAATTCATTAGTACAGCCACCTTCAACGAAGATGTCACGAGTACGCAACCGAAAGGATGTTCGCCCCTGTCCTATCAAGCTACGCCGAAGGCCAAAGGGTCAAAAGAAAATCCGTCCCTGGGCGCCACAATTGTACGCCACCCCTGGTCCACCACCTAGGGCCGCCTGGAGTCCCCTGCCCCAATGGAGCCCGGTCCCGGTGCTGCTATCACCCTTACCAGCCACGCCGGAAAAGAAGCACCATAAGCCGGATCCTAAACCATTCGGAGAAGGTCTGCTGGTAAAGATTCCACTGTCAAGGCTCCATCCCGACCAGCAGTTCACAATCCGCCAGTTGGCTCCGAAAGAAAAGAAGAAGTTTCGCAAGCCGGATCCTAAACCATTCGGAGAAGGTCTGCTGGTAAAGATCCCCCTTTCAAAACTTCACCCCGTCCAGGAGAGAACAATCCGGCAATTGGCTCGGAAATTTAACAGGCTGTTCGACGGTTCCTCGAAGAGCCCAGCCGCGTCTCCAACGAAGGAGGAGGCCCAAGTTCCGCCAGTCACGCCACCCGAAGCTCTCATGTGCGAGTTGCCTCCAAACCCGGCGACACCTACAACCCCCTGGACGCCTCGAGCTTTAAGCCGTACAGCCGAGATCGACACAGAAAATGAACAGCCCGGATTTCCACCAGAACTCCAGCCTGAGTCGCCGTCCGGAGTCCCGATGGAAGAAGCAGTGGTGCCTTTGACCCCGGGAAGCTCTTTGGCCGCTGTACTAGAAGAACTGCAACAACTCCACCTTCCAGAACCCGAAGTAGAAATTACAGATCTTCCAGAGTTAATTCTCCCAGAACCAGAGCCCCAGACTATGGAGATAATTCTACACGGACTAGAGCCCCAGTTCCCAGTGCTATCTCTTCCTGAGACAGAGTTCCAGACTCCAAAGCTATCGCTACCCAAGCCGAAGCCCTCGGTCGCAGAATTAGCTCCTAGCAAGCCAGAGCTCCAGGTCTCCCGTCGTCGTCGCCAGCGGAGAACACGCCCACCACGAAGGTTCATCCTGAAGCTACCCTCGGGAGATTCAATAAGAATGCTAAAGTCTGTCGCCGAACAATTGGGACTGATATAAGTAGCCTCATGTCGCAAGAAAAGGAAGAAAAAAAAAATCACCCGGCCGACCATCATCAACGCCTGGCGCTCCGTAGGTTGATACCGCAACCTCTACGCCCGTCCTGAACATGCACCAGGTGTTTTCCGAGCCGGAGGGGCTAGCTCCTTGAAGAAGACGTCCATCCACCGGCCGTTTCCCCCGTAGGAAGAGGCATGTGTGACGTTAGCGTCGGCCGAAATTATTATTTCTACACATTTATATGCGTTTAATTTGGGCCCGCTAAAACTTCGTCACATTCAGCTAGAAAATCATCGCCGAGGAGCGGGGAAAAATCAACATTCTGCGCCCGCATCGACGAGACGTTGTTTGGCGCATCCCTACCAAATTTCCGGCACTGATAGACAGTATGGGTAATGTATAAATTAGCTTACGTGGGTAGCAGAGAGGCACTTCGTTCCTGCGACTAGAAATTCCTGTAGAAAATTTTCTTGTACCAGGCTAGAATAACAATCGCTTAGGGCTTCGTGGATAACGACCAGAGCGATTTGTTATAACCAATCTCGATTTCCGTAAAACCTTCGCGGCATTTGCTATAATAACAATCGCTTAGGGCTTCGTGGATAACGACCAGAGCGATTTGTTATAAACAAATCTCGATTTTTGTAAAACCTTCGCGACATTTACTATAATAACGATCGCTTAGGGCTTCGTGGATAACGACCAGAGCGATCTGTTATAAACAAATCTCAGCCCGTAGAAACGGCTCCTAGGACACAGACTTGTCTTTCCCCTATTTTAAAGCCCTTCAGGCAAAGCCCTCCACGCTAGTCGCAAGAACCAACACCCAACTCATTCGCAAAACTTAAAAGGGCCTCACTCTTTATTCTAGCAATAATTCCAAAACCCGTATTGAGTCAAAACACGAAACTTACTCGTAAAACCTCAGAGAGTTTCACTCGCCACTCAGAAAGTTAATAATTGGTTTCATGCACCCCCTGCGAGTGCTTTTACACCCAAGTAAAAGTTTCAAATCCCGAAATTGACCACATAAAGTTATCCTGAAGTCAAGGTCACGACACCGGCAAAGCTCGCCGCAAAAATAGTTTTGGTATAAGAATCCAGAGCCTTACTCACCTGGAGGGGTCCTGGTTTATAAATGTCCTGAGCAGATCCGTAGTGCTTTAACTTAACAATTAAAATCTCCGTGGTTTAATTAATAACTTTGAAGGTTATCACCGTTTCTAAACGAATTTAATACACTGTCATTTCACTTGCCCATAGAAGCTATTCGGCACTACGGATTAGGTTGGGGCAAGCCAGGCGTTCGCCCCACGCTTATTTGTAAGCACAGCCCCTGAAATAAACAAGATTGTACCCGAATTTACAATGTTCGTCCAATATAAACAAAGTTAACCTCGAATTTTTCTGTTTACAGTCTTGGCCGTTAGAGGGCGTTTACGCAAGCCACTACAGCGGTACGTGTGTGATTTTAGCGATCCGCAACCCGTACAACTCGTGAAGCAGAAAGGGTTGTCCGCCCGCCAGGCGTACAAGATAGAAGAAATCATATTATTTTTGTACAGAATACGAGAAATAATTTTATTAAGTTACAATGTAAATAGGTATATAAAATAAATCCCTTTGATGTTATGTGTACTTTTCTATATACTTGAGAGAGTAAATTGAACCCTGGCATCTGACTGCCCGGGACTAAAAAGTTCATTAACAGTAGTACTTATTCACGGCTCAAAATTAAATAACTCCATAAGAAAACCAGGTTGTTACACTCTTACCTATCTGGCAATGGCTACCCGGCCTGACATATGCTTTGCAGTTAGTTTTCTCGGATAGTTCAATAATTGCTACAGGAATATACATTGGACTGCTGCTAAGCGGATACTTCGTTACCTGAAAGGTACAGAAAGATTAGGAATCCTTTACGAACCTGACAACCAGGGAATAAGAGGCTACGTGGATGCCGATTGGGGAAACTGCATTGATGACAGGCACTCTTATACTGGATATTCGTTTATTCTATCGTCTGGAGCTATATCATGGGATGCTAGGAAGCAAAGAACTGTCGCCCTTTCGTCTACTGAAGCGGAGTACATGGGATTGACGGAAGCTGCTAAGACAGCCTTATATTTGAAGAATTTTGTAACTTGGTTTTTCCCACCTAGCTGATGTGGAGATATACAACGATAATCTGAGTGCCCTCAAGTTAGCGAACAACCCAACCTTCCATGGCAGAAGCAAGCATATCGACATCAGGTACCACTTCATACGAGAAGCTATTCGGAATGGTCCCCTGAGAGTTTTACATGTCAAGACGGAAGATATGGCAGCTGACGTGCTTACGAAGTGTTTACCTAGACCTAAACATTTGAAATGCCTGGAGATGATGAACATTTGGAATCACCATGGAAAAGATAAGTCATCCGCTGCGTATCGAGGGGAAGTGTCAGAATACGGTACGTCAATGGTTCGATCCGGCGCATCTGACGTCACCGTTTCGTGAAGCCGCTAGTAATGAACAGTCGCTGCTTGCGCGTCACTTCGGTCGTGTTTTGTTATATTATTGTATCGATGTGTCAATCTGTTTTTGATTATTGTGTAACTGCAATAAAGTGTTCGCTTGTCCATCGGGGCGTTCTTTATTTCACTGCTAATAGCAACCCTCAAATCCACTTGGGCCGCAAAATTCCCACATACAAAATTCACTTAAAAAATATAATCGACCAGTAGAACAGCGAATTTTACACAAATATTGCTTTTAAGGTTTTTGTGATAATTATAACGTTTTTCCCATTTTGCAACCCCCAAATCCACTTGGGTCGCAAAATTCCCATATTCCAAATTTATTTAAAACATATAATCGACCCGTAGAAGTTATCCAAACAGCGAATTGCAAATATTGATTTTAAGGTTTTTCTGATAATTACAACATTTTTCCCATTTTGCAACCCCCAAATCCACTTCGGCCGCAAAAGTCCCACATCCCAAATTCACTTAAAAAATATAGTCGACTCGTAGAAGGTCTCCAGACAGCGAATTTCACACAAATATTGATTTTAACGTTTTTCTGATAATTGTTTTCTCATTTTCCAACTCCTAAATCCACATGGGATGCAAAATTCCCAACAGCCTGAGTTTTCTTAAAAAATACAATTGACCAGTAGAATGTCCCCAAACAGCGAATTTCACACACATATTAATTTTCAGGTTTTTCTGATAATTGTAACATTTTCCCCATTTTTCAACCCCCAAATCCACCTGGGCCGCAAAATTCCCACATCTCGAATTCTCTTAAAAAATACAATCGACCCGTATAAAGTCTCCAAACAGTGAATTTCACACAAATATTGATTTTAAGGTTTTTCTGATAATTGTAACATTTTCCCCATTTTGCAACGCCTAAATCCACCTGAGCCGCAAAATTTTTAAAAACCCACAGATTCATCCACATACTGCTAAAAAAAAAATTCGATATCTTTTTCTTTCTCTCTGTTTGTGCGAACATTTAATTTGCTGCAAATGCACCTCAGCTTTCTACCCCTGTAACTTCGCCCCCGTACATCGCAGACCCAGTACGATGAGCGCTGGTTCATCCTCTTCCCAACTAGCCCCAAATCACATTTGGATCTTTAAAAAAAAATACGATGTAACAGCACCGAACGCTTTCGTGTGCAAAAAATCATTTTAACCCCCGTATTTTCGCCCCATAGAATCTTACATTTTCACAACCTCTCCAGAAAGTTCGCCTTGACGAGGTCTTCAAAATGACACCAACAACATTTACCTGCTATACGTAGGTACAACTTACAAAAATTAGCAAAAACTGTGTATTTTCCAAGGGTCACACAAATCGCTAAAAGAGCACCGTACTAGCGTCACATCGCCAATTCGTTAAACATTTTCAATGTTAAAAAAACAACCGCGTGTATTTTGCACAGTGCATAATTCTATTCTTGGTTTATTGCTCTTGCAACAAAATAAATACTTGTTTATTAAACCCGTGTAAAGCAGTGGCATGTAAACCTCGTCTGTCTTCTACGTTTATCGCCGAGATATCGTCATCTAAAGCAAAAGGTGCGTATGAAAAAGTATTTCCAATACATATTAGAAAATTAGACAAGTTCGCGTCCTATGTTATCACGAAAGCTTCCAATAATCAAAATTTAAAAATCCGTTCGAAAATCGGAGTCGGTTTTAAAACTCGAAACCGTGTCGACATTCTTCGGATTGAATTTAGCCGTCACAAAATCAGGGGATTGCAAATCAATGGTACTCATTCACGATCGGAAATTGGAAAAATATAATAGTTCGAGCTGTTAGACGTTGCACACTTCTCAAAAGCGCCTAACTTCGGGGATTTGCAGCTTTTCCCCCAGTGTGCGTGTCTGTACAAGTGGAACTAACTTTAAAACATAACTTGGACGAAGCCTTACTTATATTAATGTCGAGGTGTCCCGAAAATCAACCACTTTTTCAACGTTACGTGGTATAACGGCCTTTTAACGTTTAAGTCATGACCAAATAATACCACTATCTGTGGACGCTATAATTGTGATCTATAACACGTAAGTTTTCAACATTGTTGCTGACTATTTAACGTGTTTTTTTACGATTGGTTACCAAGCCGACGTCTTTTGAACGTCATGTTATTGTACAATTTTCCCACATATGTTAACGTTGTAATGTCGTTGTCTTTTTAACAGAAAAACTACGTGCTTTATATGTTAAAAAGACGTATTAGTAACGTCATTGTACAGTTAAGTGTTAACGTTATAAGCCCATTACGTTTTAATCACAACTTCAACTTGCTTTTTACGTTTTTTGCTATGTACTTCCTCCCAAAGTCGACAGTCGTTGTATCTAAAATAGGAAAAAACTGAGCTTGTTTGAACATGGCATGTACTACCTACCTTGTATTATTTTAACGTAATTATTAGCCTTATGCCAAACTCGAATAATAAACACACAACGTTCTGACTCAGATTTTCTAATTTTATCGGCTACACAAATGGCGATCTAAACAGTGAATCCAGATCGCCAGACAAAGAGAGAGAACGGTGTGTCAGCTTACTGTAACATTTTACTGTGGTGTGGTACCATAACGCGTTTCAATTGATTGACATCATCATGTGAGCAATAACCTTACGCCTGATAGGCGAGCTGATCACAAGCACTGAAGACGAGTACAACTTACGTGTTTTTGTGAACGTCATGTCAATGTTGACCAATGAATGCTGGTCTTAAATACACTTAAAATCAGCGATATAAAAACGCAGCGCAAAACGTAATTATCACATTGTATCTAAGTTATATCGACGTTAAGAGTCAACTACTGATCCAAAATCGTTTTATCTTAATGTTATTTTAAGGTAATATAGAAAATGTTCAGTTTTCATGTTTTTATAAACGTAAAAATCTACGTTTTACATTAACTGCCGGTGTAAAAAGCTTTTAAAATCAAAGACATATCGGCGTCATATGAACTCACTCAATAAACGTCATAGCCAACATTAATAAACAGAATAATTATGTAAACAGTAAAAAGAACGTACGTGTGCTTGCTGAGCAGTTGCTTTACGCTTTAGAATATTTGGGCAAGGATATCTATACATTTTTTAATGAATTGCGTCTTTTGTTTACTTCAATGAAGTTTTATAAAATGATAATTGCAACAATATGCGAGTATTCTCAAACTCCATGTACGTGCACAAATTATTAAAACTTGACAGATCCATTTCAACAAAACAAACAAGTATGAAAAATCTGGACTTTTTGAACGTAGATATCTTAACTGAACGACAATTGTATATTAATGACTTTTTCAATTAGTGGCTCCGTGCTTAAATTTGTAAATGTAATTTCTTAGACATTATGAACCACATCGGACAATCGACAGCCATACTTTAAAAATTAATTACAGCTAGAGTGATTCCAAGAATTTAATGCAGCTCAAATTATATGTGCCTTTATTTGGTGAATTAGCTTTTTCATAGATTGTCCCGTATAAAGGTATACCGAATTGATAAATATGAAAGCAAACAATTACTCAAGAGTCAGAATAAACAAGCACTGTGTTGCACTTGATAGCTCGCGTTCAGCGACAATATATTAAGAACTGCCACGGTTTCTATTTATTAGTTAGAGAAATGGTGAATTGTTTGAGATAGGAAATAAAAATAAACATTTTCGACAACATTGAAATTCTAGGTAATTGTAATTAGAACAATCTCTATAAAGTACTTTCTCACGGTCCATGAGCGCATGTAGACAACCTTACTCTAATGCTTGATATGTATCAAGTTCTCAAAATTATACATTGATTTTGATTCTTAGCTAAAGTTACTAAAGTAGATTCTCTAAACTGCTAAGCCAACACAAAAAAGGCTGCAAAATAGTAAAATGTTGCTTAATCTATTTTTACAGGTAGATTTTGGAGGTATGAAGTGTAGTGCTAGCGTTTTTTTAACGTTTTACACTCGCGCAGACCCTGGCATGCTATTTTGACTTTAGAGCCGAATATTTTAGTATACGATTTTGTATTTTGAGAGGAATACGTTTTCCTATGTATTAGTATTGCATTCGTTAAATTTGACAGCAGCTTTTGCACAGTCTGTGCACATATTTTTCAGGTGTTAAGAATAGCGATTTCTCTTGCATTTGTTACACACTCGCGCGGTAAATCTATTACATTGGTAGTAGCAAAATTCATATCTTCTTCAGTTTTCCTTTCTTTGGGTTTTCTTGTGGGCATGTAAAGGGTGTAATTTTTAAATTATGCACTGCGCTGTTAATTTATTCAAATCATTATCACAGTTTCTAAACATTTTTGTCTTGAGTTAAATTCATACAAAGCAGAAAGAGGAACACCACCTTGAGCGAATGGTCCGGCTAGCAAATAATCTACCATCAGGTGGCCAGCCCGGGTTCGACTCCCGGCGACTGTAGACGGATTTTAAAAATCTTACGCTCCTCGGCTACCGCTCTAACACCTGTAGTAGTCGTTAACCCTTAACAAAGGAACTCTTCCTCGTTTTTGATGGGCAAGGTTAGCCACTTAATCGACTTACGAGTAAAGAGGGCTCATAGAACCACAACTTTATGGTACTAAACAGGCCACTGGCCTAATGAGGAAGAAGAAGAAGAAGAGGAAAACCACCATGGAATGGTTTGCGAAAATCTAGTTACGTCTAAGTTATAGAACCACTTCTTAAAAGAAGCTTTATTATTCTTACATTTTCAACAATCGGCTAGCGGTTCATGTCAAACAAAACTTATTACTTAAGGATGCAAAATGACATATCACTTATACCGATGGGGCCATAATTATATACAGGGTGTAGAAATGCTTTACGCACCATAGGGATTTCAATGGTAATTTCTTCATATGAAAATATTTGCTTCCCTAATTATTTTAGAGCAAACTTGTTTAGAAGTTTTTGTAGGAAAAAAAATCTGTATCCATTTACGCCAGAATTTGTCATTTTACATTTCGGAAAACCGAAAATTTAAAGAAATAAAATTACCATTTTGAGACAAATCAGCGGTGCCTTGAAATTACTGAATCATCTCAAAGCATCAACAAATTAGTTTGCTGTTTATTTGGTTGCCGTTACATTTGACAGATGCAAACAAATAAACAGCAAACTAATTTGTTGATGCTTTGAGATGATTTAGTAATTTCAAGGCACCGCTGATTTGTCTAAAAATGGTAATTTTATTTCTTTAAATTTTCGGTTTTCTAAATGTAAAATGACAAATGCTGGCATAAATGGATACAGAATTTTTTTCTCTACAAAAAACTTCCATACAAGTTTGCTCTAAAATAATTAGGGAAGCAAATATTTTCATATGAAGAAATTACCATTGAAATCCCTATGGTGCGTAAAGCATTTCTACACCCTGTATAACAGCAATGAGATAACATGATCAACAAAATAGAATGCTTGAGTAAGAAAGAGATTACCATATGAAAATATTATTTTAGTAGGCATGTTTAGCTGACATATGTCATAGTTAAAATTAATGTCAAGCCTACTCGAATATTTGCTTCTATGATTATCCCTTTCTCAGTCAAGCAAAGCATTCTATTTGCTTGTTCATGTTATCTCATTGCTGTTATATATAATTTTGGCCCCAATTAAATTTACGAACTGTGATTAAAATTTAAAAAAAATCATACTGATACACAGACGGAGTTACAATTTTAAAATACATGTGAATGGTACAGATTCTAAATTATAATTGCTTGCATTCTGCCATGTACGCCACCAGATCACATAAGCTGCATCGGTAAAGATAAGATAAAACTTATGTCCCTCGGGAATGCAAGGAAATGTAATACGCTACTGCAGTTGAGATTATCTTATCATAACTAATGTTCTTCCTATTTATCTGGGAACGCAACGTAGTGCTTGTACTTAAGATTACCATAACATAATTCCTCCCATCTAAAGATGAACAATTGGGGAAATCACATTTTCCACCTCTTTTTCAGGGCAATATTTCTATAGGTTGTAAAAGTACCTACATTATTGATTTTTGATTTAATTTTTTTGCAGATTTTAGGCAATAAATCGTACTTATATAATACAAATATGGCAAATAATAATTAATGCAAAGTTACTTGCTTGTGCATAAGTATTGTAATTGGTAGTCACAAGTTCACCGGGCAATTTCCTTAATTTTTCCCTAAGCTGTTGTATGTCATCCAGATCGATGTTTTCTAAATGCAATTTTGGAAATTCAATATTATTAACAGTTGGTTGATTAACTGTTTGGTTGAGCATTGGTAAAGGAACCATTTCGTATATTGTGTTTGAATTTTGTTCCGTCATTAATAAAGAAAACAGGTATACCTTCTAAACAATATTTTAACTATACAAAAGCCAACTACGCCGAAATAAATAAAGAACTTCAGGAAATTGATTGGCATCAATTATTTAATGGCAATTCATTGAAACTAAATATTAAAAAGTGTTATGATGTATTAAATAACATAATCGCTATTCGCGTTCCATTGACATAAGAATTGGCAGTTTTTCGTATATTTTTCAAGTATTGCTGCTTGATCGAAATCGTCGATTTCAACAAGCTTTTTTTTTGGGTTTTTTTCGTTTCGGACTGTGGATCAGTTTATTAGTTTTTACCGTTGCCGATACAATGCTAACTTTCGAGATGCTAAGATTCAAAGCATTCGCAACTCACTGTAACATAATATGAGATTTATACACTATAAACTGGAATTTAAAAAAAACAACACTTACCTCTCTAACAACATTTGAAGGAATCAAAGGTCCACCGTTATCTAATTACTTTTCAAAGTAGCTTATCAAGGACGCCACAATTTGTTTAGACTGCTTGCATAAACCTTTCGGTATAATGAACCGTGATATGATCCAGACAAGTAGTTGTAAGAAGAACACACAAACATTTGGCACAACCTTAAAAAAATTAAGGTTAGAAGTGCAAAATCAATAATCGATCCAAGGGCTAATAATAAATTAGTAGACAGTGGTGTCAACCTAGTTATAAAAATCATTAAATTCCCGCTTCAATTACTGACAATTTTAGTTATTAATTTAAAGTTACTGTTTGATGACGCACACCGTTTGATTCTGTGATTTACCTATAGTTACAAGAAATATGATAAAATTCATTATATTCTTCAATCACTGGTAATTTCTGTTTTCTGGATTGGCATTTAAAGTTATGACGCCATGATTTGTTGATGACGTGCACCGTTTGTTTCCGTAATTTTACTATCTATGCAGTCAGAGCCGTTCCTAGGTTCTTGGCCGCCTGCGTGAAAAATAAAATAGCCGCCCCCCCCCCCCCCTCCAAGCAATTAAAAAATATATTTACGTTGAAAAAAATTATTAATAACAATTTTATAAAATAAAATAAAAAGAAATACTCCTATAAAATAAAATTGTACAAATACAAAAAAAAACAAAACAAATACAAAGTTTAATATCTTAGAATTTAGCTTTTCTAGCTTTGACAGACGCAAAAGTGGTCACAAGGTTCTTGACATCAATTGCTTCTGCCAAGTTTCTCTCTATAGATATAATAGAAAGATCTGACAATCTTTCTTGCTTCATGGCCGAGCGTAAAAAGTTTTTAATTATTTTTAATTTTGAAAAAGACCTTTCTGCTGACGTAACTGAGACAGGTAAAGTCAGTAGAAGTCTTAAGGCAATTTCTGTATTTGGGGAAGTCGCAAGTAAATTATTTGTAACAATGTAGTTGAGAATTTTAGATGGTGTTTCAACAGATTGGAAATGTAATTTTAAATTTTTTAATTCATCACTTAATTCTACGGTGTTTACATCAGCCTCTTTTCTGACAGTCTTCTAATTTTAAGGATAAATCTGTACAGTGTTTTTTCATTGAATTATCGTCCATAATAGGAAATTCATAAATCACTTTGAAATTGTCACTGTAACGTTGTCATTGTTCAAAACGTTCCTGTATAGATACTTTGGCGGTATCCAAAATAGTAAAATAAAAATTAATCTTACAATTCAACTTTGGGTCAAGTATAGGCTCATTAAGGGTTTCATAATCAAATTGTCTTTTTTTCGACGTGGACGAATTATATTAGTTGGGGGAAATTCCGTTGCTATATCAAGTTCTTCTGTAGCAAGTATTTTCGCCTCTTCTATAAACGCTTCAAAACTGTGGTCATTTCTTTTCTGTTCCAAATAATCTACTAAATTTTTTAACGCATTTGAACAATCTTTTAGATTTGTATTCACACCTTGAAGCATCTTACTGACGGAATTAATTTTAGACAGAACATCATGCCAAATAATTACAGAACAAACGAATTTAAAACTATTAATTTTTATGGCCAATGCTTGGGCTTGTTGTTTGGTGTTAATGTCGCGTGATTTGTCATTTACAAGTTCTTCTAGACTATCATAAATTTTCCCTAATTGATATCGCAGAGGCGTAATAGCTTTAATTCTACTTTCCCACCTAGTTGATCTAACAGCTTTTAATGTGAAATTTGGTACATTAGTTTTAAGTACATTCCATCTATATGGCGAAGAAGAAAAATATGTATATAATTCTTGTATAAGATTAAAGAACTCCGATGTTTGCAAGGTAACATTGGCAGAATCATTAATCACTAGATATAGGGTATGAGCAGCACAAGGTCCACGCATATTGTAGATATCCATATTAAAATCTTTCAAAAGTTTTATTACAAAATCGTATAAACCCTCACCAGTCACATCAATAATAGGAAAAAATCCGAGAAAATGTTCACAAATTTTAATTTGTTTATTATCATCTATTATAACAAATTGAACAACGAATGAAATTTGTTCGGTATGACTTGAGTCTGGGGTTGAATCCAGAATAATTGAATAATATTTTGCTTTTGACAATAACTCCCTAATTTGTTCTCTGATTTTATTTGCTGTAAGTGAGATCAATTCATTTTGTAATCTATTTCCTAAATAATGAGGCATACTTTTATGTGAAATTTTACTGATTTGAATATTTTTTAGATGTTCCGAAAGAACTGCATCAAATTTTGCAAATGTTTCAACCGTCTTCAACAAGTTTCCATTGTTTGATTCGAATAATTTATTGGATGATCCACGAAATGCCAATAATAATATAATTGCAACAATACGTTCTAAAACATTACACCAATATTGTTGTTTCAAATTAAAAATACGTTGTTCTTGGTGATCGATTGTTGTGTAAGTACCTACTCAATCTTTTTTCTAATTCAGTCCATAATTTATAATTTTGAATATGATCAGTTGATCGTTCGTGTCTGGATAAATTATTAGAAAGATGTTTCCAATCTGAAAAACCAGCATCTGTTAACTGAATATTTTTGGTCCCAAAAATTTTGCAACAAAAGCAAAAAACGCAATTTAACTTAATGGAATAAATTAGCCACATACGAGGTATTTTTTCACCATTTGCTAATGTTCGTGTATAATAATGAACCGAAGAGCGCCCTTGTTCTGTTAAAGAAAATGAAAAATTTTTTACTTGTGTAGGTCCCATTTTTACTAATACTTCAATTGTTGAATTATCAAGTGATTTAGGCCATGAAGCTGGATCTTCTAAACTCCCACTTTCAATGTCCTCTGGTTCTTTTGGAGTACAAGACTCTGCCGAAGTCGATGGAATCTGTGGCTCTATGGGGACGACTTGCTGACTGTCAGGCGTTGAAACAAAAAGATCTCCAGCCGTGCTTCCACTTTCTTCCTCTGCTCCAGGAGTTTTCAAAAATTGTTCTATAGAGCCCCACAACTTCTCTTTTTCAGTTTCTTTAGACAGTTGTCTTTTTCTGTAAGCGGTTCCAGAGAGTCTTTTAGTTCGTCGTCGTTCCGAGCTTGACATCTGAATAAATTTAAAAAAGTTTTGTTTTAATTTACTTCTAGATTACAGTCTTAATAGACTATCAAAGCAGCTATTACGTGAAAATCATATAAATTAAAAAAACGTATATCAATAGCTTACCTTTAATAACCAGGCTCTACAACACACGTTTTATTATGATGAAGTATGATAGAAGTAACTGAGTAATATAGATCTTTAATCAGTACCACAATATTTTATTTCCATATAAGGGCACAAAAATAACAATGGGTCTTAGTATTTTACACCTACATATTGCTTCCAAATACGTCACCCGGGGATTTACTTGAATTAGTACGAACCAATTCGGGACTTCACAAGAAAGATTTGATATGATTTTACAGATTCCTATCTTAGTTTTGTGTCGTATTTTGGACATTGGTTGATAGAGGGTGCTAATTATTTGAAAGGGAAAAATGAAAACACAAATTATTGGTAATAGTTTCAAATTTATTATTGATTTTGTGTTAAAATATCTGTAATAAACGCAAGAAAAAACAAAAATTGGGATTTCGACTAACAATAAAGTCGTGTTTGTTTTTTGTTCGTGGTTTGCATTTTTCAGAGATGTTTTATTCTCAAATTACTTATTTTTTTTAATTTAAATTTGTATAAAATCGGTTTCGAGCGGCCGCCCCTTGTAATCGGCCGCCTGCGTGATGGACACGCAACATCCCACCGGTAGGAACGGCCCTGTATGCAGTGTACATGCAGTGTAGAATGGATCAATTTGGTTAGATATCAATAAATGTCTTCGAGTATTATTTTTATCGACGAATAGGCGCAGAATAGGCACATTAATTGAGTTTTGCTGAATTATTAAAATAGTAATCAATTACGCACCTTTATTAATAAGTTGGAGTAGACTTATTATACATACGCCAAAAAGATATTTGCACGTCTATAAAAAATGCTAATTCAAGAACAAATAAAAATTAAAAAACAATAATTTTTATTAAACAGCTAAATACAAAATGAAAAGATAGCAATATTGCTGTTATAATTATAAAAAACTTAATTAAAGTTGTGTATTTTTTTTTTGTTAATTTAGCATTGTTATCATTACCTGCCATTCTCTTCCTGCAGCTGCAGTTTGATCTTAAGGAATTTAAATATTTTATTCGCATACACGTTCTTTGTTCACAAAATGACGGTACTAAAGGTTTTGAATTAACCTTTAGTTTTTAGAAATGTAAGTTGTAGTTCGTTCTACAGTTCTAGGTCCATTGTGAAATGTGTCTAAATGGAATTTCTTAACATACTTATTTATTTATTTATTTATTTAAATTAGGTACACATAACAGACTGATGACAAGGGCATATATAATTAAAAAACAACAAGTGAATCAGTCATCAATCCAAACCGCAGTTTGTTAATAAAAGAAAAAAGAAAACAGTTTACATATTACAAAAATATACATCAACTTTACAGTGAAAGTACATTACTAGCCTAATTTTTCGTTTAACAGACGGGAGTTATGTATTTGGCGCTTATATGTATCTAAATTACTATTAAAGAGGACCATATCTCTGTAGTTGGCAAAAAGCACGTTAAAGGATCTACACATTCTGTATAAAGGGTTGTTACACGTAACGTTATTCGTACATGTCGGGATATCAAATACCATAGAAGTGAGGTATGGGCACTATTATTTAAAATTCTATGCAGATAAATCAGTTCATACCTTTGTCTGCTTGATAAGGTATCAATCTTAAAATGTATAAGTCGGACCTTATATGAATATAATTGTCGTTTAAGACCATATCGATAACATAAGGACCTCAAAAAAGAGCGCTGAACCTTTTCAATTCTGTTTGAATGAACGCTGTAATATGGCGACCAAATGATAGAGGCATACTCAAGTTTGCTTCTGACAAGGCTTGCATACAATTTTAATGCACTCATTGGACTTCTGAAACCCTTAGTTATTCTCAAAATAAACCCTCTTAGTTTGTTACAATTCGTAGCAATATTGTCATAATGCTCTTTAAACGTTAATTTATTATCAAAGATAACACCTAGGTCTCTGATGACAGTCTTGCGTGATAAAATTTGACCACTTATATAATAGTTATAATCAATAGTGTTGATCTTCTTTGTAAATGTGACCACGAAACATTTTGCGACATTTACAGACATGGAATTCAAAACACACCAGTTGGAAATTAAATCTATCTCAGCTTAAAGATCCTGACAGTTTTGTACGTTATTTATCACCCTAAACATCTTTAGGTCATCAGTGTAAAGTAGGCAGTCACATTTGATAAAAGGAATTAGGTCGTTAATAAATATCAAAAAGAATAACGGATCCAGGTGTGAGCCCTGCGGCACGCCGGAACGTATGGCAACAGAGGGGGATATATATCCAGAAAGAGCTACCTCTTGGCTCCGATTACTTATGTAGGACTGGACCCACCTAAGCAGACTCCCGTGTATGCCGTAAGCAGCAAGTTTGTGACATAATAGCGCATGATTAACTTTATCAAACGCTTTTCAAAAGTCTGTATAGATAGAGTCAACTTGTTTATGTTTTCCAAATTCCTTACACAAGAAATTTTTATACTCTAGTAAGTTAGTGACAGTAGACTTCCCCTTAACAAAACCATGCTGACGAGGTGAAATTTGAGGATTGATGTGATTGTAAATATGGGAGTAAACCAAGGACTCAAATACCTTAGCTATACAAGATAGGATGCTAATAGGACGGTAATTTTCACACCGAGAGCTATCCCCTCCTTCCAATATAGGAATAACGTGAGCAGTCTTCCAAGAAGAAGGAAAAATTCTGTTCGCTAAGGATCTGTTGAATAAAATATGCAAAGGATTTAACAGCTCTTCGGAGCACATTCTCACAAAATAAGCAGGAACACCATCGGGACCCGGACCCCTGTTAGGATCTAAATTTCGCAACTTCTGCAGAATGTCATTTCTGCTAATGACAATCGATGACAGTACCGAACTGCTTCTCATTTCACTGTGGCACTCATGTACAACATTGGGATTATTGTCAAAAACAGAAGCGAAAAAAATGGAAAATAATTTACATATACCAACCGCATCCGACAAGCTTTGTCCCTCATAGATCATAGTACTCGGAATACCTTTACTAGCGTTGTTACTTCTTACATACGTCCAAAAAAGTTTGGTGTTTGAATCAAGAGAGGTCTCAACGTTGTCTATAAATTCCTTGTAACGTTTAGAAATCAATTCCTTGCTCCTTTTACGTAATAAGTAAAAGGTATCATAATCACGAGCATTTCCATACTTCTTATAACGTTTGTGCATTTTCAGTTTATCCTGAATACATTTCTTTAAAGTATAGCTAAACCAAATAGGATAATCAAGGAAGCTATCTCTTTTTAATGGAGTATATAATTTGATTAAGGAATTGAGATATCCATAAAATCTGTTAACCGCCTCGTTTAAGTCTGTGCTACATAGAACATTTTCCCAGTCAGTGTTAACTAGATCTGATTTTAATTTAGCATAGTCGCATTTTTTTAAATTTAGTATCTTGTTAGTTTTAGATCTTCTAACCCTTCAGTACCCGTTTACGGTCTCTGAGACCGAGCAACCACATGATGCAGTATATTACTTAATGTGCTAGCGTTAGTTTACCGCCTATTTCACTACCTTCCTATATATTTCCATTGAAGATCCGTATGCAGTTTTGAGTTCGTGCGTGCAGTGGTTTAAAAGTTATTTATAATTTCGGTTTCAGAGACCGAAGCGGGCACCCGAGTTGCTTTTATTTTTACCTTTGATATACAACCAATGTGAGGAGAAGGAAGTATTTTCTGCATTTTTAGTAACACTGTTATACTGAAACATTATTATAGTCATGGCAGATTTTATGAGAAAGAACAGGCGCGACTAGAACAGACGATGCGAGATATAATAGCAGAGGAGGATGTCGATAACTCGTTTTATGATGATGTGCCATCGTCTGACGAAGATAATTTATTGAAAACTAGGGAAATTAACAGTGACACTGAACAGGAAATATCTGATTATGAAGACGTTAGTGAACAAGAAACTAATGCCATAAGGTATCTCATTATTTTTATGGAGGTGGCAGAGGGGTGTCGGACTGCGAGACCGGTGCGGGTACTGATGTCTTAGAATTTTGAACGGGTACTGGAGGGTTAATATTATTATTTATACTGTCCCATATAATCAATATTTTTCTTCAGCGCTTGTTAGAAGGGTAACTACTAATGCTTTTTATTAACTGCAACTTCGTATCTTGCAGTATGACGTACTTCGTTTTCAACCTTTGAATATGGCAAATGCAAGGAAGGGATTGCTAGAAAGTTAAAAACGTCCACTCCAGTCCATTGTTGAACATAGGCCTCCACAAAATGTTTCCAATTTTCTCTATTTTGAGCAGCTGAAATCCAGTTGGTCGAGATTCTCTTAAGGTCATCAGTCCATCTAGTCGGCAGTCTTTCCCGACTACGTTTATCGGCGCTCGGTCGCCATTCAACGATTTTTTTTGTCCATCTACCACTTCTTAATCTTGCTAAGTGACGTGCCCAATTCCATTTTTTGCTTTGCAATGTGCTCTGTCTCTCAGCGTTAATCCAAGCATAGACCTTTCCATTTTGTGGTGCGTGATTTGTAATTTCTTCGCTGTCGCTAACTCTAAAGTGTTTCTGCTTCATACGTTAGGACCGGGAGAACACATTGGTTGAAGGCTTTTCTTTTCAAACTAGTCGGAATGTCGGCCTTAAAAATATCTTGTAGTTTTCCATATGCTGCCCAACCTAGAATTATTCTTCTTGACTACTCGCAAGTTTGGTTATCTCTACAGATCCTTATTTCGTGCCCGAGATAAGTATACTTTTCGACTATTTCAATTTTTGTATTCTCTAGTTTCATATTAGCTTGGTCATCACTTCGGTTTTATCATAATTCATTTTCAATCCAACTCTTTGTGTTACTTGCTGTAACTTACATAACGCTTTCCTAGCTTTTTTATAGTCATCCGCTATTAATATTATATCGTCTGCAAAGCAGAGATGGCTTAAATTTTCTCCATCAATTTCAACTCCCATGTTTTCCCACTCTGTCATTTTCAATGCGCGTTCTAATACCGTAAAAAATATTTTTGGAGATAAGGTGTCTCTTTGTCTAATTCCTATTTCAATATTTATTTTGCAGGTGGCTTTATCGAGTTTTACGGTTGTTGTGGCATTTTTGTATAGTTGGTGAATGATATTGGCATATCTATGGTCAATTCTGCATTCTTTTAGTGCTTGTAAGATGGCAGTCATTTCCACGGTGTCGAATGCTTTCTGGAAATCGACGAATATCAGGACTAGCGGTGTATTATATTCTATCGTTTTTTCGATTAGGATTTTGATACAATGCAGATGGTCGTTCGTTCCATAACCCGCGCGAAATCCGGCTTGCTCTCTGGATTGATAAAAGTCCAGTTTCCTCTCCAATCTGGCGGTGATTATTCGGGCGAATATTTTGTACAGATGGTTCAAAAGGCTGATGGGTCTATGGTTTTCCAAGTTTGTTTCATCCTCTTTCTTGTGGAGAAGTATCGTTATTGAGTTGTTCCGGCTTGTAGGTATATTCTGAATTTGTAAATACAAGTTGAACAGTTTTTTTAGCCTATCTGTTAGTGAGGGACTTCCCAATTTTATGGCATCTGTGACAATTCCATCTTCCTCGGGAGCTTTATTGTTTTTCATTTTCTTAAGAACGTTGTAAATCTCTGGTTTGGTGATATCAGGGATGTCTTCAGATCCTACGTTCATGACTTCGAAAGTGTCTTGTTCTAGATCTAGGTCAAATTGATTTCTATATAAGGTTTCATAAAACTCTTCTACTCTATCCAATATTTCTTCCCTGTTTGTTAGTAGCTCTCCCCATTTATTTTTTAGTTTGTGAATTTCCTTTTTTCCGTTTCTCAATTTCCTTCTAAGTATTTTTCATACTTCTATTTTCTTCGATGGTCTGCATAATCTTTTCTTTTTTGTATTTTCGTATGTCCCTTCTAATGGTTTTTGATACTTCCTTATTGATTAAATTTATTGTTTGGTGGTCTACATTTTCTCCTTTTGAAAGTCTTCTTCTTTCTTCCATTTTCGTTTTTGTTTCTCTGCTGATTTTCTCTTCTTTTTTATTTCTAGGACATAACTTTTCTTTTGCCTGCTTGTCATTTGTCGGTGGCTTATTTTTTAAAGCCTCGCTGATGTATTTTTCAAATTCTTGTCCATTTTCTGGCTGCGTCCAGGCTTTTATTTTTCTCTTTCTGACCATTTTATTCCGCGCTTTGTTGATGTATACTTCTATAGTCGCCCTTGCCATTCTGTGGTCACTTCCCCTTGTAAATCTATTTAATACCGTGACATCTTTAAATATGTGTTTTTTGTCTGAGATGTAATCAATCTTAAACGTTTTTTCCGTCTGGACTTCTCCATGTCCATCTTCTGTGGAGTTTCTTGTACAAGTTCTTGTTCATATTAAAAAAAATTAAATATGAACGTTTCACGTACTACACATACTCCTCGCACATAGCGACAAATGTTTTTACTTCCCTCGTCTAAAAGACGAAGGAAGTATTGTAATCGCGAAAAAATTACCTTCCGAGATTTCTTCAGATCTTTACGTTTCAGGGTCTCTAGATGACGAAAAACAGGATTTGTCAATTCCGTCTATCTGTCTGTCTGGCTGGCTGTCTGTTGGCGGTATAACTCAAAAACTAGTTGTTGGAGGATGATGATATTTTGCATGCAGGTTATATGTTTTGCGTTAACTTTGAAATAGATGGAAGTAATAAATTTCTCATAGTTGAGGCTTTATACTTGCTGAAAATAGGACAGATACAAGATAATGTCAGAAAAGAGTCGAAACGTTTCAACAATAAGACGGTTCCGTTAAATAGAAGTGATTTTTTTGGTTTCTTATTTATCTTACCTGCATTATTTAGTTTTTTCGGAAAGAATTATTCAACTTAGACCGTATGCTATCGTCATAATCATCAATGTTTACTGCAAGGGCGCTTATTTTCAGGATCAAATTGAACTTTTCTGAAGCACAAGCGAATCCATTCTTTTCGCAATTGCTTGTCTTTAGAAAAACGAAAAAATCTATTTTCCTCGTCCTTCTTCTTTGCTTCGGCGGCATTGCTTTTGTAAGCACTCACGCGTTACGCTACATATTGTTCTAGTCACCGAAATATACAGTTAATGTTTATTATTCTAATCTGGAAAGTATCTACCTTATTAGTAGATGTAATTTAAACTTATTTTATGTATCGATTGTTTACTTAATAAAGTAAATTCAAAATAGCTATTTATATATCAAGTTGCAAAATGAAAGTGTTTTTCACACTAGACGTGAAGTTTGCCCTAGGAGCGCTAGCGAGTTGAAGCACACGTTGTGCGTGAAAAACACTAATTTAGCAATGTGTTGCATACTAGATTTCCTGTAATTTTGAGTCATATTAATATTTATAGTACATAAATTTACTTAAATCTACAAAGTTGTTCTAAATTTTTATATTACCACTAGTATCAATATGAAATCTCATATTGCAAATAGTGCGAATAAATGCATCATTTTGATGTTAAAAACGACAACAAAATGTCATTATATTAGTTCAAAATTACAGAAAATATAAACTATAAAATCGATTCACCAAAACGCAGACGGGTGCATACACAAGTGCAGACAGACGGTATGCATTTATACATCCCGTATATGTATTCGGCACGTAGCGCAATTTTATTAGTCAATTCGAATTTTAAATCAATCAGACTAAGTACGAAATCTATGTACGAAATGTAAATCGGTGTCTAATTCACATACAGAATGTAACAGTTATACGAGTGAATTTTCACGTGTTGAACTGGTTACAGTACTGAGGATTACTTACGTCAATTTTCAGAATGTTGTCGATTTATTGCTCACCAAAAAATAGCGAATTTGGCACCAGCATTTCAATCGTCAAAATGTTTTGCCAATGATTAAAGCAGGTGAAGACAAGTACAGTTTGGTAAAGTTTTTTGGGCACTGTTGCACCTGCAAAGAAAAGACTTAAGAAGAAACATAATCTATCACAAAATGTAAAAAAGGACTCAACTAAATGCAATTAAACATGGCTCATTGCTCTAAATATATCACCCGTATATTATCTGCTTTTATTTTATGTAATAATGTTTGAAATTTATTAAGTACCTACTCATACAGTGTATCCCAGGATTCATGTTACAAGAGGTGTAATGGACTAAAAATTTTTGAATTTTGTTTTAAGGTTAAAAGGTTCTGGGATTCGGTCCTGCTTGGTTTGAAAAGAATTTTAAGAATATTTTCAGTTTTTGAAAAACAAGTAGGCCTTGACAGGGAAGCGAAAACTATTTTATTTTCTGGTAAACTACCCTTTTTGTTCATGATACGGCAAAATTTTATTAAGAAAACTTGTTCAGAATGATAAATTATGGCCCTATACAAAATTTCACAAAGATCTGTCGACTTAGAAGAAACCGTTATTTTTTAGATTAAACAATATAAATTTCATTTTTTATTAAAAATGACGGTTTGATCTAAGGAGGTAGATCTTCCTGAAATTTTGTATAGGGTCATAATTTCTCATTCTGAACAACTTTTCTTAATAACATTTTGCAGTATCACTAACAAAAAGTGTAGTTTACCTGAAAATAAAACACAATTTATACTACATATTGTTTAATCTAAAAAATAACGGTTTTTTCTAAGTTGACAGATCTTTCTGAAATTTTGTATAGGTCCATAATTTAATATTTTGAACAACTTTTATTAAATAACTTTTGCCGTATCATGAACAAAAAGGGTAGTTTACCTGAAAATAAAAAAGTTTGCCCTCTCCTGTCGAGGTCCGCTTGTTTTTCAAAAATTGAAAATATTCATAAAATTCTTTTCAAACCAAGCAGGACCGAATTCCAAAACCTTAAAATAAAATTAAAAAATTTTTAGTCCATCTCACCTCTTGTAACACATCGACATGGATGTTGTAACATCAAACCTGGGACACACTGTATGTTACAAATTATTATGTATTATAGGAAAAGTTTTAAACATCTACCACAAAGAAGGAAGTTATCCAGTGGCACTAAAAGAGAAACCAGAAATTTGTTATCTTTGCAAGCAAATAAAAGACTTGTATTATCTACTTTATTGAAATCTACAGGACAAGTTGTTCTGCTGAGAGATGTTTCCAATTTAATGAGACTTAATAATGATGTAAAAAAAAACGAGAGCAATTTACAAGAATGCATAAATATTCTTCAGGATACTTATGGATGTGAAGTTGATTTGCTAGCCGATGCCGAAAAAAACTTCAGGGGGTTATTTTTTTAAGATGACTGCATGAAGGAGAGTTTCCTGAATTTTCCAGAAATACTATTCCTCGACGATACCTATAAACTGTTAAATATTAGAGCACCAATGTATGTCGTTGTAGTGAAAGATTCATGTGGAGGAAGTGAAATTGTTGGCCTAGGTATATTAACTATGGAAGATAAAGAGTCAGTTGACTGGCTTGTAAGAACTTTCAAAAAATGAAATTCAGCTTGCGATAAGTTAAGAATAATAATGACTGACAAAGATGAAAATGAGAGAGAAGTCATTAAAAAACATTTTCCGAGCTCCAAATTGCTTTAATGTTTTTTTTATACTCACCAATCTTTTAATAGAGAGATTTCTTGTAGAAAGTTGGGTATTACTCCTTCTGAAGAAACGTTATCGAAAGAATTTATTCAGAAGATAAGTTATGCTAAAAGTGTTGTTTAATATGACAGTATTTATGAACGAATGAAAACTGATCTTCCTATTGCTGTAATGGATTATTACAATACTAACTGGCACCCAATTAGGGATGAGTGGGTAATAGGTTTTACATATCAGTGTGGAAATTTTTTAAATACTACAAATAATATAGTGGAATCGTTGAAAACAAAATAAAAAGTGTAGTAAAAAAAATACAGTACCCTTAAAAATTTTATTATCAAGATATTCATGGAATTAACTATTCGACGAAATGAACGTGATCATAAAGCAGTTCAGTTGATCCATAAGGTTCCAGTAATACATGTAAAACCATATGCAAAATTGCTAACAAATTTTGTATATGGACTTTTGGAAAATCATTTGAATAACGTAGAAATTGTCGCCAAAAAAATTGAAACTTTGCCTGGAAAATTTTCGAAGAGTAAAGTATGTTTATTTTTGACAAAATCGAAAATTTTCATGTTTATAGTAGATAAGAGAGATAATGTTTCAAAACTGAACTTAATTTATAACCTTTTCAAATATTTAGAATTAATTGTCTAGAAAAGTTAGTAAAAAATAAGAAAATCTGATTTTTCATAATAGATCGGTGTAATTGCATATTTGAATGTAATTTTCAATTCTAATCAACTTTTGGCGATGAAAATTTTCGATTTTGTCAAAAATAAGGGTACTTTACTCTTGAGAAAAATTCATATTTTTTGACAAACCTCGTATACGGCTTGAAAAAATTGATATCTGACGGTTGCATTTTAAGTTTTGGACCATGCAGAACTTTTTATCAAGAATACTTTTTGTTCCTAAAACCACTAATATTTTTTTTCCATATGGCTGCAACTTAAGTAGACACAATGTATATATATTTTATAAAATTAAGGATATAAAATTAATGTAAAGTAATAGAAACTTATTGTACATGCATAGTAACACTCCCTGACTACTACGCATGCTACTTGCTTACTGCACATACCTCTTCCCCTCCACTATTACCCTGAAAAGCCTTTCAGTGTATTGTAGGTCATTCTATGCCATAAAAGTAAATAAAATTTAAAAATTTCATTTAAATATGTACTTTTTAGGGTGTCCACTCTGTATATTTGTGGTAAAAGTATATCTGGTTTCTTCCTTGGCAGTAGTGTCAACTACATGTCAAATATGGTTTTCATCAGTCAAGTAGCTTTTCTGTTATAGCGCCAACAGACAGACAGACAGACGGAAATAAACCACTTTCATTTTCCTAACCCTCATAATCTGAATCATGGAAATTCTGAAAAATTTCAGAAGGTGAAATTTTACATAGATACTTATATTGGCAAAACAATATACTTATTTTATAATATAATAAATAGCTATTAATGTAACAAGATTATTATGCGATGCCATCGTCCGAGATGGTTTAAATCGCATAATAATCGAGTTACATTCAAAGGTTTATCGTATCATTGACAACTATGACGTGAAAAAATCAACAACTTTGGTTGTAACTAAAGTATTATTATGGTAACTAACGTATTATATATTGTAACAAGAGCTGGGCAAATTACTTTAAAAAAGTAATTAATTACTAATGACCAATTACCGCCAAATGAAGTAATTTAATTACCAGAGATTCAATTACTCACACGAAATAGTAATTCAAGTACCAATTACTTAGTAATTGTAATTGTAAACATCAATTACTTTTTCAATTACTTTCAATGCAAATAATTGTCATATAGTTCTATTTAGTAGAACTTTCTTGCAAGTTGCAACTATAATTAGTGTCGTGTCGATTCGTAATCGTAATCTAAAAATGCTTACTTTTTATGTTTTGTTAACTATAGTAACCTACATACTTTATCACTTTTGAAGGTTTTTTATAATTAAATCTTGTAGCTACATGCACCGTTCATTAAAACCAAAACTTTTTAGTTTGTTTTGATGTAAGATGTAAGTAAATACATAAAGTCAGGGATAACAATTATACAGGGTGTCACAAAAAGAATGGGACACAGATTGGTCATAGATTCCTTAGGTTATAATAAACCGATTAAACCTAATATACCTTAGTACAAAGTCCATTCAGTAAGAAGGTATAGGGACTTGGAAGTTCAATTTCAATTTTTTAATTTTTTTATTAATTTCCACATATGTTATCACTGTAGTTGAGCTTTTTATCACGAATGTGGGTTTAGTTGTCGCGGGATAAAAAGGAACTTCCAGTGCCGAAGAGCATATTGTTTTTTTTAATCAAAATCACGAAATTACAACATTTTAACCAACTCTTGTAGGTTATGTTGACGTCGGTTGACGTTTACCTATCGCCCAGCCGCCTACAAAAAGGTGGTAAAACAATGGTTTACTTCACTGCCCATTTCTCATATTTTAATGACGATTTCGACGTTCTTCACTGCCGATTTAAAAAATAGAAGTTTGTATACCAAGGCACTGAATTGTAACTTTTTATCACGAATGTAGATTTAGTTGCCGAGGCCCGTAGGGTCAATGCAAATAAACTACATGAGGGATAAATAGGAACTTCAGTGCCGAGGGGTACCTACATTATGTTTTTTTTTTGAAATCGAGAAATCGTGAATTTACAACATTTCAACCAACTTTTTTAGGTTATTTTTACGTCTGTTGACGTTTATCTGTCGCCCCGCCACCTATAAAAAGTCGTATAACAATGGATTACTTCACTGCCGATTTCTCGTATTTTAATGACGATTTTGAAGTACTTCACTGCCGAAAATAGGTAACTTACTTAAGTATACAGGGTGCAGCATTCGATTTCTTAATTGTTTGACAGCAAAATTCTATTTAGATTTTGTAAAGAACACTACATGGTGATCCAATTGTCGCAACTTGAGCATTTTTTGTTGGCTCAGTTCGAAAAAAAGATGTTTACCCCTTTACACGAAAGTGACATTGTCTGTCGCCTGTAAGGATTTCCCGAAAATATACGTTTTGTTCCCTGGTCAGTAATAGATTAACCAGCCTCCTGATTTTCACATTTAAATATTTTTGAATGCAGCTGAATACAAGAAATACTCTCATCATAAAATGTAAACGTGTCATATGTATAAATCTGGACTAAAATGTAATTTCCTTCCTTGCATGATTATTTATTACAATACGGAAATAAGAATTGGTACATCAGATACAAAAATAAAAGACATTTGCTCAAGCACGTAACAATGAAGTCATTTTTACATTCAAGAGACCTTTATAATTATCATGTGTTTAAAAAGAAATTACATAAGGGTAGGCCATTGAAAATAAAACTAATGCCGATAGCAAGCTTTAGAGACAGGAATCTTTAGAATTTTCAATCGCGATATCAGCGTATAATATAAACTTACAATAACAACAAAAGTGATGACAGTTAATGAATTCTAAAGCTTGCTGTTGACATTACTTTTATATTTCATGGCCAATCTTTATATAATTTCTTTTGGAACACACCGTGTAAGAAACGGAGAAAAATACTTATTTCATAAAATTACTGTCAACGTTTGACAAATGGCGCAGGTTGCTTTCATATTTTTACTTCAAATTTAAAAATTTTAACATCTTCAATAATACCTATTAATTTTACCAAATTATTAATATTATAATAAAGTCTTTATTTTGAGATGCCAATTATGTACACAGAAAAATATTACCTATTGATTTTAAATTTAGGGTAATAAAATATCTGAAATTACATAAATTGGGTCCTAGGCACGGTTCTTTTAAGAAAACTAAATGGAATTTTGTGTAAAACCATTACGAAGTCAATATTTGAATGTCTCGTAATTAGCATGGTTTTGTATGTTTCGTCCGTCAACGCAGCACCCTATATAACGTAAAGACGTACCGTTACGGCCAACTCAAAGTGCACGGCAGATTTTTAGCGTGTAATACGATATTCTAATCATAGACGTCGAGTTTTGACGTTTACGTTTGTTATCAACTGTCATAGAACTGAAAACTCGAAAAATTCCCAGACATTTGTCAGAAGCAGAGAAAATGCGAGCTATTACAAAATTGGAAGAGAACTGGTCGCAGAGTCGAGTCGCAGCAGATTTGCATGTCAGCAAGAGCTGCATTTTCAAAATTAAAAATCGTTGGCAGTAGAGACTTCTGCAAGAAAAGTTTTTTTAACATCCGAGAACAAAGAACGAAGAATACAGTTTGCAACCGACTATTTGAATGAAATCGACGATTTTTGGAACAGGACTGTTTTCTCAGATGAAAAGGTATTTCAATCATTTACCAATTGACGATTAAGGGTGTATGGACCACAAAATTCAAGATTTGAGGAACAATATTATGTTCAACCCTTAGGTAGTGGACGATTCTCTGTAAACGTATGGGAATGGATCAATGCTCACGGATCTGGGGCATGCTATAGAATTAATGGTCGACTGAATGCTGAAAATTATCGCAATATTTTGCAAAATGTGATGCTGCCATCTGTAAGAGAGGCCTTTCCTAATCAATTTACTTTTCAATAGGCAAGATATTACTTAATTAATTAATTTTGTTTATGTTAAAGTAATTGATAACATTATTTTCACAGGATAACTGTCCTGTGCATGCAGCAGGGATTGTTCATTGATGGTTTGATGAGAATAATATCAATTTATTACCATGGCCTGCAAAAAGTCCGGACTTGAACCCTATCGAAAATGTTTGGGGGTATTTAACTACAAAAATTTATACCAGGGATTTTGCACCAAACAACGCAGATTAATTATGGGAAAGAATAATAAATGCTTGGAAGGAACTGCGAGGATACAATATGGAAACATTGGTCAACCCTATGCGAAACAAACTGCAAAGCGTAGTAGCAATTTAAGCAATTGAATACTGATACATATTTATTAAATACATATTATTACATGTATAGTTTGTTTACTTGTGAAACTTTGCTAAAATACAAACATTAAAAAAGTAATACCTATTCTTACAATCACAAGCAACGCCACTGGAGAAACCCTCATTTAATAAGCCGAAAAATCGCAAAAATAACCATAGTAACAAAAAACCGTGCACTTTGAGGTGTCCGTAACTGTACCTAATGTTGGCTGAGGTAATCGGAATTATAAGAAAGTCACGATTTTTAATAATAATCAAACCTAATATGCTGCAGCAGTCCGTATACAAAGCAGCATGTGAGCATTACAAATAGGGTGACCACCTCTCAGGGTTTCACCCGGAGTCTCAGGTTTTCTACACCGCGTCTCCGGGCTCCGGGTTTTGTAATAATTTCTCCGGGTTGCACTAATTTTGTAATAATGTTTAAATGTAACTTAACCGTCAATTATATCAATGAAAATAAGATACGTTTCATATAATAGCCGCAAACTTCACGCGTGGCGCGTACGTATCATGTCTCTTAATATTTGCCTTTTTCTTAAATAATAGGATTATATTTCGAATTGAACGCTTTAATACATAAAAAGCAAAACTGCTATTTTAGATTCTTTTTAGGTTCAATCGTATAATTTCATTAGGTAATTAGGTACAGAATTTTTGAGTATTCGTTTTGTTTTTAATATAATTTCATTTGATACTAGAGGTAATGTACTTATGTATTTTTTATTCTGTCATGATTCTTATCTCTTGAGTCAATAATGGTTACATTTTTCTTTTCAAACCTCGGTGTTTATTGTGTTCGTATTCAAGTGTTTAAATTGCCATTTCTCACTGTTGAAGTAATTTACAAAAATAATAATTTTTGGATAACATTGAGTCTTTTGTGAATAAAATCGTTATTATCTTCAAAACCGTTAACTTTAGGACAGCGGTTCCCAACCATATTTATTGACGCAATCCTTAGCATATTAGCTGTTTCTCAAGTACCCCTGAACACTATTGTATGCATAATATTAGCATAAGCTTTATTATTGTATGTTATGTATTATCGATAACCTCATTTACCTGGCGGTGTAAAGGCTGGTGCTTTATGCGCTTGCATCTGACGGTACAATGCTCAACTTGCCCCGGATTCGGGATACAAAGTTGGAGCGCGCCTTTTGTACTTGCGCAGCGACCATTGTGTGAGGTGTGATGTGTTGACCTTGTTACTCTATCTCTTAGCTTTATTATTACAAAATATAAAATCATTAAAGGTTGAGGGAGTATTTTACAAATACGACAAAGAAATACAAAGAATGCCTATTGTTGGGGAGCCTTCTCAGTTTTCCGTTATTTGGAAAATTCCTGATTGCCAGCTCGCCTTGGAATTTAATGGACTGTATGGTTTTATTTCTTCACTGAATTATACACACGTTGAAAGCAAAGGAAGTAATTTATTGCCATAAATTAACACACAAACATTTGAACATTTACAAAGAATTAGCTTTCGCGGTGCGGACCGGTTCGCATGCTGCCACGTTGACAGAAGGAACGTAAGTGAACGGCGAGGCAAAGCCCGCTCGACAGTCTACTGCGCACAGTATGAATTCAGAATGCAAGAGAGGCGGCAAAAGTTTATAAAGTCCTTAACATACCGCCCGCCTTGGAAAGGGTAACCTTTCAAATAAAACAGTACAGAGTTGACATGTAACAGCTAGAGTAAAACATGCAACATGAACACACATATATACAAAGCATAATAGTACATGGATCTTAATCGAGTACAAGAAAACCCGAACAATGGGGAGCCAAAAAGGCCTTACGAACACTGCGCTGAACGCTAACGCACTAGTTCACAACACTAGGTAGCGGGCACAATTTGGCGAAGGATCGTTTTACGATTCCTGACACATTGTTCACTGACGCCACACGCGTAACGCCGTCAAGGCCAGGGTGCAGCTCGTTGACCCGGCCTAACCTCCACTACAGAGGGGGTAGATTGTCATCCTTGATGAGGACCATGGAACCAGGCTGGAGGTCCGAAAGATGCGTGCGCCATTTGGTGCGCTGTTGGAGTTCCGAGATGTACTCTTTACTCCATCTCTTCCACACATTCTGGTGAAGTTGTTGTATTCTCTGGTATTTAGACAGCCGAGACTCGGCTATCTCAGTAACGTTGGGATCAGGCAGTGACACCAACGGACGACCAATCAGGAAATGAGCAGGAGTCAAAGGCTGAAGGTCGTTTGGATCAGAGGACAAAGGAGACAGGGGTCGGGAGTTTAAGGTCGCTTCCACCTGTGCCAGCAAAGTGCAAAATTCATCGTAATTTAGACTAGCGTTACCTATAACGCGCCGTAGGTAATGTTTGGAGGACTTAATTCCGGCCTCCCACAATCCGCCAAAGTGGGGACTGTGCGCGGGTATAAAATGCCAAGCTACTCCGTCCCTCGCGACTGATTCGGAAATAGAAGGGTTTTGCTCCGCGAGAAAATTGCCTAATTCGATTAACTCGGAATTAGCGCCTACAAAGTTAGTGCCATTGTCAGAATAGACATGGAGCGGTTTGCCTCGACGAGCCACAAACCGGCGAAAAGCCATTAAGAAGGCTTCAGTAGAAAGGTCAGCGACCAATTCAAGGTGCACTGCCTTTGTGACAAAACAATAAGCTGTAACTCGTTGTAAGCGAGCGAAGCTTGAATACTGATTGAACGGAAATGGTTCAACAGAGGTTACAGGAAGACTCTGAACTTCTTTTTTGAATTCTGGAAGCTCAGCACGAACATGTTTGGAAGCAGGCCAAGATGCCTCGCCTTCGCTTAGCCAGGTGGGACCATGCCACCAAAGGCTTAACAGACCCAGCGGGTCAAATATCTGCGATCTTTCAGACAAGATGCTACGCTTGGTAGCCTCACCACTTGTAGAATTTGAAATATGGGATATTTCAGACAAGCTGCTACGATTGGTAGCCTTACCACTTGTAGAATCTGAAATATTGAACATGGAAGTAGGCCAAGATGCCTCACTTTTGCTTAGCCAGGTGGGACCGTGCCACCAAAGGCTTGACAGACCCAGCGGGTCAACTATCTGGGAACTTTCAGACAAGCTGCTACGATTGGTAGCCTTACTACTTGTAGAATCTGAAATCTGGGATATTTCAGGCAAGATGCTACGCGTGGTAGCCTTACTACTTGCAGAATCTGAAATATTCTCTACTGATAAGAATCTTTTCTGAGCGATTTGCAATGAATCACCCAATACCTCTACGGGTTCCTTGAGAGGGATAGAGACAACGAATCGACCATTCGCTTCTCGTTGAGTATTTTGCACGAAATGTGCCTCACAGGCGTTCTCTTCATTTGTGCGGACCTTTTCCTCTGGGTAATGTTCGAGTTGCCAAAACCTAGCAATGGGGTCAGAAGCATCCTCGATCGTGCCAAGATTGCACTGTACAGGGTACGCAGAAGGGGAGCCTGTAGGGCCAGAAACAATCCAACCAAAACGAGTTTTTTGGAGGATGGGAAGATTTGGGCCTAGACCAATTTGTCCAATACAAAGGAGCTGCCAGAAAATGGGCGAACCAATCAGAATGTCGATGGTGCCCGGTTGGTCGTAGGACAGATCTGATAACTTGATGTTATCAGGAACCTTGAAACTGTTTCGCTGGACGCGAAAACTTGGGGTTGTACCTGTAATCTCATCGAGAACAAGACAGGATAGATCAATACTGTATGAGGTGTGAGGGGCTTGCAGCTTGATATCACACCTAGCTTTGATTTGAGAAGTAGCTTTACTTAAGCCGGAAACAGTAACGTTGACTTCGCGAGTTGGAAGCTTTAACCTTTTACACAAATCTGAACGTATGAAGTTCGATTGGGAACCGGAATCCAGCAGGATTCGCACAACATGAGGCGTACCATCATCAGCGATGAGTTTAGCGGTAGCCGTAGGTAAGAGTACCTGTAAAGCATTCGAACAGAATGCCGAAATCGATTGATTTAGTTCAACAGGGGTTTCTGCCGACATCGCAGATCCTGGTTGACTAGAAGAAGCATTTTGAGGTTTATCCTCATGCAGAAGGGTGTTGTGCCTTGATTTGCACTTTCTACACGTATATTTGGAGCTACAGCGGCTCGCAAGGTGACCCTGAGTTAGGCAATTAAAGCATACACGGAGCTCTTTTGCCTTTGAATTTCTGTCAAGAGAAGACAACTTGACAAACTTATCGCATTTGTACAAGGAATGAGATCCTTTACAAAGTGGACACGAAGGGGTACCTGACACAAATGATTTCAAATGTACCTTGAAAGACTTTTCGGGTACAAGCTTAATATTTTTTACTTCCAAAGTTTCTAGAAGATTTGCTGTGTTTTGTAGAAATTCCTTGAACTCATCAAGATTAGGCAGGTCAGAACTTGACCGGTTTCTAAGGACCTCCCATTCACGGAATGTCGTGGGGTCCAGTTTGTTAGAAACGACATAAATGATAACAACATCAAGAAGCTCGCGTTCGGTAGCTAATGATTTGATTGCTGTATTTCAGATTCTGTATCCTTACTGTTTTCTGAAATTTGTTCATGAACCGCATAATATTCCGATAACAAGGTGGCTGTATCATTCAATCTTTTTTGCAATTGAATAATCTGAGCGCTAGATAAGAATTGATCTTCATCATGAAATTTTTGCAAAGATTGCACGTGATTTGCGAAGCGCGCAAGCCCGCCTTTAACAGAGCCTCGCACTCTTACAAGCGCATCCATAATTGTTGAGATTAAAACAGTTTAACGGATAGAACTAACTTTTCGTACGCCACTGGCACGGAATTTTGTTTACAACGCAGACAGCGCTGATAACTACGCGAGATTAACTTGGCGCTAACGACGCAAAAAACGGCCCTGTTACAACTCGAGATTAACTTGTGAATGATTCGACTGCAATATGACACATGCAGGGGATATCGCGAACAAACGTAATCTCTTACAAGCGAATCCATAATTGTTGAAATTAAAACAATTTAGCAGATAGAACTAACTTTTCGTACGCCACTGGCACGGAATTTTGTTTACAACGCAGACAGCGCTGATAACTACGCGAGATTAACTTGGCGCTAACGACGCAAAAAACGGCCCTTTCACAACTCGAGATTAACTTGTGAATGATTCGACTGCAATATGACACATGCAGGGGATATCGCGAACAAACGTAATCTCTTACAAGCGAATCCATAATTGTTGAAATTAAAAACAATTTAACGGATAGAACTAACTTTTCGTACGCCACTGGTACGGAATTTTGTTTACAACGCAGACAGCGCTTGATAACGACGCGAAAATCTTGGCGCTAACGACGCAGAAAACGACCCTGGTACAACGCGAGATTATTAACTTGTGACTGCTTCGACTGCAGTATGAAACATGCAGGGGATATCGCGAACAAACGTAATAGCTTGGCATTTCACGCAATTAAATGTTTATATGACTCATAAACCATTTGTTTACGCAATAATACGCAGCTGAAATTATGCACATGCATAACACAGATGATAGAAAACCAAATTCATGCATAGGAATTGCAAAAATAGGAAATTAGGCTTACATTGATATTGGTGTGTGTGCCGCCTTTTTCGTTTCTGTGGTTTGAACTGCCGTCTCGTCTGCAGCTGGCCGCTGGCTCCACACCTGCACGAATTTGGCGCGAGACTTGGCGTTTGGCTATCTCGCTCTCACGTTGCTAGCACCGTCTGCTGTCTTCCTTCCTCTCGTTCCTCTCGTTAGGGACGAATTTAACACGATTGAAAATGCGTATTGCACTTACTTGCCCTGTTTAGGCTGCTTTTCCGGGCCGATGGACCATGCGGCTCGAAGGAACAATGTTGGCTTTTCCGGGCTCTTACTAATCCGGATCGATGGACTAATGTTGGGGAGCCTTCTCAGTTTTCCGTTATTTGGAAAATTCCTGATTGCCAGCTCGCCTTGGAATTTAATGGACTGTATGGTTTTATTTCTTCACTGAATTATACACACGTTGAAAGCAAAGGAAGTAATTTATTGCCATAAATTAACACACAAACATTTGAACATTTACAAAGAATTAGCTTTCGCGGTGCGGACCGGTTCGCATGCTGCCACGTTGACAGAAGGAACGTAAGTGAACGGCGAGGCAAAGCCCGCTCGACAGTCTACTGCGCACAGTATGAATTCAGAATGCAAGAGAGGCGGCAAAAGTTTATAAAGTCCTTAACACCTATTCTATTTATATTTTTAGTAATTTAAATCACAAAAATACCAACAATACTCGTATATAAAGAAAAAAAACACAATAGAAAAATATTTATAGAAAATATATGGATAATAGTACTAAATTTAATGAGACAGTTGTCAAGGAAATATTTTCTACCAATAGAAGACTTACTTAAGATTTTAAAAAAATGTATATGGCTTTATGGTGTTGAAATTGGCAACCCATAATGTATTTGTTTTACCTTTCCCAATTTACACAGAAATGATATAAACCTCATTTTACCCCCCCCCCCCTCCCCACCATTAGTATCTGCGTAAAGGTTGAGAATAGAAATTATGCTTATACGAGTATGATTTTTTTTGGCCAGATTGTGACGTACGACGTACGATATGGGCAAGTATATTTGGTTACACCCCGTATTATATTTGCTAACCATTAATAGTAAGGAATAAACACATTGTTTTTATTTGCTTACTGTTTGTTTTCTATGTATAAACATTCTGTATTTTTCTCATTGAAGAAAACCTTTTTTTTTACACACGATGGATCTCAGGGTTTGCATAAATTTAAAGGTGGTCACCCTAATTACAAATCAAGAAAGCGATAAAGTATGGATAATTTACAAATGTTCATTGCAAGAATGCGGTGAACTTATGCGTTGTTTTTATATTGTATTAGTACTATACCCCATACTGCATATTTGAGTCAACCAGGCGTGGAATTTTGCAATTAGGTACATTTTATATATGTGTTTTACGCTCTTTAAATGTTATCGGATTTTGGCCGTTTAGTTCAATTACTCACTCAAAAACGCAATTGTCTGAACTTAACGCCTGTTACAGTATAGCCCTATCCTAGTACATCATCTAAAAGAAGCAAATTGAAAGGAATAAATAATTATTATGAACCAATATCGTCTAATGAAGCTATTTTAAATTATATTTTTACCGTAGGTATTGTAATCTATAACGTACTTACCGCAAATATAGTTTTAGCGTCTTTAACAATAAATATTAGTTTCACTGTTACAACCTACGTATCACATCTACTACATACACGCACCAATGCACTCTTTACTCGTGATTCGTGAACGCGTCGTACAGAATGCAAATGTTGCACAAAAGTTGCTGCTATTCGATCGTCAGAGGAAATCATAAATTAGGCTCGGGGAATACCCTATCCCGATTGGTTTAATATGTAACTTAATAAGACCTTATTGTATTTTTTTGCGTTCTGAAAATGTAGCACTCAATCGAGGTCAGTAATTGAAATACCACAAAGTAATTCAATTACCTTCAGTAATTTCAATTACCACCGGTAATTCAAATACTTGTAAAGTAATTTAAATACTTCAGAGTAATTTCATTACACAAAAGTAATTGAATGCAGTAATTAATTACTTTCAAAAAGTAATTTTCAAGTACTTTTTAACAAAAAGAGCAATTCCCAATTACAATTACCGCATTTTGAAAAGTAATTCAATTTCAAGGCAAATACACAAAAAGGAATTTAATTAGTAATTTAATTACAAAGTAATTAATTACTGCCCAGCTCTGATTGTAACTAACGTATTATGTGCTACTAAGTTATTGTGAAGTTGCTGTAATGTTATGATATTAATAATAATCAATAAAGATTTAACGTAAAGGAACCATATTTGTCAATGATACGATAAAATATATAAAGTACGTCTACAAATGACTGACTGCCGGGATTTTTAGTTCAAATAGAATTTATCCCGGCTGCCGGGATTTTAAATGTCATTTTATACATCCCGGCTGCCGGGACCTGATCCACTGCCTAAATATAAACGGTAGCATGCCAGTATACGTGTCGACGCGGTATCCCTACTTAAACCCATATATATAATACACATATATTGCTGGTAGGGCTTGGAAAATTCAGAAAACATTACGGCGCCGACATAGTATCACTTAGAGTATAACGCGTCTCGTGCGCATGCATGGGAATTCGAACTCCGCCTTTAGAAGCGAATTTTAAACTTGACCACTTTTCCATTGGGCGGACCACGCCGCCGCGTTTGCGCACAGCTCACCGTATACATGAAGGAGTTGGCTGTGTGTCTCACTTCATCGGTGAGTTTCCCACTCATAGCTGCTAGCAATATAGTAAGTATTAGATATATGCTTAAACCCCCACTTCAAAGCAGTTAGAGAGGTCGGTTTAGTGGGGACCACTTCTCAGTTGGCATCTTTGACGGTAGCAGCTACTAATCGAACAAGCCCAAGCTGGCCATTTTGTTTGCGTTGTTTCATTATAAATTTACTGCTCCATTTCTTAACCAAGAACGGTAAATCGGCCGCATTGTTTACTTCTAGCCCTCAATCCCACCTACAGGAACGAACCAGAATAATGGACGACGTGAAAGAGGTAAACACGCATTTTATAACCACGCTTGCGTCCGACGCTAACCACGTTTCTTTTGTTTGCAGAACAAAGTATTTCAACACATTAATTTGAACATTTTGGGGGAGAACAACCTGGTGTTTACTTATAAGCTCAGTATGCATACTCCTTTGAGAAAGCTCATGAGGGCGTACTGTGGTCGCGCAGTAAGTGTTTGAAAACTTTGGTTACGAATGCCTGTGAGCTTGTGGCCCACTGTGTTGTATGTATTTCTATTTAAAATTTGTATTATGTACAATAATCGCAATTAATGGTGTCCGTGGAGAGCAGAGCGAGCTGCGCGATAAATTTGACAAAAAATGCTGATTTGTTTCACCATCACCAGACATTCATGTGCACATCTCGGCGATATGCAAGCTATAGGGTGCAGCATAAACGTACCGTGACCCATTTATTACTTTCATGATGCTTAAAACTTTCTGCCCTTCTTTTTTTAATAATGCTTTAATTGTTTGTCTGCTAGTAGTATATAAAACTACTGGAAAATTTTAAGAGATCAAAAAATGACGCAACGATTGAAAAATTAAAAATTACGAAAATTTCATTATTAAAATACCTTGCTCAAGGTGGCTCACTAATATGTTTTGCTATTGATCATAAAAAGCAAGCATGTCATCATTCTGTAATTTTGTTGTTTGTTTTTACATTTATATCCCTTAATTTTTCCGGTAGTTTATACAATGTGTCCAAGATAAGGAGGGCCAGTATGGGGATCTCGGTAATTGTAAGAGATACAAATTTGGTTAAATGAGAAGAAAGTTGCGCAATTAAAGGACTAACAAAATGACGCTTGGAAATACTTGATATGATTTTTCGTTTTTGAATGATCTCAAGAAATCCGAATTTTTGGATTTTCTATTTTAGTTTTTCCTGGCGTTAATATTAAAGTTAGAGCGAAACTCCTTAAACTACATTATAGCAACTTTTTATGTACTGAAAGATTACGTTATCAATTTTTTTATCCGACGTTTCGTCTTCGACTAACCATCAACTTAATTTTTTTAAATACGGTCTTGAATTTCTGATGCCAAATTTGTCAAGCCCTTTTTATTCTCAATTCAATAATGTACCACACATTATGGTTGAATTAGGTTTCGAGTATTTGGAGACCGCCATCAAGAAATTTTTGGATATGGACCTGTGTCCTAGAGCATTTCATACGTTCTTTTACCTTTCGTAATTTAGAAAAGAATTAATGAGCCACACTGGATCTTTTTAATCCTTAATAATCACGTTTGGTCTTGGAATACAAATAATTTTCAATAGTCAGTAATTAATTTATTGATTATTTTTCTTACTTATAAACAATAATTGAAATTAGAAATAAAAACTTTCAGTGAGGCTTATTACTTCTTTCTTTAAATTACAAACCCTGAAACAACGTATGAAATGCTCTAGGAAACAGGTTCTTATCCAAAAATTGCTTGATGATGATAAAAAAAGACACGAAACGTAATTAAATCATAATGTGTGGTACATTGTTAAATTTAGAATAAAAAGGGCTTCACAAATTTGGCATCAGAAAATCAGGACCGTATTTAAAAAAAAATGAAGTTGATGATGGTTTCTCGAAGACGAAACGTCGAATAAAAATTTGATAACGTAATCATTAAGTCCATCAGAAGTTGCTATAAAAAAGTTAAATCAGTTTTGCTCTAACTTTAATATTAACGCCAGAAAAAAATAAAATAGAAAATCCAAAAATTCGGTTTTTTTAGATAATTCAAAAACAAAAAAGCATATCAAGAATATATGTTATTTTGTTAGTCCTTTAATTGAGCAACTTTCTTCTCATTTAATCAAATTTGTATCTCTTACAATTAACGAGATCCCCATATTGGCCCTCCTTATCTTGGACACGCTGTATATAGGTACCTATACATATTTCCATAACTCCTGGTTGTTTTGATATTACGTGAATGCTTGCGGTTCACTGTTCACAATTTGCCTTACAGGGGCTGATTATGGAAGCGCAGCGTTTCATCTTCGACGGGAACCTCGTCAACGGAAACGATACTCCGACCTCATTGCAGATGCTAGAGATGGATGTAATTGAGGTGTACCAACGACAACTGGGAGGATTTGCGTGTTAGGTGTCGGAGCTTCTTCTGGTATTTGCTGTTAAGTGTTGTGAATGCCATGTATTTTTCAATATTATCTTAGTTATGTGCCAGTTTTAAGATTAAGACTACTTTATTTTTCTAATGTGCAGTACTGATAATTTAGTAATAAATTAAATTATTTTGTATAAACTGCACTTGTAATCATTTATAGCAGTAAGACTTCAACTGCAAGGAGTTTACACATGTATTATGTTACGTGGTTTACAATTTACAACTATTGGTCATGTTCTTGTAAGTTGTTTAGTGGTTTGATCAGTATGCAGTGTAATTGACTATTAAGAATTTGGCTTTTGAACGTTGAAACAAACTGATCTTGCACATTCTCCTCTAAGAAAGGGTCTCATTTTTAAAACCTTTAAATAAATGATACAAGTGTAATATAGTAATTATTTATTAAAAACAAATAAAGTATAAAACCAAAAAACAAAGAAGAAGCACGTATTTGTTACGACATGAAGAACAGACTATGTTAACATTTACTGTAGCATTTCATATGATTTAAAATACACTTGCACTGTTTATTCCCATAGTGATTTTTACAGTTACATCTTGTAAATACCTGTTCTGAGTTGCTTTCTGTGGCGGAAATTGCTCTTAAAAATTATTTTATGGACGATGACCTTGTAGGAACATCTCTTATTGAAAACAAGTCGCTCTGAGACACCTTCAAAGATCATAAGAAATATAATAAACTAGCTGAAACCCGCGGCATTTGCCGCATTTAAAATGTACGACGAATTTAATAACTTTTGTTGCACTAAAGAAAGTTTTAAAAGCACGCTAGAGATTTGAAGTAAGAAAAATTCCAAAAAATATTTTTTCAAATGGAAAGTCTCTGGAAAGGAAACGCTCGCCTCTGGAAGGCGTCCTAATTAATACGACGTTGTTGGAACGCAGTAAAAAAAAATTGCGGAAAGAATTGTTCTACAAGTTAAGAAAAGTGAGAGTTTTCCAGTGAATGTAAATGTTTTACGTGAGCATGGAAGAATGACGTTGTAGCCCACGGCACATGCTGCATTTAAAGTTTTGCGCGTTAGATACATATACTTGGTGACATTACAAAAAAAAATTCTTTTACACACGTCTACTATGGCAAATGCTACACCAAATACATACAATATATACAGTTCACATTTAATTATATATATTTATTCCTAATTCAGTACGTAAAACATGCTTAGAGTCATGTTTTTGATAACAGTGATAAAACTTAGATTACATTTAGATTTTAGTTTATTGGCATACATGTTTAACGTCAGCGTACAAACAATTTCCAGAATATTTATACCACATTGAATATTATGTATCATCGGATGAAAAATTGTATTATTTGGTCTGAACGAGATCAGCTGATTAAATCAATGCCAGAATGCTTCAATAATCGATTGTTTTGAGATGAGAGTGGAAAAATCAAGTAGCCTTGAAGTACAATGTACTACATGGTCTACGTACAAAAAACATAATACGGTAAAGGTACTAATAGGCATCACTCCTCCTGGATCAATATGATTTGTATCACATGGATATGGTGGCAGAATAAGCGATAAAGGTCTAACAGAGGATTGTGGGATTTTACACAATCTCTTGCCAGAAGATTTTGTATTGGCAGAGGCTTTTTAATAAAAAACTCCGTAGGACTACATATGGCCACAGTGATAACGCCTGCTTTTCTAAAAAGGAAACGGCAGCTCGATCCAAAGGATATAGAATCAACCGGGAATATAGCAAGCGTGAGGTAGTGCAAGTATATTGTTACAATAATTATCTTAATTATCTTTTTTTCAGAATACACGTCAAACGCGTTATTGGAGTCCTTCGTCAAAAAAATACAGTTTTTCACGAAACGATGCCCATGTTGTTCCTGGCAAAAAAGAAAACTGACGATGTTGCTGTGGTAGCTCAGATATTAACAGTTTTTTGTGCACTCGTAAATTTATGCCCTCCTATAATTGTATAATTATGAAATAAATTGTATTAACAAAGTTAATGTAATTATTTTTACTTTAATAATAATAATAATATCTACAAAATTATTAAAATTAGTTAATTAAGAATCTAACGTTAATACTATCCACCACCATTTATTATACAGTGTATTCCCGGATTGAGTTCACTATAGGTATAATTGACAAAAAATTTTACAATTTTATTTTAATGTTTTAGGATTCCGCCCTGCTTGGTCTGAAGAGAATTTTAAGAATATTTACAGTTTTTGAAAACACAAGTTGGCCTTGACAGTGAAGCAAAAACTATTTTCTTTTCAGGTAAACTACCCTTTCTGTTCATGATACAGCAAAATTTTACCAAGAAAAGTTGTTCAGAATGATAAATTATGGCCCTATACAAAATTTCAGGAAGATCTACCTACTTAAATTAAACCGTTAAAATTGTACCTATTTATTAAAAATTACGGTTTGATTTAAGTAGGTAGAACTTCCTGAAATTTTGTATGGGGCCATAATTTCCCATTCTGAACAACTCTTCTTAGTAACATTTTGCCGTATTATAAACAAAAAGGGTAGTTTACCTGAAAATAAAATACAATAGTGTGTCCTAGGATTGATGTTACAAGAGGCGAGATGGATTAAAAATTTTTGCATTTTATTTTAAGGTTCTGGGATTCGGTCCTGCTTGGTTTGAAAAGAATTTTAAGAATATTTTCAGTTTTTGAAAAACAAGTAGGCCTTGACAGGGAAGCGAAAACTATTTTATTTTCAGGTAAACTATCCTTTTTGTTCATGATACGGCAAAATTTTATTAAGAAAAGTTGTTTAGAATGATAAATTACGGCCCTATGCAAAGTTTCAGAAAGATCTGTTGACTTAGAAAACACCGTTATTTTTTAGATAATTGTATTTAATTTTTAGGTAAACTATCCTTTTTGTTCATGATACGGAAAAATTGTATTAAGAAAAGTTGTTCAGAATGAAAAGTTGTGGCCCTATACAAAATTTCAAAAAGATCTGTCGACATAGATGAAATCATCATTTTTAATAAATGCAATTTGTTTAATCTAAAAAATAACGGTTTAATCTAAGTCCACAGATCTTTTTGAAATTTGGTACAGGGCCATAATTTTTCATTCTGAACAACTTTTCTTAATAACATTTTGCCGTATCATGAACAAAAAGGATAGTTTACCTGAAAATTAAATACAATTATCTAAAATATAACGGTTTTTTCTAAGTCGACAGATCTTTCTAAAATTTTGTATAGGGCCATAAACTATCATTCTAAACAACTTTTCTTAACAAACTTTTGCCGTATCATGAACAAAAAGGGTAGTTTACCTAAATAGAAAATAGTTTTTTCACATTTCTCATGGCCGACTTAATTTCGAAAAATTAAAACTCTGCTTAAAATTGTTTTCAGACCAAGCAGGGCCGGATCCCAAAACATTAAAATAAAATTGTAAATTTTTTTTGTCGATTATACCTATAGTGAACTCAATCCGGGGACACACTGTATAATGTAAAATTATTTGATTACCTTTTTCTGCATGTGGCCAATTAATAAAAAGCAAAATTACAATATCACATAGCAAAAATTATTAAATAGTACTTATACGATAAGAAACATAAGGATATTTAGAAACTATGTAAGCTACATTAACAATCAATAAAATTACACATGCTGTCTACACATCATAAAAGAATAATTAAATATGAAAAATAATTTTTCCTAAAAAAGGATGGATTAATAGAAGTCATTAATACACTGTTTTTGATTAATCCACTCTTTTTCATTAATTAACTGTTTTTGTGATTTTGAGGTTTTGATATTTTGCTTGGAGGTTAGTTGTATTAATCAAATTTTTCACCACAAAAAAAAATTTTGCGGTCAACGAAAAAATTTTGTGTAATTGTAGGCATACTGAATGGTACCATTTTATTCTACATTTTCTGTCAGAACATTTTACCATTTGTTCGCCGTCGTCTGGTTTCCTACATTGACACCATAGCTGCAATCCATAATTAAAATAGGTACATTGTAACATATAATTCACAAAAATACAAACCTTTTCATCATATGTGCCTATTACGATGTCACTGGAAATTGAACCAACACCTATAGCTCGCATGTCCATGGGGATGTCGTCTGAACTTGGACCAGCACTCATAGATGGCATATCCATGGCGATGTCACTACAACTTGAATCCAAACCAGTGGTCATAGATGGCAGAACCAATGTTAGAATCTAGTAATTTCCAAGTTTTGTATTGATAACACTTTTGACATCTATCATATTGACATTAAATCGTTAACCTTATTTAAGCTAAACGACTCAATAAATCGGAGGCGTACTCATCATTGTGGTATGGCGCATTTCAAAACAGAATTAACAACACACACAAAAATAGCGACAATAGCAATAACAAAATAACAGAATTAACAAAATCAACAGTAATTTTCACACTTTGACTTGCACAATATCGCAAGATAGTCCAGTTACATTAGACGGACAACCGCAGCATCTGCCGAAAAAATCCAAGTGAGCTGAAATTTTGCATACACCTTTATTTTGAAATTACAAATAATGTCTCAAAAATCCCCATCGATATGGCGCTTGCGTTTTGAGTTATTCAAGGTCAAAGGTCACAGAAATAAGTTTTTCGCAAATATCTCGCTTTCTATGGGTCGTATGACTTTTTTAGTTATTACAAAAAATGAAGGCTAGGAAATTCTCTACAAAAAAGATTATATAGCTTTTTTACATACAACTAACCGTTCAGTAAATAACACACTATTAAGTTTTGCAGACGAGTTTTACTTCTTTTTACGATAAAGAAAGTATTGGATTCACCCCAAAAATTCGGAAAATCAGGTACTTATGGCCACCCGGTATAAAGAACAAGGTGTTGAAAGTGATTTAGGGCTTCTTGATATCAACGATTTTGCTTTGATAATAATGATGTCTTTTCAAATTCAACAGTTGCTACAATTTACTTACTTTACTTAACCGGCGTTACAATCCTTTGTGGATTTTAGCCTCCTTTACAACGTTGTTCCACCGGGCTCTATCCTGTGCGACTCGTCTCCAGTTGAGCACCCTTAAGGTTCTCAAGTCCCGCTGAACACCGTCTAGCCATCTTTCCTTGGGTCTTCCCCTGGTCCTTCCGTAGTCCGGCCTCCATTCGAAAACGCTTTTTACTGCCCTGTCACTCGCCATCCGCTCGACATGCCCCAACCACCTGAGTCTTTGTGCTTTCACAAGACGCACTATATCTGCACCACTTATTAGCACGTCTAATTCCACGTTCGTTCTACCCCGTGGGCCATTCATATCTTGCACTGGGCCCCATATCTTCCTCATTATTGCTCTTTCTGCAGTTCGTAGTGCGTTTTGGTCTCTCATTGTTAACGACCACGTCTCGCACCCGTAGATCATCACTGGCCTTATCATTGACTTATACACCTTCCATTTGGATGCACGTTGCAGTATTTTCGATTTCATCAGATTCTTGTACATAAAATAAATTTTGTTTCCATTCTGAATGCGTCTTGTTATTTCCTCGCTAGTGTTATTTGTGGTGTTTAGTTGTGAACCTAAGTATACGAACTCGCCTACCCCTTCAAAATTATAATTTCCTATTTTTAGATTCTGCAGCTGGTTTTCACCTTTGTTAATTCCCAAGTATTTCGTTTTTTCTCGTTTACGATCAGGCCAACCTCTTTTGCTTCCATCTCCAGTTTTCTGAACACTATTTTGAGCTCGTTCATGAGTTAAATGTAAACTTTAACCACACTTATACAAACATAAACGGCAAGGATCGGTTACGTCACCGATGGCATCGGAAGGTCGGCACGACTCGGGTCAGAATATGCAGGGTTGCCAGACTGAGCGCATGCCCGTTTTAAAAATGTACTTTTGTAGGAAACGGTTTTAGAATGTACCAGATTCGAAGAATTGTACCAGGTCTGGCAACGCTGCTAATATCAAGACCACGCCCAAAATCGAACTACACATAGACCAAGCGCATGCATGTTTGACCTTGGGAAGTGTTCTGCTTTATTATAGAGTTATGATAATAATTCGTTTAATGTAAAATTTAATAATCTGAAATTCGTTTCTAGCGTATAATTTATGTTTAAAACCATTCGATATGCCAAGTTGTAAGGTCTATCCGAGTACATCAAGGAATTACAAATATAATATCAGCTTCAAAAACGAAAATTAGGCCTGATAATAAAGGACCAGGATTACTCGTACAGGGAGCATCTGCTCCAATAAATTAACACCTGACAGCCGAGAATTGTTTAAAGGTGCTCGCAGAGTCGGCAAGGATACAAATTATAAGTTTGTTTATTTGCCTAATGGCCATATCTTTCTCAAAAATCGTTCACATCAGCAACAGTTTTGACCTCACGAAAATGTAGAACATATTTAGCAAGCATAGTAAATATCTCCGGTAATCATGGTCTGAGTGTTTTTTACTAGAACGGTAGAGGGTTGAGAACTAAATTAGACAGGTTCAAATTAAATTTAATCTCAAATGATTTCGATTGTGCATTTTTCACAGAGACATGGTTCGATAAAAAAACAGAAAACGAGGAAGTATACAATCTATATAGTGTTGACATATTTCGACGAGAAATTACCGCATCCAGCAAGACTTCAGGGAGAGGTGCTCTTATTATTACCCACAAAAAAATAGAAGCCAAGCTGCTTCCTGAGTTTCAAAGTCATGCTGAAAATATCTGAGTGCATGTAAAAGTGACTAGTTCGATTAAAGTTTATATGTTATATGTCTATTGGAGATGATAAAATGTCGTATGCCAGTTTTACGTCAAAACTGGACCGGATAAACCAGCAAGTCGGAGATAGCATAGTCTTCATATGCGGCTTCTTGTTCCGTTGGAGTTCTTCTATAGATTTTTCATATTTTTGTCCGTCTGTAACATCTAAATTTCCGGTTATAAGTTTAACTAAGCGTCCTAAGCCGTCGATTGCTTCTCTCTTCTGTCGGTTGGGAAATAATCGACCTATTTTCCTATTTACTTCAACTAACGTAGCATTTATAAGCGAATAATAATTGGTAAATTCTTTAGCATAAGCGGGTCCATTAACATGTTTCTTAAATATAATATCTAATTCTAAAATGTTTTGCTTTAGTAAGTCGTACTCGTTGATTGTCGGACTGCAATCAACGTTCTTGATTAATGTCCATTTATTCATTGTGTTCTTGGCATTTCCTAGTTTGTGAGGAAATAGTCCGGGGTTGTCGACAATTTTTGTTATTTCTGGGTTTTCGATGTTGATAACGTATTGAGTGCAGAGGCATCTGGAACACTTATTAGATGACTTAGGGCATGTATATGTCTTTTTTTTCTTTGTTGTTTTGTGGGTTGACTAGGGTTACTATGTTCCTATCCATAATTTCCGTTATTACGGTTATTAGGGGTCCTTCATATTTATTGGCTGATTTATTTCGTTAGTCTGTTTTAGTAAAACTTCGTCTCCTACTTTGTAGTTATGTGCTCTGATGTTCTGATTTTGTTTATTAATTACATTTTCCTTGTTCTTACGTCTTTTAGTGATTTGTATAAGGAAGTCAATTTAGTCTTGTGGGTGGTTACGTATTCTTCGTAAAATTTACTGTTCAATTGGAGATCAAATGGGTCTCTAGTTGCAGTATGTCCATAAACCAGTTCAAGGGGTGTGAATTTCTTAGCAGAGTGAATCGTGTTGTATCCGATGATTGCTTACGATATTATTTGTTTGGGGGTTTCCCTATTACTTGTATTTTTTATTATTCTATAATTTGAATCAATGTCGAGTGGATTCTTTCAATTATAGAGTTAGATTTTAAGTTTTTTTGTGTAGTAAAGTGGACGGAGATCCAAGTCATATTGACGATTTAGGAACCACGGAAAGCGTTGCATAGTTTGTTGCCTGTTAAGTACAGGGTATGTATAGTTGTTTTTGCGTCTACCTGATTCTATTTCGGTAATTCGATATTATAGCAACAAATATTAGGCGAAAGAAATGCAGTAGTTTGGGAAGCTCTTCTTCTGAAATTCGTTACGCAGATCTTGTGATTGCTTGCGGTAGATGACAACTGGTGTTTAATGGCTGTCAGACTGACAGTTGGGGAGAGGATTCACCTGCGGAGCGGTGGTTGCAGGTTCATTAAGCTTCTCAGGGGCCGGTCGTCGATGCCACAAGTGTAACAACGTAACATATAAGTAAAGTAACGATAATCTGATGATATTTCACATGTAGCCAAAATATAAGAACAGTGTATTCCCATTATTAATATTGATATAAGTTAAGTGGGGTACCCCATTCGATTCCTTTGCTTAGATAAATAATTGTCCCTATCAATGCATATAACATAGAATGTTGACCAAAACGAATAGTGTTAATAAATTTAGTTAAAGTATTGCTTCTTTCATTTAAACTTTGAAGGTTCAAGGATTGTATTGTGAATATATAGTGAAGTTTATAAGTTTTATTACCTATATCAGTGTGCTTGAGATTAAACTTGTTGGCGCTCAAATTTGAACATCTCATTAATAAAGAATACACGACGTCTTCACTGTAGCTAGAGACGGGCCTCAAGTATACTTTTATAGCGATCAATTTGGAAAGTTAAAATTTAGAAAGCTGACCTAAAGGTAAGTAAAAAGCCAACAAAGTGATAAACGTTTTCATTCGGGAACGAACAGTAATCCGTTTTATTCGGTAAACAATAATTTAAAAAATTTAGTATGCTGTGTTTTAGGTCTTCATCTCCTAGATGAGCTGTAATTATGGAATTTTTCTCTTTCTTTTCGATTTTTGGTTTTGCAGATTTTCCATGAACGCTTGTTATTATGATTTGGTTTTTCTTACAATCTAAAGCATCTTCGCATATTGGGATGCTAGGTGCTGAATCATCTTGTGAATGAACAGTTAGTGTTAAATCTTCGTTAAATCTTTCAGCTACATTCTCCATTAGCTTTTCAAGGCTTCGAATCTGATCTTCAGGTAAGTGTTGGTTCATAGAGCTAGTTATAGGGTCAAGTGGAATTACATCGGATGGTAATGCTTGCATTGTTGGTGGTTGTAAGATCGGTCCTGCTGTTTGTAAGTCACCTGCTACTTATTTCGTCGAGTAGTTGGTCTAATTCCGAGTTTACTTCCACTTGCATTGACTGCGTATCAGTACGATTAATTTTTATTCTAGAGAATGCGTCTGGGTTTGTATTGGATTTTACCTTTTATAGATCACGTCGTAGTCGAATTCCTCTAGTCGTAACCTTTATCTTGATAATTTTGAGTTTAGCTCTTTCAAGGAATGCAACCATTGCAGAGGTTTATTATTCGTTACTATTAAAATTTCTTCCGCATAAGTACGGTCTAAAATACTTTGTCGTCCAAACGATAGCCAAAAATTTTTTTTTCAATGGTGCGATATGTTTCCTCTGATTCATTGAGGGTTCTCGATACATAAGCGATGGGTACATCTTTTCCTATTGGCCCTTGGGATAGGATAGCTCTTATAGCAATATTTGATGTTATCAAAATAAATTCTCTCGCGAAGTCGGGGTACTGAAGGATTGGTTTGTTCATAAGTAAGTTTTAGCATTTTAGAAAAGCTTCTTTAAATTCGTTGCAGTGAATGACTTGCTCGCCTTTCTTTAAGCACTTTGTCATAGGCTTTGTAATTTTCGAAAGTCCTTTATAAATTTCCGGTAGTAGCCTAGTAGTCCTAAGAATCCTTCAATTTCCTTTGGTGTTTTGGCATTGGATAGTTTTTTATTGCTCTAATTTTATCGGGATTAGGTCGGACTTCTTTTGGTGTTATTACATATCCTAAATATTGCATTTCTTTCTTTAAGAATTCGCTTTTGTCCAGCTGGACCTTGAAATTAGTTTGTCTTAGACTTGTAAATACCTCTTTTAGTTTTATTATATGTTCTTGAAGGGATGTGGAGACGATAATAATATCATCCATTCAAGACATTTTTCGGGTTGTATACCCCTGGGGATGTTGTCTATGACGTTTTGGAAGGTGGACACGCGTTTTTCAATTCAAGTGACATGTGTTGGAACTCATAGTGACTATTTTCGGTGTTAAAAGTTGTTTTCGGTATGTCGTTTTCTTCAACTTGGATACGATAAAAACCAGATGCTACATCAAGCGTGGAAAAAATGTTGACATTTTCCTAATTTATGCAATAAATCGGCAATGATTGGTAATGGGTACTTGTCATCAATGGTCTTCTCATTAAGCTTACGATAGTCTATCACGATTCTCCATTTTTGTCTTCCGGAAGCGCCTTCTTTTTTGGCAGTACCCATACAGGTTAACTCCAGGGGGACGTGCTGGGTCTTATAATCTTATCTTTGAGCATCTTGTTGATTTTTTTATTTACTTCGTCACGATGTACTTGGGGATACCGATCATTTTTGGAGTACACAGGTATTTCATCAGAAGTTTTAATTATGTGTTTAATTTAGTTGTTACAGCTAAGTGCAATGTCAGAAAATTGTTCTCTGAATGTCATTTTTTTTGGCAGTGGTCTATTATATGTTTTATCGGACTTTTTCCACTGTCTAGGCAGTGGTCGCCAACCTCTTCAATGTGTTGAGCTACTTGTTAATTTTGGAATAAACAGCGAGCTACCCACACGGAAGCCACGTAACGCAACGTAAATGAAATAATCCACAGTTAATTTATCATTATATGTATTTATTTTACTATTTATTTAACTGGTAATACATAATACATAGGTACTAATAATAACTACATTCCTACCTACCAAACGAAGTTGTTTGAAAAATAAACACAAACTTTTATCCAGCCACAACGGCATGTCACGTAAGATTTAAAAATAGTTAATAATAACAACAAAAAAGTAACGCACTATCATGAACATAAACATTGAAAAATAAAAAAGCACGTTCAATGAGAAGGCTGACACTCAGACTCATCGATAATTTTTTAAATGTTTGCAGTATAATTTGATACAGCCATTCGAATACAATTATCCAAATGTTCATCTGTAAGTCGATTGCGATATTTGTTCTTAATAAACTTCATATTGGAAAAAAAAGATTCACACAAATAGGTTGAACTGAATAATGCTTTCACTTTCAAGGCAACACGGCATAGAACTGAATATTTGTCTTTACTTACAATAGGCCAGATACATTTGGTACTTGAGACTAACGATTTTAAGGCTAAATCATTTTGAAAATCAATTACTTCCATTTCTGTTGCAGCGATGTCTTCGCCAAAGTTCTGCATAACACAAGTTGCAAACTGTTGGATATCAATTTCCATAAAGGGTGAAACAACAAACTGCGCTACTAAAGCCATTTCGTTGAAATCCTTAAAACGATTTTTGAAGTTATTCTTCAGGGTAGAAACTATTTCTACATGCTATTTGCTGTCATAGGGTTCTAATGGATTTTGAGATATTTTTTCTGAAAGAATAGGAAAATGCTTGGCATCGCTGTTAATTAGGTTTTGTTCCCAAAACTCCAGCTTTTTGATAAATGCTTTTATATCAGAAATCATTTCTGCTAGTTCTTTGTCTCTCCCCTGAAGCTGCAAATTAAGTTCGTTTAATTTCTCGGTAATGTCCACGAGAAAACCAAAATCTCTAAGCCAGATTGAATTTTCTAGTTCCGGAGTCGGTTCATCGCGTTTTTTGAAAAATTGAACTATGCCAGATAGGACATCATTAAAACGTTTCAGCACCCGTCCTCTACTTAACCATCGGACTTCAGAGTGAAGGAGTAGGTCCCCGTATTGACAGTCAACTTCATCGGCCAAGGTTTTGAATAATCTTCTTTGTAACGCTTGAGCTCTAATCTTGTTCACAATTTTTACCACCAGTTTCATAACGTTGTTTAGTTTCAGGAAATTTCCACATAATGCTTCCTGATGGATAATGCAGTGGTAAGAGAGAAATTGCGGAAAAGTTTCATCTTTACGACATAACGCCACCAGACCCTTATCAAAACCCACCATAGCTGGAGCGCCATCGGTTGTCAAGCCTACCATTTTCGATATTGGAATTTTCTCGGAAGAAATAATATTTTTTAAATGAGAAAACAACTCCTGTCCAGTAGTGTGTCCTTTCAGTGGAATAAACTTCAAAAGATCTTCTTTAATCGTAAAATCACTAAAAACCATCCTGACGAACACGGCCATCTGGACAGTGTCAACGACATCTGTTGATTCATCCAGTTGAAGTGAAAAATAAACACAGTTATCTAAGTCAGTTCTTAACTGTAAAAAAATATCATTGCTCATTACTTCTACACGTCTCATCACTGTATTAGCAGAAAGTTGCATAGATTTTATAGCTGAAACTATCTCGTCTTTGTTTCTAAAGTTGGCAAATAACGAGTCAGCAGCTTCTAAAAACGCCTGTTTTATCATTTCCCCGTCTTCATAAGGTTTCTTTTTTTGTGCAATTATCTGGGACACACGGTACGATGCTTCAGTTGCAGCCTTATTTTTGTCGATTGTTCTTAAAAATATTGATTGTTGTCCAATTAACTGCTTTTTTAACTGTTTCAGTTTCTCCTTTCTGGCGGCAGAATGTAGTGGGAATGATTTTTCAAAATTAGAATGTACAGTTTTATGATGCCTCTCAATATTTCCTTTTTTAGCAACGGAGACCGAAGTATTACATAACAAACACACATTTTTATCTTTAACTTCTGTAAAAAAGTATTGTTCTTCCCATTCCGAATGAAAGTGGTATGTCTTTACCTTCTTACAACTGCTTGCCATAATATTATTTTTTGTTGTTTACTACTAACCCAACCGCTGGACGTTGGTTACGCGTTCAGTTTTAAACTAAGCGCAATGTCGCCGCGCCGTGCGTATTTATCCCGTTCAAAGCAATCCAGATCGTTCTCGAACACTAACGCACTGGTCCGGCTGGTCGGTTCTAGCCGATTCTAGCCGATTCTAGCTTGATGACGTCAGCGGCAGATCGCTCGCCGCAACGTTGCCGCTGTTTATGTTTAATATTATGACAATTAGATTTTTTTGTGGAATTTTAGGAAGCTTCTCTGATTTTGTATTTTTTAAATTAAAATCGTTGTGAGAGCTACCAGAATTGCCCCCGCGAGCTACCGGTAGCTCGCGATCGACAGGTTGGCGACCACTGGTCTAGGGTGTATATCACACGTTTCGGGAGTTTTGATCTACTCCCTTCGTCAGGTGTTCCTGGTTAGTCCTGAGAAGGACGACTATTGTCCGTTTTTCTACGTAAACTCGTGCCTCCCCCGGGGTTTGAACCCGGGACCGCTGATCGCTGTGATTACTAGTCTATCACTCTTACCACTAGGCCCCCAGCGCGGTAGTCATAAAAGATTACATCTCGAAAAGCCTCGCATAAGGTTCTAATAAGTGTTGCTTCTTCGTCGTTGAGGTGTTCTAGCCGTAATTGTTGTAAAATTTTTGGTTGGATTTGTTTTAGATTTTTGTTTACTGGTTCGGGTTGGTAATGTAAGGTTTCTAACTTCGAGTTTTCTTCAACCATTTCGATGTGTAGTGGTTGGCTCAAAATAAACGTTTTTTCTTCGTCACTGCTATTAATAATAGTAATTATTGCTTGGTAATGATTTACATTAACGTAGGATGCTGGTATCTCTACATTATGACACATTTTTTGATGTTCGAGTATTCCTTGCTTGATGTTTTTCGTAACTGGAATCTTAATTACATTTTTAGTTCTTGCTTCGATTGTAATATGGTAGTTTAGATCTGGGTTTCTGTCTTGGATAGAATATAATGGAATTTGCGTTTTTTCGGTTTCTAAAGTGTTGTTTGTGCAATTGATTCTGGCTTTTAATTTCTTTAATAAATCTGTTCCTATAAGACTGTCATATTTGTGGTCGAAATCGAATAAGTGAAATTTGTGAGCTTCGCCTTAAAGATGGCTGGTAATTGAATTATAGCAACTTCAGTATGTGTTGACTGACTTCTGATGTGCCGTTTGTATTTGGAAAATTTGGGGTTTAATTAATTCTAGAAAATATTACTGAGCTTTTTTTGGTTTAACGTTTAACTAGCGTCCTAAAAGCTCCAGTATCTCTGAGAAAATTTGCTTTTAGCTGTGGCATATATATGCATGGTAGGTGTGATGGTGGTCGATTATTAATTTGTATTAATTCGGATTGTTGGTGATTTTTTCAGGGGGTGAATCTTCGTCTACGTATGCTCGTCGGGTGAGGCTTTTGTCATAAAATCCTGTTCTTCGTACGCATACTGGTAATTTTTTAAATCTCCAAACTTTTGCTGTGGATATTGTTCTGTTTCAAATGGTGTATTGATAGTGTCTTCTGGTTCCTCTTGGTAATGGAGTTCCTGGGATATAAAATTTCGCGGTTGGTTTGACTGTTGAATAAAACGTCTCGGTTGTGTAAAACGCTGGGTGTTTAATGAATTAAATCGTTGAGGTAAATTAGTTGTTTTTCTCGTAATGCCTGATGATGTATCCATGGGCGTGGGACGTGGTTGAGCACGATTTTGGAGTGCAAATACATTTTTTGTTTGTGTGCTTGGTTGAGATTGTTGAAAACGGGTTGGTCATTGTCCAGTAAAGTTGGTTGGTCTTGGATCATTCTGGATCATCGGACGTTGTATTCGTGGTTGTTGATTTCTAAACGACTGATATGTAGGGCAACGATTATAAAAGTTGGGGTTGTTTACGGCAGTCGTCATTCGTAGTCCTGGTGGTGGTTTTTTCTGGATAAATGTGGAAGAATGAAGTCCTCTTCGATGTTCGGTTTCATGTCTTCTGGAATATTGCACATTTTTCTCTTCGATAACGTATTTAATGGCATCTTCTAATGTGGCTGGCCTCAAACTTCTTAGGAAGCTACCTAGTGGTTCTTTGAGTCTACTAAGATAGTGTTAATTCATCGTATTGTAATAATTGTTTGACTGATCGTATGCCCTGATTAGGTTGATTTAGTTGAATATTGGAATATAGGATGCTTCTGGTTGGTTGGAAAGTTTCTAAATATTCTTGAGCCGTTTCATGTTTTTTTCATAAAAGCATCAAGTCTCGCAAAAGTGAGTTCTCTGATCTTTGATCGGCAAATGATATTCTTAGAATGTTTCTTAATTCATCCAGGTGGCGATTTCTCGTTCGCTGGTTACTAGAAGTGCTCTTCCGGTTAATTTTGTTCGTAAGGCAGAAAGAATTAAGGACTGTAGGAAGGCGTCTGCATTCCCACGGTAGTGTGCGATTATTACCTCGGCAGATCTAATATATTCGGATAGTTTGTGTGGAATATCATCGAGTTCCGGAACTATTCTTAGATATTCCAGCCAGGTGGAAAGCGTCCTATTTGTCCTGCTTGTGCCATGTTCGGTTGATTGGTTTCTGCTTGTTGTTCTTCGGGTGCTACCCCCAGTAATAAATTTTCGAATAAAACTACTAAATCGTCGTTTCCTTGTAGCATAAGGATTTGTTTGTTTTATTTTTAATTTGATTTAAATAGAAGGCCAATGATTTTTATTTGTTTAAGGGTTCCTTCCTAGTGTAACGTTTTTAACAGACCATTGCAGTTATGGCGTGTATAAAAACTTACGAAGGCTAATACTAAGTTTACTATTAAGTTTTTAATTATTTCGTTTTAATTGTTTCGTTTTATTTATTGGCAAGCTTAAAACCAAATTGTTTTTATGCTGCAACACATTTTGTGAGCGACTTACAGTAATAGCGCTGTAATTTTCGTTCTTCGGTCTCCTCGAAGGAGTGCTTACTTCTAAACCAAGCGTCGGCGATGCTGTCCTAGCTCGGGGTTGTGGCGATTCTTGTCCACTTCTGGTGGACAGATCGACGACACTCTTTGGTTGCCCACGGAGATGTCCAGGTGCAACTACTGGTGCCAATGCCGCTTCTGCTGCAGTTCCGTCACTAGAATGGTATTCTTCGCGTGACCCTTCGGCGACGCTTGTCTTCCAGGCTCCGTTCCGAACTGTTCTTGGGACGACGTTGGTTGTTTGCTTCTGGCCAAAGTATTGAAATACACGTTTTAGGCGATTTTTGTCCGAAAACTGCCAAAATATGCTTCACGACTGCGCTAATTAAATTTACGAACTGTGATTAATATAAAAAAAATATTTCATACTAATACACAGACGGAGTTACAATTTTAAAATATATGTGAATGGTACAGATTCTAAATTACAACTGCTTGCATCCTGCGATGTACGCCACCACATAAGCTGCATCGGTAAAGATAAGATAAGATGTTCTTCCTATCTATCTGGGTACGCAACGTAGTGCTTGTACTTAACATTACCATAACATAATTCCCCGCAGGTATTTATTCGAGATTCCGTGTTATCATAGTAAAGGACAAAAATCGCTCAACTTTATAAATAGCACCCTTTATATCAACCATAATTAGGCAAAGGATTACAGTGCTCCGAAAAATATTTACTGTTATAGTTATTTCACAGCCATAATAATTATTAATACTTGCAGATAAATAAAATATCAAACTGGGCATATAACCATTTATTTCAACGAGTTAGTAAATTACAAGTCCTTTTAATCGACTTAGAATTTGATAGTATAAATAAAATATTTGCGAGTTGGTTCTTAATCATTTATTTAATTAAGTATTAAATTAAAAGAACATAAACCTTCTCAATACAAAGCCATCTGTAGCAGGTTTGTACCAAGGCGTGCTTAAAGAACTGATAAATACGTATTTGGACTATGTTCTTTTAAATCCAAATCAATTTACGGAGAGCTACATTAAAAGTATAAAATACTTGGAACGAACACATATTCGGCTCTTTAATCTACTGTTTGGAAAAACCACACAAAATTATCTGCAACTGTTAAGATTACAAAGACAAAACATCATAACCAATCTACAAGATGTGAATACTTTCTCTATGTTTCTTAAAAAGCAGACCTCGATTTCTTATAAGCACTTGTTACACCATGGCTTTAACTAGTTTCATTGGAAAAGGCTATCACAGATTATTCTTGTCCAGTTGACAATTTTCAACAGATGGCGAATGGGCGAAGTATCTCAAATGACACTTAACTTGTATAAGCAAAAAGAAGGAACAAGTCCTGAGCTAAGAACCACAACGTCAATACTGGAGCAAGTATTTGCAGACAAATTCGTAGCAATTAAGTTACTGGGTAAAAGGGAAGAAATTTGTGCGTCTTAATTGACAATGAAAATATAAATCATATTAATGTGATACTAAAACACTGAGAAGAGGCGGGAATTGATCCAATTAACAATTATTTATTTGATCGAGACAAAAACTGTTGCCCAAAACCCAACAACATTTAGAGCAACAATTCTTTGAAAACAACTGGCAACTATGTCGTAGTTGATAAATTTAAGCTCAAACAACATAGAGACACTAGCAAAATTTATGGGCCATTCACTGATGTGCATCGATTCGCCCATCGATTAACAGAAATGCCATTACAAAATTAGATAATTTTCTGTCAGCTGTCAGCAAGACTGACATGTCCAAAAAATTTAAAGGAACTTCAATCTTTATTAGAGCAACTCATTTATGACGAGGAAAACGACTATCCGAGTCCAATAAACTGACGAGCGACGTTAATTACGAAATAGGAAATGTAACTGACAGAATGGCTGACAGCACTTGCCTTTTGTGCCTCGTCAATCCGAAATTATTAATTCTTCTAGTCCTCTGCCAAAGGAAACGGAGAAGATGTGCTGCAGTGTTCAAGGCAAGCTACAAATTTATTTTTAAACTAGCTAATTTGACGTGCAAATTTACTTGCAGATTGTCCTTCTGCACAAGACTATGCTGATTCTTTAGCACAATCTGTGACCCGGTAGTGTAAAAAATAGCGTATATACCTCGGGACTAAGGTACCATTTAATCCTTTTGTGATTAGTAACTTTACCCTGGCAAGCAGTATTAATTGATAATTAATCTATCTATATATATATATAAAAATCAATCGCCGTGCGTTAGTAAAGCAAAAACTCGAGAACGACTTGACCGATTTGGATGATTTTTTGGTGTTGTTCGCCTTGCTCCCGAGGTGTTTTAGCAAAAAAGAAAATTCGGAGAAATCCAAAGGGAAAGCCGGAAAATATCAAAAGTGTGTTTTTCTATACACTGTACGACTTTCTATTTGCAGTCATACTTTCATGATTCTGTGCTTAACGGTTTGAAGAGTTTTCCCCATCATGTCATAATCCAAAACAAGAATTAAGCTCCTGCAGCAGAACACAGAACAGAATAAAAGAAAGTATGAGGACGCAAAGAAGAAAGCAAAGCAAATATGTAGGCAAAGAAAAAGAAGATACTTTGAAAGCAAACTTTAAAAAAAACGAGGAGAAATATGTTAACAAGGATTTGAGAGACTTCTACCAGGAGGCAAAGAAGACACGAAATGATGGAAATACCAACAATATTACATACATAAGAAATAAAAACGGAGAAATGGTAGGAAATACACACGGTAAACTGAAAATATTTAGGAAGTACTATTGGAAATTATTGAAGGATGAAGCTGAGCATGAAGAAGCCGTGAAGGAGGATGACCCAGAAACTGAAGAATATAGAGAGAAACAGCAAATAGAAGAGCCAACAGAACAAGAGGTGATAAGTGAAATAAGTAAGCTAAAAAATAACAAATGCGCCGGTGAAAATGGAATCCCCACAGAATTACTTAAATATGGTGGAAGTGTATTACAACAAAGAATGTACAGCTTCATTAGAAGTGTATGGTGTAGCGAACAAATGCCGTCAGCCTGGAATAATTCAATAGGCTGTTTGATTCATAAGAAAGGGGATAAGGGCTTATGCGAAAATTACAGAGGAATATCGTTATTGGACGTAGCTTATAAGGTGTTGGCACGCATTATTCGCAACAGGCTAAACATATTCTAAAAACAATGGTTAGGTGAATATCAAGGGGGTTTCAAGGAAGGAAGAGGTACCCCAGACCAAATATTCACTATAAAAATGCTACAGCATAACAGCTATGAACAAAATCTGGGAATGCATATGCTACTAATTGATTCTCAACAAGCCTACAAATCCATAAAAAAATTAAGTTATATGAAGCAATGAGAAGTTTAGGAGTCCCAAAAAAGATTGTCAATTTTGTTAAAATGACGCTAACTAGAACTAATGATAGAGTCCTGATAGACGGTCAGCTATCAGAAAACTTCATAGGGAACAAGGGGGTAAAGCAGGGTGATCCGTTGTCAACTATATTATTTAACTTGGTCTTGGAGGAAATAATACGAGAGAGTGGCATTGAAGGGGAAGGAATAATTTACCAGCGTCGCTACCAAATTGTTGCATATGCTGATGATGTGACGTTATTATTATATATACTTCTGGTTGGGTTAGTTCCCCTTTCTGCACTGCGGGCTAAAAGACCTATTGTGCACATCCCAGTGCTTCACCTAGCCCCACAGAGGTATTCCGATGTCCTCAAAAAGTGAGGTGTTTGTCAGCAGTTCGGGTTCGATCGTTGTTTCTCTAAAGTGTTTATGTCGCAGAGTTATGAGTTCCTCGCACTCGCATATCCAGTGGATTGGAGTCTCGTCCTATTCTTCACAGAATCTACAGTCTGTGTTTGTTGCCACTCCTATTGTGTGCATATGTTTGTTCATATAACAGTGTCCTGTAGTTATCCTTGTTATGTGTTCTATTTTCTCCCTTCCATTTTCCAGGAGTGCCAGCGTTGCTTTCTTGGACGGTTCCCCTATGAAGTTTCTAGAGTGCCTTGCTTTAGGGTAGTCGTGCCAGAATTTGCGATGTTTATCTCGTAACCAGCTTCTAGTTTGCTCCCTGATCATGCTATAAGCTATGTTACAGGTAGGCTCTGGTCCTATCAGCTGGATAGTACTGGCTGATTTTGCTAGTTTGTCTGCTTTTTCGTTGCCTATTATTCCTTGGTGACCTGGGACCCACAACAGGCTAAGTTTGTTGTGTTCTCCCAGTTGAACCATTTTTGTATGGCATTCATATACCAGTTCTGAGTTGAACTGGTTGGATGACAGCGCTTTTAAAGCTGCTTGGCTGTCCGTCAGGATGTGTATTCTCCTGCCTTTGTAGGATCTCTGCACCATTAATTGGGCGCAGGTTAGAATTGCTGTTACCTCGGTCTGGAATACTGTTGCATATTGTCCCAGGTTTATGCTTATTGCATTTCCTGGTCCCGTGCCATAAATGCCCAGACCTGTTCCATTTTCTGTTCTTGATCCGTCTGTGTACCAGACTTCCCCCTTTAGTTTGGTTAAGATTTCTTCCTCGTTCCACTCTTCCCGCTCTGGAAGATATACTTCAAACGGTTTTTGGAACTGGTAAGATGTCTTTATTTTGTCGGACTTCATCTGCGGGATGAGGTTTTCACGTAATCGATTAAAGATTTCGGTATGGTATCCTCGATGTCCAGGATAACGATCATACCCTTGTATTTTCAGCCTATATGCCCCTAGTCTCGCTTCCGCCTCTACCCTTAGGTGTAATGGGGGAAGGTTCAGCAGGGCTTCTAACGCGGCTGTTGGGGTTGTTGACATTGCCCCCGTTATTCCAATACAGGCCATTCTTTGTATTTTGCTAAGCGAGTTCTTATTTTTAATATTGCTTGCCTTGTGCCACCATACCAAGGATGCATAGGTTATCGTTGGTATAATGACTCTTGTGAAGAGCCAGTATACCATTTTTAGTGACAGTCCCCATGTTTTTTCAAATATTCTTCTGCAGGTCCAGAATGCTCTGCAGCCTTTGCTAGTAACATGTTCCATATGGTGTTTGAATGTCAATTTGGTGTCTAAAATCACACCCAAATATTTGACCTTCTCCACCATCTGTAGTTCTTTTCCGTATAGTATTAGTTTCCTATACTTGTTTTTCTTCCTTCTTGTGATTGATAGAAGCGAGGTCTTTTCCGGGTTGGCCGATAGTCCCTTGGCTTCACACCATCTTTCCACAATTTTGAGGGCCAATTGCATTCTTTCGAATACTACGCCCTCAAACTTTCCGTGTATGTAGATGGTGATGTCGTCAGCGTAGCCCTGTGTGTATAAGCCCCTCTCCTCTAGTTCCCGTAGAAGGCCATCCACCACGAGGTTCCACAGTAGAGGTGACAATACCCCTCCTTGTGGGCACCCTCTGGTCACCGACACTTTCGCGGTTGTCTTATAAAGAGAAGTGGTTATGACTCTGCTTTTAAGCATGTTTAGAATCCATCTGCTCAGGGTGTCATTTATTCCCCTGCTATTCAAGGCTAGATGAATTGAGTCGAACGAGGTGTTGTCAAAAGCACCTTCACTGAATAAACTGTGGACTCATTCAGCATCCTAGTTCAGTCTTTGGCGACACCAATCAAGATGTCTGGCTTTATGCACCGGTGTAAGAGGTAAGCACCACATGGGACGATAAAACCGCATTTGAAACGATAGTATTCGTCGATAAACCGTACTCATAGATATAGGATGAAATAAAGTTGGTAACCAGTTAGTTGCAAGTGCCTTCGTAGTTGAGTGCTGGTCTATCACTGCGGCAAACCTCAGTCTTTGATTTTCACGGTCACTAGTTGCCTTAGGACGTCCTCCACCCTGTTGACGATGACTACGGTTTTCTTCGGTCCAAGCTCTCCAACAACATAAAACTGTGATTGTGATCAATTAACACGACGAGACACCTCTCGAAATATCAACCCAGCCTCACACATGCCAACAATCCTCCCACGTTCAAAGTCGTTTAACCTGGTGAAAATTAGCACGATGACTAATTCGAGGCATTATTTTGCTTTACATCTAAACAAATATACCGTAACTAAGACAAAGTTTTATATTGTTATTGCACAACTGTCAAAGAAAACATTTTTTTTCTTATAGCGTCATCCTTGAACGTAATTTACGTGTCTCAACTCTGAAAATTTGGTCATTTGTTTACATCCATGAGACATTATTTTTAAAAAATTTTGGAAGAATTATAACACTTCCTTCAAGGTGTAACATTTTTTTGCAACTCGGTATATATAATCTTTGCTTTAATTATTTCACAGAAAATTGTCAGGATATTTGTTACGATTCTCATTAAAATTTTCCACCATAAATACATATTGTAGCTATTAGACGCATCGTAAAACTAATCATGTTCTTATTTGCTGCAAAACGGAATCACAAATTTGCAAAGCTTCCTTTTTCTTAATATTTATGCAGCTTTTGTTGGGAAAGTATTTGTGTTCTAAAAATTCCAAATTATAGTCTTCATTAATTTTATCCATTTGATCACGTTTTTCCCATATTTTATATTTGAAATTCTGTAAATTCTGCCTAACCTTGATTGTCTCTATAAGGTGATTTATTAACCGCTTTACAAACTTTGGCAATGAAAAGCAGATTTAATTTCATGAAGAAATGTTCATATAAACGTATGTCCTATCTCTCTTTGTTCAGAAATTATAGCTTATAAAATGTTTAAGTTGAAAAATCGTAGTAATGATGTAGCAAAACAAAATTTAGTAACTGTCATTTTAAATAATCTCCTGTCAAAAATAGTTTGTTTATGAAAAAGTGTTCTGTCACTATTCGTTAAAATGAATATGCTGACATTGTGTTTGTGCATGGACTTTTCAATGGAAATTCTCGTATTGCAGCGAGAGAATATCGAAGTAGATTTCCTCATAGATGTCAACTGTAATATTCAGTACATCATTTAGAAGACTTCGCATGACTGGTACTGCTGCTCCTCCTAGACCCATTCGCCCGCATAATGAAAATGTTCAAGATTGTGAAAACGTAATAAATGCTGTAACTGGAGAACCGGAAATTAGTACCAGATGTATAGCACAAAATTTGGGGCTATCACAAAGTTTTGTATGGAAAAAGCAAGAAATGCTGCACCCTTATCATCATTTTTTTCACTAGATATTACAACACGTCCAAGATAACGCCTTTATTTCAAAAATTCTCTAGTGGATCTAATGATGAATCAAATTTTTCAAGAGATGGTATTAATAATTTCCATAATGACCATGTTTGGACTTTGGACAATCCAGATGCGACCAGAACGCGTAATTTCTAGCAGAGATTTGGTGTAAATAACACATTACTTCTAAATGCATTTAATGGAAAGTTAAATGCAGAGAGGTACCGTAACTTTTTGAACACCACATTGTTTGATCTTCTGAATGATGCTTCACTCCACCTGCTACAAGATATATGGTGTCAGCATGATGGGGCCTCGCCTCACCGAGGAAGACAAGTGACCCATACTCATTTCCCAAATAAATGGATTTGTAACGGAGGTCCTATACCATGGCCACCTATATCACCCGACCTGCAGAGGATTAAAGATGCTGCAATTCATATTAGAAATAACATGAATTTATTACGCGTGCAAGAGAATTTAATTCGTCGTTGCCAATTATGTATTCAGCAGAATGGACTACTCTTTGAACATTTTATGTAGATCAATATTGCTTTCCGTTTGTTGCAATAAATGTTTTTGATTTCTTGAAATTATGATTACTTATTAGTGTTTAAAGAGAAAAATGTTAAAAGCGCTATAACTTCTGAACAAAGAAGGATAGGACATAAGCTTATATTAACATTTTTTCATGAAATTAAATCTGCTTTTTATTGCCAAAGTTTGTAAAGGGGCTAATGAATCACCCTGTATTTGGATTATGTAGTTCCTTAAAAATGAAATCAACATGGGTCTTTATTTTATGAAAAGGTGCGTACCAAAAGGTAAATTTCTTGTATTTTAATCTAAGTTTGTAATTACCAGCTTGTTCAATTGTAGATTCCGACTTAATATTTTCTGAAAATTTTCGACATTGAGGTAGTAAATTGACATTTTTGTTTAAAACAATGCAACTCAAAGCGCGAAACTTAGGTATAATTATGTAATCCGTCAAATTGTGTTTAAATGAGTACCTATAATTGGTTAAAACTGATTTTAAGAATTAGAAATTTTTTACATAAACCTAATTTAAGGATTTCAACTTCAAGCCTCATTAATTTCCAAAGACGAATGTGATTTATTGGTTTGGGAGAAACAAAACTTCTAATTCTTGCATTCTAAATACATATGCAAGTGATTATCGATTTCAAGCCAATAAAGATAAGCTAATTTTTGTTCCATACATTAAATCACATTAACCTTGTATGTTAGGCAAAATTTATTGAAATATACAGAAGTATTTATGTTGGTAGTCAATTTTAGTTCGAAACGAAATTCTAATTTATTTCAAAAGATATAGTTAGTGTGTTTATTACTAATATGTTAATTTGCTTAGTTAGTTTCTAAAAAATAATTTTTGACTATATTGCATTATTCCAGAAAATATTGAGATGCATTGCAGTCACCTAGTCTCGATATAAAAAAGTAATAATTATCTAAGCAAATAAAGTTCATGAAGCCATTTATTCAATTCTATTTACCTACTGAACATTTAAATTCTCACAATAACGTCAATAACTGTCATTTACATATCGGTTGTAAATATATGGCATTGGAGCATTTGTGCGTTAACAGAATGTTTGCAGTGAAGATTCATGCAACTGTTTCATCAACCAGACGCATTAGAGCGGGAGTACCACAGGGGAGTATCCTAGGCCCTATTCTATTTAATATCTTTACCAGTGATATTCCTCACACAGAAGCTGACTTAGCACTATTTGCGGATGATACTGCATTACTGACTAAGAGCAACAACTTACTAGATGCAGTAGTACAACTACAAAATGCAGCGAATGTACTGGCAAGATGGTTCAAACGTTGGAATCTAATGATAAATCACGAAAAATGCTCTGCGAAGATATTCACTCTTAGACATGTCTACGAACCACTACCATTAATAATAATTAATAACAAAGCAGTCAAGTGGCTACATAAAACAGAAGCAGTGAAATACTTAGGGGTGTACTTAGACACTCAGCTCACCTGGAGATTTCATATAAATAAAAAATTAAACGAAGGACATACAAGGTTGATACAACTCTATCCGATCATTAACAGAAAATCGACACTAAAACCGGACTGTGCCATGTTGCTCTATAAAACACTAATACGGCCACTAGTACTCTATGCCTGCGTAATCTGGGGAAACACATCTAAAACAAATCTACTAAGAATCCAAGCACTTCAGAATAAAATTCTTAGAATTTCAGTGAACGCCCCCTGGTATGTTACTAACAAGCAATTACATACAGAACTAGGTTTGTCAACGATAACGGAACATATAAAAAAACTAGTCGTAAACTTCCATGCTAATATCAACAACTGTTCTGGTGCAGTGTACTATCAACTTGGCCAAAGGAAAATACATACAAGACTGAAGCGTAACCTACCACAAGACATTTTTCTAAGCCCAAGTGACAGTGATAGTGATAGTGATAATGCCTAAACGAATGACACAATTAACGCATTGTTTAAATTAAGGGCCTTTTAAAAATGTAAATTCCTAAGTGGTGAGATTACCTACTCTGTTATTCTGTTATAGTCATCATGTAACACTACCATGCATAGCAAATTAATTTGTTGAACTGGTATAATATCTTAAGAAGAAAAAAAAAGAAAAGATATTAGAATGTTTTGTAAACGCATCTAAGAGTTGGTAGATGTTCTATCAAACTACATATGATGTATCCCACATAATGATTTAACACTTCTATATTTATACACATAATGATTTGCAATTTTTCTGATCTGTACAGATCCGAAAGCTGCTTCTTTAGATTGGTTCCACCTTTGCAAACTCGCTTACTATGATTATTAAAATGTGTTTTGATTGCAAAAAGTTAAATAAAAACTTTTTAGTCAACATAAAATAACATAAAACCAAAATTTTATAGGTTTTGGAATAAAAACAAGAATTTTCTTCAATTTTTATATTTTCCTAAGGGGTACCACTGGTTCAGGAGTGTCCTTATTTCCCAGGGGATATGGTGCTAGATCAGATATATGGTATTTTCCTAAAGAAACATCTGGATTGGTACAATGAGCAATCTCGTAGGTGGTTGAATTAGCGTAGCCGTATTCATGCCATGTTCTGCAAAAGGAGTTGCCTCCCCCCTTGATTAAAGGTACTTTTGTACTTAAAATGTAGCTGCTTGGGTCGAGTCCTCTCATCAGATGTCCGATTAACTCGTTCATCTTCACGCTGCTGAAGTTCGGTTTTCGATTTTAGATCAACGATCGTACATGGTGTTTCAAGGACACTTGTAACAGAATCTACGATTTCTTGCTTTCAGTTCTCTTCTTTGACCACAACTTGGTGCGACTTTAAACCTCCTTCCTCTAGCAGAATGGTGTCCTTCGCGAATTCGTACTCCCTCTTTGGATCGCCTGCAAAGCTCCAGGTGTACTGGCCGAAGTTGATAACAATCCCAGCGTTTTTCAGGAAGTCTGTGCCTCGCAGGGTACGATTATTTTCCATGTGAAATTCAACATGGTAGCTGAATTTCCACTTATTCTACATGGTTGCTCTGGATTGCAGTTTGGGCAATTGGCACTCACTTTACCGATGGCTCCAGACCCGTAGCATTTAACTGACTGCTGCGCAGGTGAAGTTATTGTCTCTTGCTGATTGTCTCTTGTATGTTTGCGTTCACGAATTTTGCAGTCGTCAATCGAATGTCAGAAATTGCGACAATAATCGCATCGCGGGCGCTCTTTCCTAGGTTTTGACGCACTTGCAAATAATTCGCGGTCGATTTGATACGCGAGTTTTTGCGGCCCGAAAGAATTTCTCATTCCTGTTTCAGCATCTGCCCAATTTGTCACCGAGGATTTGATTCCTTGCCACCAAGTTCCAGCAGGACCTGCAAGCAGCATTGACAAGCCACGCACTGCGTTTTCATCCGACACGTTTAAACACTCGCGATATGTATTCACAGTCAAGAAACGCGGCAATGTCTTCACCCTTGTTCCCCGCAAACCGCGATGTGCATTTCGCGAAACTCCCTTTTGATGTGCAGTGCAGTGAATATGCCCATGTTAAGCGGAATCCTTGATAAAAATTAGAAAAGGAAAACTTTTCAATTCGATTTTTTATAGAAAGTGTACCTTTGAAATCAAAGAACTATCTAATGTTTGGACAGTAATAGATGATTAAGTCTCTGATATTTTTTTTATATCTTTTTTTTTTAAACTAGGCATACTGGGCGTATTACCAACTCTGTCGTCCACATATTAACCACAAAAAATTGCCAGATACTCGTAATGTATTTTATCAAAAGCATACAACCTTCGTCGGTTAAGTATATTTATTGGGAAAAACGAAATGTATGACGACAACAAACTAATAAACAAAACCAAAATTAGAATATTTCTGAAAAACTGAACAAAAATTTATACAGGTAAGTAGACATTTACTAAAAAAATTTAAAAATGTATGAAAAGTAACAAAGTCTAGGTTATTCAAAAATAGATAAATTATTTTAGTAAACACTTAAAAATACGTAAATAACAAAACAAAATATCTAATAATAATAATAATAATGACTTTATTCATTTTGTTTGTATTTACAAAAATGAATCACAAGGCACCACCTAACCTTGGGCAACATAAATGTTATTATATGGCTTACAGCCTAAGGAGTTTCGTGTGTTACCGCAATATTAAAAACATATAAATTACAACGACTACAAAAAATTGCGAGTATGTTATCTCGGCGGACAAGCGAAAATAGAATAAGGAGTCAGCTTATGTTTTGCAGAGAAAGGAGATGCATTCTATATTTTCTCTTGAATTCCACAAAACTTAATAAAAAGTATTCAGGTTTGAGCGAGTTAATTACTTTAGACATTTGATAAGTGCAACAAGAATTATATTTCTCAGTTTTATGGGAAGGTATGGTGACAAGAGATGTAGGGCGAAGATTCATATTGATATTAACATTAAGTGAAACAGACCTAAAATCAATTTTTGAATACAAATAAGTAGGACATCTATCACGATATATCTTCATGAACATACATGCTGCATGAAGCAGTCTCCTATTGTGAGTAGACAACCAGCCCGCATCCTTCAGCTTGTGTGACACACTATCATACTTTCTCACTCCAAAGCTGTAACGCAGACACGAACGCTGCACTTGTTGTAATTTATTTTTATCTACAACGCTCAAGCAAGGCCCAAATACCACATCACAGTAACTCAAATGGGAAAGCACGAGTGAATCACACAGCACAGCTTTAGTCTTAGTTGATAAAAAATTTCTATAGGGATACAAAGCTTTAAGAGAGCCATAAGATTTTTAAGAATTTGTACAACGTGTTCCGAAAAATTAAGATCCTTATCAATAGTCAAGACTAAATTCTCAATGACATCAACCACAGCAACAGACTGGTTGTTCACAACAAGAGAAACGTGTGGAGAGACAGCTCGCCTAAGATGAGGTGGTCCAAATAAAATTACTTAAGTTTTCGAGGCATTAATTTCTAAGGAATGATTTCTAGATATTTCTAACAGAGTCGTTAGATCATTATTAATTTGAGAACAAGCTAAAAGAACGTCTTCATCCTTGAAGGATAAATATAATTGAGTGTCGTCTGCGTATTGATGAGATGAACAAAATTGTAACTGTTTAGCAAAGGTAGCTGTGTAGATGGTATATAGTAAAGGACCCAAAATGGAACCCTGGGGCACTCCTGACTTCAATCGCAAAGGAGAGGAATAATGTTGATCAAGTTGAACAATTTGCTTCCTACTATTCAAATAATCTTTAAATAAAGCCAGCGGAGCAGCACTGAAACCGATATAATTCAGAACTGCGATTAAAGTTTCATGATTAAGTGTGTCAAACGCCTTACTGTAATCAAGTAGAACAAGAAGGGTCAATTTATTTCGATTATAGGCAGACAGGATATCGTCAATAATATTCAAAAGTGCAGAACTACAACTATACCCCGAACGAAATCCCGATTGAGTATCAGGTAATATATTGTATTTTTCTAAGTAGGTTGTGATTTGTAATACCATTACTTTTTCTAAAATCTTTGAAAATACTGGCAGAATACTGATAGGACGGTAATGCTTGAATTCTTCAGGATTATTAATTCTATCTTAACTATTAGAACGTTGCAATAAAAATAGAAATAAAGATTAAATTTTTTCAAGCAAACTATATCTAGTAGATTAACTTTCAATTCGTAAATTTAAATAATAATTTCATTGCGTTAACGAACTAAACATAAACAAATTCAGAACGGACGAGGCAAGTTTTTGCTTTAATCAACTGCGATGGCGTTACAGGCGTCTTTATCTGTTACAGACACGATTTTGTTCCCGCATTTCACTTTTATCACACCATCCACAGACCACACATCTCTGACAATTTTAGCCACATTGTGGACAAATAAAAACTGTTTTATTACCTTTGGTGAGTCCGACGCACTCTTCATGAAAGTAATCTAGACACACCGAGCACAATCGCATATCTTTTTTCACGTCTTCTTGGTAAGCTTTGCAGTACCACGATTCTTTGTGTTTCATTTTTTCTCCTTGATCTTTGGTCTTTGAAACGATGTTTATTGCTTTGGTAACTTTTGTTGTTGTTTTGGTGGGAAAAACTGCTTTTTTCACAATAAGCGCTTTGCTGTTGATAGCTTTTTTCTTTCTAGTTGTTTTTGGGATATTTTTATATGGTGCCTCCAACATTTCAGTAAAACTCAAGTTTAGGACATTTTCTTCTTTATCGTTTTTCGTGTTTCTGTTATTTTCTTCCGCTTTAGGTTGGTCCTCTGATTTTTTGTTTTCATTTTCTTTCTTATTTAGCGTTCTCTGAATGTTTTTTATTGACTTCTGGTTTTCTGCGTCAATCTTTAAACTTTTTAACGTCTTTTGTTCTTTGATGTTCGTCTTTTTAGCCTCTTCGTCATCCGATGTTGCCTCTTCGTCATCAAGTTTTGTATCATCTTCCGAAGAAAAGGTTTCTGTTAAGGTTTCGCTGTATAAAAACATATTATCATCTGCTGATGAGGAGCTACTTGATGAGGACCGTTTTTTCTTACTCTGGCGTTTTAGTCCAAAATGTTTAGGATAATTGGAGATCTTCGATGTGGAGTTTTTTCTATGGAGCTTTGGTCTTTCCTCTGTTGACATCGAGAAGGTCCAGGTTGGGTTGTGGTTTCTTTTCTAAACTCTTGGTTTTCTTCTACTCTGTTAGTTCCTTCCATGTTATTGCCTTCAACAAAGTCTCGTTCCGTTAAAATACTAGGAGCAAAAGCTACTTCGGGAATAGCATTTGGGTTGTACGGATAGATACCCGTGGCAGAGAAACCTGATATAATATTTTGGGGGGTTACTGACTTGTCCCAAACGATAGAGAAGAGCTCCCCAAACCTCTGTTTGGTTATAGGTCTATCTTTGTGGCGAGTCCAATACAAAAGTACTTCTTCATCCCAGTGATGCTCAAATGATTTGAACACAGCTTTGGCCATTGGCTGCAGCTCATGCGTCGTATTACTCGAGAGGCATAAGAGGGTGATGCCATAAGAATCTGCAGTGTCAACAATAGAAGGATCTAGATGGCAAGATGCGCCATCAAAAATGAGAAGGGAATTTCCTGGAAGCTTATATTTTCCAAAGTGCTTTATCCATTCATTAAATATTTCAATTGTCATGCTTGCTTTCTTTGTCATGAGGGCCAGAGTTCCTGGTGGCATCTTGTCACACCACTCGCGCTTCATCCATTTGCCTTTGAATAAAATTGCTGGCGGAATTCTTCCCCCACTGACGTTGCCACAAGCAACGACATTAACATTCTCTGCGTGTTCTGGTGCCACTAGGTGGACCCTTTTCGCGCCCTTTTTAGCTAGAATAGTCTGTTGGTGATGTAACGTTAACCTGTACCCCTTTTCGTCAATATTGTAAATTCTTTCAGGTTTATTCATTAAGTCAAGTTCTAGAAGTACTGTTTTAAGCTTTTCAAAATAATCGGAAACAATATATCGGTTGAGCTTTTGTGCTCTCGCCGGGTTCATGTTCTGGGCCCGTCTAGGAGAAATCTCTTGGTGTCTATTTAGGAATGCCTTCAACCAGTAACGGCCAGCTAGGCGCTTTTCTTGTGAGAACATGTTAGAAAGACCGTTTTGCTCACAATAATGGTACACAGTTCTTCGAAGCATTCGTTTCTAAGAGGGTAACCCACCTGAGTCAGCCTGATAATTCGGGCTGCTAATTGTGTTTCTTGGTCATTATTAAGAACACCTTTTCTGCCAAGTGGCCGTTTTAAGGTAATATTTTTTTTTAATATATCGATTAAGTGTCCTTCGTGGTATTTTATATTGCTTAGAAACTGAGTTTCTCGACTCTCCGTTTTCTACCGCTCTTAGGGTGTGCTTAAGGTCTTCCCCCATCCACTGAGACCGAATTCCTTTTGTTTGGTGACATCTGTAAAAGAAAAATTTAAATTAGTTATAAACAATCAACTACGAACCGAGGGTAATGTGTCCATATGGGTAGGTATATTAACTCCCGATGACGATGGGCGTATTAACAACAGAGAAAGTAAAAGCATATTTTAAGTTTTTAAGGTTAATTTCAAAGTATTTTTATCAAAACTATATACTAAAAGAATGGTCAAAAGGCGTATTTTAAAATGCTGTACTTACAATTATTGTAAACAAACACACACAAAATTTACACTCAATTTAAGCACGTGTTATTTTTATATTCGACAGCGCCGAAAACGTGTGAGTCACTTTCAACCTCTCGGCAGAGAATAAACAGAAACAGATTTGACACATAGCACTGTAAGTGCGAAATCTTCACATGTTGGTCGCCCTCTATTGGCATAATACCCTAAGCTTTTTAACATAGCAGCGGGTGGGCATATTACCAGCATGAGCATATTCACCGCACCTACCTTAGTTGAAAGTTCTGGCGTAGCAGGCTGCGATCGCAGGATTTGCTGAAAATCATATTGGATTTGGCGCAATTGTTCATTTGTCTGAGCTTGTATTCCACTGACCAATTGCTGTAGTTGATCTGTAGACATCTGAATTACCGAGGGGCTTGTGGAATCCACTGTTATTGTTTTCAGAGGAGGTGCTTGTTCAATTTTTGGATGGGCGCTCTGTTTTTACAGCCTCTGGCTTTGACGACGCTTACGCGGCATTCAAAAAAATGCGTGCGACGAATTTCTTATGGCCGAGAAACCACAAAACAATAGCAAGTGTCTTTGTTTCCGCGACGCGGCAGAGTTATCAAAGAACATATCTTTGAGACGCGATCCGACGCCGTTTTCGAAATGTCGTTATTTCAGTTTTCGCACTCTAATTAAAGCGATTGCAGAAATTTAAATACGCCCCGCAGCAAAAGAATAAGGCTTACCTCAAAGTTGCAAAAACTTGATTTTGTATCTGTACAAACCAACTGTGATACGAGATCCTTGCTTAAGCTGTGTTTTTTGGGGTGCCGGTCAGCGATGTCTAGAAGTCATTAATCATCGTGGTGGACTTGGGGTCCAAGATCGTTAGCAGATGTCGAAAATTGGGAAGCAACGCTTTGGTATTCGATGTTAACTTGAACAGAAAACTCCCAGGTTTCTGTTTTTTCGCAGTATCACTCACGTATTCAATTCCCTGTTCAATGTTTTGAATCTTTCCACATACACACAATACAATTTATTGTTCTCACTGGGGTTAGAAGCTGCTCGTACACTAATTAATTAAATTTTCGGCCTTCACGTTTGGGCTGCCAGTTATAGCGCCTCGCTGCTCTTAAATCCGTTATTAAACAACAAATAAAACAACACACTTACTGAACAATCATATAGTAAAATGAAACAAAACAATATAATAAATTTGATAATTAATGAAATATGCGTCCCAGTCTGTTCGCACAGGGTCGTTGACTGCCCCAGATTTTAAGGGTACGGGTTTCTGCGCAGATCCGGCTTAAAATGACCCCTACATTATAAATTGAATTTAAAAATCTTTTCTTGCATTCTGAAAAATCTTCAAATATGAAACTATGTTATGAAATATAAAAAAAACAAAATTTTATTAGCATTTACAATGGAACTTCTATTTAACGAAGTCGTTGAATCCAAGGAAAAAAAACTGGTTAAATGGAAACTTCGAAAAACAAAGATTCATATAAAATGGCATAATAAATGCACAGGGTATATTTTAAATACAACATTTCATCTAGGTATATAAGCAATTTATACCCTATTTTTACATAATTAGTGCTTAAAATGATGTAATTTGCCTGGGTATAATTCGCTAAATGGAATTTTATTTCGTAAAATAGATAAAAAATTATATGGTACATTATTCGAACAGCAGAGTCCCTGTAAAAAATCCTTAAACAGAGTATTTCATAAAATGGAAGTTTGTTAAGAAGTTCCACTGTATTATAAAAAACTAGCAAACTCAAGTGATGTTTTTAACAACTAAATGTGAAATTTAAGCAACTCAATCCAGTCACAACACCCTGAAAGAGATCCTGAAATCAAATTATGTTTTATTTTGATGGCAAAGTTAATTACTTTTTAACAACTTTTATAACAGAAATCTGTTAAGTGAAAAACGAAACCAAGTAAAAACCTAGTTTTTTATAAAACATAAAAACGAATTGAAATTTTCTTTTTATCCCAAAAAGTTTACACACAAACTGACTTAATAGTAGAATAACACAAAGCTTACAATATTTTAACCATTCTCTAGTATTCTGGTAAACAAGATGCCTGTATACCTATATGATAAACTGAACATAATAAATTATTTATTACCAGTCAGTCTTTGATCTAAATGCAAACACCTTATAAGCAATTTAAATCTAGTTTAACATAGGTTAGTGGTTATATTCAATAAGCAGGTTCACAATAAAATAAAACAAATACTTATTTACGATTTATTGCTTGCCATGAAATAAGAGTCCTAGTTATGTACATAAATTTTGAGTATTAAAGTTGTTTTGAATGATTTTATCTTCCCCTAGAAATGTAAATCCGGGTAGCTTTAGTGTTGCTTTGACAGTCTTTTCTTGTCAATGTTGCAGAACACCTTCCTACAACAGAATTATTGAAGGCCCTAAAATGTGAAAACTATTATGTAAAGGTTAAAAAAGAAATATGATTAATGTTTACAAGGATACCAAGTATATATACAGGGTGTCCCAGAACTGCTTTCCCACCGATTATTCATAGTTTCCTTAGGTTATAATAAATCGATTAAACCTAATATACCTTAGTACAAACTCCCTCCAGTAAGAAGTTATAGGACCTTGAAGTTCAATTTTGTCTTTTTTCTTTTTATGTTAATTTCCACAAATGTAAGGATACCGATTTGAATTTTGGCATACATTCGCATTGTTGTGTACTGCACTAGTAAAAAATGTTTGATTCACTAGACTTCACTGTAAGAGGCCATCTCTGGAGACACAATTAGTTAACTTCCACGAATATTATTACTGTAATTATATTCGTTATTGCATTATAGACATGGCAAGACTTGCGTAGCAAGGCAAAAACAAAGGCAGCTGCCCAGCGGTCTTATATAACCGCCACAGGGGGTGGGTGTACAAATCAAGTGTCATTGAGTGTGGTGGATGAAACCATTCTCAACAGTATTAGCCCCACGGGGGCATAAATGTTGCAGAATCTTTGGTGACCATTGTAAGTTGAAATCCAAATATTAATTTTTTAAGTTGCTTAATATTATCAAGATTCCTGAGTATTCGAACAGCACTCCCGCTACTCATACAGAACAATCCAGCCCTTCAGTTGCTGTTGTAATGGATTGTTCTGTATCAGTACCTGAAGTTATAGTGCCACCTGCCAGCTCTGTATCAGTACCTGCTGAAGTTATATTGGCACCTGCCAGCTCTGCATCGGTACCTTCAGTTGCGCTGGCACCAACCACCTCGACATCGGCAGCAACACCCAGCCATAGCAGACAAGCTGCAAAAAATAGTACGCCAAGAGGTAACTATACACCTGCCTACTCTCTTATTTAATTACAATTGTACGATCCTTTTCTTTTCTAGTTATCCCAAATGCAGCAGTAAAGAGACTGAAGAGTGCTCTTGATTGTAGCACTGCTTTCCAAACTGTTGCAGAAACAAAATTAGAAATGAAGTGACAGTATTACGCAGACAAATTGGCCCTGTACCAGCAAGACTTGGCTGCTAAAGAACAATTTAGACAAGCATCGTTGGATTTGCAAGAGCCCTCTCTTGGCTTGCAAGAGACATTTGTGGTTGCACACGAAACTCTTGCATGTGTCTGCAAAATGGATTTTTAATGTTAAAATATTAAAATATAAGTTATTTACGTTAACACCATTGAATTGTAGAAATTTAACAATAAAACAATAAGTTCTATTTACATACTTTTACAAAGTTTTATTACACAAATTTAATAAAAATACAGTATATTTACAAGTTTTATTACAGAAATGTATACAAAATAACGATTTGCAATTCGTTGCCGGAATTGCCTGCCAGCAACCAAATCTGCATGAACACGTCCCAATGGTTCTGCATGCACAACATTCAAAAGATTGTTATCTATAACTCCCATATCATTTTCTTCCTCATTGTCCTCAACAGGTGGTGCAATGTTATTTGCTGTACACATATTATGCAGCACCACGCATGCATTTATAATTTGTGCTGCACGCTGCGGGTGATAATTAAGTACTCGTTGTCTCAGAAGGCATCGGAAACGCATCTTTAAAACTCCATTGCACCTTTCTATGGTGCAACGAGTTCTTGTGAAAGCATGATTGTATGCAAACTCTGGAGTTCCTTACACAGGGTTTTCATATGGGGTCATCAGCCATGTACAGAGTGGATATCCTGAATCACTTAAAATGTCTGGGATAATGAAAAGCTTTTTAACTTTAAGAGTAATTTACCAATTAAATAAAAATATCTTTGACCACCTTCATGCAGTCTTATCATAGCAGCCTGAACTTGTGAATTCCGCCATATAAAAGCATCATGTTTGCTACCAGGAAATCGAGCGTTTACATTTAGTATTTTGAGGTTCGAATCGCATATCTACAAATTACAATGTTACTGATCTTGTTATTTTTAAATAATAAAACTTACCAGTTGTACATTTATCGAATGGTAACATTTCCTGTTCAAATAAATATGTTCCGGGTGATTTGCATCATTGCGTGGAGGTGCAACATGCGTACAATCAATACACCCAACAACACCAGGAAAAGCAAATGTATTGAAAAACCTGTACAGTAAAATAGTTTTAATTACAAAGTGACTTTATAGATAAAAAATATTTAGTTATTGCTTACTCTGTCCTCACTGCTGCCAATTCTTCCAGGTTCTGTAGAAATGATACCCACCGATTAAAAATTTCGGGACGATTTAATGTATCCAACACTTCAGAAATACATCGGCTTAACGATGCTTGACTTAATGCCATATGAATATTGCTGTCAGTGTCCATTTGGTAACTACCAGAAGCAAAAAATCGTAGTGCCATAAGCACCTGAAATATTTACATCTGAAGAATTTTTCTATGTATTGTCTTAATAGTAGGATCCAACGCAGATCTTCTCGTTGGAACGTTTAAGAATGGTCCTACCATTATAACCAATTCTCTACATAATTCTTAGTTAACCTGTACATTTTGACAAATTGTTGCTCGGAAAGACGAAAAGGGTCCTCTCTATCCCTAATTATTCGACCGGGTTGTGCCGCTAATACTTCCGCTTCTTCCACAACAGCTAACACATTCAATTGCATAAGTTCGTCAAAATTAGTCATTCTCCAACACAACTTAATTTCAAAACTTAGCACCACAAAGCAATTAAACACTTCAAACTGTCACTACCAATTTTGATCAACACTTGGTTCGGAGTGCTACAGTTGAACTACTTTTGCTACAGCGCCTGCGTACCGGTTAATATTTTGTGATTTACGTGACGACATACTGCAACTCATAAGCGTGTGCGACATTCAAAGCGAGCGTGGGATTTCTAATTCTGGTACCGTTCAAGAATACCAAATTTCTCCAATACTCGACTTCTACCATGTGACAATTGTCGAAGAAGCCAAATGACGAGTACTTTCGAGAATACTTCTCCAGAAGATTAAAATTGAACTGGAACAGAAGCAGATACAACAATTGAGTGAGTACAGTTAAATACTTAGGAATAAATATCGAAAATACTGGCAGACATGATACAGAAATTTACAACAAGGTCAAAAAGGCCATAAAAACCTATCACGCGTTAAGTAATAGCTTTATAAACAAAAAGGAAGTATCAAAACCAACAAAAATGAACGTATACAAGGTTGTATACCGACCGATACTTACTTTTGGAAGTGAGTTTTGGATACTGACACAAAGACACAAGAGTATGTTACAAACGGCAGAAATGAAGACGTGTGAAAGGCTTAACCAAAAAGGACAAATTAAGAAATACCCAAATAGGTCAAGAGCTAGGTATTATATCAATACTAGAACATATAGAAAACAAACATTTAAGTTGGTGGGGACACCTGTAAAGAATGAAGGAGACAAGTTCGGTGAAAAAAGTGTGGGAGGCAATAACAATTAACAAAAGAAAAAAAGGCAGACAAAGGAAAACGTGGGAAAAGTAATAGGAGAAATATTAGAAAAAAGAGGATCAACATTGGTAGAGGCTAAAACAAGAGCGAAAAACAAGAAGGAATGGACTAAATTCGTTTGTAGAGTGTAAATATATTGTACACCACACATCATTTTTGGTAAACGTGATTTATTGATTATATATAATATACAGTCTGTTCTATAAAAAAGGCCCCGCCTTCTAGCTACTTTATTATTTATTTTAGACCCAATAAACCTTATATCAAATCAAATGACACATAAAAACCTACATTTTAACACAATCAACAAATTTTTATCTTCAATTGTTTCAGAGTGATGACGTCACGTGCAATTTTTTTAAATGACACTGTATATATTTTTTGACATTTTCTGGTAGAGGTTTTTTTTCTGTTTTCAACAATATAAATATTTCATGCACTTGCATAAAAAAAAATTCGTGAAAAATTACAAAAACTTTTTCACAGTGGAAGGCCATGTCCAAAACTGTAAAAAAAAGTGTAACTCAGAAAAACAAAACAAATAGTAGCCAAACGCTTTAACTGTCAGATTTCAGAATAATCTAAAGTGTTTATTGTTTTGTTTTTCTGAGTTACACTTTTGTTTATAGTTTTGTATGGTGGCCTCCCACCGATAAAAAAGTTTTTTAATTTTTCTCGAAAATTTTCTTATGTAAGGGCATAAAATATTTATATTGTTGAAAAGAGAAGAAAAACCTCTACCAGAAAATGTCAAAAAATATATACAGTGTCATTTAAAAAAATTGCACGTGACGTCACCACTCTGAAACAATTGAAGATAAAAAAATTTTGATAGTGTTAAAATGTAGGTTTTTATGTGCCATTTGATTTGATATAAGGTATATTGAGTCTAAAATAAATAATAAAGTAGCTAGAAGGCGGGGCCTTTTTTATAGAACAGACGGTATATATATAAAACTAGCGGACCCGACAGACGTTGTCCTGTCCGAAAGTTGGTTTGCCTGCTATTAGCGGGTTCAGCAAACGTTTTTTATTAAAATTTTATATTTTTTTCATTTTAAAAAATATATGTTCTGAGATGAGAGAAATTTTAAAAAAATTGTCGAAAAATGTTTTAAACTTTTTTCCTAGAACCCGATTGCAGCGCCACCTACCGGGTCCAATTGTGAATCTAAGCCATCCAGGAACCCACTCAAACACACAAAAAATATCATCAAAATCGATCCAGCCGTGTAGGAGTTCAGTGACATACACACGTACAGGAGAATTATATATATAAAGATATTGCAATATAAGATAAAATACCTCTTTTGACTCGAAAAACAGATAAAAATAAAACAATGTCTATAAATATATCTAAAAATAAATGTGTTATGATAAAGCAATGCACTTGCCATAAAATTATAAAATCTTTGCCCAAAAGCTGGCTATGTCGATTGCATTCTCTTTAGCGGATATCATATCTTCTATCGTGCATGTTGCATTACAATTTCATCATTGAATAAACTCCACTTATGCAAGTTGTCTTTAGACCGTCCAACTCCGCTACACAGTCTATTCAGTGGTTTCCATATGATCCATCGTTCCTTCCAATCTGATGGTAAGTTTTCAGATGGTTCGATCCATTCGAAAAGATGGGCAGTTTTGTCTCTCCACATTTCGATTCTAGCTTTACTTGGTTTTTGTGTAAGATTAGTGGAGGTACGTAGGAAACTTTTTCTTGATTTTAGCCGGGATTCTGGTGGGTGGTAACCAAATAAGGGGTGCGATGTGTTATTCGACATTTGTGATCATTCGTTGTTTGCAGCTACTTGATGTGGGATTTCAGGGGAAGTGATACCTGCCAGATACTGTACTCTGTAGGTTGGAGTTGGTCTCAGACATCCAGTTACGATTTTGCACGTATCAATTAGCGGGATGTTTACCTGTTTGGTGTGAGTGGAATTATGCCAAACAGGGCTGCCATACTCCGCAGCCGAATAGCAAAGAGTTAAAGCAGATGTTCGTAATACATCAGGTTGTGTACCCCATTCACCCACACAGCACAAGATATCCATTGGATATCCATTAGATATCCACACATCTACAGAATATCCATATCTAGAAAACATATCTAATGGTTGACGTATGGATATCTATTGTGGATATTTCTAAACAATCAGAAAATATAAATTTGTTTGTATTTTATGTAAAACAATATTTTATCATTATAAATTAAAAATGCAAAGCAATTGGATTAATATTTTTAACACATTTTTAAAATCCACATAGAGATCCATGGGTCATCCATTAGATAACCGCATGTAACTTGAGCATTTGCTAACATAAAGTCAGTTAAATGTTAGACAATTCGTATTTATAATGATTCAAATTTAGCATATTATTTCGTACTTTTATTTTGACAAATTGATTAATTGATATTACTCATACATCATATTGTTATTTTAACTTCAAAGTAGGAATTTTGGTGACCTAAATTATAAAATAATTTAATTCATAGTTAGCTTGATAGTTGGGTGCAGTTGAGTTGGCAGCTCTGCAGTCTGCACCACCTTCCGTTTTCCGTATGTCAGGTGATGTCATCGTATCAGCAAAGCCGCGCAAAACTGTATGTTTTGTGAACTGTATTTCTTATGTTGTAGCCGTTGTCGGGTCTTGGCTCTTTATGTGACACCACTTTGATTACACGTGCAAGGTGAAGACCAGAAGTTTCAATTGAGGTAAGTATAACAACTTGTATTGTTTATGCATGTGGGTATTTGAGGTTATGTTTTCATTCAAATTAAATTTGTGTTAAATTAATATTAAAATAATGTCTGAGCAGCACCGACGTTTAAAAAGAAAGGCAATTTTGGATGTGTCCCCGAGACACATGCGACGTTTGATTGCTGCAGATGTAGCACAACAAAATGATAAATTAGACAATTAACTAATTTAAATATCACAACACCTTCCTGTTCAAATGTAGATGTGTCTGGTACTAATAATGTATCATCAGGAATATTACGGGGCGAATGCAATGACGAACTGAATATTGCTTTCGACAATATTCAAAATAATAAATTAGATAATCAAACAGAAAATATTGAAGATGGCTCGGGCTCAGGTTCGGGTGAAATGATTTTAGATTTTGTTGTGATATCAATGCTGCCAGCAGTACCGTAACAGATATTAGTACCTATCTAGGCGACTCTAATTTTAGTGGTATTGATAAAGAACTACTAAATTTTGCATTTAATTCTTTATTTAGCAACTAATTATCCTTAACAATAATAATAAAAGTATTTTGCAATTTGTGGAAAGTGTTTTTTATAGTTTGTCAGATGGGTGAAAAATGTTGGTGTGTGGTTCAATCTGAAGATGGGCTTCAAGTTGTTCCCCAAACTTGGATTAATGGTGACCGCTGCTACTGGCCTTCATTTTATACTACTCATTTAAGTCTGAATGGGTTTTACAAGCTTTAAATGATATACAAGTTGATTTAGACTCTATTTTCAAAATTTCATCCTAACACAGGTTACTCCTTAATCCTCTCAAATCGGTAGTCGTACTCTTCGGTAACAAACAAAAAGTGGGGGATTTAAAGAATCTAGTAAGTTTAAATATTGATGATCAAGTAATTCCAATTAGAGAAGAATGAAAAAACCTTGGAATAATGGTGAATAATAGCTTTAGATATAATTCTCTTGCGAACAATGATATTAAACGGGCTTACTTAAATTTAAAGTTAATTTATCCGCATCGCCATTATCTTCCACAAAATATTAAAGCTCAGTTGTGTGATTCTTTAGTTTTAAGTCATTTTAATTATTGTTCGCAAATTTACGGCCCTTGTATTACCAAAGACACTTCTTCCAGAATTCAAAGGGTGCAAAATTCTTGCATACGTTTAATTAACTTTTAACCTAAAAATGTGAGAATGAACTACCGGTACAAAATTATTAGAAACAAATACTTAAACTGCTTCAAAAGGTGAGTAATGCGCTTAAAATACAGACTACAAGCATTCAATCATTTACCGGATACGAAGTAGCACAATCACAAAACATATTAAAACAGATCCCAAATTTCAAGTGGCCCAAATCATAATTGATAACAACCGACCTTGCGATAGTTCCCCAGGCTGCAGCAAACACAGACGCAGGGTCCGATAACCAGCGGCCGTGCTTAACCAAGATTTGTGCAGAGCTAACGACTTGCAGGTAAACGTATCGATGCAGGAGGTGATGCCGGAAATTCTACCTTCGCTGTCGGTTGTAGGCATGGGGGCTTCTACATGTTCGCAAAGCTCAAGGCGACAGCTGGAACCAACTTCGCCCGAAGATTAGGGGCCACAAGAGCGACACGAAAAGGTCCACAAAAACGGACGCCACCAAAACAAGGACCGCAAAAATGGACACCGCAAAAAAGGACACCGTAAAAATGGAGCTAAAAGAGTATCATACCATATAATCTAAATAAACATTATTAAGGAAACATACCCTTAGGTGTTCTAGGCTCCGCTTCGCTAAAAGGCAACATGTGCTCCCCCAGATAAAATCCAAACTAAGTTTGAGGCTTAGGAAATCGCAAAATAACCTTCCCGGGGACTGCATCGCCAAAACCGGAAGGCTCAAAACACAACACAAGTGACTTCCCAGGCCAGTTGCTTGTGATATAATCCCATTAAGGTCATCTCACAAAGGCAACTGTTCTGCAGCAACACAATATGGCGAATGACCAAAAAGGCTGATAAGGAAACCCAAATTCGAAAACTGGAGGAAGCCTTGAATATACAACCAGACTTACACCAATGCAACAAGAGAGGCCTAGTCCAACGTCGATTAATTAAGAATATAAATTCCTGGAAATTCGAAGCTTGTAGTAGCGGGTAATATTTAGATTTATCGAAAATAGGGCAGTTAAATATGTAATACATTTAAATGACTTTTAGCCCGTAAGTGTGTTTTATAAACTTTTTTTTAGAGATGCTGGGTTTCTTAGTTTTTTAATGCCTTTTGAAAGTTTGTACCCATAACTTCAACATCATTTTTAGGAATAAGATTTGTTATTTAAGCTTATAAATTGCTCAAAATATTTCTAAAATATTATTTACACTGGCAGTAGCCCACGGCTTATGCCGCATTTAAAATTTCGTGCGTTAGCGTAAAATGCGCACAGATCTTTCTCCTACGAATGCCACCCAAACTTACATTTGGCGGCGAACTCCGAGAATCGATTTGTATAGGGGCATAAACGAAGCGTTTGGGCTCATTCAGCAAGGCAATAATAAATCTGAAATTCTTTTCTGTGATAATATCTCTATTAAAGGCAATGGGACATTTGTGTACAAAAACTTGTAAATAGTAAACCGTTGAATGTAGCTTTGATACTTTTGCCGGTTTAACACGGCATATAGTGTTGTGCATTATTTAAGAGGTATGATAGGCGTAAATATGGAGAAAACAGCTGTTTTTTTAAAATTATTTTTTTCACCTATGGGTTTAAAAAAATGCCCCTTTTTAATTCCTTATTTTCCTTAACCTTTCCTTCAACGGGTGGGGTCTGTCAGTACCAGCACAAATTTTGTTATAATTTTCCATTAAATTTATTTACTGGGCAGTCTTCTCACCACCTTCCTAAAGCTTTTAAAGCTATATTACGATACAACAGAAAAATTGTACTGAAATGACATATCTATGCTAGAGGGGCTCAATGGAAGCCACAGACCCCACCCGTTAAATGGTGTAACTATATTTAATATGTATAATCAGTGTTGAAATTGGTATTTACCGGCACTGCGACTTGTAATTCCCATGCTATTTTAGGTTGATAGGTAAACCCTCTATTTAATGTCCTTTTTTACAGTTCCAATATAATCTTAAGACATTTAGTCATATTGTGCCATACTGTAAAGTGTTGTATTTATACTAGTGTGAAAACTTAAATATTTCTAGCAAAAAATAGAACAAGGTGAGTAGTTAACAATTTACATTGAGTTGTTGACATACAGAACCTACTCAACTAACTTGAAACACTGGACAATTTTTAATTAATTTATTTTTTAACTGTAACAATTGTTGGTCAATTTTGAGTGTCCCCATTTTGTGTACAGATTTTTTAAACTATCTTTTCTGTTCTTTTTTTAAGTGTACTGTTACCATTTCAGAAATATGCACACTTTTCGTTTGTGTTATTTTTTCTAAATATTAATTTTTGATACTGCTACTGCAAAAAGACGTTTTCGTTTGAGTATCTCTGTTACTATTTGGTACTTCTTTTAGAAAAATATTGCAATAAGTTTATTAAAAAGATATCAAAGTTAGAATATATTGTACGAAATTTTGAAAAAGTTAATTATTTTGACCTTAAAACGGCATATCAAGATTGGACACTACAGACCCCATCCGTGGAATGGTGTAACTGTCTAGCCACCCTTGGACTGGAGGGTTAAATAAATTAAGTGTATTTTATACATTTTTGATATTCTTGATGATAATTGACCAAATTAATTCAAAGTTGTTTTTGCACAGTATTTGTGTATCTCAGAAATCAAGTTTTGAAATAGGTACATGCATAAGCTAAACAACACACACTTACTTTTCAATAATCTTCTTGATTTTTAGAGTTTCTATATTTCAAGTGCGCGTTTTGTTGTTTAGATTGAGATTTTTTAAAATAAAGTGTCAGTTCTGTATTGTAGTTTTTAATTAGATTAAAAGGACCTTAAAAAGTTCAAAAAATGTTTGAAAGAAGCTTTAAGGAGTTCAAGAACATTATATGTATTTAATTTACAGATCCATTGCCAATAAAGACGAGGAAACTATTCCAAAGCGAAAAAGCCATAGGTGTGTATTTTGTGACAAGTTAAGTGCAACTTTGGCTCACCATATCATCCTGATGCATAGCAATGAACCACACGTTACCAGTATTAAAGCGATGCTTCCCAAGTTTCATAAATGAGCCATAGCTTTCAGAGAATTACGCTTTGAAGGTAACAGTCAATACAATGTATTGTTTGAGGCTTTCGCGGTTACTCGAATTATTCTCCTTAGCATAGAATTTCGGCTTAGACCGCGTAGTATTTGTATATGAACACCCAGCATTTTCTGGCTTAATGTGCCTTGCACCTTGTGAAGTCGAGCATAAACCCGCTCGATGGCCATGCTCTTTGGTGGCTCGTTACAAATACTACGCGGTCTAAGCCGAAATTCTATGCTAAGGAGAATAAGTCAATACAATGCAATAGTTAATTTGGCACAGCAAATTGTTACCCGGAGACTGACTGACAATAATGTTACAAAGTTTGTTGAATGTTGCCATTGCAAAGGAAAAAAACCAAAATGAGAACCCTTGAATTTTAGAAACGTCTTCATGATCAATCGGACATCCTCAACAAAGATGATAGACATTTGGTGCAGGTGCTTCAAGATAAAATAGCCAAAGAAATCGGCATGCACAAAGGAATCAATCTGCCAGCTTCTGGTACCGCTTTGTTAAACCATTCAAGAAGAGATCGGCAGTACAATGACTGGGAGAGCTTGAGCTACAATGGAAAAATAGTTTATATTATATAAACTAAATAGAAGCCAACATATAATATAAACTAAATAGACGCCAACATATAGCAGCTAAGGGATTGCTTCAGCATTATAAAATACAGAAGCCATATTATTAAAGCAATTAACATAATTGTTAGGTATGATGGTGGAAATTTTACATATACTGCGATGGTATTAGGCCCTACAAACTCAACTCTGATAGCATTACTAAACTAATGGACATTTCACTAAAGCTCGGGATGAGGTATTTTATATAACTGCAAGGCTAAACTTTGAATTTAATAGATTCAATGCATTGGTAAAGAGATGCCAATCAATAGCAGTATAATTAATTAAAGAACGGTTTAAGCAAAGCTCAATTCTCACAGGGATCTAAGTTGAATGTAAGTTAAATTTAAAATATGAGGTTTGTGCAAAGTAATAGCCGAACTATTAATTACAAAATGGTTTGCAAAGGCAATAAATTGAAGCGAAAAATTCAAGGAAAGTTAAACAGTGAAATATTTGTCAGGGTTTCAAAAGAACGGTAGGAAAAGCTAGATAAGCTAATAAACGTTGCAACGAGCAGCCAAGTAGGCTGAAATTAAGACATTTGATAGAAAATTGTAAGAATCAACAAGCCAGGGTTATAAAAAAAGTGAAGAAAAGAACACAGCAGATGAACTAAAATTGTGTGGAAAATCAAACAGAAGATCTTAATGGTAGGTCTAGGTTAGTGGCGGGCAAGAGTACGTAATTCTCAGTAAAACGTTTATTTTCGACAAAATATGAAAACAAAGATCAACTTAAAAATATAGGGATAAACTTAAAGGTCTTAAGTAAATATTCGACAGGAGAAAAAAATATTCTGCACCAAAGTATGTTAAAAAAAAACTTGAAACCTCTGCAAAATCGTACTCTTAGCAGACTTTCCGCTTAAGAATCATCACAAATGTGATGTGACATACGTACTCTCCCAATCCAGAGTAAGCCGTGCAGTCCTGATGGAACCAATTTTTACATGTCATGCACTGAATCCAATCACTTTCAGGGGGGTCTTCATATATTTCTTGGCAAACTGGACACACAATTTGTTTTTGGTTTGAAGATGAATTCAATAATTTTGATTTCTTTGGCTCCGGACTCTTTAATTCCTTCATATATTTCCGTTTCGACTGTTTGAATTTTTGGGTTTTGGCTTCCTTGCATGCTTGTAATTCTTCTAACTCAGTTTTGTACGGTGACGTAGTTAGCAGCACAGACTTCTTCTTCTTGCAAGCATTGGCAGCTCTTGGTGGTGCCTTTGGTAGTGGCTTTATTAATTTCGGCGAGATCAAGTTGGTCGACGTTTGTGGGGGTGTTGAAGGCGGTGAATTTCGTGGCCTTGGTGGAGGTGATGGTGTTCGCGCAGAAGATGTTACGGGTATTGCCTTTGACGAGTTTTGATCCTTAGCAACTTCACTCATAGGCAGCGAAACTTTCTCCATCAGCTGGTGCTGAAGAATTGATAAAGGCAAATCTTCATCACAGTCGGATTCATCTTCTACGCTCTGATTCGGATTTTCTGCACTGGAGATTTGGTTTGGAAATGGTTCATCTGTCACTGTGGCGGGTGCAAATTCTTCTTCCGAAAACACATGCGGATTGTATGGAAAAATGCCGCATATTTCAAAAGCTTTTGTCGCTCATTCAATTGATGCTATTCTAGCATAGGCCTTTGCGAACAATTCAACTACTTGAAACACAGTGATTGGTCGGCCAGGATTACTGACATGCCATTTATCACATTCTTGGGCATAGGCTCTTTTCAGTGAACCGAAAAAATTCTTATGCAATGGCTGGATCTTGTGGCTACTATGCGGAGGTAAACTTAACATGTTAATAACCACTTCGCGACATTTTATAACTGCTTATAAACTCACGTGACTCGAGTGATTATCTAAAATGAGCAAAACTGGGTCTTCAACTGAGCTTTTGCAAAATGTTTGAAAATGATCCAGCCACCTCATGAAGAGCTCGCTATTGATGAATCCCTAGTCTGAGACAAGCTGGAGTGTTCCTGCTGGAGCTCTATCAGTTAGCTCAGGTTTCATTCGCTTTCTTGGAAACACCAGTGCGGCTGGAATGTATTGTTCAGTTGCTCCCATACAGCACACCGCAGTTATTAACTGGCCCTTCTCAGATGAAACGATTTTTCCCATGGTTCTTTTTCCTTCGGGAGCAACAACCTTGAGTATTTTGTTGGGCACGGTTAGGATACCAAACTCATCCATGTTGTACAAACGGTGTGGCAATATTTTTTTGTCATTCAAGACTTGTTCGAGGTTTTTGAAAAACAGCTCAACTTGAGGCCTATTAAAGCCAGCAGAAGGCTTGTTTTTTCTGGAGAACATAGACTTAGTTTATGACGCCTGCAAAATGAGTACACCCAATCATTTCCGCCGGTTTTTTTTCCTTGTTAAATTTGTGCTTTAACTTATTTCTCTCAGCATACTGAAAAACAAGGTTACCAAGTGCCTTAAGTGTGAGTCCATAGAATGTTTTATTTAAATCTCTACAATACGTAGCTAGTTCCTCCTCCATTTCTGTGGTAAAAACTAATTTGAAACGACCAAGTGATGTTGGCACCTTTCTGCTATTGATCGTTTACTCATTCCTTGCAGCAGTTTCTAGTTTATTTCATCTAATAATTCTAAATACTAACTTCCTATCAGTCTTGCGTCGATACTTCCCCATTTCGATCTAAAATAGCTAAACGTATGTTAAAACTATGCGATGAGAATCTAACAGGGTAAGAGCACGCATATCAAGCTAAGAGTACGCGTGCGTACTCTTGGACCGCGTACTCTTAATCTTCTGGCACAAAAGAAATTTATTAACTCATGCACATTTTTGTTTAAACATAACCTATAAACTGAACATGTCAATCAAAGCCTCAAAAGCATTAGTTTTTAATAATACTTACATAAATTGAACAATACGCAACAGGAAATATTCAATCACTACCAACTGACACAAAAATATTAGATCAAAACTGGTCAATTTTTAATTTTTGGAGCGCTTGACACAGGTAAATATTGTTTGCTCTGAACGTAGGCACTAAACTGAATAAACAGCTGGGTCTATGCCGCCATCTGCAAGTGTGTGGCTAAACTAAGGGTAGTGCGGACTCTTGGACGACGCGTACTCTTATTTTATTTGCCGTTACCCTAATTTCCTTTTTGTACTATTTGTTTCAATTCTATTGCGCTTTATTCGTTTTAGCTTTTCTTAGTACGGGTGAGAGAAATTTGTCTTCGAGTTATCGCAACCTGCTCGCCTTGGATTTGTGCATACAAAGATTCCATTTCTGCAAGAGGTTCGAGTTTAATTCACCCTTGAGGCCCCAATCGTCAAAAACTATAAGATACCTCCAGTCGTTGATTACAGTGCAGAACTTCTGATTAAACCTGGCGTAATCACCTGGCTTCCTTGACGCTTATCAACAGGGTTTCCAATGTGTCTACTTGCTACCTGGGGGATGGCTACAGAAGGTCTGGGTAATCTACGCTATTTTCTCCTGCCCCAAAAGATTGGACTTCATTCTAACTTGCAATATGGGATCCTTTTTAATGTGTGTTTTTTCGCGTTAGATGTTAATGAGTTCGGCAAATATCAGATTGTTTTCATGATTATAGAAATACAGTATGACAAGGGGCTTACCTATTTAGAGCGGATTTTCCAACGACTAGATTAGATTCGAATTGCAGATGTGCCTCACGTACCATTCGATTTAGTATTACTTGTAATTTTGGCTTTTGTAAAGTGATTCTGCATGAACTTTGTAATTTAGTTTTGAACTTTCACTTCATTTAATTTCCCTACTTGCAATATATTGCATTAATTAATTCACTTTACCCGACGTATGGAAATCAATGAACATTTTAAATAACTACTAACTAAGCATATTCCGGGTTATATAATGCCTTACCCTGAACCAAGATATTGGGGTTTGTAGGGCCATTTTGTTAATTATTATAAACATCTGAATGTTCTTGCATTTGAGCATTTAGGGTCAAATTCAACATGAAACCCAAAATTTAACCTTTAATAATATTGTCACGGTTGTACGTCTTTATCGAGTAACCCACCGGTAATGCAAATTGCTAACTTAACAGTCCACTTGTACTTCTTTTCTTTATTTATTTATACTAAATAGTCAGATATTAATTATATCTGTCTTGGTGACTTTTAAAACAATTTCTGCTACTGTGATATTTCTCTTCTATTGAGATATTTATGGTGATATTTTGATCTGGTTTACCGTGTTGTTGTGTATGTAATACTGAGCACTTTCACTATTATAAATTATACTAATTCGTTATCTATGCCTGCGAATTTTATTTCTGCCCTTGCCTTTATTTCTTTCTTTTTCAAAGATTGGTCATTAGCGCCTTTCGACGTGTAACTTTATTTTGCTTAGCAAATTGTTTGGGTTACTTGCTACTTTGCGCCCATATATTTTATTTCAGCTTAAGAGTCTTTTGTTTAATACAAGACCAACTCCGGCTGAGAAGTCGGCTGCCTTTGCTCGTCTCCTATTTATAATCAGAGTGACGGTAACAGATTGTTGCAACATTTAGATGCTCAGAGCTCAGAGCAATAACAATAATGCAGACAATGTAGAAGATATTGAATTCTTTCAAAAATTATGTGATACGTTTCAATCACCGCAAATATCTAACTTCATTAAGACTCAAGCATTATGTTACGGTATTAAAAGAACTTTACGACACCCACCCAAGGTGAGCATCGCACCACGGAATCAGTCCTGAAAAACTGGCACAGTTGCCCTGAAATCGGTTCGAAATAGGCTAATAGGCCACGGCTGGAACGCTCAGGGAGTCGGGCGTGAGTCACACGATACGTTCTGGGCAAGCGTGTTGCGGCATAATATATATGTATAGGGTATGTCGAAATTATGAGGGCGCCACCAAGACTGTCTTAACCCGGCTAACCGGGCCTGGACGGTTAGACGGGAGCGAAGCACGCAAAATACTCCGCCGATAGGATTACTCAAGAATTGCAAGGTCAAATAACAATTTCGGGATTGCCTTATGCAAGGATTGTAATTAGGTGTCAATCCGACCACGACTACGCAGCTGTCTCACCCACCTGTACGCTCAAAGCTCCCTCGTTCCGTCGCACAATAATCAGTACAATGAAGGGGGCGTTTATCTGTAACAGAACATGCACAAGTCGAAACAAAACAATAGTTCCCTTAGCTAACAAATCATGTATTGACTAACGGGTTACAATGGGGCAGCAGAGTGCGTCGCCCTATATCTATAACTAGATTATAACTAAGGGCACCAGCTGGCGCGCGCGCTCTAAACCTAGCGACAGATGTTGAACAGTAATGAACAAATTAGCTCTCGCAACATGGACAGTCTGCAAGTCTGAATGAATGCACAAATACGCTGGCGCGACGCCTTATGCAGCGAACAGCAAAGATCAAATTAGCACTCGCGACATGGACAGTCTGCAATTCTGAAGGAATGCACAAATATGCTGGCGCGACGCCTTATGCAGCGAACAGCAAAGATCAAATTAGCACTCGCGACATGGACAAATATGACGACAGTGCCTGTAGGCACCAGAGATGTGACGGCTCGCTCGCGTTCACAGCGGTAATCAGTTCAAAGACACATACCTTAATATGTAGGCGGTTAGGGAGCCTGGTACAGTCGAGTTGCGACAGGCTGCAGTCTTAGGTGGCAGGTACCTTCGATATTCGACGGCTATAGGGACGAGTGCACTTCCGCCATAATGGCGACGTGAAGCGCGTCAGGACGCGTACAACGGGACGACGAAAAATGGGCCACTTTCGTTCTGCGGGACAGATCCTCGTAGGTCGAGATGAAGGGGGCACGACCCCTTACTTACGGAAGCAGGAACTGGGCTCCAAAAACACCCACGCTACGCCGAAGACAATTCGAAACTCACACTCACAACCACCACACGAGCGTTCTCTGCAACGGACTGCGGTTAACTGCCCTTAAGGCGAAAACGTTTGTCACATAATTGCTGAAGCAGCACTCGCCGGGAAAAAGGCTGACGCCCCCGCCAAGGGCGGGAGCGCCGCACGAACGCACACACTATCCGACCTCTTATACCATCGACGGCTCTCGGCTGAATGCCCAGAGGAAAGCGCTGGCATAGGTCACCTTGGTCGCGTCCCCACGTGACTAAACCTCGGCAGCCAATCGCGGGGCGATAAAATGAAACAAATTAATGCCGGCACCAATGGTATCACGCCTCAACGGCGTGCTTTCTAGAAGATTCGGAATTCTTGCGGGCGATACGCTCGGCTGCCACAGCGCCATCAGAGGGGGGCTCCAACCGACGAGAAATGCTGCGTTTGGGGCCAAATAGGTGCGAAATCGTGATTCTGGAATTAGGCGATGGAGCCAAATAAAGAACTAAAAGGGTTTAGCATACGGGCACGCTGCCCTAAAGCCTAGGTGGCTATTTAAAATACCAAAATGACCTGAATCAAATGTGCGGAAGATAAGATTGTACTTGTGCGCAAAGATTGAAAATGGTTTTAACCTAGCAACAAGTTGCCCTAAAGGCGTGAAATGCAATTAAGCATCTACAACCGCAAAATGACTTAACAATTACTAAAATATAATTCTGAGGAAAACCGATATTCAAAGCAGTTTAAACAGTTTTCCTTGAAAAATTTAGAAAATTTTTATACGTTTCTAAGCAATTTTTTTAATTTTACCCTAGAAAGGATCCTTACAAAGAGTATCAGAAAATTTAAGCTACGGTCCTGGTTTTCAACAAGGCTTATTAAATTCATTAGGGTCAACTGGGGTAATTGTGAACGATTTTTGCAACTTTGATTTAACTGGTTGAAATCAAATAGTGTTTATTATTTAAATTTGACGAGATTTGGAAGGTGTATTCCGACATATGTTGGCTGTCTATCCCCAAAACAGGTGGCCGGGAAAATAACGAGTTTTTAATTAATTAAACGTTTACATTTACCCCTAAATATTTACATTTACCCCGATCCATAGGGGTAAATGAAAACGAACAGATTGTAAGATACTATAGATACTATTGGCATGCAAGGGGTAAATGAAAATAAAGTCATACGAAATAGTTTTTATGTATTTTAATGGACATATAACAAGGCATTTACATTTACCCCGAAACAAAAAAAAATATTACAAAGGACATAACTATAGTTAATATTTATTTCAGAAACAGCGACTGTTTCAGGGAAAACATACTCTAATTTTCGGTCACGATATGCAACAGTAGGCTTTAGTAATACTGCTTCAATCATTCGAAATGTAATGGTGCTCACATCATTCGGCTTAACTGCGAATTCTGTCGATGTACTGTTTATTCTTTCGTATCCTTGCACAACGACATCTCCATCATCTTGATCAATGTTTTGTATGCAACATACATATTTATAGTGAATTTTATTTCTTCGTCCCCCCAAGATATCTATCAAGACAAATATCGCTGTTTTCAATTGATCCCATATTGGTTGATGATAAACCGCTTCAGGTGTTGCTTCTGCAATTACTGATTGTAAAAGATCATCATCAGACAAATCTTGACACAAAGTGGATTCTTCTATTTTATGGTCACTGGAATATTGGTTATTGCGTTCGATGCTGCAATCAACCTTCCTTTTCTTACGCTGTTGAGTATTCTGAAAAAGCAAAAAGGTTCAACAGAAAGTTGAACCTTTTTGCTTTTTATCTGATTTTGTGCAGTTTGAAGTTTTTCTAAAACCTCTTTTGTAGTTAAAATTTCGCCATATTTTACTGGTTTTAATCTAGGAATAACTTGTCTTTGAACTTTTTGAATTCTCGAGGTTTTTTAGATCACGTTCTATTCCATGCTTAGTGACTGTGCCCTTCCAGACCCTAATTTATTGATTGCCGTTTTTCGCCCTTCAATTCTGTTAAAAACTACAGATTTCAAGATACCATAATATTTTTGAACTTGGTAGAATTTATCATGATTTAAAATATCTTGTACAGCTCTAGACAAATCTTCAGCTGTATATGAGAGCGGCGGTTTTTTTTATATAATTTCGTGGCATTTCTGGAAAATAATTTACAATACATGCAATATATTTTTCTGCCAAAATTTGATTAATCGTAAAATTTTTACTGAGTTGCTCATTTTTATTCATTATTTACCCTCAAAAATAGCATTTACATTTACCCCATCTTATCATTTTCATTTACCCCAGGATTATATTTTTTGGGGTAAATGTAAATACGGATTTTTTATGATGTTTTTTGCTACAGAACCAACATTTGTAATATTAAACGTAAAGAATAACATCCAATTAAGCCAAAATTTAAAAAACTATTATCCAACTTACCGTATTTACACTAGTGGGAATCTCCTAACAGAATAATAATCTGCCTGCGAATGGGTTCTGCTAACTCTTCTTGGGTTTTGAAAATCTCCCGTCGCTGCGCCATGGTAACTGTCTTGATCGTAGAGGGCTGGCACGTTTTAAGGGATTAATGGACCAAAATGTTAGGGGCTGGAACGTTTAAAGGCTCGAAGGATCAAATGTTATGGGCTGGAAAGTTTAAAGGATCGAAGGACCAAAATGTTCAGGGTGGAGCTTGTAATGGACTGTATGAATTTATTTTGGACAAATTACAGTATATGTTTTAGGGGTGCAGGAATTAAAAAGGGTGCAAACCAACGGTCTCGTGGGGTCTCACACGAGATGATGTAGCAAAAGACCTGGGGTCCGTTGGGCAGCGTGAACATAGTGAAACAATATTTCAAGCTGTATTAATTTAATGACTAGTTCTTTCCTATTTATATACATAAAAATACTGACTTAGCTTACAAAGTTTAATATTTGCCCTAGTTCAACTCCTATTTCTACGTGCTTGTCTAATTTCATAATAAACAAACTTGCAGAGTGCAGAATTGCAGGCTGTTCACCGGGTCATTCGAGCACTGATTACATTACTGCTGACGCTTTGTTAAGCATTTTCCGTATGCAATATATGTTTGAGCTAATAGGTTGTTGGGTTTCGTTATAAGAACTGCAAAGCCTTTTCGAAATCTCAAAACACATATGTGTTTATATTACTTCTACATTAATAGTATTATCAACTATGCATCTACTATATGGAATCCACAATATTCTGTTTATATAAATAGAGTAGAAGGAGTACAGAAAAGATTTATTAAACATCTTTATATAAAACTGAATATACCTATCAATAGTTATAATAGGAGTCTTCAGCAGCAGGGGATGTTAAGTTTGGCAGAGAGACGTAAAATAGCCGATGTAATGCTTCTCTACAAAATGGTAAACTCAGTCATCAATTGTCCCCAAATTTTACAATATATTAATTTCAACGCTCCACCTCGCTCTTTACGATTACCGCCACTGTTTAACATCCCCTGTTTTAACACATTTGCATTCAATAACTCTCCTATATTAAGAATGTGTAGAACATACAATGATTTGTTTTTGGACGTTGATGTTTTTTATTTGAACCTCCTAAAATTTAAAAAATGCTGTATTCCATGCCTTTACCATGTATGTTTTTGTAAGTTGGACAGTTTTTTTCTTTAGTTTTCACATTTAAAGTAATGCTACATTTAGTTTTAGATTAATATATAAGTGGATATTGTATTGGGTTCGTCCTGTTATATCCCTAATAGTTAAATAAAAACAAAATTTAAAAAAAAAATAAATACAAAAAAAGGATTAAAATTTATGTTTGGTTCCTAAACACGTACTATTGCATTGAAAAGAAGTAGTAGAAATTTGATTCCTTTCTCAGGTAGATGTTTCAAGACAATTGCGGTTATAAGGTCCCATCCCAGCGACTTGTTATTGTTTAGACGTTTAATCTGTGTTTCGATTTCTTTTTGACTGAAACTACGTATTGGAGGCGATAGTTGTAGTGGGACATCTAAGTAGTTCTCAACATGTTGGTCAATTTTATTAGAGTGTGGTTCGAAGACGTTTTGTAGATGCTGTGCGAACTCTTCAGCCTTTTCCTTGTCTGTTCTTGCCCAAGTTCCTGTATTACTTCGTAAGGGTGGCAGGTGTGCTCTAGGTCTGTTGATTCCTTTAGCCGCTTTCTAGAGTGAATTATCACGTGCTGAAAGTGAACTTGAGTATTGCTGAAATGTTTTATTACGTATTTCTTGAAGTCGGCGTCTCAGTTTGTTGTTTAATTGATTAAAGATAGTTTTGTCTGCAATACTATGACTACGCTGCCATCTTGCCCGAGCTATCCGTTTTTCTCTAACTATCTCTACTATTTCAAGGGGAATGTTAAAAGAATCTTTGACATAGTGAATCTGTGGAGTAGCATTCCATGCAGCTTGTTGAATGGTGATTATCAGGTGGTGAGTTGCCTTTTCTAATTCATCTTCGGTTTTTAAACTTAGCTTTAATTTCAGGTGTTGGTCAATATGATTTGCAAAAGTTTCCCAATTTGTTCTTTTGTTAGCGAGGGTTGGTTGCGCTTATAGTTAGTAATATGGGGGAGTGGTCTGATGTTATGTCGTAATTGGATGATTTATTCATATAGTTAGAAGCAATTCCTTTAATAATAAAAAAATCCAGCAGATCTGATGTTTTATTTGGGTCTGTCGGCAGTAGGTTGGCGTCCCAGTTGAGATAAATTGGTAATGATTTTCAGTAATAAGATTGTACAATTCCCTGCCTTTTGTCGTTGTCAGTCGAGCACCCCAGTGTGTATTTTTCGAGTTGAAATCTCCGCCTGCTAGAAATTTTGGCCCTAGTGTTCGGAAAAAAGATTGTAACATTTGCTTAGTTGTATTGTGCCTTGGTGGACAATATGTATATACCAGTGGTGCTGGAAGTTTCTTGACTTGTATTATCGTTCCTTGTAGAAATTCGGTTTTGAAAGAGGTCAATTCGTGATGTTGTATAGAGCTTCTAATTATGATAGCTGAACCTCCATGTGCTGTATTGTCTGGATGATCCGTGTGATATATTGTATAGTGGGGGATAGTTAAGTAAGTTCTTGTAGTGAAGTGAGTTTCGGAAATTAATAGTATATCTATGTTATGAAGACGTAAGTATGTTTCCACTTCCAGTTTCTTATTTAATAAGCCATTGGCGTTCCACAGTGCAATTTTGAAGAATTTAGCCATTATTGTACCAATTTGTTGATGACTGTTGTCAGCATATTCAATATCATGTTGCTTTGCTGTAACAATTGGTTAAACATGATTTTAAACTCGTTTAGTAATTGTTTAAGGCTAATATCTTCGGTAGGAACAGGTGAATTTTTTACTGTGTCGGAGTAAAGGACATTTGCATGTACTGGCTGAGTATAAGATTGATTGTTCTAATTACGCAATAATGGAAAGTTTAGTCTTGTAGGAAGTGGAGGTCTGCTAGTTGGGAGAGGGTTGTTTGGTATATATTTTCTCTGCAGTTCCTGATAGATGGAGCATCCCTTATAATTAGCCGGGTGAGGGCCGCCGCATAATATACAAGTGGCGTGGGTTTCTCTAGTCTTTTTACAAGTTTTTGTGTCATGGGATGCTGCGCATTTCACGCATCTATATGGCCTATTGCAGTAGTTCTTCGTGTGACCATAATTTTGGCATCTAGTACACTGTGCGATGTCCTTGTTTGTTTTCGGTGGTTCAAAAAGGACATGTTTATTCTGTAGTGCGCGCAAGTTATAAATTTCTTTATTATTTGCTGCCGGCTCCAAGTCGACGAAAAATAATGGTAACGGTTCTTTAGTCTGCTTATTTCTAACATTCATTACGTATTGTATGCCCTAACATTTTTAGGGCTTCCTTGATGCTTTCCGTAGGTGTAGTATGATGTAAGTATTTTAAAACGACCCTGTATGGGCGGTCTTCCTTCATTTGGTAGGTGTGGTGTATTATTTTGCTGTCTTGCATGTATTTAATAATTTTGCGATATGTGTCAGGCTTCTTTGTGGTAATTTTGACTACATTGTTATATAAGCATTTAGTTTCATACTTCTCTTCTTCTGCAACTGATGTCAAACTTTTAGTCATTTTGCTATACTGCAGAACACCGTAGACGAAGATCGGTGGTGGTTTAGGTACAGTATCTTTTTGTTTTTCCCTGGTAGACTCGGTGTTTGTTTTGACTTTATCGCTTAACGGAGCGAATTTATTAGGGTGAATAATTTCTGGTTGTTTCTCAGGGTCGGTAGATTTTGTTATCCGCTTTCTTTTATTATTTGATACTAGTTGCCAAGTATTAGTTGGGTTAATATCCATTTCTAAATCTGAATCGTCGTCTATACGGCATTCACTTTCAGGTTTATTTTATATTAAAGTGTATGCATGGTTGGTGTACTATCGTTTTGAGATAAACATATTGGCTGTTGAGATAATGTTTGTGGGATGCTCTGGTATTGAGGAGAAAAAAAATGTGAAGTAGGTGGTTGGGATGAATGTTGTACTTCCTGTTGAAATTGTTGAAGGGATTGTGGTGTTGAAGGGATTGTGGTGTTGAAAAGTGCGGAGATTGCGGAAGGAGAGAACTGCTGTTCATTTGTTGACTAGAATTGTTAAATGTGCCATTATAGCCGTTGCCGGCTGGCAACATTTAATTTGTGTACGCACTATGCAGCGCCTTTTACAGAATTTTAGTTTATTATGCTGTGATTAGTAATTTGCGATATTATTTTCACGTTTATTGTTATCAGTCCTTAAATAAGTGCAGTACTCACTTGACCGATGTTGCTCTATCGCTCGATACACAACCGCTCGCTTCGAGTGCCACTTACGAACTCATCTTTCTTTATGCGAAGTTTTTACTAGTAGGTTTTAATTTTTGTTATTAGAAATACTAGATATTTTCTAGAAGGTGATGCACAGCTCATATCAAAACCAGAAAAGCCATTGACAGGTTAATGATCTGAAAAAATAACAGCCTTTAATGGACTTTGAAGAATATGAGGTGGTCGAAGATAACGCTCGTGTTCTCTCTCACGGAAAGACATTGAAAAAAAGATCATAGTGAAGAAATAGAAGATAACGATTTCTATATTGGCAAAAATACAACTAGCAGTGCAATACATTTTCGTATGTGCCTAATCGTGCGATCGGGCCTGCTCGAAGCCCAATCACTTTATTTTGCAAAGTTTGCTTATTCCATTCTCTTTGGGGAAGTTGAAGAGATCGAAGTAAGCTAACAGTACGTCTCATTCGTTGACGTACCACAGAATAATCAAGGTTTAACCAAGTATACAAAAAAGAACTAAAATTTTGTAACATATACAGGCTTACTATGTATGCCAGTTAAAAACAAGAGAATTATTAAACTAATTAGCCATCACTCGCTTTTCATTCGATTGATGAAATTAGAATCTACTTCAATTTCCTGTGCTTCTTTACTAGAAATATATATGCCCTTAAAAATTTTTAAGAGAAATATATATTGTAGTATGTGGTCAATAACTATGAAGTGATGGTTATTTTTTTTTTATTTTAAAATTATGCACAAACTTGAACCGTTTAAAATAATTTTATTCGAATCATAGTTACTGACGTTCTTTGTAATTTCTACATCGGCCGTTTTTATAAGCATTAGGTAAGGATAATACCGGTAATGCATTTCAATTCTTGAAGCATGAGAATTGCAGAAAGAAGTAAAGCAAGTTTGATGTTCACATAGGGTGTCCTATTAACCACTAATTTGAAACAAGACTGTTCTACTCAACTTCTTAAAAAAGAGAATTTCTAGATAATAAAATTGTAAAGAAGCAGTTGAAGATGTTGAAGTCCAAGTAAAGATAAAAATCACTATTTTTTTCATTTAATTGTAAATTGCTACGACGTTACTTTAAAAAATTTACAGAAGTTGCAATTTACCAACCTTCGTTAATGCATTGAAAATGAACTCGGCTAATTTTCAAGTCTGGCATAAAATTTGCAAAATTTGAAAAATTTACAAGGAATAAAAATAAAGACAAGTTTTAAAATTTTTCATATCTTTATTGTTATTGTTAAAGCTAGAAATATAAAATGATAGAAACAAACGGCAAACAGTGAAAGCAAAAACAGAAAGAATTTCTACAAAAATTCAATATCAATTGAAATTACCAATGGTCTGTAGGAATCGCGGAGACACCGGTACGGCCGCCGTATTTGCTTTTTTCTGAGAGGTGTCCGGTTTTTCAGCATCATTTGCTTCGTCCGAAGACTCGGAAGATGATTCTACTGAAGTATCGAACAATTTTCAGCGGCTTTTTATCGCCGCAGCGGCATCCAAACCGCGCTCCGCATGCACGAATTCGATTGTAGAGTAAGCAAAACACTCAAGATACATGTCCAGCGAAACGCCTGATTTAGTAACTTTGAAACCTCGTATTTGTATGAGAAGCATAGCTTCCAAATACAAAAGTTGCAAGAGATTTTGCCACTTGCAAATTTAGAAAACGAAAACGGGAGCGGGAAGTCTGCTGGTTATCTCCAAAAAATTGTACACTCGCACGCCAAAAACACCGGGTGCTTACTTACTGCGGGTGAAAGGTTTTGCGGCTTTCGCCGTAAGCAAGTTTCGTAAATTTTTAAATACTTTAAATACGCAGTTTATTTGCCAAACCGAATCGTTTACAAGTCTCGGCAAAAGCCACTTTCTGTGCGATTGTTTTAACATCTTGCACGAAACGCTCGACAAAATCTTCATCAACTTCCTGCTGGGCTCGTGCCACCAATGAGCCACGGTAGTCAGCAAAATTTGCACCCGGTGTTTAGGTTCTAACTTGTCGATATAACGGAGAATAGTGCGATGCTGATAATCCTTCGCATTATTCACAGTCAACCCGTACGCGTTAGTAAGCAGAAATAACGTTGGCAGCTTTTTATACGAAAATTGGCAGCTTGTCGGCTTTGTCGATATTTTAATACGTGTTTCTCGTTACGTTTTGGCATCAGAAAATACGCGCATGTGGGGCACCGCTTGAACCCAATCGTCGCGGTAGCGCCCCACGATATGCCCGTGAAACGGCAAAGCAGGCGGAGGAATTTTACAGTACCAACAATCTTCTTCCTCCACTTTGTCGCCGTTATTATCACCATCGTCGGACGATGAGGAAGACGAGAAGGCAATCGACCGTTTTTCTTTTTTAAACCCTTTTTCAGTTTCATGTTCGATTATTGTCACATCGTCGTGTTCCTTATTGGCGTCAAATAACTCCCGGTTTTTTCGGCTTTTTTGCAGCAACAGAAACGCTTGCAGTGCGTGCGTTTTTTCTTGATGGCCAAAATTTTCCCCAGATTTCGCCCGGGACCACCACTCCTCGAACCCGCAACTAATTTACCACCGGCTCTCTCCGGCGGCGTAAACTCCAAGTTGTCATTACTGGCAAGGGAGTCGTCTCCGTCGTGTTGCATGTTGTCCTTGTCCAGAAATTAAAGTCGAAAACAAAAATCTGCAACGAAATGAACACAACGTAACAATTATCGATAATGAGATACGAAACTTTAAGATGTCTGTCGCGCGACATGTAATAACTTTATATACTCACCAAAGGTATATGTTTTCTGATATTCTAGAAATACGGCAGGATTACGGAAATGTATCGCAGGAATCGGAAGAACCGGCGACAGCTGTAAACCTATACAAGAGAACAACTACTAATATGTTACAAGAAAAAGTTAATGATTCGACAAACCAACCTTCTTTTTCTACGCCTTCTTGTTCTCCAACAATTCAAGACGACGACGAAGAAGCCGTACCGTGTCCAGTGGCGGTGATATGCATATGCGGGAATAAGCGTTGCTTAGGGGCCTGGGCCCTTAGAGGGCCCTTTGGGGGGCCCGGTAAGTTGGCTGATTAAATATCTCGATATCTTCTACTTCATTTCGGTATACATTGATAGAACTGCAACCTCAGTCCCCCACTTTCAGTTATCAGTCATCAGACTCATCAGTGATCAGACTCGATTTGAGAGCTTTGAAAAACTAACAAATATTTATTAGTTTTAGAACCGAAAAATGTTTTAAGTATGCAAGAAGCTGAACAGGTCCGATGTGATTTGCTTCAGAAAAAGTATTCTGATGTCCTCAATAATAATCTCGCCATTCAGTTTGTGAACGCTATTTCCTTACTAAACGAACATTTAAATAATAGCATGAGTGTTCCAGATCTGACAAGTTTATTCCTACAAAAATATAGTGTTTTCGAAAGCAATTTTGGCTTGATTATTACTGCATTGGTTTTATTCTTGACTCTACCTGTAACATTCGCCACAATAGAAAGATCATTTAGCAAGTTGAAAGTAATAAAACATTATGTAAGAAATTATACCAGCCAAGATAGGCTAGATGACGTTCCGTTTTTGTCAATTGTGCAAAAAGCATCGTCTACGATAGACATAAAAATCTTGTGGAACAATTTGCTGTCAATAAGGCCAGAAAGATACATTTTTTATTTCTGATAAATTTATTTTTACGGCGTTTTACAGATATTAATGATACAAATAAATACTAAGTAGTTGTTTTCACGAAAAATTACGTTTTATAAATCAGCGTGTTACAAGTGAAATCAGCTGTTTACTTTTAGCCCATGTGCTAAAAGTAAACAGCTGGTGTTGGATTTAGAATTTCGAACTGGAAGTGAGGTTGTAAAGTTATTCTAGTTACATCTTTCGGTAGAGGTAAACCGTTTTTTAAATAATTAAAGCATTATGTAATGAATAAAGTAAAATGTGCACATTTATAATTACATTTGATAATTAACTTTGACAGCTACCGGCTGCAGAAACAGTCACCTGCGCGTCAAGGCCATCTCTTTACTATGGCATAAATTATAAGAGTCATAAAGGCAAACCTTTGTTAAATCGACATTTATGGATTTAATAACAGCAAATTTAAGCCAGTAGAAAAAATATTGTGTGCAAACTCGTGCATAAACGTCTACTTTTAGCACTTGTTGCACAAATAGCTATTATTTTACTAGTGTTACCTAGGTAGATATTTATCCCTCAGTTTTCTTTGTATTTGTGCCTATCCCAACTTGAAGATTTTATTTAGTTTTATATTTTTAATTGACATTTTGTTAGATATGTTAGTTATATAATGTGTGAAATGTTAGGAATTTACTACTCTATTTCTGTTGGTTATAACAGGATGTTATTTTATTTTTTGTTAAACGTTTACTTTGTATACTATAATTATAAATATACAATTCATTAAGTATATAAATCCTTTTACAAGGGGGGCCATTTTTATATTTGCTTAGGGGCCCAAGGTGCTCTTGCACCGCCACTGACCGTGTCGTCCAACAAGCGGAAAGTGTACAATTTTGGGTGAACAAGAAGCGGCCGACGTAGAAAGTTGATCTTCATCCAATTCCCGTATTTGCAGTGTTATGCGTTTCCTTTGCAGATTTACAGAAACACCGCCCGAAACGATAGCCAATAGCGGGCAATCCACGGAGAAATAAGAAACGTAAGGAATCACCTGGGTCCGCGTATTTAAAAAAACGTCGATTTTCGTTCCGAATCGAGTTGTCGTAATTCCCATCGTTCCCAATTCCATCCCGTGAATTTCACGAAAATATTGCAAAATTCGCGGCGATTGCTGCACCTCAAAGTTGAACGATGCTCTAAGAGATCCTCATGGTTGATGTGAAAATTAGGCGTGCTAGAATGAGAAGACCACAAGGCAGTATCTATAAAGTTCATTAAATTCGATTCGGATATACCCGGTTTAACGTATATACAAATCAAATACAAGACTTTCTCAGCGTCGAACTTGTCGCGATACAAAATTCGAGCGCTGCAAACATCGCCAAAAGAACCTTGAGTAACGTCGACTTTTACTTCTGTGACGCTCAAGAATGTTGCAGAAACACAACGATAACCAGTCACACCACCAGCGCGATTTCTGCCGGAGTTGTGACGATCAATGCACTTGTAGCCGGGCAACTCGACTGGGCGTCTATCGCCGGACATCCAAGTTTCCGAAACGGCTACAATATTACATTTCGAAATTACGAAATTCATAGCCACATCGGAAACATGAGCTTTCATACTCTTCACATTCATATAAGCCAAACTAATCACATTCGAACTTGCTCACTAAGGGTGAAAAAAGAAATCGAAACACCCGCTTCGTTTAATTTATTTTCGCACTCGTCCACCACACAACGCAAAGGTTTTCTAGCTAATCTCGTAAACTCGTCACGCAAATTTTGTCGTCCGGCCACTTGTTTCTTCTTCGTTTGGCGACAATGATAAAATGTATAATCATTCAACTTGTTCGTCAAATAGAGGTCCTCCAGAGAAGTAGCGCGAGATATTGCGACGTAAACCAAAGCGATATCATGCTGTTTCGCATAATCGTAGATCACTAGATCGTACGTGACTCCCTGAGATTAATGAATAGAAACGGCGTTAGCTGGCAATCGAAGGAAACTGTTTTCCTCTCGCGGTGATTTTAGAACTCAGACGAATTACCGCCTCTCTCTGTAACAGCGTCCAAGTCGGCGGTAACTCCTAGGCATGAACGTTTTATCGCTCTACTGAACTACCTCTGTCAAGTTATAATAATCTAAACTTTGCCATAACATTCAATCTTGCAGCATGTTGGGCGGCCGTCTGTGTCACTGGACTGGCATTTACGTTAGGCAGTTGTCTTAAATTGCCGCACATGGTAACTTTAAAACCACCGTACAAATTCGTAGGATCGCTTCCGATAGCTTGCAAACGCCCGCCGACCACGTTTAACAAATCCACACCTCGTTGACTATAATCATGCCTGAAAACCTACAGCGCATGGTTTGTATGACAGATTCGCTAATCGGCAATTTTCTGTGCCCACACGATCGAGGCACATTTCCCGGGTAACGTGCTCGAAGACATTCTGTTTGCCGTTTCGCTCTGCAATCGAATCACGTAACTTTTTCCCGAAACATCGGGACCAGGGAGAAAACACTGCAAAGGCCTATGAACCTCGTAAACCAGGCGATTTATAAATGATAACAAAAATTTATTTTGTCCTGGATTCGCGCGCCTCATAGCCGCACAGTAATCGGCGTGTTACATAACGTCTTCGCTTTTTCTGACCACGGAAAAACGACTGACCGCATTCAAAGCCGCGTTATTTACGTTTTGTTCGATTTTTCGGGCCGAAGTTGAAACTGCTGAAGCTCTTAAATAATCTTCTTCGACCGTACGAACGAAAGGACGGGGAGCCTCGCCTTGGTTTTCACCGGGCACATCGTTTTCTGAAGCGTCTCGTCTCTCGATTTCGCCCACATACGAGGCGATACGTTCCGTCACGATACCATCTTCGTACGCATTACTCCGCTCAACCAACAAGTCTTTGTGTTGCTCGTAAATTGCACAATACGCGTCTCCATCTAACATTTTCCATTCTTCACTGCGAAACGGCCAAAACTATTTCGCGTTGGAAATTTAACGGATCTCCGAAGGCTGATATCGCATCCAACGTTAAACCCTGGGCTTTTCTCGCTTATGGGACGGCTTGTTTTGAGCCCTCACGTAATCTTCACCGATTCCCTGCATCTGGTCGTTAGAATCAATTTCTGTCTCGTCAACAGCAATTTCGCCGTCCTCGCCGCCTTGAAGATTCCTTGTTCTATAGGCATACCAAGCGACAAAATCGGCCAAAAACACGTCTTCTAAATCTTCATGCCGTCGTTCGTAAACTTGAACTACATTCGGCTGCCACACATCGGTAGAATTGTCTGCTAAATCTGCAGCGTCCATTTTTCGGCGAGTTTTCGAGCTATCGGGCGCAAAGGGGGATGTTTGGTGGGCACGTATTGAACGTCGCACGAGGCCCGAGACATGCTCAATTGCAGAAAAAACCAAGCCGCTTCTTGTGTGCACATTTCCACAGTATTTAGAACTCTCTTACTGAATTCCTTTAAATGATCGGCATAATCCATATCTGGAAATTCATCCCATAGCTTAATAAGCTCCCTGTGCAGTGAACTAAAACCTCGTTCACTTTTATTGACATATTCCGCCACATATGCGGCACAGGAATACTCGTCCAAAATGACCTTTACGTCGACTGCAAAACAGATGAAATTACAGGATTGGCCGGAGTAGTCCACAAATCGTCCGTGAGCCTGCTAATTTCATGCCGCAAAATTTTCAAGTACTCGTGCATACTGTCGACGAGATTTTCTCGAAGATATTCGTCGAAATCTAGAAACCCGCCAGTCTCCAAAGCTGCGTGCAGTGCGTCCTGACTATCTGCATCAAAGGGCAATAAAATTCTCGTTTTATCCATCGCCCAGAAGCCAGAACGGAGCACCGAAACGACACCTGCTTCGGTTCCTTTTATAGCAAGTGTGCGTGTGGCGATGAGTTTGCAGAGTTCTCTCGCTGCGCAATTCCTTGCTTGCCACCGTAGACAATTCATCTACCAATGCGGCAAGTTCGGGCATAACTTCTGCCCCATCGCCCGCATCTACCCTTTGCTTGGCACACTCACGTTCTACGGGAGCTTCGTCCAACCACAGCAACATGTGGCAACGTGCACTGACCCGATGTTGGAATTCTATGCGGCGAAAATAATCAATAACCCGCAGAGAACCGAAAGGGCCACTTTTTTCTGCAAAGCCGACCGAATATCGCCCACCAATTTGTCAAAATGCAAGCTACACAAAACCGGATCGTTGTTGATCATGAGCGCTTTCGTCGTTAATGACATAGATTCGTAAATTTCATCGCAGGTGGCCTCATTCAAATCGTCCAAGCATTGCGAGTGTTTATAAATACATTTCACCAACGGCTTCCAGTTGATTTCGGAAGAGCTCAAAGTCAAGAAAACGGTCGGCTTTCCGAGTTGCCGAATCATGGCAAACAAGTCGTTTTCTTCAGGCATGCCAATACGCGATAAAATTCGAAATTTCCTTCAAAAACGACTCGTTGCGATTCAAAGTGGCCAACACGAATGTTTTGTTTTGCAAGTAGGCTCAAGTTTGCGTTTAATATCGTATTTTCTGCGAAACATTGCGCTTAAACTGCGAATGAAAGTTTTCGCTGCCATAAACAAAATGTGCTCGACATGTCGAAAGAAGTCACGGGCACAGAAAACTGCCCCGGATAACCGCCGTAAATCATCGGAAAAGACAGTTCATCGGCGTCAAAGTCGAAAGCCAAAGACAACGCACTTATGAATTGGTCCGGTGCCATGTGCACGTGATGATCTTCGGACCAAAACATCGTGTGTTGAACCGTGTTAATAATTTATTCTCCGAAAACACCTTTTCGAATATTAGAAATATTTCTCTTGGCGGCCTTCTCTATTTGACGAGTTTCATCAACGAATTTCACGCAATAACGAGAATCGCCGTCTTCGAAATCCCGGATATTGCCAAAAAAAGCTTCCTTCACCGTTATGGCATATTTCCGGTACAACGGAGTATCTAACAAATATACCAAACATTCTGTAATTTCTCTCTTAGGGACGCAACCTATCAAATACGAAATTTTATTCAATAAACTGCGTTTCAAATTCACATTTATAACGTAATCATCTGCCAAACTGCCAGGAAGCGATCTAGCCATAGTATCCAGGTCGACCAGTACGTTAATCACTTGCCCGACCAGTCTCTGCGTGCCGCTAAAATATGCCAATTTCCGAATTTTCATAAACGGCAAATACGGAGAAATCAGTCACACGGCGATGGGAGATAACTCAGTCAAGTGTGCAGGAATCAAAGGATATTTGAATCCGTTCGCCGTGGCCAAAGTATGAACTTTACCCTTTTGCAAAAAATCTCGACAAGTGCTGCAAACGTAAAAATTTTGACCCACCTTGTTAGAACAATTCTATTAATCCAGTTACTTTTGATAATTCAGCCGTAAATTCTAGCATTTTCACGAGTCACGCAAGTTAAATTCGTAATTTAGCGGTAATGTTATCAAACCTTATTTCTGCGTGGTCCATTTCAAATATAACGCTTCCCCGTAGTTAAAAATTGCCGATTCAGATTTATTTTGGCGAAGGCTACAATTCAAGATTTGTTCCTGTTTGAGTGCATTATCGCCGTCCTTCTTAGAATTCTTGTTGTACAAGCCTGCCTTGAAACTTTCCGCGTAAATCTTTTATGAATACTGCCGTGCAGTCCTATTAGTCGAGTTTCATTTATAAATGCATCCTTTGTTCCCTTCTGTCCGTAAAGCAATCTCAGGTTACCGTATTCCTTGTACCTATTTGTTGTTCGGCTACATTCGAGGTCCACTGCAAATTTCGCAAATGTTGAACCATATTTGGTCATGCTAAAACTTTTCCGTAGCTTTAAGCAGAAGCTTGAGTCAGCTTTGGTGATCCCAAAATCTTCTGAACCGTTCTACCGTAAGAACAACAAGGACGTAGATAAGCCGCGTCTGCGCTTGGGTATTTTTCGCGCCCGCATCTTCCGCAGGAGCGTCACTTGGCGTGGAGCCCGCAAGATGTAAGGGTCACGTTGGGTCCGCGGTCGGCGTCGATCTGCCGAATCCGCGTAAAAAGTTTATTGTCGAAATTCTTGTGTTGTGAAGCCGCCTTGTCCCCGTCAATTCGAGCTTAGTGCATAGTGGTTAGAGGTAAACGTTTAGCCAAGTTTTTCGTATCGTTTGGAGCTGAGCACCTCCGCTAACACTTATCGTGGATTATATTTTGGGAACACTGAACCGTGTGCTAAACTTACTAAGTAGAACGAAGACCCGATCCCTTACCGTCATCTTCTTGTTACCGGAGTCCGTTCTAGTTAACCCTCGTCTTGGGGATGTTTTACCGCTCGCATTCACTCGATTTTGGCCCAGTCCTGTGGTTTACAACAGTTTCCTGTCGTTTCCGTTCGTGGCACTGACTGAGATGCAACTCGCAGCTGAGGAAAACAACGTAAGTCTGCACATCTATGTTTCTATCAAGGTAAATTGTTAACCGTTAAATGTTTATAGTAAAGTGTTTTGCCAAAGTGTAGTTTGGGCCATTTGAGCCCTTTTGGTTGATTTAAATAGTAAAATGTTGAACAATTTCGTCAAGTTTTATTGTTTTCATGTCGTTTATGTGTAGTAAGCTCACGTAACCGTTGCTGTACCATTTTTAAAGTGTTTGTTGCTAAATTTTGATACTGTAAAGTAGATTTTGTGGTAGAACGTACAGACCATATTGTTTGTAATTGTAAACATGTATTTTGTTGCCATTTGATCATTCGACTTTAGATTATAAATTGCGTCGTTAATCCTACTAACCTTTTCGCATATTTTCGGCCGTAACATTTAATTATTGTAACTTTCATAGTCATTTGTTTCATGTTATTTCATCAATACAGTTTATTGTTAATGGTTTATACGTTTTTCATTTGTTTGCATGCCCTGTTGTATCTATGTTTTGTACAGGAACCTAGTTGGTGCAAGTAAGTATAAGCTGATGCCGTTTAAGGTAGGTTTGATCCAGCTGTGACGTCGCTACCTCGGTTGTGCCACGGTAAAAGTAGCAAGGTGATTTACCCACTTCCATTTTCAAGTAATTCCACCTGTGTTGCCGATGTTGTATTTGTTCCGATGTAGTCAAGAAAATGGTGGCGTTCCGTTATTTAACATCATTTAACCCCTTTATGTCAAAGCAAAGCCCTAATTGTTTGATAGTAATGATCCACGGCCTTCTTCACTGAGTATTCAATAGTCGGCGCATCGTTGCAGCACATCTCGTAACGAAGGTTGGGGTGAATATTTGGCAAGATTCCGATTTTGTCTTAGTCATTTTGTAGGTAACAGGTTTGGCTCTCAAGCGTATGATTTTGCTTTGCACGCTTGAGGGGCTGATTGTTAATGTCGTAATAACGTTTTCGTGCTGTAACAACCTCGTACCCGGTCTCTCGCAAAAAGTTCACCATTATCTCCCTGTTTTTTCAACCTCTGCGAATTTTCCCTACTCTCTCGCCGTCATTTTCTAGCAAAGTCAATTGAATACTCCACTAAATGCGCTCGCACACTTTGCAGTAATCGCCCAATGTAACGGAAAACAAAATTCTATTCATGAAATCGTTAAAGTTTTCAAACACTTTTTCTTGGCGCTTCTTCTCGCGAAGCTTTCTCATACGTACCCGACGATGAATATGTAGAGCGCTGTACATTGATACGAGGCAAAGAAATGGAAACAGAACCACCAGCCGCAATCTCATCATTCGAAACAAACTTAATATCTACGTCAAGTTTACGCCTTGTCGTCTCTCTTTGCCTCTCGCGCCCCGACTGCGACTTGCGCTACAACTTTCGGATACCGCCTTCGGCTCGTCCCCTGCTCGCAATTTCAATTTTGCACGATATTTACACATCCGTTCAGGAACAGCAGACATTATTATATTGAATTATTTATTATATTTATAATATATAAATGTAGAAACGGGAAGAAGTATACAACTTAGAACAAAAAAGGAACATTTCTTATTTCATCACCCGTTTTAACAAAGGAACTCTTACTACGTAAAGTGCAAACAAGAAGAAGTTATAAGATAAATACATGCACAGACGCGACATTTAAAAACAAATAAACGCCAACGAAAAATATACTACCCGCCGCAACCTTCTATTTCTATTTTTTTATCGCTGCCTGCCGAAAAAACGAACACCAACCATATAACTTTGCTAATATTTACATAAACGCAAAAAATCTTAAATATACTCGTGGACAAAATTAACGCATCACAAAAAATATTCTGAAAACTAAATTTTTCATATTATAAGTTGTTTTTCCTGTTGTTCCTCAACTAAACAATAAATTTCCACTAATCCATTATAATAGCTCTTTTTACAATTGCGAAGCTCTACCACTTAAAATAACATGAAAAATTTAGTTTTATAAAGGATTATTTATAATAATCAAAATATACAGTGGGTTATCGTAAAATATAATGAAACAAATAACATAAAATAAAACACACAAAAATGTCTAGGTTAATGCAATTCTCGTCACAACGTATTGTTCTGTATCCCCTCTAGGTCGGCGCAGACGTCCTCGTAGGCGACCTAGCAATTGTTTTCCTTGGGCGACCTCTTCGCCTGATCGGTTGTTGTGGCACCGCCTCCAGGTCCCCAAAGTATGGAGTACTTCCCAACCTGACGCATGGACTCCTTTGGGTTCGCCACTTCATAAGATGTTGGACTAACGATTTTACTTATCACGCATGGACCGTCCCTGCGAGGAGCGAACTAGGATATTACGCCTTTTGCCTCATCGTTAAGTAAATGCTTTGTTACTAAGACGGCGTCTCCTATCTTAAATTGCTCAACATACCGCCTTTTCTGGTCAGTTAACTCGTTCACTACGTCTTGAGCCCGTTCCACGTTATCACGAGAGATTTTTAATGTATCCGCAATTCGAACGAGATAGGGCGTAATCGTTCCCACGAAATTTTTGCCGCTGAATACCCGGTGCTACTGCTTTTCGCCGAATTCATCGCAAAACGGATAGCAGGTAATTTATTAGGCCAATCGCGATGATCCATCTGGACGTGAATAGAGAGTTGCGTCTTCAAATTACGATTTTTACGTTCGACGGGATTCGATTCGGGATGATAGAGCGGTGGTAATTGCTGTTTCACACCTAAACAAAACAAAGCCTTCTGCATAGCGTCCGCAAGGAACTGGCTACCATTGTCACTGATTGCACGCCGCGCCACTCAGTATCGTAAGAATATTTCGGCCACGAGAATTTTGGCACACGCTGCGCTGGTCGCTTCCTTCATAGAGAATAATCCTATCCACTTGGTAGCGGTGTCTTCGATGATGAGTATCCATATATCGCCGTTGGCTGCTTCCGGCAATGGACCATACAAATCCATGGCTAAGATCTCGAAGCGCTGAGCATAAGCTGGAGTTTGAAGCAATCCAGCGGGCTTTAAACTCGAAACATATCTTTGGCAATCTCCACAAGTTTTAATGTAGTCCGCAATGTATCTTCGCATGCCTGGCCAGAAGTATCTAGCTGAAATTCGAGCCAAGGTTCGCTCCACGCCGTAGTGCCCTGCGGTGGGAGTGTCGTGATACCCCTCGAGAATTCGCTTGCGTGCGACAGCAGGTACTACCAGCTGAGCTTCCTCAGAGTCTTCTTCCGGGACGTATCTGTACAAAACACCATTGTTCATCACATACCCGCGGTCTGTCCACTTCGAATACTCGGTCTCGGCGGACTTTTCCTCAAAGGCGTCCACTATCTTCTTAACTTCCGAATCACCTAATTGTCCATTCCGCATTTCGGCCGCGCTTTGCGTTGGCATTTCCACGAACACGCTGCACACCCCTCAAGAGCTTTCAGATTTCGTCGAACACGGAGGTTTCGATAATGTGTCGGCAACAACATTAGCTCGGCCAGGTGTGTACGCGATTTTGAGATTAAGCGGTTGTAATTGTAGGGCCCATCTAGCGAGACGACAAGAAGGCCATTTTAATGACATCAGCCACCTCAACGGCTGGTGGTCTGTGTTGCAGACGTCGGCTCCGTCGATATACCCTCTAAACTTAGTACGCTCCATACAAGAGCTAGTGCTTCTCTTTCGGCAGTGCTATAGTTCCTTTCGGCTGGTGTAAGGAGACGGCTCGCGTACTTGATGGGTTTTTCCTCCGTGCCCTCCCCCTGCAGCAAAACACCTCCGATCGCATAATTACTGCTGTCAGTCCGAATCACGATTAGCAAATTTTCGTCCGATTGATGCAGTACCGGAGCAGTTGTCAATAAAATGTTTAAACGCTTATAATCCACGCACACACGTATATCACCTGAACTCTTCGGCACCAATGCCACATTCGAAGCCCATAGTGATTCGCATTCTTCAATTATCCCATCCTGTAGCATCTTCTCGAGCTCGACCGGGAGGATTTCTTTTTTCCCTGCCGGGATTCGATACGGCGGCACCGCAACAGGTGTATGATCGCCAGTATCAATGCGATGCTCCGCGTATGGCGTAGGGCCTCCCCCTAGAGCGAAGACGTTGTATTCTTCGATGAGGGCGTCGACGCGTTGACGCTGCTGTATAGTCAATGATGCTCCTTCGTCTGGCCTCAAATTTAAAGAACTTAATGCAACAATTTGCGATAGCCGGTCTTCTTCCAAGTCATCCTCGGAGTGTCTGCGGAAAACCATACGCGACGTTGCATGTCCAGCACCAGTCCTGCGGTCTCCAAGAAATCCACACCTAGAAGTATTGAACTTTTCTCTGCTTTTGGAAAGATGATAAAAGTTGTTGGAACCACTCTGTTCTTTAATGCCACATTTAGGCGCACGATAAGCACGGATTCTATCCGGGGTCGACCATCTGCAAGCGCCACGCTTAAGTTGGTTTGTGCGAAGTTATATCCAAGTCGCACCAAATGTTTATACAGAGAATAACCTGCAACGCTTTGTTTGCCCGCCGTGTCGAGAAAACCACAACCGTTCAGATCTTCGATTCGGATTCTTAACAAAGGACGCGATCGCGGCCGAATTTCAAAAGTCGAATTCGGTGTCCCAATAGAACAGAAATCCACGCTGGACGCCGAAACTCCGGAGTCCGTCGGATTACACTTTTTGCAGTTACTGCGTATTACACCCGGACTGCCGCAACGCAAGCAATCTTTGATACCACCGCATTACCCGGACTGTCCTGTTTTTCCTGGCTATGGTTCTTTGCCTGCAATCTCCGGCAGTCCGCTTTATCGTGGTTATACTTTCGACAATAGCTGCACCGCACTTTTCGCGTCAAGTCGCTCACAGTTTTTTTAAAGTCAACAGGGGTCTTTACGCTTTCACTGCCACGCACTTCTGCAAAAGAGTTCTCAACCACTCGCGCTTTGTCCGAGAGCTCCTTAAAACTTTTTACATCGTTGCATGGGACTCTCTTTCTGATTCGCCTGTTCAACAGCCCATATACCATGTCTAATTGCACCTGTTCAGGCAAATCTGTTTTCGATATTTGAGATAACAACGCGCGCGCGCTTGACACAAAGATGTCCGTCGATTCTTCTTCCTGCTCCTTCGCGAACAGATCACGGTAGATCTGGAATGCCGGTTTCTTTATCCCGAATATCCTTATAAACACCAATTGCGTCGATAAAAGCGTCTACACTCTCGTTTTTATCCCCTGTTGATCGGCTTGTGCAATTTACAAAACTGCCTCTGTTTCCATTAAGCGAGTCCGCTGCCTGGCTTGGAGATGGGGCCGCAAATCTATCATTCCAAGTTTGCTGAAATTGCTGCATCTGCACACTTACTTTGGCTTACATCCCCGCTAACAGCTGTTGCACCACTTCCGGCGTCATTTGCATAATAGGAGGTGCTTCGGATGACATTCTGGTAGAATATTGAATTTGTTCCTTGCTGCTGGGCGTCGGTAATCCTTTCAAACGGTAACTTCTTCGCAGTCCCTCAGAGGTCGACGTCATGCGCACGTACCGACTTTTAGCTGCTACAATGGCGTACCCAAACGCGTCAAATCACAGCTTCCGATATCCGTTATATCACTGCCAGTTCTACATCACATGTAGGAATTCGCGACACTGAGAAAGGGGTGCTTACAAAAAGCGAGTTCCCTTTAGTCACAATCGTTCCAACTCACGCGTTTCTTGAGAACCACGGCAATTTTACTTGAGTATCACAACACAAAGGAATTTGTGTCTTGCTTTATATATCCGTTTTTTACGGCCACTAGTTAGGCGCCAGTTATAAGGATTATTTATAATAGTCAGAATATATAGTGGGTTATCGTAAAATATAATGAAACAAATAACATAAAATAAAACACAAAAAAATTCTAGGTTAATGCAATTCGCGTCACAACGTATTGTTCTGTGTTCACGACCCCAAGCGAACTTTCTGGCTTGGCTTTGGTTTCCGGCTACGCATGCTCTGCCCAGTTCTTGCTGCGCACGAAAACCATCATCTGTAAGGTGGCTTCCTCTTACAGTTTTCAGAATATTTTTTTGTGATGCTCTAATTTTGTCCAGGAGTATACATGCAAACATTGCCACAAACAAAACAGACTTACCAAACGATGTAGTATCCGCCGAACATAGACGCTCTAGAAAATTTCATGAATGCCACTGCACGAATTTTTTTCCAAATTCCCGTCACTGCGCTTGCTGTCTATTCAGTATTGCTGCAACTACTATAGAAAATTCCAAGAATGACACTGCACGAATTTATTTCCAAATTCTCGTCACTTCTCTTGGCATCTTTTCAGTTTTCGCTGCCTACGGAAAATTACAAATCACATATTTTTTTCTAAAATCATTCGCACAGGGCAATTGTTTTGCCACTGGCAAGAAACAAACACTTTTTAAGTAACAGAAATTCTAGAGTTTTCGAAACTTTTCAAGAAATGCACTCACTCGTAAATTCTTCAATTGCTTCTCGTAACAACGGGCAAACGGCTAGACAGATATCTCACGTTGGCATTCACCTCAGTAGCTGCTCTTTTCTTTCTTTACGTTAATCTACAACATAGGAGCATTCTAATCAGAATTTCTCCTTTGCACTTTTATCAACGAAAAATATTAAAACGACGCACACTTATCACGGTATACTCACTATATATCAACGCAACAATTTGTAAACACTGAACATGCTACAATTTTCATACAAATGAGAGACGTCCGCACAGTACAACAGCCAAAAGTAGAATAAAATAGGGATGTGTTATGTGTACAATACATCGATGTTTAAGAAATACTTAGGATGCCAGTAATTCCCCGAATATATAGAATGTCCCATCCCGAGGCTATAAGTACGCCTGTTTCTTATGCTTACAAATGCGTATAAACGTCGGTCCTCGAAATACAATTCCTAGGTCCAATAAATACATGCAAACTCGATTAGTAGTTTCCAATGTTACTATTTCTCAAATCTGCCACTACTGTATTTAAGATAAGGGAACATTATGCTGCTTGTAGACATAACAGCAATGAGAAGTAACATTGGTAATTTGCCGAGTAGTTATAAAACCGACAATGCCTATAACGTATTGTTACAATTTGCGTTCTTTAATTTAATGAACTAAGTAGGAAGATACTGTACTTTAGTTAGCTGTAAGCCATCTGTATAATATTTTAAGGTAAAATTCGTAGGAAAATGTCATATTTAAATTACAACAAGCGGATGTTTAGAAACGTGCCTTTCGCTTGGGAAGCTGGAGATATTCCAATCTCACGAATAAGATTAGAGTAAGTTTATGCAGCGTTTACTTCATAAACCGAAATATTGAGTGATGTATATGACCGGTACGTGATTAGAAGAAGCAACGGTTGCAACTGGATCATAAAAACTATTTGCAGCTGGGACCAAATGCTTTAGTAGAATTTTAAATCTTTATAGGGGTAATTTACTAAGGGTCCGAACAGGCCACATTTCACCATGGGAAATCCTCAAGCTTGTAAAAATTCATAGAACTATTATGAACGGTCACGTCCGCGTAATGCCAAATGTCCAAAATTTAGACCAGCTCTGATAGGTTATTGGGAACTTTGTAAACGCCCACCGAGCTTTCTTGGTCAGAATGGACTTAGAATTAAGTTACTTAATAAGAAGATGTAAATACGTAAACTTAAGGTTTCTGTAAACGGCAGAAAAATAAATGCAAGTATTTGTATCTACTTAAGTGTTCTTATTAATCTCAGTAGCTTTGGTCTTCGTGTCCGAGTGTGTTTCAATTAAAAGGATTGCCAGTTACCCCGACTTTAGGCGTCTCGCAATAGTGGTGATCAAGCGATGTAATTTATAACTTATTTAAATCGCACGACAGAAGATTTCTTTTGTTTCGAAGTCGGTCCAAGTGCAAGCGTTGAAATATACAAGGGGAAGCACGTGAACAGGACGGGAAAAAGCATCTAATAAACTGAGGCGGTACAACGGAAGCGGTCATTCCGGGAACGGCGTAGAGGACTGGGGACGGCGTCACGTAAAAGTGGCAACGTTGGAAAACCAGCGAGCGTCGAGGAGGTGACGGCAAGGAATCCGTGGAGGCGGCCAGACAACGGGAACGTTCATTGCGGGGAGCGGCGTAGGTAAAATCCAGGAGCGTCGAGGAGTGAATGCAGGAAATTCCGTGGTCCAACGGGAGCGGTCAATCCGGGAACGGCGTGGAGGACTGGGGACGGCGTCACGTAAGAGTGGAAACTTTGGAAAACCAGAAAGCGTCGAGGAGGTGACGGCAAGGAATCCGTGGAGGCGGCCAGACAACAGGAGGGCAGTCATTCGAAGGGGCGGCGAGGCAGCATTCTGGGAACAACGTCAGGTAAAACTGACAACGAAGAAAAACCAGTGTAGTGCAGGGAAAGCCAGTAAAAGTGTCGAAGTGAGTGACGGCGGAAACTCCAGAAAAAAAGACAGGAAAGCGGCTTCAGAACAGGGAGGCGGCGCGTCCAGATCTGTGGGAATAAGACGACAGCACAGCGGGGAAAGCAGAAAATTCCAGTTGTGGGTGAGTAATACTTGTTGTTTGTTTCGGAATTATATGGTCTTATTATGCGATTTAGTAAGGTTGTGTATATATTTTTTTGAAATAATAGGATCAGGTATTGCTCGTAGTTGTCAGTAATAGTAAATTTTCGACGGGTTGTGAACTAGTTACGTTTTTACAGCAGCGATAGGTAATTTACGAGTTACGCAAAATTCCTGGTTTACAGAATTTAAATTTTTATCAAGTGTTTCATTTAAAAACAAACAATGGTTTCCGAATACAGTATTTTTTCGGTGAACGAATTAAAATATGTTGCTAATCTGTTGGAATTACCGGAGAAAAAGAAAAAGGCAGAGATCATAGAAGAATTGATTAAGGCTCAACATTCGGTAGAGGACATTAAGGTAGAATTAGGTGCCTGGGATGAAAACCCTCGGAAGGACAAGTGGGAAGAATTAGCTAGCAGGGAACGAGAATTAGCTGAAAGGGAACGAAAAGAAAAATTAGAATTACCTGAAAGGGAACGAAGAGAAAGGTTAGAATTAGCTGAAAGGAGAGAACGGTTAGAATTAGCTGAAAGGAGAGAACGGTTAGAATTAGCGGAAAGGGAGCGAGAAGAAAGATTGGAGGTAGCTAGATTAGATGCTCAAGTGAAAATTGCTCAGGCCCAAGCTCAAACGGCAAATGAAAATAATGTACATGATGTCAATGCAATTAGGAATATGTCCTTGAATATGACAAAACAATTGCAACCTTTCAAGGATGACGGTGACATGGGATTGTATTTAACAAATTTCGAGCGGGTTTGTGTGCAATTGAACTTCTCCAAGGAATCGTGGCCAATTCGATTGACGAGTGTGTTGTCACCAACAGCGAATGAGGTCGTGGCTCGATTAACAGAAGAGGACAGCAAAGATTACGACAAAGTCAGGGCTAGTCTGCTCAAGAAATATCAGCTAACAGCAGAAGTTTTTAGAACGAAATTTCGGTACGGGAAACGGAAAACTGACCAGAGTTATGCGGAATTTGCATACCAACTAAAAACCAATTTCCAGGAATGGATCAAGAGCGAAGAAGCGGAAGGAAACTTCGACAAGCTAACTCAACTGATGTGCTTGGAGAAATTTTATAGTTCGTTGCCAGGGGAGATGAAATTTTGGGTGGAGGACCGAAACAAGTCCAAGACGATGGAGGAAGCTGCAGAGCATGCAGACACATACGTCACCAAAAGAGGACCAGGTACGGAACGGCAATATAATGGAAACTTCAAGACATCGAAAAATAAGTTCGAAACTAAGCCAACGACGTCGAACTTGAAAAATGACTTAGGGAAAAGTCAGGTGCAAACGGAAAGTGTTGTCAAGGAAAACTTGGACAAACGCAGTTTCGACAGACGAAGACCGGGGAAGTGCTTTGGATGTGGTGCAGTAGGTCACTATAAAGGTTCACCGGAATGTCCCAAAACACAAGTCGTTTTAGCAACGATAGGCCAGAGCAAGAACGAGGAAGGTCTGCTAGAACCTTATACCATAATAGCGAAAGTAAATGGAGTGGAAGCAAAATTACTACGAGATAGCGGAGCCAGCTATGATATCGTGCACACAAATTTAATCAAAGGAGCCGATTATACAGGGAAATATGTATATGTGCAAGGACTCCTGAATGAAGAATGTGTGGCGTTACCAGTTGCGAAGGTAAAATTAAATTTGCCAGAAATTCAGGTGGAAACTGAAGCAGCTGTAGCGAATCGTTTGCCTCGAGATTATACGTATCTGCTATCGAATAGAACGTGGGAGATGCTGCCGAAGGAAAAGGATGTGGTAATTCAACAAGTGCTCGCATTAACGAGAGCGCAGGCGAAGGCTATAATGGAAAAGGAAAAGGTTCACGATGAAAATAAAGAAACGAATGCCGAAGTAAAGAGTTCAGAAGACGGAAAAGATTCCGACGAACAGGGAGAAGAAGCGGAAAAGGAGATTGGGTATAAATCACCGAACCTGGAAAAGGACGAACAATTTTCAATACCTAAATCGGATGTCGATTACTCGGACATAACACAACTTACACCGACAACCTTAAGAATGCTGCAATTAGAAGATCCAAAATTAAAGGAGTATTTTGAGATGGCAGAATCAAAGAAGGAAAACAATGGAGCAAAATTCTACATTGCTTATGGAATACTGCACAGGAGAATTACGGACAAATTGGGTCGGAGCTTTGAGCAAGTGATGGTGCCAGAAAAATTACAAAGCAAGTTGCTAGATATCGCACATGATAACATGTGGATGGGACACTTGGGTTGTAACAAAACCATTGACAGGATCAAGCAGAATTATTGGTGGAGTCAGATGGGACGAGACGTGAAAAACAAGATCAAGTGCTGTGACGTTTGCATGCGCGTAAGGAAGCCCACTGATAGGAAAAAAGCTCCAATGTGTAGAGTGCCAGTAATCACCGAACCGTATAAGCGAGTAAATGTGGATATTATAGGACCTTTAGCGAAAACCGAGAAGGGAAACAGATATCTACTAACGCTAATTTGTAGTGCCACAAAATTTCCTGACGCGATCCCATTAAAAGTAGCAGATTCTGAAGCGGTGGTAAAAGGGTTATTAAATATATTTTCGCGAGTAGGATTTCCATCCGAAATCCAGATGGATTTGGGCACTGTATTTACCAGCAATCTAACGACCGAATTTCTTGACCGATGTGGTATAAAAATCATACACAGTTCAGCATATCATCCGCAATCAAACGCAGTAGAACGATTCCACGGGGTATACAAGCGAATCCTAAGAGCGTTGTGTTACGAAAACGGAAATGAGTGGGATGAATATATCGATCAAGCGCTTTTCGCTTTGAGATGTGCACCGCACGCGGCACACGGATTTAGTCCCGCAGAATTGGTTTATGGACGTCAGATTAGATCTCCATTAAACATGATCAAGGAGTTGTGGGTTGGAAAGGAAACCAACGAACCGGTAGTAGTGTACATATTAAAGTTACTCGATAGGCTAAGGCAAATGCAGGAAATCGCGAAAACGGTGACTTTGGAAGCACAAACCAAATCAAAAGGTTATTATGATCTGAAGGCGAAGGCTTCATATTACGAGGTTGGCGAGAAGGTTATGTTGTATCAGCAAGCCAGGACCAACAAATTGCAGATGCAATGGACTGGACCCAAAGAAATTGTGGAGAAAATTTCGGATACTAATTATATAATTAAAGAAATTTCGGGAAAACGTAAACAAACTCTTGTCCACGTCAATTTGTTGAAACCTTATTTTGAAAAGGCTGAAGTCATTGCGATAGTAATCAAACAACCTGGGGAAGAAGGAGCAGAACTCGATCTTCCAGAACTGGAAATAGAAGACACCGAAATCTTAAGTGCTTCGGAAGGGTTGAAACAAGCCAAAGGGGTAGGAAAACTCACGGATAGGGAGCAAGCTTATAGCGCAAGTGAACTCGAATGTGCAGCTTTAGTCTGGGCAGTCGGAAAATTAAAGCCTTATTTGTTTCTGAGCCATTTTACCGTAGAAACGGATCACTGTCCTTTGACCTGGTTACGGCAGATGAGCAATAAGAATGGCAGATTACTGCGGTGGTCATTAATTTTACAAATGTTAAATTTCACTGTTCTCTATAAACCGGGAAAGAAATGCGGAAACGTGGATTCCTTATCTAGGTATTTTGTTTAGTTAAGTCACCGAGAACCAAAGTAGTACTGACAATTACACCAGATAACTGATGTTAATTCACGTAGGTTAGTTAAATTAGGGTAAGCATAATGAGACCATATAGTTCTGAGATTTATGACTGGTATTGTTTAAGTGCGAAAGAAGAACGTCTTGTGGTGTAAAAATCGATAGATTTAAACCCCAAAGACTGTCTTAATCCGGGGGCAACTGTTACAATTTGCGTTCTTTAATTTAATGAACTATGTAGGAATATACTGTACTTTAGTTAGCTGTAAGCCATCTGTATAATATTTTAAGGTAAAATTCGTAGGAAAATGTCATATTTAAATTACAACAAGCGGATGTTTAGAAACGTGCCTTTCGCTTGGGAAGCTGGAGATATTTCAATCTCACGAATAAGATTAGAGTAAGTTTATGCAGCGTTTACTTCATAAACCGAAATATTGAGTGATGTATATGACCGGTACGTGATTAGAAGAAGCAACGGTTGGAACTGGATCATAAAAACTATTTGCAGCTGGGACCAAATGCTTTAGTAGAATTTTAAATCTTTATAGGGGTAATTTACTAAGGGTCCGAACAGGCCACATTTCACCATGGGAAATCCTCAAGCTTGTAAAAATTCATAGAACTATTATGAACGGTCACGTCCGCGTAATGCCAAATGTCCAAAATTTAGACCAGCTCTGATAGGTTATTGGGAACTTTGTAAACGCCCACCGAGCTTTCTTGGTCAGAATGGACTTAGAATTAAGTTAGTTAATAAGAAGATGTAAATACGTAAACTTAAGGTTTCTGTAAACGTCAGAAAAATAAATGCAAGTATTTGTATCTACTTAAGTGTTCTTATTAATCTCAGTAGCTTTGGTCTTCGTGTCCGAGTGTGTTTCAATTAAAAGGATTGCCAGTTACCCCGACTTTAGGCGTCTCGCAATAGTATTAAGAAAAAACATTTAATAAAGACATAATGGCAAAAATACTTGCGAAGTTCTACTGCATAGCAGATCATTACGTACTACAAGTTTGCACCTTCTCAGCATCTTGTGCAAGTTGTTTTGAAGGGGTTCTAAGAATCACAAGCCATCCGTTCGGCGGCTCCACATTTTATTGTTCATAGTTTACTTTGTTTACTCCTGAAACGTGCTTTAATAGCAAATATAACTGGAGTAAAGATGTCACTGCTTTTATTTGGAGAAACAGGGCAATGTAAAAAGGGGATTAGATGCGAATAAATCTTGGAGTTGTTTAGCCGATATGTATATTTAGTTTTGTGTTAATTCTTCAAAAATACATTTTAAAAGGATTTGTTGCTTGGGGAGCTTTTACATTGTCTAAACTAAGTAACTTTGCATTTTCCGTACATAGACTTATGTATATGTATTTATATCTTTAAAGTGTCACCATTTTTTTCTATTGCATTCTAATACAATCCCTTGTAAGTTTTAATACAAACAGTTGACACTACATCCCAACCCTGCCAGTGGCCATCAACGACTGTACCAACAAGTATAGCGCGGCAATGACATCCCCAAGAAATATTCATGTTAGAGAAAAATACAATCCAACATTCCGTTAGCATCACACTATTTAATATATACTTGCAAAATTTCAGTATCACAAAGGGTCAGAATCAAACAAAATTCCACATTTTCCTTATTTAAAATTTGAAACAATAAGGAAATAAATCCCCCCCCCCCCCTCACAACCCTGTTTTCTCTTAAAAATACGGCCAACCGGTAGAAAATCTCTATAAACAGCGAATTTTACACAAATATGGATTTTAAGGGCTTTCTGATAATTATAACGTTTCCCCATTTGGCAACCCCCAAGTCCATCTGGGTCGCAACACTCCCACATCCCGCTTCTCCTAAAAAATACAATCGACCAGTAGAAAATCACCAAACAGCGAATTTCACACAAATATTGATTTTTAAAGTTTTTCTGATAATTATAACGGTTTTCCCCATTTTGCAACCCCGAAATCCACCTGAACCGCAAAAGTCTTAAAACCCCATAAATTCATTCACATACTGCCAACAACAAAATTCGACATTTATTTCTTTCCTCCTGCGAACATCCAATTTGCTCCAAACGCACCTCATCTTTCCACCCCTGTAACTTCGCCCCGTTCATCGCAGACCCCAAAAAGCAGTCAGTACGATGAGCGTTGGTTCACCCTCCTCCCAACTAGCCCCAAATCACATTTGGATCTTTCAAAAAGTATGCGATGTAACCGCACCGAACACTTTCGTGTCCAAAAAATCGTTTTAGCCCCAGTATTTCGCCCCCTCGAATCTTACATTTTCACAACCTCTCCAGAAAGTTCGCCCTTGACTAGGTCTTCAAAATGACACCAATAACATTCACCTGCAACACGTACAGCTTGCAAAAATTTGCGAAAACTGCGCATTTTCCAAGCATCGCACAAATCGCTTCTAGAGCCCCGTACTAGCGTCACACCTCCGATTCGTTAAACATTTTCAGTGTTAAAACATCTTTTATTAAGTTTGGGCACATAAATACTAATCAAATATGTACTTTTTACATTGAATTTCTGAATATTCAATTGTATCAGATACCTAATATAACACATTTGAGAATGTGAATTTTATCTTGACATTTGATATGTATATGGGCAGTGTCGTGCGGTTTTGTTATTGATATCTGATATATTAATCTAAAGCCGTCTACGTGTTTGTGTTTGGAAAGCTCCCAGCCTAGGAACAAGACGGGCATAAGTTCAAATCAATTCGTGGCGACATTTTTCTTGGACCGGCGATTGATTTCAGCTCAGTAATTAAATTAGCCTACCTTTAAATTACATCAAGATTTGTTAAGTGTGTTCTATGTTTGGATGCTGGGGGGTGTAATGCAAATCAAATGCGATCCATTGTCTCCCCATTGGACCTGTCCAGCCAGCGTTAATACGAAAATAGTTAACACTTGTCAAATGCTCAACGAGACAACGATATGGTATACAATCAGCTGGAAACAAGATTTTGAATTATTTTGGCTGGAACGTGCTTTCCCGGAAACAATGCCGCAATTCTATGGGCATGTGGCATGAGGCGCGCCACGTTCAGCCAATGGTGATTACAATAGCTTCGTGACGTCACAGTAGCAAGCGCCTATTGGTGGAAAACTGAGACATTTATTTTATCCACGATTGTGCATACGTATCATGCTATTCAATGAATCAGTCATAGAGAGCCGTTAAGCGTGTTTGGACGTAGTTAATTGTTCTTTCGCCCTCTACATTTAAAATGTTGAAGTTCGTGTTTATATTGGCCTGTAAGTACCGACGAAGAAATGTTTTGAAAATGTAATTTGTAATTTACTTAATACTGGGATTTTAGTGATAATAAGCGCAGCTACAACTATGCCGATCAAAAAGAAAGCTGGTCCATACGACAACAAATTGGAAGAGAACGCAATACCAAAACGTTAGTAAAGCTCTAAACGTTCCGATTTTTACTAATTAAATGATTTTTGTAGCGATATATTTTACCGACATGGAGATATTTGCATATTGGGTGGTTTTTGTAATGGCTATGCTCATAATAGTTGCCTTGGTCCTTACTTTTGCGGAGGCTACTTATACCTTTTTCTTTGAGGAAGACGAAGAAGAAGTGGAAGTTTACTATCAGTACATGTCTTTCATTGACGTGCCACAGAATTATGGAACATTTAATCAAGTATAGTGAAAACAATTGAAAACTATGTAACATATACAGGACTGCTGTATATGCTAGTTAAAAATAACAGAATTGTTAAAATACTTTAAGAAAGTCTTTTATAACTTTCTAGGAATGACTCATTCCTAATTGGATTGATGAAATTAGAATTTCCTTTAATTTCCTGTGCTTCTTTAGTAGAAATGTATTTACCCATTAATATTTGTGAACGAAATACATATTGCAGTATGTAGTCAATACATATGTAGTAATGATTAATATTGTTTTAATTTTAAAATTATGCACACACTTGAGCTGTTTAGAATAATGTAATGCGAATCATCGTTACTGGAATTCTTCGTAGTTTGTACATCGACCCTTTTTATAAGTAGTATCTAGTGATAATAACGGTAATATATTTAATTCATAAAGCATCAGAAACGTATAAGGTAGTGAAACGCAAGTGCTAGTAATTATTTTGTTTAGTTAATTATGTATGTAATTAGATATTAATCCTAGATATTTACGGTGTACGGAATTATGTATATTTATTGTGTAATGTTTTGGATCAGCTAAATCATCGTTGTTATTATAATCAGTTATGCAGTTGTGTGTCATACAATGCAAGTTATGAAAATTAGTAGTTATCTAATGTATCGCCTTACAACGGTTGTGATTTTTATGTAAGGTGGAGTGGGGTAAATGTGATAATGGGATAAATGTGACAGCGGCTTGAATTAATTAACAACAAAGAGGGTTGTTAGCTCCACCTAACGTACAATAGTCTAGGTAGTGTTATCATAAGATTGAACCCAAAAAAGGTCACTTTGGTGTCTGAAACTTCCTAACCAGCTTTACGTAGTGAGGCGACATTTCAAGTGGAATTTCAATAGCGCATGTATCTCTTTAAAAAATCATAGCGAAGACAATTTAAATAAGGTCACTCACTTACTTTAACAACATGTCCTACCACACATGATATGATTTCAATAAAACATCATTTTCATTTTTTTTTATTAAACTGTCTCATTTGCCCCGCCGTGAAGCCCCTATGGGGGAAATGTAACATAAACTATATCACATTTACCCCTTTTAGACATTGTGCGCAATTATGTGCGAAAAACTGCTGACAACGCAAACTATAGCCAAGCCGCTCTTCAAAAGGCAATAGAAGAGGTTGAGGCGGGAAGTGCTACAGTTTATGGAACACAAAATACCTTATGTCACACTGTATAGCCATGTGAAATGGTTGCGTGGTAAAATTAGAAAACAAAGGGTGCCCCGCCTACATTGATCACGATGAAGGGCTTAAATTAGCCGAAATTTTAAAGATAATGGAAAAATGGGATTTTGCCATTTCACGCAAGGAGGTATTGGAAGCAGTTGGAGTCTATATTGCTGCGAATAAAAAGCAAACCAATTTCAAGGAGGGTGTTCCAGGAGAAGATTGGTTCATATCCTTAAAGAAACGACATAATCTCAGCCTCAAGTTACCTCAAAATAATGAGTACGTAAGAAAAAAAGCTACTGAATCTAATTTATGGTTATTTCAACCTCTTAGAGAAGGTTTTAACAGAAAACAATTTAAGCGATCATCCTGAACGCATATGGAATCTTGACGAAACAAGTCTCTCAATTGACCCACGAAAGAGTAAGGCCGTTGGCGCAGTAAATAAACCTTTGTCGCGAACAGTTAGCTCCCCAGGCAGTGAAAATACCACTGTTCTTGCCATGTGCAATGCTGCAGGTTGTAAAGCACCACCTTTAATTATTTTCAAAGGTGCATATGTGTAGGATCAATTGATTGCCCCGAAAGGTACGGAATTCCCAGGCAGTGTTTACGCCTCTAGCAAGAAAGGATGGATTGAGAGCAACATTTTCAAGAATATATACGACCTCGATAGGCATTTATCTTTTAGGCGCAGATTTTTGTCTTCGGGCGCGTTCTTTTCCGCTTACAGCCGTCAAGCAGGCATGGTGGTTTAGCATTTTTGGAAGAGCTTTGGTGAATTGTTATTGAGGCTGCTGTTAGTTTTGGTTGTTGGTGAAATGCAAGCCTCCACGTTTACGTAGTTCTGAAGCCCCAAAACTCACGAGAAGGAATCTTATTCCTACGCTTTGTGGGTATTCTAAATGCGACCACGGGTCATCACATATGGCCTGGATTTTATCCAGGGTGAGTATTCTAGACGCCCTAAGATTCCGTGTAGTTCTGTATGTTATCGTTGGACTTCTGTTTTCCCCTTACACGAAGTACTGCCAGGCATTTAACGCCCGGTTTCGATCTCTAGAGAGCCAAGCAAAGTTCGGGCAAAAAAGCCGTTCTGAGACAGGTGCTGCATTTGATTGTTCTTCGTGTCCACGGCAACCGTTGCAGACGATCGCGAGCCGACGTATTGTTGGACCTTTCGAGACCGCTTTCCTCTTGATGCAGGCGCTTAATTAGAGCTCAAGAAAGAACCCGATACGGAGGCTTTCCTCCGGGTTTGGCATGCTAACCTCGCCGTCTCGGTGCAGATCGCACTGAAACACCGCGTTTGCGTTTCCTCCGAGACCGAGCCCCAAAACATCTTCTGGCCAAGTGGCCTGCTAGACAGCCATTTTAATGTGTGCAATTGTATTATTGCGGAACTGTATGTAAAACTGTGAGTATTATTTGTATGTAATTTATTAAATTATAGTAACCTGCGATTCTGATTTGAGCGAACTATTGTGATAATTATGTATGCTTTTGTACTGTGATATTTTCTGGAATTATATGATCTTTATGCCAGCTAGCAGGTTTGAATTTAGTTACGGTTATTTATTTTACTTGCAGCTCTCTTTCAGGAGGTGTATTTGTACCTTGGGTATTAAGTTTGTGACGAAGGATTAAGGGTCGGCCTTACCTAGTGGTGAAAGTTATATTTGGTGTTTTGCCGGCTGCTAATTATCGGCCTAAGTTGACTAACTCGCCGGGAAGGGTCGGGGTTCCAGCTAAGCTGAAAAAACCTTGGGAGAGGGCGCCAGGTCCTCGACGTCGACAAATCCTTGAGTCGGACCTCCCCAAGGTAAGAGATAAATCCAGCAAACCAAATAATAGCAAAACCAATAACTAGTAACAGTGTTTATTTCAACAATTGGTGCTATAGTGCAAACATTAGAGTTAAAAATGGACAGGTAAATCAACATACATAGGCGATAATAAATATAAGCACAAACATAAGCAAAAATAAATGGGCGAGCGGCATAAATATGTTTAATTTTTCAATAATATAGGTATAAATACAACAATAAAAAGGTGAAGTTGGTTTTAAACAACAACAATTAAGTTGATACTCAATTTTGAGATTACCCACTAGGGAATGAAATCATTTAACGAGACGTCCAATGAAGCGGAGGTTCGTACAAGACCGACCGCGTCGGAATAATTCCGGCTATCAGATAACTATAAAAACGCAGGTACAAATTAGCACGCAACCTGTGAAACAAAGTGTCGCAGTGCAGAGCAATGTACGCGATAAGCTAACCTTAACCCCGGTTGTTAGCTTGCTCTGATATTATGATAGTGTCCAAAATTTAGAAGAGGGCGAAATACCTTCAGATTGCATGGTTATACAGGGTCGAAGAGATCTCTATGATAAACTCATTAGTCTTGTTAAGAGAGTTCAAGTAACGGCTTATATACGTTCCTAACAGTGATAACAAATTGCTTCTCGAATACTTAAATTTTGGTCGTTACGAGTCCGCGGGCGGTCAAAGAGCCACAAACTTTTCCGGTACGCGGTGACGTTAAAATAACTAACCTCGACAACTGCGTTTTGAGAGCACTAGCCTAAACAAGTATCCAGCAGCAGATCTCGTCGTTAAACACCGTCAAGTCGTAACTTAGGTAAGTTTGAGCGCCCAAAGAAAGCTAATGGAGTAACTGAGTTTTATAATGCATTACAGGGTGTCCAAACCCGCAAGCTACCTTCGACACATTTGACGTGATCGTATCGAAACGCTTCACAGCACCAGAGTAAGTAAATTAAACGTAGCTACCAACACCACGACAGTGGCCTCTAAACTATCATGCTATCAAACCGCTGCCTCTAATAATGCAGCTACCAATAAATCTATACTAAAATACTTAAGGCAAGACGAATTGCATGAAGTGCCTTAATATCGTCTATAGGATTAATTTGCTAATACATTTACACACCCCAATTAACCATTTCGTGTGATCCTCACAGGCTCGGATGGCACGTGATGAGCTAGAAGCTGCAAGCGCTTTCTTGGCACACCTGTGGGCATCAAGGGCACGAGAAGCAGAAATCGCCAGCTTCCGACAGTGGAAAGATTATCGTAGGTGCCTTGCCTTGAAGCCAGGGAGCGCAAGCAGACAGACTGCAGGTATGCGACGCTTCTAAGCGGTTTCAGGAAGTGTGGCGCAGAGCGATTTCCAATTCCCTTGCGAAATCCAGGATAAACTTGGCTAAATGCGTATGAAATTTCTAGGTGAGCTCCCGATAAGGATATAGGACCTATCGTAAACTAACCTTGGGTTAATAGGCAGCCAAATGTGGACGTGCATGAGTTAAAAGTTGTCCCAAATAATTCCGCCGAGGCGTTAGATGTAAGAATACTAACTTTAATCAATTATTCGAACGTCAAAAAGGCATTTGTGCTTCAGATCTTTCACATTTAATGAAGTTTAGCCAAATCAATTGGCTTTTATGGAGCGCTACGCCTTGGGATACCCAACTTGCTTGCACGAATTTTCAATTGAAAAAGAACGAGGAAAAATCCAGCCACATGCTCACCATTTCAGGTCATTAAAAACTCCCAACAAATTTTGGCAAGAGGACCCACAAAAAACCACTGAAAAGTTGGAGCGTTCTTCTAAGATAACATCATTGTAATTTTAAGCTAGAAATCTGTTAACAACAAAACCACATAAGGTTGCGTACCCGGTCAGGCAGGAGGTATTGAGGATTTGGGGAAAAATAAATGCGAATAGTAAAATTTAGTTAATTATTAGAAATATTCCTTGAGAAACCACCTATTAATCGTAAAAAAGTGCTTAAAAATAAAATACAACTGGTTAATTTTCACTAATGCATGCGACACTACAAATTATCCGTAACAAGTTACAAATTCTCTCTGAAACACCGGGGTGCATTTGCCGTTATTACAAAAATTTGTTCGCACGCTGGGCATTTAATTTTTGTTTAATTTCTTAAAGAGCTGCACGTCTTCTACGACTGAGCTGGCAGCCGGCTTTTATAGTTAATTTCTTTGGAAGATTGCCCAGAAAGTAATTAAAAACTGCTAACAAAAGACAGTTGGCGCTCGCAACGTGCGGCCTGTGTTTTTTAAGTGTGCTTTGGCATTTCCAAATTTTGTTATTTGAATTAGTAGCCGTAACTAATTAAACCTTTTTTGCAATCAGATTGTTAGGGTCTTTTGTTTTTATTGAAATATTTATTGATATTGTTGCATGTGTTACTAACAGTATTCTAAATTATATTTATCCATACTATTTATTCAGATTTGTGCATGGTCCTAACAGCTAGTTTAAGAATCGTAGATTTAAATATTTATGCTTATGTGTGCCAGTAAATTGCTAACGGACCGCGTTAAAAAATTTTGTTATTCGATAAGTGTTTGGAGAAATTCTTACGCTCGTATACTGGTGCGTCGCGTTTTTTCCAAATTTATCAGTAAGACTTTATTTTGATATTGATTAGTTAACGAAGTTTTTGTAAGTATGCCTCTTTCGTGTCTCTTTTGTGCTCTCGTGACGCCCTGCTATACTATTTGGAAGTTGTTGATTTTTCATTGGACCTTTCTTTTCCTAATCATCCAGTATAGACATCGATCGGCTTCTGGTAGACGAATTGGATTATGAACTACGGATTCGCGGTGTCTATTGCTACGGGAATTCAGGAGATAAACGGAAATTACTGCGAGCACGTGTTAGACTTGAGAAATTAGAAAAGCATCCTTTTCGGGAGTTGAATTTAATGTCGCCGAGGCATTAGATATTTATTTTCGAAAGTTAAGAATTTTAATAGAGGAAATTTCGGCCCTTTCGCTGCTTAGAAGTTATGGATGACCTAGAAGCGAAATTGGCCCCTGTTATCCAAACTCTAGCACCTTCTGTTTCAAGCGTCATTAATTTATTAGATTTAGACGACAATCATTCTCAGGCCGATGAGGAAAGTCTCGATGATGCGTCCGATCATTCTCAGGGTCAATCTAGAATTCCTGCCGAGATTTCTTCGCAAGTTCGATTTAGTCTGCCAGGCATTAGCAACCCTCCATTATTTCAATCGCCTTTAGGCATCAATAGCACTCAAGCCATTGACCCCCCGTCTCGTTGTAATAATCACTTACTGATTAATAAATGGAACCTTCGTTTTGATGGCCATTCGGGACTTTCTCGTTTTTTAGAGAGAATAGCGGAATTACGTATCGCACGAGGCGTCTCGAGAGCAGCTTTTTCTTTAAGCTGTCGAGTTCTTTACCGATCATGCGTTAGTTTGGTATCGTTTGATTAGAGACACAGTTCATGATTGGGATGCTTTAGTTAGTGCACTACGTGCAGCATTTCTCCCTTGCGATTATGAGGCCGGTTTATGGGATGAGATCCGGAATCCCACTCAAGGTGCCGATGAACCCGTTACTAAATTCGTAGCCGTCATGGAAAATTTATTCCGCCGCTTATCTTCTGTGCCTTCAGCATGTACTCGGCTTAACCTGATTCGTCGAAACCTATTGCCCCATTTCCAGATGCAATTGGCACTGGAGACTATACATACTATTCCGAATTTGCTCCAGATTTGTAAGGCAGTTGAAGATGCACAATTACGTGCACAAGGGCTTCGTGGTCCTCCCACTAATGTTGGTCGTATGTTAGAACCTGACCTCGCGTATCAAAGGCATAGAGCCCACCCTCGAATTCATACTATCGCGGTCTCACCTAATGGAAGTTACGCTTCTCCTAGAGATATCCCGGCGAATATGAGCAACTCTGTTGGTACTTCTCCATTGCGCTGCTGGAATTGCGACCAACCTAATCATCATTCTATCAATTGTCCCTCGCCTCGACGTCATTGTTATCGCGGCGGGAAACTCGACTTTACGTCTAGAACGTGTCCTTCTTGTTCGGGAAACAGAATTCAGCGCCGTTAGTAAACCGACTAGCGCGCTTTAGTAAAGATCCTTCGGTCACTATAAATATCCTTCGGTCACTAACTCGGATGTCAATGCTCCTTGTTCTAAAGCGGTACTAGATTTTATTCTTAGTCATGCTGGCCCTGATCGGCGACCCTATATGCAGACTTCCATTTTTGGAAACAAACTTTTCGGGCTATTGGATTCTGGCGCCTCACGCACAATTCTTGGTAGGAAGGTTGGGAATTGGTGAACGGCCATTGCCGACTTGAGTCACGTCAAGCTTTCGCGTATAGCATAGATAATGGCATGGAATGTAGAAGTTTAGGAACTCTCACTGCCCCGATAGCTCTCCGCGGATGAGTTAGCCCCTGTCGTTAATGTTATTCAGGCTGTCGAACATTTAACGCAGGCTCAGCTTGAACAACTCGACGTTTTTGTCAGGAAAACTTTTGAACAAATGCGAGATAAACTAGGTTGTACGCATTTAGTTGAGCATGAAATTAAGACGACTTCGCCCCCTATCAAACAGCGATACTATCCTATTTCCCCTGTTCTTCAGAAACAGGTGGATCTGGAGTTGCAAAAGAGGTTGGAAGTGGGAATTGTGAAACCGTCGACTTTCGCTTGGTCATCACCGATTGTTATGATCACGAAAAAAGATTCTAGTTATCGCTTTTGTGTTGACTTTCACCGTCTTAATAAAGTTAGTCAGCCTGATGCTTACCCTATTCCGTATGTGTCGAGTATGCTGGATAAACTTCGCGATACCCACTATCTCACCACTCTCGATATTATATCTGCGTATTGGCAAATTCCTGTTGCAGCTTCTTCGAGGCCTTTAACTGCGTTTACTGTCCCCAATCGTTGGTTATATCGGTTTCGTCGCTTACCGTTCGGTTTGCATACGGCTTCTGCCACTTGGCAGCCGTTAATCGACCGGGTAGTTGGTGCCGATATAGAACCCTATGTGTTCACGTAGCTCTATGATATTATGATCTGTACGCCCACCTTTGATAAACACCTGTCAGTTCTTCGTGAGGTTGTATCTCGGTTGTTGTCTGCTGGCCTTACTTTAAGTAAGGATAAATGTCACTTTTGTAAGCCAGAGCTGAAGTACCTCGGGTACTTAGTGAATTCCAAGGGTTTACTGGTCGACCCGGAGAAAGTAGATGCTATCACGCGTATTCCCACTCCTGGTTTGGTTTCTGAAGTGCGTCGTGTTATCGGTATGGCGTCATGGTATCGGTGATTCGTATCAAATGTCTCGTCTCTTATAGGTCTGCTGACGTCTCTTTTTCGGAAGAACGCTTTGTTTGTGTGAGATGAACGATGTGAGCAAGCCTTTCGTACCATCAAGGAACACTTGATTTCGGCCCCAATTTTAACATGCCCGATTTCTCCGTGCCCTTTGTAATTTAGACTGATGCCAAGGGTTATGGTATTGGCGTGGTCCTTACCCAACAACAGGCCAATGGCGAGAAAGTCATCTGTTAGATCAGCCGTTCGCTTACCAAGAATGAACGCAACTTCAGTACGACTGAGCGTGAATGTCTGGCTGTCCTTTTTGCGATACAGAAACTTAGACCTTATTTTGAAGGAACGAAATTTACCGTGGTGACAGACCACCACAGTTTGAAATGGCTTAACGATGTTAAGGATCCTGTTGGTCGCATTGTGAGTTGGGCTATCCATCTTCAGCAGTATGATTTCGACATTCTCCATCGTTAGGGCAAAGAACATGTTGTGCCGGACACTCTATCTCGTGCCGTCCCGGTTATCGATGTAGGTGATGCTCCACTCGAGCCTATCCGTGACCTCTGGTATAGGCGTATGTGTCAGCAAGTTAGGACCAATCATCGTAGATTTCCTTAATGGCGACTTAGTAACGGTCAGATTTATAAGTATGTTCGGTCCAATTATCCTGACCTAGCGGATAATGAAGATCATTGGAAGCTCGTGGTCCCTAAGCTCCAACGCCGCGAAATTATCAGGCAGAATCGCGATAATCCTACCGCTGCTCATGCAGGCGTTAATAAAACTTTCCATCGTATCGCTCATAAATATTACTGGCCCAAATTACGATATGTATTATGTATTAAACCCGAAGAAAGAGCTCATGCTGGTTTTATGGGAGGTCACTCTGATCACACATTCTGATCTTGTTTTCCCTCCTGTGAGTTATTATAGGGTGGTTGGTTGGACATTGCAGGAAAGGTTACTTTAGAGAATATTTTCATCTTGTTTTCCCTCCAGTGAGGTATTATAGGGTGGTTGGTTGGAAATTGTAGGGTAGGTCACTATCAAGGAGCATTTTCAGCTTGCTTTCCCTCGTATAGAGTTTAGGGTGGTTGGTAGGGCATTGAAGGGAGGTCTCTGTTGCGAAACTTTATTATCTCGTTCTTTCCTCCTTTTTGGTTGTAGAGTTTAGGGTGGTTTGGTTGGGCACTGTAGGGTAGGTCACTGTAGGGAGCCTTCTCATCTAGTTCTTTGCTGTTTGCGTTTTGTTATTTCGGCTGTTGTGGATTTCGCTTGATCCAATTTTGGATCTTGAGCATCCATTGTTTTCATCTTGAAGAACGCTTGGTAGAATTCAGATATCGCGGTCTGAGGTAGTATGTTGTGTGAAATGTTGTTTTGGAGCCGGTTAGTCCATCCTTCGCCTTCTCGTTTTCCGATCTGTTATCTTTTTTCCATTTCTCGTCTGGTGTGGATGTGTTCTTTGGTATCAATGGGTCCTCTGGTGCGAATGTGGTGAATCTTTCTGTGCTTCTAGTTTACTTCTCTTTGACCTGGTGCGATTGTGGTCTGCGGGAATGAATGGATCTTCGGTGTGAATGGGATCAAGGCTCGTAGAGATTTTCTCCAGGCCGTTATGGGCGCTGCAGGGTCTCTCAGTCGGTATGCGTGTAGGATGGCGTGTATGTTGGCTCTGCCTATCACTTCTCTGGTTACTGTGGCCCTCTTTTGCCGGGGTTGACTTCTCCCCTCTATTTTGTCAAAAGAATAACCCTAGCCGTTTCCTTTGTTTATTGTAGTCCCATTTCGGTTTCGCAATACCTTAACTGTGCAAGTTTGCTTCCACCTCGGGGGTTTTCAGGAAGTTGTCAGGGAGGGTACCTTGTGGAGATATGGGGTAATTTTGGGGGGTTCTTGAGATTGGAACTACTTCGCGATGGGTTGTTACGGGACTGTTCACCGGCGCAGCATTAACATACAGCAGCGACGAGCAGTCTCGATACTTGTCTTAAGGTTGGTCTGGTCTTGGGTTCCTCCTGGAGTCGCTACCGTCTTCGCAGGTAGTTGCCGTATCGTGGGGTGGGTTTGCGTTTTTAAATGTGTTTGTTGGTGAGTTTTTCAGCTGGGTGACAGCCCACTCTTTTTTTTGGATGAGCTCTCTTGCGTATTATTCATCTTAGTGTTCTCTGTTCTGGTAAGCAAAGAGTTGTTACGTTTCATTTATGACGCCGTTCAAATTAGCATTCGATGGTATTTCCAGCGCGATCTGCGATCGCGGTGGCCGCGACGACCTCAATAGGCATTTATGTTTTAAGTGCAGATTTTTGTCTTCGGGTGCGTTCTTTTCCGCTTAACGCCGTAAAGCAGGCATGGTGGTTTGGCATTTTTGGAAGAGCTTTGGTGGATTTTTATTGAGGCTGCTGTTAGTTTTGGTTGTTGGTGAAAGGCAAGCCTTCACGTTTACGTGATTCTGATGCCCCAAGCTCACGAAAAGGAAGCTTATTCCTACGCTTTGTGCGGATTCTGAATGCGACCTCGAATTACCACATATGGCTGGATTTTATCCAGGGTAAGTATTCTAGACGCCCTAAGACTCCCTGTAGTTCTATATGTTATCATTGTACTTTTGTTTCCCCTTCACAGCAAATAGTTCCAGGCATTTAACGCCCGGTTTCGATCGCTAGAGAACCAAGCAAATTTTGGACCAAAAAGCGTTCTGAGGCAGGTGCTGCATTTGATTGGTTTTCGTTTCCAAGGCAACCGCTGCGGACGATTGCGAGCCGACGTTTTGTTGGACGTTTCGGAACCGCTTCCCTCTTGATGCAGGCGCTTAATTAGAGCACAAGAAAGGGCCCGACGAGGAAGTTTTCCTTCTGGTTTGGCTCCGGCCGTACTAATTGGTACTAAATGGTCAAACGCTTTGGAACTGCGGTTGCGTTTCCTGTGAGACTGAGCCCCAAAACATCTGCTGGCCAAGTGGCCTGCTAGACAGCCATTTTAATGTGTGCAATTGTATTATTGCGGAACTGTATGTAAAACTGTGAGTATTATTTGTTTATAATTTATTAAATTATAGTAACCTGCGATTCTGATTTCTGCGAACTATTGTGATAATTATGTATGCTTTTTTTTGTGCTGTGATATTTTCTGGAATTATATGATCTTCATGCAGGCTAATAGGTTTGAATTTAGCTCGGTTATTAATTTTATTTGGAGTTCTCTTTCAGGAAGTGTATTTGTACTTTAGGTATTGAGTTTACACAATTTCGCTGGAACACCGGGGTGCATTAGCCGTTATTACAAACATTTGTTGGCGCACTGGGCATTTAATTCTTGTTGTTCTACCGATTAATTTCTTAAAGAGCTGCACGCCTTCTACGACTGAGCTGGCGGCCGGCTTTTGCACCCGAGTGTACTTTATAGTTAATTTCTTTGGAAGATTGCCCAGAAAGTAATTAAAACTGCTAACAAAGTATTTTCTCAATTTCTTTGTAAAACTTGGCAGTCTATCTCACCAGAAGTTATAAGAAACGGCTTCCACATAGGTGGAATCTATCCCCTAAACAAAGACGTGATTCCACAAAAAAGCATTACCACTAGATGCAATGAAAAGATGGGAAGTAGAGTTTTCCAAAAATCAGCTCGAGCGTCAATGTGAAACCAAAAGGTAATCGTACAGGGCCCTCAACATCACGTTTCGTATCTCCGCATGCAGAAGAGACATCTGTAGAAGACAAATTATCTTTTGAAGAAATATTGTTGATGCAAATACGATAAAAGCCACAACCAGAGAAAGGAAAAAAGGTCGAAAGTATGCGCAGAAACACAGAAATTTGAAGGACAGAAGAGGCATTAACTCGAATGAAAGAAAAGAATAACATTATTATAGAAAAAGAGAAAAAAGATTGTTAAAAAGCGAAACAAACAAAAAACCAAAAATCACGCACCTGTCAAGTTGATCTAGTTCTGAAGAGGACGTAGATCAAGTGCCTTACATGGAGTCAAATAATGACAAAGAATTTTAGGATGCTTTATCGCGGAAGGAAAATCCAAGAAAAATGTGGTGATGACTTGATAATCATATTTCTGAAGCACGAAAACAACAAGTTTATTTGGCCCAAATTTGAGGATTCGGACACTGTATCAGACCAGAACGTAATTAAAATTTTGCGGGACCCGAAAGACATCAGACGCGGTATCCATAAATTTTATATTTTTCTATTTTGTCTGACTTTAAAACTTATAAGTTGTTATAAAACAGTTACGAATTATATATCAAAATGTAGCTTTTTTGTACTTTCACATTAGCCCCATACCTCATAGCCATCTAAAACCTAAGAGAAATTCCAAGCCGCTGTCACATTTGCCCCAGTTTACGGGGTAAACGTGACATAGCGACATCGTTTAAAAAAAATCATAGTGCCCGAACGCTTATGTGACATCATTGGCGTACTTGTCAAGAATGCTAAGGACTGTGCACATTTCTACAATTGCAATAACATTTGTTGAAAATAGGTAGAGCGTCAAAGTTAGACTATTTGAAAACTACATCGCATTTACCCCACTCCACCTTTCAGTTTCAGTTTTAGGATTGAACGCGTGATGTGAAAACAGTCGAGTCAATCTGGGCCACGGCGGGTTGTTTCGTAAATGTGAGTAATATTTGAAAATCGGACCGCGAATATGTATGAAATTTTTCAAGGCGTGATTCATGTTTCAGGCTAAATATTTAGTAACGAATAAAAGGCTGTCGTGCAGGGTGCCTCGTTGCCCTCTCGTCTGGAAGATCTAGAGCTAGAACGCGATGTTATTGTACTTCTGTGTGGCAGCGTGCAGCGAAGGGGCTTCGCACCTGTTGTGTTGTGAATGTTGTATCTACAGTCAATCGCGTGTCTGCAAATTAATAATTATTGCCAAGTGACTAAAAGAGTTTAACACGTTGACCGCCGTATAAGTAAAAATTTTTCGAATATCTGGGGCCACAACGTTTTTGCTTATACATGTCAAAAATGTTATAAATAAGGTATAAAATGTCTTAAATTTAGTCTAGAGCCGGGCCAACACATAGGTTTTGTTTCCCAGGCCATACTCCTTAATCTCTCATAAGAATGCGACTATAGTGCAGCGCAAATGTGAGCTGCGTGGCCTAGAGTGAAAGTAACATGCGAAACACATGTGAGTGGCGTGGCCCATATATTAAGGAGCCATGCGATGCACTCGTGCTTCACATGGCGGTCAACGTGTTAAAACTATGACAGGTAGGAAATTAAATTAAATCAGTGTTGATTTTAAAGTTTAGAATATATTCACTGAATATATAATAATAATAATAATAATAATAATAATAATGGTCGTTTATTGAAGGAGATCTGTACCATCTCAAAATATAAATACATTAAAATATTTTAACAAAATACATATTTTTTTTTTTACAAAATAACAAAATAACAATATTTTTTGGAAGTAGGTCACAGCCACCTTCAAAAGGGCGAAGTTCAGATTTATGAAAAAGCAAATTTTCATAATCTGCTCTTACACTTAACCCTATTGCTTCGTTTACTAAAAATACGTCTTGAGAGGATATGAAAAAATAACATTTAAATTTAATTTTTAAGTAAATTTAAAATATAAAAAAGTTAATTTAGTGACGTGCAAATACGAATGAGAATGTTTGCGTAATGCGTAATAAGAATTAACTGTATAAATTTAACTATGATGAGAAGAGATTATAAGAAAACAAAAAGAAACAAAAACATTATTTTTGATTTTTATAAATAAGGCTAGTAAGCTGGTGTCTGAATGTGGAAACTTTAAGTGTTTTTAGAAATTCCGGCAAGGTGTTGTAAACATTACTGATGGTATATGAAAACGATTTTTCAAATAAATGAGATTTATGGATTGGAGGGTGATAATGCTTTTTTTTCTTACATTCACTTTGTGAACATTGTATCTAAATTTTACTTTATTAAACAGGTAAGCACTTTAAAGGTGACGTCTGCGTTATTGGATGGTTAACATGATTCTTTCTGCTTATTAAAAACTAAGTTTTATATGCTATCCGCAGAGTTCAGTGGATGTGCATGAATAACCAATCGGAACGTTCGGTAAGTTTTCTTGTGGAAACCAACATTATGCGGGTTTCTCACAAAGAACGCACGTCGACAAAGTTTTATTGGACAGTCAAAGGCGCACTTTTAGGACATTAACGTAAATCCAAGAAATGCATTGAAAATGCTTGCAAATAATTTAGATGAAACTGCACGAAGCGTGAGAACAGTTTTGAATTTAGCGCAACGGTGAGAACTAATAATAGTAATAGTAATAATAATAATAAATGGCTTTATTTTCTCAGTTATAAGAGAAAAGGCGAAGTTCAACAGATGTTGTTCTTCCACTTAACCTAACACAATATAAAGATAAAAAGAAGAATAGCGTTCGAAGCTCAAATATATAGAATATGTATAGTACATACCAATGCATATCCAAAGCACCCAAATATCGGCCGAATTGTAAATGGAGTATAGAGACTTACTGTACAAATTCCATGGTATGACTGCATAGTAAATAATAGTTTTTTGTAGCGTTTTCAAATATATTGGTATTTAATGTCTTGTATGTAGATGGTATTGAATTGTAAATGCTGCCGATTTGGTATCTAAAAGAACATTTAAGGTTTTCAGTATTATGCATGGTAATTTTTAACAGACCCCTGGAAGAAACATTCACTTTGTAAACATCCGATCTATACGTTACCTTTCTACACGAATATTTAGGACACTTTTCCGTAATATTTTTAGGAAATGTGACGGCAGAGTGAAGAGTGAATCTATTTTGAATATTCAGCCAACCAGCATCCCCCGTTTTATGAGATATAGGGATGTTTTTACGAATACCATAAATAAACCTTAGACAAGAATTTTGAACCCGCTGCAAATCTTTTTATACATAATCGCACAAAGATATATTTACTGAATTAATCTAAAACTAGCGTTCAATATTTTCTCCCTATTGAACAATTGGTTTTTCGATTGATTAGTGTTTTAATCACTTTCACTGTCACCTATGGAAAAGACACAGACACTTGACACTGAAGTCTTGATTTCACCGCTTGATGTGTGAATGGTGACAACGCGATGACATCCTTTCCTGGATGGAGTTGAATGATACTTCCTTTTGTCCACTCTACCTGTGGACTGGGACCAGACATTTTCTCCATTTTGAGCGTCGGTGTATGAGCGTAATGTATTCCTGACTCCGCCGTTTTCAGAAGTTGTTTTAGCTGCTAGATTTGTTAGTACTGGTTTCGACGTCCAGTAATTGTACTGTTATATTATCCGGATGCGGAATTTGACTTGATGAGTCCCCAATTAAGAAATGGTGTGGTGTTAGAACGTAAAAATCGTTTGGATCGTTGGAAAATGGGATTAAAGGTCTGTAATTGATTATGCCTTCGATTTGAATCAAAACAGTGTTGAAAAGTTCAACAGTTAAATTTGAATCGCCGAGTATACGTTTAAGATGATTTTTTACTAACTTGACAGAAGTTTGGTACTGTTGGCGGATTAAAATGCCATTGAATGGTCCTGTTTGTCAGTGTGTTGATGATTTTGTTTCCGTTGAGCTCTGATTAAAATAGTGATGGAAATGTGTTTAATTGATTATTTGCACCTATGGAATTTGTGCCGGTCTCCGAGTATAAATCGGTAACCGTGACGCTATAAATCTGCCCAAGGGTGTCAAAAGGGTTTCTGCCGTTAGACTGCTCACAAGTTCAATATGAACTGCCTTTGTTGTCATACAAATGAAAATTTGAATATATGCTTTTACTAATCTCGAGCGTCGACACCAGTTTTGAGGAAAGGCTTACCTGAGCTAATACGACAACTCGGCAAATCGCCCATTATTGGGGTAAATGATTTCGGGTTAGCGCGAAAACAGGGAATGCGCTTGACACAATTTTTTATTATAGATTTGCCAGAAATTGGGCAATATTTTCGTCTAACTGAAGCAAGCGTTGTGGCTATACCTGCATGCAGTAGTTGCTTGTGTTTGTTACAAACAATTAATTTGGTTAATGTGCTTTTGCTGGGTAAGATAATAAGCTGAATGTGATTAAAAGAATAATTTCAATTTTTGATTCGCCCACCAACGCAAATTAACTGGTTTTCAACCAAAAATGGGTTTAGATGTAACGATTTACTTGACGGTTGTATGGGTTTACCCTTTAAATGTTTTACATATTCGTCTTAAAATTCGTGAAATTCGATTTTTTGTATGGTTTTCAGCACGGCTATTTCTGCATTTTCTAATTCCCTTATTAAATGACCAGTTAGTTTGGCCTGATTAGTTTTATGTGCTAGACAGTTGAATTTATATCTAAATAAGAGCTGCGAATCGCTTTAATGTGCCATAAGATGAATATCTTTCTATTAATGAATTGTTTGTTTCGGTAGTGATTACGGTAAATTTTTGAAGATACGTGTTTCTAGAATGTTTGTTTCAGACTTAGTAATTTGTTAAGCCAATGCTTTGAAGATTTTTTTAATAACAATCGACTATTCCACCACAGTGTACATGATCTTAATTGTATTGGATTCATTCTACACGAAACAATGTCTGCAGGGTTGTGCTGCGTGGAGGCATAGCTTTATTTAGCGTTGGGCAAGAAGTTTTTGTATTTTTGTGACGCGGTTTGCCACAAATTGTTTCCATTGGCTTGAAGATGCAGCTCTCTATGATAATGTTAGCATTGAATCGCTCCAATAAAATTCGTGATTGATTTTTGCATTTAAAGAGTTATTGAACTTTTTTTGCTAGATTTGCAAGAAGTAAGGCAGCGTGAAATTCCAAACGAGGAATTGAAATTGTTTTCAACGCAACACATGATTTTCCGCATATTAACTGCACGACAGCCTGATTGGAGTTTGTAGATTTTATATAAATGCACACACCAATGGCTGATCCTAAACCATCGCATAAGCCATGGATCTCGATTTATTTTAGATTGTTGCATAAAACATGTCGCGGAATTGAAATTTGGCTTAACTCGTCTAATTGTGATTTGAACTCTGCGTTGTTTCTTTTTGAATTTGCTTAATTAGAACTTATCTACAAAAGAAAGTGATTCGTTAGAAGGAATAAGTGATTTGAAGGGGTGGCGATAATTTAGTGAATCAGTTTGCCGTTCGTCAAACTTGTACAACTGCAACTCAAGTAGCTTAATTTTAGGTGTCCGATAGTTGGCACTAAAACTGGCAACAGACGCAGCACGTATTGTTTCACTTTGCGCTATTAATTGTTTAGCCATACATAATGCTTTGAAATAAACTAACTCGAATTGTTCTCGTTCATTGACTTGAGTCGTTAACTCGGTTAGAGGGACAAGTTCCTAGATTTTGCATTGAATTTTATTAAATTTATTAATTAAAGGTTTAACATCCTCATATCGCATTTGGATATCAAAGGAAACATTATCTTTACTTATAGAAGTAACGACCAACGAACAACGAACAACGAGATTCCATGAATCCAATTTTTGTTATTAGTGCCTTTGTTTTTAGAAAACCGTGTTAGTTGTCAAATTCTGAAAATTGCTAAGAATTTTTATGATACATGGTGAGAGGATGAGACACAAATTAGCAGAAATATTGAAAAAATAATGTTTTTAGCAATATTGCGTCTAGCTCTGCATCATAATTTCCTTTGAAATTTTTAGAATTTTTACAAAGTCCGTCCATTTGTTGGCGATATAACTCAAAAACACTTGGTTGGAGGAAGGCGATATTTTGCATGTGGATTAAATGTTTACCTGGCACGAAACCGAATATACTTTCGATGAAATACATTCAGGGTAAGCACCTTAACATTTTTTTTTCTATTTTTGCTGTAACTCAGGAACTGTCAGTTAAACAAAAGTAATATTTTGCACAAAACTCCGATTTTCATCCTTGAAGAAAATCAGTATATTTTGGACCAAACGTATACCAAGTGTTACACGTAAAGTGCGAACATATGGAAATAGTATGGGAAATCGTATTATACAGATTCCTCCTTGCCGCTTGAACAGATAGGATTAATAGTGGTATCAATGAAAAGAGAAAAAAATGCGCTTAATTTGATACTACTTTACTTAAATTTGTTGTTTGTTTAAGCTAAAAATAGCTTAAAAGCTGTAATAAATATTTTTCATTTTATTCACAAAAAACAAACCAGCCATGATCAAATTTGTTTATACCAAAATAAATTTTATTTTCTGTCAGTTATCAATTCACGTATATAAGTAACTACTATGAATAATAATGTATCAACAATTCACAAGTTTGTGAAAAAAATGAAACTACAATAAGTGTAGCAGCAAGTGTTTCAAAAGGTAGTTTTAATATTGCAGTTTAAAGAAATAGTCAATTGAGCCATTAACATTTCAGGCAAATGGAATAGAAGAACCAACGATAAGCTGGAAGAAGAAGTTTTGGGGTTGATAAATGCTGGTCAAACAACCAGCATAAGATGTATTGCTCAAGAGTGCAACATATCGACACGGTCAGTGCATAAGGTTCTGAAGAACCATGGTTATCATCCCTACCAACCTCAGTGCCATCAAAAGATATTCTTTGTCGATGAAGAAAGCAGGTGCGTATTTTGTGAAGTCATGCAGGAACGCTTAAACGAAGATAGGAACTTTTTGCGGTCAATCTGTTTTACGTTCACATTTAACAATGAACCGAATACGCAGAACTCTTGATACTGGCCCCAAAAAATCCTCCGATAGCTCTTCAAACAAGAACGCAGTTCCCGCAGAAAATTAATATTTGGGCTAGTATTTTCAACAATAACATTATTGGGCAGTTTGAAATAGTTGGAAATTTAAATTCGGATCCTTATTTAGAACTTTTAGTCAATCAGATTGGCCCTGGATTAGGAGGAGTTGCACGTAAAAATTAGGAGATTTAGCTTCAGCGTGATCGGTGTCCATCGCATTATGGTTTGAATGTTAGGGAATATCTAAGTGATAACTTTCCTAATTTCTGGATTGGTCGAGTGGCACTATCAACTGGCCACCAAGATCTTCTGATTTGGCACCATGCGACTTCTTTTTGTGGGTTCATCTGAAAAACAAAATTTACAAAAAACGCCACACAAATTTTGACTCTTGTGGGAAGCAATGGTGGCGGATTGTAGGCTGATCACAGATAGACAGTTGTCTAATGTAAGACACGAATTTTATAACAGATTGGGTTATTGTTTACAGCAGAATGGAGAGCTTTTTAAGTACTTGCTATAGTAAATTTGCTTGTAGTTTCAAATTAAATACCCTCGCTTCATTAGAATATTCAACATTATTATTCATAGTAATTGGTTAAATACGTGAATTAATAACTAACAGAATATAACATTTATTTTGGCATAAAAATTTTTTATCATGGCTGGTCTGCTTTTTGTGAATAAAATGCAAAATATGCATTATAGTTTTTAAGCTAGTTCTATCTTAAACAAGCAACACATTCCAGTAAAGTAGTATCAGATTAGGCGCATTTTTTTCTCTTTCGATCGATACCATTATCAATCCTATCAATTCAAGCGGCAAGGAGGAATCTGTATATATATATATATACTATTTCCCTATGTTCGCATCTTAAGTGAAACACCCGGTATAGTGCAAATGCCATATTTTTTTTATTTTTAGTTTCGAAACTTCCACTTGCAAAGGAAGTTCCGAGAAAAGTCCTTTACACATTTTTTATCTTTAGGGACAAGTTAAATGCTGGTTGATTTTGAAAACAAAAACTACAATAAATGAAATGAAAGAGACAAAAAATCTATAGATGAAATTGGTTTATCATAATGCCTAAAATTAACAAAACAGTGTGAGAAACAAATATACGACCACACAAATTTCCAAACCATTAATAGGTGTATTACGACAATAGATACCTACGTGTGCCAGATATGAGTGCTTTGTATTCAAGCATGCTTGATTAATTAATTCAAATATGTTTTTTCGTCTTCCACTTTAAGGGGATATAAGGTAAGTCATTAGGAGTGCGATGTTGTACAAAAGTATGTTTGCCTTCTTTTTGAAGGAGTTGAGTAGAAGATTATTGTTTCAATTTACGGGCCTATAAAATTTACAGTATTTGAATGCCAATCGTGTGTTCGGAATAAAACAATAATATTTGAAAAACTGACTTTACTTCGTGAAAGCAGGTTGGAAACTAACTAGAGATGGGCGCGTGAGTGATTATTCACTCACGGTGACGCAAGTTTCGCGCTCGCTCACTCACTCACTTACAGCGTGGCCCGCGGCTTTTATTTGAAAATTCAAATTCAGATAGGAAAAACTTTATTACTAAAGTGAGCTGCCTGCCCAACACAGGTTGCATAAATACACAGCGTACTAATCAGTCAAATGACATGAATTTAGAAATAGAGGTAGTAATGTTATTAACAATATATATGAGACTTAAGTATATTAATAGTGTCAATTAAAACTTGTTCAGCTAATTCCACTAAAATATTTGAATCTAATTTAAAATCATCGAAAAATTTTATTGTATTCGCACCTATCGTACCACGAGCACCAAACCATAGACCAATCACTGACCATTCACGATCACCAAATGTTTCTGCGTATTTTTCTTTATAAAATGGTATGCATTTTTCATAAATTTGACATTTTTCTTGATGAATTTTTAAATCTTGATCTTTGTCGTTTGTTTCGAATCTTATAGTTGGATCAATAATGTAAGCCTTTAATTTGTGATTGTCAAAGGCTATGATATCACTGAAACGATGCTGACCATTGTTGTCGACTGCATGTACTTCTTCAAAACAATTATAGTTTTTCTTACGAAGAAGTTCAGTAATTTTATGCTTAATCTTGTGATGTCTGCTAACGATCTGTACATTATTCGAAGGACAACTACCAGTGACATGCGCAGGCGTTTCTTTCTCTCTGTTGCATTTGCGACAGAGGATGGAGTTATACTTCGAACCAGGTACACCATTTAGATTGGCATAATTTATGTTCAGCTTTATAGCAGATACCCATTCCGAGGACGAAAGTGGTAGTTTATTGAATAAAAATCTATTACATTTGGTATGTGTCTGAAAATGAATGACACCAATCCCTTGGAACAATTTGGAACATCAGTTATCAAAAGCTTGTTTTCGAAGTATCAAACGCATTTCTTTCGATGATGTGCCTTCAATTTTAAGCGACTGTTTGCATTTATTCATTTCTTCCACGAAGTTACAAATCTCGTGAAGTAGCCCATCTTCTACCTGATTAAGTTTTGATGCAATAGAGAAGTGTTGTAGATGGACTTCCCAGGAGCTTCTCATGACTGCTAAGCCGCGTAACTTACGAGGCGCGTAGAACATGTCATCATTTGTATGAGAAGGAAGTCCAATTATGTTCTTGACTGTTCTTCTAATCATGACATCAAGACTGTTTGTTATATATGATGGAATTTTATTGAGTGGAGCTGACTGCAAGGCATATGTAAGCGTTGGAAATATGTATTGGTTAATAATATTAAGCTTTTGGTCAGGTTTTAGTAGGCTTGTTGTGGCTAAGTTCGTTAAATTTCTAACAAGGTTCGTCACAACTTGGTCATCAAAAATAAGTTCATTAGAGAAACTGCAACCTAAATAGCGGATACGTTCGTTTGGTTGTACGCAGTTTATTACATTACCATCGCTAAGCGTGAGAGGACTAGTACTCAGTTCTCCTTTTATTAAATTTATTGCTTGACTCTTCTTAGGATTTATTGACAAGCCTATTTTATTAAACAAATCCTGTGTCAGTTGTATGACTCTAACTGCAGAATTTACGGAATTAGCAGTGATAGCTTGGTCGTCAGCAAATCCTGAAAGACAAAGTGCATCATAGGTATTAGATAGTTTATATCCATACATTTCTGCGAAAGCTGAATCACATAATTCATTATATATAAAGTTAATAGCCAAATTGAACAATATTGGTGACGTTGGACCACCTTGAGGTACACCTCTGAGTATTTTAATTGGATTGCTTTCATTTTTGCCAAGGTTGATTTTAACTGTGTTCATCTGAAGAAGGTTCATTATTAATCCGCTAAGGTTATTTGACACTCCACTAGCATTCAATGATTGCCTAATATGTTGATGTCCTATTCTGTCAAATGCTTTTGAAACGTCTAGAAATGACACAACGCAGTCTCTTTTCTTGGATTTCGCATTTAAAAGACAACCATTAATTACTCGTGTGTTTATATGACAGCCAGGTATTTCTGAGACAAAACCACGTTGATTGGAATTGATTATTATCTGTTGTCTCAATTTTTGATCAATAGCTTTTTCAATAATTCGACGAATAACAGAATAGATTGTTATCGGTCGCCAATTACAAACATCGGTTTCATCACCACCTTTATCGATAAAAACCAGACGACCTTCTCTAAGTTTGGATGGGACAAAAGACGTACGCATCATAATATTCGCAATTGAAGTAATTGCTTGCGATATTCTCAGTTTTTTAACTGTTCTAGCCAAAACTCTGTCTGGTCCTGCTGATGTATCAAAATTAATTAACTTTATTTGTTGTTCTAACTCTTGAACTGAAAACCATACGTCATCATGTAATTCATTCGTATTATATGAATCCAGTGTTAAATTATTCACGCATTCAAATATTTCTTTGAAATGTGATTCCATGTTCTTAATGTCAATTTGACATTGTCTTAAGTTACCGTTGTTCATAACACTTCTTACCACTCTCTTCCTCTGGTTGTAGTAGTGATATTGCACAAGCTCGAATGAATATGTTGCATTTCGTCGACTCCTTGCTTTTGCATCTGTTCTTTGGGGGTTACTTGATTTAGAGTATTTAGCCAAATTATTTTCTTTGCGACTTTTTCGTAGACGATAGTATTTCACATTTGGGTGGATTGGACCTGATAACTTTTCATTTGCTTTGAACAGAAATTCAAGAAAGGACGACACTTGCCCATCAAACTGATCAAATAATACATTATCATTATTCTCTAAGGTAGAGAAAATTCGACACCAGTGACTACATTCGGATTCTAAACTATTTTTTTTATTTGTAGAGGTAGATTTAGATGCTTCAGTGCTTGAAGGGGTTTGTGGTGTTAATAATTTTGTCGACAAACGTGTACGCCGAAGAATATTGTTTGTTGTTTCAGCATTAGCTTCCTTAGCATGGGTGCTTCGGTGAATTTTCATTCCACGAGCAGTCGAAAAGGTCTGCTTACATACATCACACGTTACACATTTAGCAATATTATGTAGTGGCACATTTAATTGAATTTCTGGATGTATATCATTGGCATCAGCGTGTATTTTGTTCAAATCATGTTTTGCCGTTAAATCTGAATCCTCGTCATCAACTTGATTTAATTTCGGAAATCCAGAACAGTTTGAACAAATCCATGACTTTTTATTCTTAAGTAAATTTAGATCAGTTTTATTTCCACAAATCTTACATGGATCCCCTGTTGAGGTACTTAAAGAATCTGGTTTAGGATAGGATACAGACTGACTTGAAACACACATGTTGCACGATTCACCATGAACTCTTAAATGATGTATATTGACACCGACCTTGTTCTTGAAACTTTTGTAGCAAACAGGACAGAAACTGTCACTTTGATTAACCTTCTTATTAAATTTAACTTGATTCGATGGTCCAGATTCTTCTAGGTCCTTTAGAGGAATCTTCCAAGTTATTGCTTTTTCATAGAATTTTCCACTATTAGGGTATTTTGCTTGAACATTCAAATCTTCAGAAGAGCAGTCAGATGAACGTGACATTCACTTTAATTTAAGGATGCAATCAATTATCACGAATATCAGAGTATAAATAAAACATTGAACGATTAAAATGAATAATTAAAAGCGTAAAAATTAGTATATAAACATTTTTAATTAGACAGATAAATATGACAGCTATCATAGCACCCCGTTTCTTCAACAATTTAAAACCAAAGGACCTGCAACAGAACTAAAAACTCTAAAATAAAATATGTTTTGCACGTGAAATAATTTACGTGATATGTTGCAATAAGAATAGTAGACACAAAAAGAAATAAATGAAAAATGACTACACTAGCTTACAACAAGAGATAAACATTGAGTTCCCGCAAAAACTTTTCTTGTCTTCAAATACAATACTTTTAATACCAAAAGCTGTCATTGCAATTTCCCTTACTGATACCGGTACAAAAAGGTATATGTTGCTAGGCAACACTTTTAATTCCTAGGTTTAAAAGTACTTTTACTTTCTAGGAGCTAAAAGTAAGTTGTACTTGGTCGTCTAAAGATGCAGTTGTTCCAATGTTTTTAAAATGAGAAACGTTAAAAGCAAAGGTGACTTGATTTTTTAATTTGTACGAACAGTATGTCATCAAAATTTTTCAATTATTTAAAGTTTTAAATATTTTGAACTTTTCTTCTTTGCAAAAAATAGTTTATATTAGTCGGATTAAAAGTAGCTCTATTTGACTTGCAAATTTTTGAGTTCCGCTACGCTGCGCTTTGCCTCTCAAATGTAATTGCTTCATTGCTTGCCAAATAAAGTGCCAGTTTTAAACCTAATAAAGCAATTGATTATTTATGACACAAGTGCTAAAAGTGACTGTTTGTTTCAAGTGACATGAAAATGCAATCCTTTAGATCGAGTTTGCATATATAATTTTTCTACCATCATAACAGAAGTACAATAAAAATTTTGTGAGGTAAAACTTGAAACTTTTCTCGTCACACTGCATTAGACATTTTAGATTATGTTGACATACAAATTTACGACAAAGCGTTGGATTTGTGTTTTTATTGATGCTACCTTGGCGACCAAAGTTCGTTTTAGCCATAGTGTTACAAGTAATTCTTTTAAAACTAGTGCCAATAAAAGAAATTTCTAACTTTGAAAGCAAACGTTAAAAAACCTTCCATCTTCTTCTTCTTTGGTCCGTTAGCTGGCGGTTCGGGCGTCCCCGCAACGAATACGCTGCTGTCGGTGCCGCTTGGTCTCGAACTCCATTCACGATTCGTTTCCATTCTTGACAATTTTTGGCGACGTTTCGGGCATCGATAACCGATAATCGCTTATTCTTTAAGTCGCCCTTGATATTCTTTGGCCAGGTTTTCTTCGGTGGCGATCGCTGAATTCTCCAGTCTGCCGGACGGTCTCGCCAAAGAGCAAACGGTTATTATCCATCGTAGTCGACGTTTTTGTATTTCTTCTCCTATCAGTGTTTGTTTATCACATCTTCCTCTAATTGTTTCGTTTCGAAGGCGATCGCGGAGCGAGACACAGAGAATCTGCCTCAAGCATCGCATTTGGAAGACCTCGCGCTTGTCAAGGTCCGGCTTCAGCAATGTCCACGTTTCCGATCCATTAAGAACGATGGGAAGGATCAGCGTTCGGTATAAGCCAAAGAAGTATAAGCGTACTTTCGTTTTGATGGTAATATTCGTTCGTTTCCATATGCTCCATTTGAGCGAGGCAAATGTTGCTATTGTCTGCCCGATGCTGCTGTAAACGTCGGCCGTCGATGCCACTTTCTTTTCCTCAACCAGCAATCCCAAATATTTGAACATTGAAAAATGCTATTTTGTAGTTGTTTATGTAATTGGTATTATAAAGTGAAATTATAGATGTTTAATTTGGACTTGAGTTCAGTATATATCGCGTGGGGTTTTTAAGCTTTTGTAAGTCAAATACCTTGCGTCTAAAGTGAGGATAGCGACTTTTAACCGAGGCGAGTTTTATTCTTATTGTGGTTGTTATAAGGTGATGATTGCTGGCCACGTCAGCGCCCCGTCGGTTTCTCACGTCCAAAAAGGAACTGCGCCATTTTCTGCTATAGACGGGAAATGTGATCTATTTGATTTCTAGTTCTATTGTCTGGTGAGATCTATGTAATCTTGTGTGCCCCTTTATGTGGGAAAACGGTTCCACCAATTATTAGATCATAGTTTGTGCATAGCTCCACAAATAGGTCACCGTTCTCATTTTGTTGTCGCATACCAAATTTTCCAACTCTTGTTTTCATTGAGACATTGTTTGGAGCCTACTTTGGCGTTGAGGTCGCCCATCACTAGTATTATGTCTATCTTTCATTTCTTGTGTGGCGCTTTCCCTTGGTGCATATCATTGTACGAGAGACAAATTTCTAGCACTAGTGCGAAACTTTGCAATTATTATTCGGTCTGAGATAGGATTCCAACTTATCAAGGATTTTATTGTTTCTTTATTAATCAGTACTCCTACTCCACTTTCTCTGTTTTCATACTCTTCCTTACAAGAATATGGCAGCCTATCTCCATTTGCCAGATCGAATTCTCCGTTACCCATCCACCTAATTTCACTAAGGCCCAGTACAAGCAAATTGTAATTGCGCATTTCTTTTGAAACTTTACCTAGTTTGCTGGGTTCTTGCATCGTGCGAGCATTCCACGTTCCAATTCGTACAGCCTTTTTCATGCCAAAATTCGTCATCGTTTGGTCCGCCCGGCTAGTCTTTGTATGAGTTTATTTGATAATTTTAGTTTATGGTGCAAATTGCGATTGCAAAGCTGGTTATCAGCCAACCGCACCCGATTCTGGTGGTGGGGTTGCCACCTTTTTGCATCCAGACCTGCAGTATTTTAGCGAACATAATTTCCTATGTCCAGTTGTTTAGGTTATCCCGCCTATACTAGGTCGTCAGAGCCTCGTTAGTATAAACAGGGTGCACCACGTGAAGGTGAGGTTAACTTTTGAGTTGACTAGGTCTTCGAACGCCTTCACCCCTTGCACCCCACAATCAGTAATACCTTTCTCCATACCTCCAACTCAAACATCTTGTTACGTTTATAACGCGCTTATTTAAATTTCACAGGTTATTCCTGCGTCTGTAGTCCAGATTTTGAATTTTGCGCGCTCCCCGCCTGGTTGGATATAGGTCTCATTGACATGAGAAGCAACATGAACTAGCTTTTGTTCACGGCGTGCTTCTTTTCTATTCGATGCTGTAACGGTGAACGGTTTTAGCACCTTAGCGTTTTGCTGATCTACTTCCTTACGTGGCCCAAACCTAATTTGAGCCACAAATTCGGAGCTTCCGTTATTCGCTATTCTCACCTTGAGGGCGTCGATCTTGACCTGATATGGGCCCTGTAAAACACCTGCCAGTCCCGAGCTTCGTATGAGCTGTTTGGGTATCTACCTCACACGTTTCTGTGCTAGCTGCGCGACCTTCCTAGTGAACAGAAATGGGCTGAACAAAGGAATGAAGTAACAGGTTTCGATTTTCCCTTTATGTAAAATATTTAATACTGTGGACAGTGATTCAATGCTGAGTGCCTCACTCGATTGCTACCGTACCTGCCGAATTCTGTCAAAATTTTGGAAGCTGTATTTGGAACGCTGGCCGCTATCTACAGTTCGCTTCACGAGATTCGTGCCTGAATGTACTCAAGGTTTTTCCAACCACGGAGTAGGCACCTCTTTAAACTGTTGTAATGTATAGTTGTACTTTTTAATTTATGATAAGGTAATTTTCTCGCAAGCCGAGCTTGTATTATGAGGTGCACCTTAAACTTTGGCTTACATTTATTGCTCTACGTTAACCTATGTTTAACGCATAATCACCTGTACTTTGTACCATATAATACTGAATTTGTGATTATTATACTGTGATACTAGCATTGTGGTTTTTTTTATTGTTACTGCTACCTGGGCTTGTGTTGAGCTTTTCTTTCAGAATATTTATGCTACTGGAGTTTACGAATTTTCTGTGATACCTGGAGGCACTTGTCGTTCATGAAAATATTTGTTGGCGCTGATTTTGGCTTTCTTTTATTTAACTGTTAGTACTTAAAGAACTGTACGCCGTCTCTTCTGAATTAGGCGACCGGCAATTGTATCCACGTAGTGATTGATATTACATTTTTGAGAGATTTAGCCGACGAAGCAATTGAAGCTAACAAACTATGACCCCTCCTTTATAGCTTACAAAGAAAGAATGGAAAAACAACCTTTCAAAATAACTCACGACAACTTAGAAATTTATAATTGGTCCTTTACATATGGCGAATTGCAATACGCCCTACAGAGCACCAAAGACTCGTCTCCTGGCCCGGACATTCACTACGAATTGAAACATCTGCCTTGTTCCTCAAAAAATACCATTCTTAAACTATATAACCATATATGGTCTAACAATGCATATCCAAGTTTATGGACGGACGTTATAATAATCCCGATTCTAAACCAGAGCAAAGAAACTACGTCTCCGAATAGCTATCGCTCAATATTCATAACAACGTTATGTAAACTTCTAGAAAGTATTGTAAACAGAAGGCTAACGTGATATTTAGAAGACCAAAACAAATTAATTGCCGACCAAAGTGGTTTTCGAAGAAACGCTCCACTTTATATCACCTTTTAAAATTAGAAATGGGTATCAAAAACGCCTTCCTAACTAAACAAGTGATAATAGCTATTTTCTTAGACCTCGAAAGAGCATATGATATGACCTGGAAATTCAAAAGTAAAAAAAAAAAACTCTAGTGGAATGGGGATTGAAAGGAAGACTAGTGCATTTTATTGGAAATTGTATGTCTAACAGAACTTTTGAAGTTAGAATCGCACCCAATAAACGATATAATAGATGCAGTTGAAAACCCAGTCAAAGTATTACTTTTTGCGGATAACAGTATAATATTCTCCATAGATTCAGCCATCAAAATGAGTTCAAGCAGCCCTACAAATTCTCCAAATACGCTACAACACTGGAGCCTGACCAATGGACTTAAAGAAAAATTCAAAAGTTTCCACTTTTCAAGAAAGCAACATCCCGAAAACCCTAAATTAAACTTAAATAGATCACATTTATTAGAACTATCCTGGGCATTAATAACTTCTTCCGTCAAAAAAATATTAGAAGTTTTTGTTTGTCCTTTCATTAAAGATTTGATAGTTTTCCACATCTTCTTAAAATTTCCGACACCAGTTTTTTATTCTATTTTCATAATATTGGTTTTTCCTGTTCTTAACTTTATCATTGTAAAAAATTCTAATATATTTATAGTTTTCCCAGTCTCGCGTGTTTTATGTGTTTAGCTGTCCTGTACATTTGATTTCCTGTTGCTTGGATTTGCTACAAGTCAGTGTTAAACCATGGTTTTTCTGCTTTGACGGCAATTGTTTTGTTGTCAACGAGGTCAGTTATGGAAATCTGTATTATGCTAACCATATGTGTGGCAAGATTGCTTCCATTTTTACTATCTAGTAATGTGGCCCAGTTATATTTATTCAGTTTATCAAGCACTTTTTGAGGCGAGTAATTAACGTCCGTGGGAATATTATTTTTTTCGAAATTGCTGTTACTATTATGCGCATTTTTTCGTAACGTGATGTCGATTGAATTATATTCAGAAATTTGTGGAATTTGCACATTAACACTAACATTTTTGCTTTGTCAGAACTAGGTCAATGATTGTACCGGAATTTTTTGCTGAACGTATGAATTCTGTTACAAGTTGATTTAAACCCAACGTAATTATTAATTGTATAAGCTTTTGTGTTTAGAATGAATTCTTGAAAATGCCCAAAATTAGATGCTTGGTGTGGTCTTGAACTGTATCGTCGTACCATTTTTCAAACTACATACTCTAAGAATCTTGCAATACTGGCACTTCGAGAATAATCCATTGTGAACAATTCATTTTGAAATCCTTGCGTTATATAAATGAATAGCAGCCAGAATTCGTTGTTAGATGAAACGTTTGACACTATTTTGAATTTAATATTATTACATACAACAATTTCCACTTCTCCAGTGAGTCGATTTTCGGAATTACAGCGAATACTGAACCCCGAAAACTTATTTCACAGTTCTCAATGTTTTCTGTGAATCATATTTCACTTAAAAATACGATAGCTGGACGTCTGTCTTCAATTTGCTCAATATGTTTTAGCATACTTTGCGCATTTGAATACATAATTTTAGTATTTGGTTTTTTTATTCTAAAAAATATATCTTACATCTTTCTTGTTATAGTTTACGTTTGTAAACTAGACAGTCCAAGTTACATGCAAAATGACCTACATAGAAATTAATTTTAAGTTTTTCCTTAATATTACAGCAGTTCACACATGGCTTCTCTTCGTCCTTAGCCTTACATTTTTTCAAAAAATGAGAACCGGCTTATTTTGGGCATTTTATATTCGAATTACATTGACTCGCTTTATCATTGAATCCATTATATGAAAAACAACTCATTACTTCAACTGCATCCTAAACTACATCTATCCCAGCCGATATAAATTTTTCCTTCTTTTATAATTACATGATAGGCACATACATTTACTTCCGCAATTGGGATATTATTTTGTCCTCTAGTGTTTCCATTGCCAATTGTTCGGTTAGGAGATCTGCACGAAGAAGTAGTCTATCAAACCAGCAAATGCGCTACCATTGCAGGATGCTTATGAGGTACGGTTTGGTACAACAAAGAAATGGACATCAAGGGTAAAACGCAAATATATGAAACATGCATAAAGACCATTTTAACATATGCAGCCAAAGCTAAAGCAGAATCTAATAAAACAAAAAAAAACTGTTACAAACAACCAAAATGAAAAGCTCAAGCAGGCATGTGGTAAAACTTTAAGAGACGGCTGCATAACGAAAACATCAGAAGAGATTGTGACACTGGAGATATAATGAAATGGATCAAATAGAAGCGAAGACAATGGAACCAACATGTCGACAGAAACGATGACAGGGAAGCAAAAATAGTAAGGATAGGACAACCACATGGATCAAGATCGCCAAAAACACCTCTCAAATGCTGGCGATCTATCTTAAGAGAAAAGAGATAAGTATCACATTAGGAAAAACAGGCCAACAGATGATGCTAGAAGGGACAATTTGAATAGCATTGAACGGTCTCCTATGAGCGTCTAGTTGCAGAAAGTCTCCCACCAATTAGAGAGCTGGTGGGAGGAACTGAGTTCTATTGCTAAGTTCACGTCAGTTGAATTCCGCATAACATAACCTAAATGTGGTTTTTCTGTTTTTCATAAAAATAAGAATAGCAAAATGATTGGTGATATATGTGAAATAGAATTTACATCAAAAATCGCGAATTTTAGAAGGCACTTAAAAAATAAACATAATAAAATAATTGAAAGTGTTACTTATAATTAAAGCTGAGAAGTATATGCACTTAAATGTACGAAAATATGCGCATATATATGCATACATTTTGTTCAGTATATGCACCCAAAGTTATAATATATGAACATAATATGCTCTAATTTTTTTGAAAATAAGTTGGAGTATTCTAAATAATGTAATAATTTGAATGATTATGTATCAGCGTATTTATTTCTCTAATTTTTATTCAAAGACGTCATTCATTTTAACGTTTGACTATATAAACATGGACTGCCAACGCCAACTTCACGTTATAAGCCAACATAAAAATGAGATTTCCCCTAACCCCGCCAGACTATTATTCGCCCAACACTCGAAGTTCGACTTTTGAAATGGATTCTATGTTGGCTGATTCTTTATACATTGCTTGTATGGGAAAAGTGGGGGTTGCTGGCAATCTATGTTTATATACTTCCTCTTTCCTCTATTTATTTCGATAAGCGCACTGCACTCCAGCGGCAGAAAGTGAAAGTATATATCTCAGTTGCGCATAAAAATGTTATTAATAAATTTAATGAAATAGTAAATTTCACACAAAAAATCCCAAAAAGTTCATACATTACAAATTATCGCTAAAAATATGACCAAATATGCAAAATCCAGAAAGTATGCTCAAAAACGTATAAATATGCAACATATGCAAAATGATACTTGGCTTAAATGATTTGTTTTCACATAATTAGTATACATATGCAAAAAGTTTCGCCGGCATATCAATTATACAAAATATGCATTTGCCATATATCAGCTTTACTTATAATGTAAAGTGTATGGAATTTACCTGCGATTTTGCATGTTTTATGTTGAAAGACCTCCGGCATCATTTACAAACGAAACATAACATACAACAAGAAGTAGAGGAGTTGTGCTTCCCTAATATGGAAGGTGTGTATAATATTAAGCAGGTTTTTGTTAAATTTGCAAGTGTAAGTGTAAATATAAGTATATTACATTTATTTTGACTGTTTACCTACAGAAATTAAGAAATGGAAAAATGAAGAGGAAACTCGATGTAGATCTGTTTGGATAAAACAATGCGGTACAATTAAAGCAGATAACTCAATTTACTATTACTGTAGCAGAAGTTGGAAAAACGCGCATAACTTCTATGACTTCTAGGAAACGTGTAGTAAAATCTCAAGGATCTCGTAAACTAAATTTTGCGTGTACTTCTTCCATTTTAGTAAATAATGTTTCTGATGCCATCAAAATAAAATATCACAAAACACACTATGGTCAAGATAATCAAATGGCACATTTACCTTTATCTGAAAATACTAAGAATATGATAGCTTCTCAAATAATGCAAGGTAAAATAGTCAGTAACAATTTTTAAGCGTTTTTTATTTTGAATCATTTGTAGGTATACGGCGTACAACAATACTTAATAAAATTAGAGAAAGTGTAGATACAGAATTTCAACGGATACATTTGACAACTGGGAAAGACATAGGTACATAATATTGCACAAGCATACAATTTATATGACAAAGCTGTAAAAAACTCTAACGATGCTATGAGTGTAGATAGTGCTTCGTCTCGTCGAGACGAGACCGAGACTGGGGTAGTCTCGGTCTCGACGAGTCGAATAGTGGTCTCGATCTCGATCTCGGTTCAAATGCCAAGTCTCAGTCTCGGTCTCGAAAAATTTTGTAGGTCTCGGTCTCGGTATCGACGAGAGTCTTAACAAATTTTAATATGCAAAGTAAAATTTTATGTTACAACATTCGACCTTGCTTCGTATACCGATGTAGATGACGTTCTACTAATCGCAAATCTTAAAATAGAACATATTGTGTGCGAATGAGGTGATTCATTAGTCGGTACTTCTCCCAATTCGATTTTTAAATCAAGTCAGTGCAGCATTTTTAATGTATTTCTCGCGCCTGCGAATACTTGCCCTCGGTATACAAATAGTACACATAACTGCCTTTTTCCGTATAACTTAGAATAAGTAATTTTTTTAAGAATAAAATGTTTAAAAAGATCGAGACTCTCGACGAGACCGAGACCACTCAAGTCTCGGTCTCGGTCTCGAAAATTTTAACAAGTCTCGTTCTCGGTCTCGTCTTGAATGTCAAATTCAAATAGTACTAAAAATATTTGGAACAGGTGGAATTGTATGTATGGATGCTACCCATGGAACCAATCCATATGATTTTCACTTAATAACCATATTAGTGGTGGATGATTTTGGTGAAGGGTTCCCTGTAGCTTTTCTATTTGCAAATCGAGAAGATTATGTAATTATAAAATATTTTATAAGTGCAGTAAAGAAAACTGTCTGAGACATTAAAGCTAATGTGTTCATGATTGACGATGCAGAGCAATATTTTTCTGCATGGAGTTCTGCAATGGATATTACTATAACTAAAAAGCTTTTATGCACATAGCATGTTGATAGAGCTTGGAGAACTAAAATCACTTCTATAAAAAACAAAACAAAGTAAGAACAGGTATTACACCTACATTTTTTGAGATTAATTTATCGAGAGTTTGTAAAAAATGTCATCCACTTCTTGATCACTTGAAATTTATCTTACAACCTTATAAAATGTTGTGTGTACTAAGGCAGGAAACGGATGTCAAAAAATTTGAAGAGTATTTGAACTCTTTTCTGTTATTGACATCGAATGATCTCGATTTTCAAACATTTGCATTGTATTTTCGTCAAAATTATGCAAATAGAGTTTCAGTTTGGGCTACTTGTTACCGATTAGGTTCTGCAATTAACACCAATATGTATTTGGAATCTATACACAAAGTGTTGAAATACATTTATTTAAAAAATAAAAAAAAATTAAGTGTGTTTTAGATCATATATTTATTAATTTAATATTTTTCAGGTGTTACATGCAGGAGATTAGATAAAACCATACACGTTTTATTAAAATACGCTCGGAATAAACAATTTCAAAGAATAATTAAATTAGAAAAAGGAAAAGTTGCCCATAAAATAAACAAAATTAATAAAAGCCATTCAACTGCGGTGGATTCAAAAGACATACTAGACACTAAAAATGAAAATGGATGGGAAGTTCAATTTAAAGATGAGTGTTACTTTGTAAAAGAGAAAAACACCGATAATCATGAATGTAAACATACTTGTGCAATTTGCTCATCATGTGTACATCGTCACACTTGCACTTGCATGGACTATGTAATAAATAACAATATGTGCAAACATATTCATAAAGTATGTATGAATGATAATGATGGTATGCAAGTAGTGTATGAATAACACGATAATAATGAGGAAATTGAAATGCATGTGGACACATTAAGGAGACCTGACATGAACGTGCTGCAATATAAGGTTAAAAATACCATCAACAATCTTACGTTGGTTGATTTATCCTGTGTTAAATATAAGGATGCATTAAATAAAATAAACAGTTATTTGACTTCAGCCCTAAATTTAATTAATTGCACACCAGATCCTTCCTTCAACAAGAAGCTTGACAATGTAAAATTATGACCAGAATACAAAAAATTGCCGGACAACTTCGGTAAGTGAAGGCATCTCGACTAGGAAAACCTTGTTCAAACGAAAAAGAAGAAATCACTAAACAGTTTGATGAAGTTTCATTTGTGTAAATAAATTTTTAAATGCTAAATAAAAACTTTACAATATTGTCTTTTTCAATGATTGTTGTATAATCAATGTTGGTTGCTCTCTAGACATTTTTGAGTAGATAGTGTATTTAACATAATTAGATTTTGTATATTAATATCAATAAATCAAAAATTTGTTATTGGAACAGAAGCACATTAGTTCTGTAAAAAAAATTTTTTGGGCAAAAATTTACTTCAAGTACATTCTGGAAAAAGGCGGCAATATGCTGACTTACTAACTTTGAACTAACATCCAATTTGAGTATAAAGTGATGGGTTTAAAAAAAATAAAATAATGTTAAAATAATGAATTTCTTATAAAATAATTACTGTAGTAATACAATATTCAGATTAAATTTATTAATAACCATCTGCCTCTCACATAAGCTGTATGTGCCTTCATAAGTATTTTAAAATTGCTTTTTTCAGCACACTGATATTCACATACAAAATATTTCCCTCCTAAATGAATGCTCATAATATGCTATTAGGTACTGTTAGATATAGCGATTAATATAACAAGAATATTATGGCATTTATAATAGTCGAGGACGTTGCTAGGTGACGAGCGCGAGCCGAGTCAACTGCGCAACGTCCGAGTCGGTTTAAATCGCAAATATTCGAGTTATATTTCAAGCTTTATCGTATCATTGACAAACAAAATCAAAAAGTTTTTGTTAAAACAAAATCAACAAATATTTTGCGGAAAAAGTTACGTTAAAGTTTTGTCTGATCTTTCCGCTAATAATTCAATCGTGGAAGAAGATTTGGCTCTTCCAGGCAATATTCTAAAGCGGCTAATTGTGTAAGGTTGGATTTATTACCGGAAAAATTAAAAATTCAATACGAAAAGGAATATAGTGTGTTTTTTCAGTGGCGGCACAAAGAAGGGATCCCAAGTACTGTAACGTTTCGCTTATGAATTTAAATTCTAAAGATACTTGAAACGTATTTGGAATTTAATTCGCCCCCTTATCAAACGGTTGCATCTCGATGCCGTGCCAAGAAGCGATAGCACGGACCAGTAGCCGCTGCGCGGACAGCCTGGATTGTACGCAGGAGTGTTTTCCCCCGCCGCGCCGCCAGAGTGGGGAGCGCGAGGGCCGACCGGGAGCCGCTGAACATATAAAAAGGAGCACATGGCAGCTCTCAGATACAGATCCCATCCTGGGGTCCTCCCCTAAGCCTTCTCCCAATCCACCTCAAACGATTACTCTTTTGCCCTGTGCAGGTTACTGTCTAAGCAAAGGATAAATCGGCTAAAAGGTTCTTACGGTGCTGGTATGGTTACTGTCAGTCCATGAGAACATATCGATAACCTGGAGGTCCTTATCAAACCCGTCCACTGTCATTAATTTTTAGGCCGAGACCGTGGCTCCGTAATTAACTTCCCCCGCATCCCGTGTAACCAACCGCTGTTAGTCAAAGGCCAAAACCGCGGAATTTGTAAACTAACTTTCCTGTAATCCGGTGAACGAAATCACCGCCACCGTCTCGCCCGCCGTCCGAGACCCGAGCGAGCATATTAATTGCGTTCCCGAAAGCCGCATTTCGATTGTATTAATTTGCCCGAGTTTTAAAGAACCTGGAAGTTGTCAACATCCCGTCGCCGCCAGGCTGGACGCATACAGAGATTATGCGATAAGGGACTCGCCTGTAAGAGCTACCGCCAACATCCTGGGAGCATTCCAGAAGCCCCCTGAAGGAGGTTTCTGCACCGCTGCAAACCGCAGTTCGAGGCCGGAAATTCGCTCGAGCATGGGAATCTTCGAGGGCCCGGCCGCCGTATATTTTCGAGCTGTGAACGCCGGCAAGTCGCTCCGCGGCCCCGGCCTAGTTCCGCGTGACGAACGCAAACTCGCACAACTCCCTACGTCGACAGGTAAATCCTCGAAATACAATTTTTAACCCGGAGTGTTCGCAGCGTTTGTTGTAAACAAACAATCGCTTATCACAACTGGTACAAGCGGCCGATGACCTTCTCTCCGAAGTCGATGCGCGAAGCAGCTGATGCGCGGGCCGGTCCACTCCGGGACATCGCCCAGGGGCGTAGCATCCGCTAGGCCGGCGCATTCCACGAGACCGCTCCGCTTCCGTGCCGCAGCCCTACGGGCGACCAGAAGCAACCATCTGTTGACGCAACGACCCTCTCGCTTGTAATATACATTGCATTTTGTTATTTTCATATGTAAATATAATTAGTTAAAGACATTATATTTAATTTTAAATATTCACCAAGTGTAATTTTTGATCTATGCCCTATTCGAGCTATTTGAACGTATTCTCCGACTTAGAGCATATCCGAGGTTTTAAAGTAAATTAAAGTATTCCCAATAAAGGCGGGATATTACAGTACTGCAGAAAATGTATTATTGGCTTATTTCGTCAAACTTTTAGGCTAGTATTCTCCTTCTTTGCTTTGGCCAAAATACTCTATGCTTAGAGCTTGTTTAGAGTTAAAAAAAAGAGTTGAAATCAACAAATATGAGACTTTAATAAGGTTTATTAAAAAGAAGAACGTATGATATCGGGTAAAAAATCCAAAATATTTACAAGGGAGCAAGTTGACGAATTTCTTCGCACAGTTCCAGACCAAGTCTATCTGATGATAAAAGTGTCTTTTTTAATCGGAGTTGGTGGAGCTTAAAGGACCAATGAACTGACAAAAATGAGTACCGAAGATATTGAAATTTCGGAAAGTAAGATCATTGTCAGTATCCCGGATTCAAAGACTCATAAAAAACAATTTTTTGTCTAGTTTCAGAAGGTAATGGTAATCCTGCAACTTTAGTTAAAAAATATTTGGCATTACGACCAAGTCATGTTACACATAGCAGACTGTTCTTGTCGTATAGAAATTGAAAATGTACTGTCCATCCTATCATTCATTTTTTTTTCAAAATATGCTGAAAAAATTGGTATCTTCCTCAAACTTGAAAATTCAAGTGTGTATGATTCTGTCACATATAGCGGAGCGAACCGGACGTGTTTTGAGGTGCGCTCTCTAAGTTTACCTAAGTTAGTCAACACTTCCTTGCTGGTGTGATATTATAAAGCACGGTACGCTAAGAAAATGCATAAATGCGAGAAATGCCATGAGAATCTCCCGTCGGATGGTGATTTTATTATTTGTAATGGCTGCGGGTAGAAAATGCATTATCTATGTTCGGGAGTTCGCGAAGCTAAATGGAAGTCGAGCAATAATGACTTTAAAGACATGTGGCGCTGTATTATGAAATAAATTAGAAGAACAGAAAAATGCGGATTCTAACAAAGTAAAACAAGCCGCTCTACCGGCCATATCAATGGATAATACAACAGCTGAATTAATGGGCGAGTTGATAAGAAAAATACTGAAAGAAGAGAACGGCGAAGTTATCGCTCAGATAAAAGAATTTCGGAAATCAATGGAGTATTATAGTGCGCAAATAGATGATTACACTAAAGCGGTGAAAAAGTCAACGGAAGAAAATACCAAGCTAATAAAAAAACAAGAGGAAATGGAAACCAGGTGCATTAAGCTTGAAAAAGAAAACCAAGAACTAAATCTAATTATTCAAGAAGATCGTCAATACAATCGGAATCATAATGTGATAATTGACGGGGTCCCAGAAACAAAAGAAGAAAATTTATCTTATTCAAAAGATTGGCGAAAAGGCTCAAATATCAGTATCAGCGTCTGACATCCAGGTAGTTCATCGCATTCCATCTGCAATTAATAAGAAATCCATCGTAGTTCAATTTGTCAACAGAATGGTCCGAGATAACCTTCTAGCAAAAAGCAAAATAATCCGTCCAACCCTGAAGGATGTTTTTCCCAGTCAACAAGCTACTCCGATTTACGTTAGTGAATATCTGACACCTTACTTCAAACGGCTTATGTACTTAAGTATGTATGGTTCAAAAATTCTAAACTTTTAGCCAGAAAAACTGATAATAGCCCAATAGTTAGAATTAATTTTTTTTTTATATCTACATCAACAATCGGAACAGTATACAATATATCTTTAATATAAAGTACATATGCATTCCATGAGCTGATTTGATGGTGGATGACGTGGAGGGATCAGCCCAGTGGCATTACCCTGGAAACCTTAGATGGTTAGTAGGTCCTGTAGCCATTTCTTTTTAAGTCGTTTGTATGCTGGTATCTCGACTAGGATTTCTACTGTTGGGTTGGGGTGTACTTGTAGGCGGTCGTAGTGTTTTCTGGCACATTGTTGAATCATCTCTTTTACAAAGGGGATATTTAGATCGGTGTGCAATGTTTTATTGGTAATATACCATAGTGCAGCTGCTATTTGTCTCAAGACTTTAGACTGAAAGGTTTGTATAATTTTGAAATTTGACATACTTGAACTACCCCATAATTCCAGTCCGTATGTCCAAATTGGTCGGATAATTGTTTTGTAACGGAGGATTTTATTTTCTAAGGAAAGGGGGGATTTTCTTCCAACTAACCAACTCATCTTCTTTAGTTTCAGGTCCATTTCCTTTCTTTTCTTAGTTATGTGCAATTTCCAGGTCAACTTGCTATCTAGATGTAGCCCCAAGTAGCGGACTTCTGTAGCATGAGGTATTTGTATATTATTGAGATGGACATGTGGGCAGTTTTGTTTTCTTAACGTGAAAGTCACGTGTGTGGATTTGCTTTCATTTATCTTAATTCTCCACTTACTAAACCATTCTTGGAGCAGATCCACATGGTTCTGTAGTTTTTGTGTAGCAGCTACGGGATCTTCGTTTGTGGCTAAAATAGCAGTATCGTCTGCAAATGTTCCAATTACAGTGTGTGGGGTTACTGGTAGATCAGCTGTGTAGATTAAATAGAAAATTGGCCCCAACACACTTCCTTGAGGAACTCCTGATGTAATAGGATATATATCTGATGTTTCTTCACCGCACTGGACCTGATATGAGCGAGATGATAAGTAGGATTTTAATATTTGGAAATAATGGTGCGGTAGCTTTTGCTTGATTTTAAATAAAAGCCCACTATGCCATACTTTGTCAAACGCTTGCTGTATGTCTAAAAAGACGGCCGAACAGAATTGCTTATCTTCGAATGCTTTATGGATAGTATTGACAAGTCGATGGCATTGCTGGATGGTCGAGTGACTGTGTCTAAATCCAAACTGATGATTTGGCAAGCATTCCTCTAGTAAATTATTGTCCCTCATTCTTTTGAGTAGCAGTTTTTCCAAAAGTTTGGAGATAACTGATAACAGACTTATAGGCCGGTAGGAGGTAACGTCTGTGGGTGGTTTTCCCGGTTTTAAAATCAATATAATGTAAGCGTGCTTAAGTTGAGTTGGCCAATATGATAATCTGAGTATAGCGTTAAAGATTATCTTTAAAAACCTTACTCCACATTCAGGCAATTCAGATATAGTAATTTGCCGGTGACTAGATCGTATCCTGGAGCCTTTTTCTTGTTTATGTATTTTATTTCAATCTCAATTTCTTTTGTAGTAAAGTTTGCAATTGGTCGTGACATTTGAAAGGGTGCACTCAGAAACTCGTCAACATTTGCATCTGGGTTAGTTGTGTGTGGTTGGAAAACTTGAGCAAAATGTTGTGCATACACTTCCGCTTTTTCACTATCTGATCTCGGCCAGCTGTTGTCTGGATTGCGGAGAGGAGAAACAGTAGGTGTTGGTCGCTTGAAACCTTTTGTTGCTTTCCATATTGAATTATCTTTTTTTGATAGGTTATTGAGATATCTAGCAAATGTTTTATTTCGGGCCATTTGTAGCTTTAATTTTAAAGTATTTGCCAGTCTGTTATAAGTGGTTTTATCTACTGGATGTCGACTTCGTTGCCACCGGGCTCTTGCTCTTCTTTTTTCGGCTATCAGCTTCATTATTTCGGCAGGGATGTTTTGCGTTTGTCGCTCTTGATCTTTGTTTATTGGTGTTGCCTTCCAAGCAGATTCTTGCACGGATGTTATAAAGTAATTTGTGGCTTCGTCTATGTCTGTTTCTGATTCTATGTTAATATTTGGAATGTTTAAATTTTGGTATGTTTACTCTCTGAATAAGTCCCAATTAGTGAATGCGTTGTGTAATACTGGTTTGCGCTTCTTTTTTATTATAGTAGTACTGATGGTGGCACAGACAGCTGTATGATCTGAAGCTAAATCAAAGTTCGACTTTACATCTGTAAAATTAGTTGATATGCCTTTTGTGATATAGAAGTCCAGCAGGTCAGGAATTTTATTCAAGTCTGATGGCCAATATGTTGGTTCTCCCGTAGAGAGGGTACAGTAATTATTTTCATCGATAACTTTGTAAAATGCACGACCCCTTGTCGTCGTTAATCTTGAGCCCCAGCTAAGATGCTTGGCATTGAAGTCTCCACCAACTATAAACCTTTGTCCCAATGAATCAAAGTACCGTTTTAGGTCGTCATTGTTAAGTCGATGTTTAGGCGGGCAGTACACAGCAGATATTGCGATTCGGTTATCCAACTTGTTGACCTGTACGGTTGTGGCCTGAAGAAAATTTTCTTCAAATTTCGGTAATTCATGATGAATAATCGTTTCACGAACAATGATGGCTGTTCCACCATGCGCATCGCCATCCGGGTGTTGGGTATGGTATATGACATAATTTGGTATTTTTATAAATGATTTGTCGGTAAAATGAGTTTCCGATATTAGAAGAATATGTATGTTGTGAATTTTTAAAAAGATTTCCACTTCTTGTTTTTTTGACTGGAGGCCGTTGGCATTCCATAAAGCTAACAGTAGGAATTTAGCCATTGCGGACTAGTTTGTTTATAACAGTAGATAACATGTTCAGGATCATGTTATTTTGTTGTACTAATTGTGTAAACATACTTTTGAATTCATTGAGAAATTGATTAAGTGTAATATCTGAGTTGGTGGTTGTTTGTTTTGTATTGTTTCTTGTCATCTGTGCGTAAGTAATTTGATCATTATAGCGTTTATATTCATTAATGCGTTTTCTTGGTTGCTGTTGTGCTGCGCGATATTTGTACTGCAATTCATGATATATTTGACAACCTTTATAGTTTGCCGGATGTGCACCGTCGCATAAGATGCATTTGGCAGGGGTGTCCCTTGTTTTCGTACAGGATCTAGTATCATGAGGTCCCCCACATTTAACACATGCATATGGACGATTACAATAGCTTTTCGTGTGGTTATACTGCTGACATCGCGTGCATTGTACTAAATCGGTACTTTTTCTTGGGGGTTCTACTACAATGACTTTATTATCAATGTATTTTAGATTGTAGATATTTTTATTATTAGCGGCAGGTACCAGATCAACAAAAAACATCGGAAGTCCAATTTCTTTATTATTACGTTTCTTGATATTTACTATGTTCCTAACAGCGAAAACTTCCTTTTCTAAATCTTCCTTTATATCGTTCACTGGGGTTGAGGGATGTAAATGCTTGATTACCACTCTATAAGATCTCTCTTCCTTTAATTGGTATGTGTGATGGATAATGTTTTTAGTTTGCATGAATTTTATTAAGTTACGATATATATCGGTCTTTTTGGATTAATTTTAACGACATTATCTGGTAAACATTTGGTTGTAAATTGGTGTTCTTGTGCCACAGTTGATAAGGTATTTAACATATCCTCATAATTAATCACGCCATGGACGAATATGGGTGGCGGTTTAGGTACTGCCTTAGCTGTAGTTTCTCCTGGTGTTTCGGAGTTATTAATGTTGTCTTGGTAATTATCGTTATTTAAATTACTAATAGCAGCATATCTGTTCGATTCAGTAACTGTAGATACTGCTGCTTGAGGTACCTGTTTATTTTTACGTTTTCTTTTGTTGGGACCTACTATCTGCCATGAATACTCATTCCTCTTATCTGCGTCTCCAGTATTTTCTTCGTCACCGCTGTAGCTGTTTACAGTGCTACTTTGTTGAACATTGGTGTAATTAGTCACAGGTTGAGGAGTTAATTGGGTAAGAGGTGGAAATGGTGTCAAATTATATTGCATACCTGCATTATTTACGTTTTGCAGGAAAAACGGCTGTTGTTGTTGCCCTTGACTCAGAAATATCGGCGGACTAAAATTTGGCTGCGGTAGATAGCTTATCGGCTGCGATATTGGGTAGCCGACAATTCCGTTTTCACCATCCATTCAGAAACACTTGGCCTTCCGGCCGCACTTATTATTTCACGTTCAATTTAACTTAATCGGGGCTAATACAACCTTACTCGTCAAAAATCAAACGAGAACTCAGAATTAAATGTGAAAAAGATATTATCTAGACTAATTTATTTTCTTTCAGGTATCCTTTAAATTGTTTCTTCGTCTATGGAGCAATATCTAAGAGATTTTAGTTATGTACCGGAGGATACAGCAGAAATGGACGAGGCGAGAGAATATTTGGTAGCTAATGGTAATAAAAACACTAATTGTTTTTCTGTTTTTCATAATAATATTAGAAGTATAAATCGTAACATTAACGAAATGACACTTTTACTTAACGAATTGAGTTACAATTTTGATTGCATAGTTTTTACTGAAACTTGGAAAATATATAACAACGATTTTTATAACATACCGGGATTTAAATCAATTTATAATCAAGGAGTTGTTAACCAAAATGACGGTGTAATAGTTTATATAAAAGATTCACACAACTATAAATCTGAAATTATAAACCTGGGCGAAATCAAAATAATCAAAATATCCATTTATGTTACTGATAAGATAGTTGTAGTAAGTGCGATCTACAGGCTACATTCGATATGTGTTAATCAATTTAATGAAGATTTGCAAAAATATTTGAGAAATGAAAATAAAATTAAAAAGTGACGTTCATTTTTTGGTTGGCGATATAAATATTAACATTAAATCAAGTGCCGATTTTTGTCAAGATTACCTCAATATAATGAGCGAAGCTGGTTTTACATCGTTAAGAAATAAATACACAAGAGTAAATAAAGATTCAAAGTCATGTATTGATCATATATTTTTAAAACAGATTGAAAACAATTCCCATGAGGCATTTGTCCTTAAAACTAATATTAGTGATCATTTTTGTATAATTTCACGCTTAAATTTGAAAGCACCGGTTGAAAAACGTAGTAACTTGAGAACTATAACTAAAGTTGATGAATACAAATTAAATAATACTTTAAAAGACAAGAATTGGAATCAGATATATGCCACAACTAATGTAGATCAGGCAACTAACATATTAACTAGTAAAATTCAAAATGTCATTAAACTTTGTACTGTAACATATCGCATTAAATCTTTACAAGTTCGGCGTAATCCTTGGATTACGAGCGGTCTTCTAAAATCTGTCAACACAAAAAATATGTTATACAGAAAGCATATGTCACAACCTGATAACTTAGATATTGCACGTGAATATGCAAAATATAAAAATAAGCTAACAGAATTGATTAGAGCTAAAAAAAATAAGTATTACCAAAACAAAATTGAACAAAATAAGGGCTCTAGCAAAACATTGTGGGCTATGGCAAAACAATTTATAAACAAAGAACACTCAAACTTCGAAATAAAAGAAATAAAGATTAATAAAGTTACCGTTACAAATAAAATTGACATTGCAAATCAATTTAATAAACATTTTGTTAACATTGGTGAAAAAATTGCAAAAACTATACCAAAACCCGCTCAAGAGGTACCTGCTGGACATATAAAATATCAACCAAACCCTGTACCTCCATCCAACAGATGCTAATGAAGTTGAGGAGTTAGTAAAGCAACTCAAACCAAAAAAATCACCAGGTGAAGAAGGTATTACAACAGAAATTCTTAAAAGTATCGTAAAACATATAAAACATCCAGTTGTACATATTATGAATAATATGTTGCAGTCAGGAAATTTTCCTTCTGCATTTAAAAAAAGGCGATAAAACAGATCTCAACAATTATCGACCGATATCTCTTATCTCAAACCTTGCTAAAATTGCAGAAAAAATGATAAAGAATAGAATTATTAGCTTTACAAATAAATACAACATTATTTCTCATAGACAGTTTGGTTTCAGAGAAGGGATATCGACGGAAAACGCAATATCTTTTCTGACTGACAATATATATAAAGCGATTGATAATAATAAAGAGACTTTGTGCATTTTTTTGGATCTTGCCAAGGCGTTTGTTACAGTTAATCATAAAATATTATTACGTACTTTAGAAAATATAGGTTTCAGTGGTGTATCATCAAATTTAATAAAAACCTATTCAGCGACTAGAATTCAATATGTAAAAATTGACAATTGTATAAGTGAGGTAGTACTCTAACATGTGGTATACCCCAAGGTACTGTTTTGGGGCCTATTTTATTTTCATTATATATAAATGACTTGCTTGCACATAATACAGTTAGTATAACATCTTCTTTTGCAGATGATACAGTATTAATGTATACGGGTAATACTTGGGAGGAAGTAAAAAGTACTACGGAAGAAGATTTTAAATTAATTAAAAGTTGGTTTAATCAAAATTTCTTATCTATCAATTTCACGAAGACGAAATATATATCGTTCTCTTGTTACTCAAAAAAGACACGAAAACTTACAGATTTAATTATTATGGATGGGCAAAAAGAATATCGTATAGAACCAACTAATAACTTAAATTATCTGGGTATATGCATAGATCAACATCTTAAATGGGACATACACGTAAACCTACTAATAAAAAAATTAAGATCAATCTTATTCATATTTAAACAACTTAAAAATATATTAGATATTAAAAATCTAAAAATACTGTCTCATGCCTTGGTTGAGTCTCATTTACAATATGGTATCGTTGGATGGGGGGGTATTTTTGAAAACACACCTTGCAAATTTGACAGTGTTGCAAAAATATTTCATCAAAATTATACTTGGCACGGACCGCTTGTATCCCAGTGATTTGCTTTTCAAAGAATGTGGCCTGTTCGACTTGCGGCAACTATTCTGTTACAGAATACTCTGTCTTCTGTATAAAACAAAAGGTAATTTAAAAAATATTGAACATGGGCACCTTACCCGTTATAAAGTGCAAAAAGAAATACAGCTTGAAAAAGCTATAAAAACCTTTGGACAACGTTCCCAAAATTATTTAGCTCCTCGACTGTACTCTTGCCTTTCACAAGAAATTAAAAATTCCCCAAGTATCAATACCTGTTAAAAATAAAATTAAAAAGTGGTTAAAGGAAACTCCAATAGTTGATATACACAACCTAGTAGACAAAAAGAATATGTAAATTACTTCACTGCTGATAACTTTATTGGTACAAATTGAATCCTACTTATTTGCTTATTCTATTTTATGCAACTTGGTGGGTGGGAATCCACGAAAGATGCAAGAGGTTATTTGGAAGAAAATCTAACAAAAAAATTGCTTTGCTCAAAAGATTCAGGATGGAAATGTTAGGATTCATCTATCAAATTCCTCAATACCAGGAAACTTATTGGTCAGAAATGCAAATGTAGAGACTGAAAACAACGTCTATGATCTATCTCTATCATATGGTAATCTAATTGTTGGAAAAATTATGGACAACATGCCCATTACAAAGGACGGAAACGGGGCGATCTTTAATTTCAAGAATTGCCCAATATCCAAATTCATGTACACAAATACTGTTTGTTTATATTATATAACTAACGAATTATGAAGTTGATATGTTATTACGTTCTGTATAATTATTAATAAAAGTTTAATATAAAGTTGTCTTTATTATCAATGATACGATAAATTATCTAATTACTATTCTCTGGTAATCAGTCACATTACTTTTGTTTTCTCTATGATTGAGTTTAATTTCTGTTGGAAAATTAAAACTACTTACTATTTATTTAAAACTGTATTTGTTATTTGGTCGTTTATGGGCTTGCAGCTGACGACATTTAAATATTTTGAATCCGTAGTGTTTATTTTACGAGACCATAATTCAAAATTCGCGCTGTTTATTTTACGCGCCCATCATTCGAATCAACCTATTATCTGATTGGTGGGAGCCTTTCTGCAGCAAGACGCTCGTCGGTCTCCTGAGGGCACTTTCCGATATTACCAACAAATGGCGCCACAATTTAATACAATTTCTACAGAAAACACAACGCGGGCATAGCTTTATGTATGGGCGTAACCCTTTTTGCATCCGCTTCTTGTATGGTGCGTTCAGACTCGCGAGCTAAAGTGAGAAGCGTCAAAGGTCTTTGCACATCGCGTTTTACTGGTTTTCGTATTCTGCGGTGAAGTAGTCCATAGATCATGTCCAGCTGAATGCTTACAGTAGGCGCTTCCTTCAATTGTGAAAACATGGCTCGTGCGCGACTGTGAACGTTTTATCGTCTTGTTCATTGGCAAATAAATCCCGATATCCCGATAAGAATTTTCTAACCCTAGTGGCTTCTTCCCATGTTTTAATCGACGATTTTATACCTTGCCACCATGTAGCAGCTTCGCTCGTTAAAAGCATCGTTACTCCGCGCAACGCGTTTTCTACAGACACGTCCACACATTCGTTGTATGTGTTCACAGCTTCTATAAACGCAGCTACATCGTCGCCTGCAGTTCCCGAAAACCTAGATAAGCATTTTGCAAAATCAAAGAGGAAGCTGCAACTTTCATACAAGAAACACTAAACGTGAAGACGGAATTAGTAGATGCCTATATAATTAATAAGGAAAAATGTGTAGTAACTGTGAAGAATTGGGAACAAAAACAAAACATCTTTAAAAATTGTTTTAAACTAAAAAATAAAAATATATACATAGACAGGGATATGACACTAATGGAAAGAAAGATCCAGAAACAAATAAGAGATAAGGCAAAGGAAGAAAAAAAGCAGGGAAAAAAAAGTAACGATGGGTTACCAAAAGCTGTGGGTTAACGAAAAGCTGTATAAATGGGACAGGAAGCTGGAGAAAATTATGCAAGAAGAGGCATGAAACAAAAAACTACTAAAAAATACGCTGGACGGACGAACAAAGAAGACGACAGTGGCAATGGACATGAATGAGAAAAACATAAATAACAATAACAAAAATAGAATTAGAAATAGCAAAAGTAGAATAAAAGAAAATAAAACAACGAAAATATTTATAGCAACTTGGAATGTGAGAGGCACATATGAAGGGGGAGCAATAAAACAACTTATTAGGGTCCTAAAGAAGTATGAAATTGACATATTAGCAGTTCAAGAAACTAAACAAAAAGATAATGAAACAGTGGATTTGGAAGGGTACACATTTTTCAAAAGCAGTGGACGAAACAGAAGACTAGGAACGGGATTTATAATCAGCGAAAGTTTGAGAGCAGCAGTATTGGGTTTTACTCCTATATCGGAGAGAATGTGTTTGCTGAGATTAAGGGGTACATACCAGAAAATAAGTCTCATAAATGTGCATATGCCAACGGAAGAAAAAGAACTGGAAGTCAAGGAGCAATTCTACAATACTTTAGATACAGAATATGAAAAAATCCCAAAGTATGATCTGAAAATGATAGTTGGAGACTGTAATGCTAAAATAGGACGAGAGTCGAGCTATTACCCAACAATAGGAAAGTATAGTCTGCATAGGGAAACAAATGAAAATGGCAGACTACTAATTGATCTTGCAACGGACGAAAAAATGAAAATAAAAAGTACTGATTAACAACATAAAAATATCCACAAAGGGACTTGGCGGAGCCCCGATGGAAATACTATCAACCAAATTGACCATGTGTTAATAGAAATTAGGAACGAGAGAAGTATTACAGACGTAAGAACTTATCGAGGGGCCGATGCCGATTCTGATCACTTCATGGTAGGAATAAGGATGCGTCAATCAATACCAAGTAGTAATAAACAGCAGAAAGACAAACAAGGAAACATGTACAAAAAGTTACAACTCCAGGACAAAGCCGATCAAGAAAAATATGAAAAAAGGATAAGTGAGGTAATTGAATCATCAAAAGTCCAAGAAAAAGTACAGCCTATTACAATGATTGAAGAGAGTATAATGAAAGTTGTAAATGAACAATCCCATACGAAGCGCACTACAAGCCATCAATGGTTTGACTCAGAGTGCGAACGGGCCGTCAAAGAGAGAGAAAAATCAAGAACAAATATGTTACTGCAAGGGACGGAAACCAGCAAAAGAGAATATGAGGAACAAAGGAAGAGGTGCAAAAGATTATATAGAGAAAAAAAAGAAGACACAAAATCCAAATTCTAGAAAAAATTGAAGAAAACTATAACAACAGAGAAATAAGAAATTTTTATCAGGGAATGAAAAAAGTAAAACAAGGATACTAAACAAGAACAGTATTCTGCAAAGATAGAGATGGAAATCTACCAGGCGCACAGGAAGATGTAGAGGAATGATGGGCGGAGTATTTTGAAGATTTGCTGAACAAACAACAAGAAACAAGACAATGATAACCTAGAAGACTCAGAACAGACAAGACAAGACCTAGACGACGGCAGTGAAAATGCCCCAGAATACAAAGAAATAGTAAATATAATAAAAAATCTAAAAATTAACAGAAGTGCATGCCCTGACGGAATACAAGTAGAAGCAATCAAATATGGAGGAGAAAAATTACATATAGAAATATACAAACTGATACTCGAAATATGGCACAAAAAGGAGATGCTCAAATCATGGAATCTGGCTTTCATATATCCAGTACATAAAAAAGGCAATAAAGAAACATGCGAAAATTATCGTGGAATAGCGCTGCTAAATGTCATGTACAAGATACTGGCGACACATGTTAAAGATAGATTAGAAAAATATGCCGAGAGGATTATAGGAGAATACCAATGCGGATTTAGAATAGGCAGATCAGTAGTTGATCAAATATTTACCTTGCGAGAAATACAAGCCACTGGTTATGAATTTAAACTGGACTCTCACCTGATATTTTAGACTTTAAACAGGCTTACGACAGTATTCGAAGGGACAAACTATACTCAGCATTACGTCAATATGGCATCCCCAGTAAACTAATCAAACTCATAACAATGACACTAAAGAATACAGAAAATAAAGTAAGAGTCAACGGAACACTGACACGAGCTTTCAAAGTCAAAAGTGGGTTGAGGCAAGGCGATCCGTTATCGGCTATATTATTCAATTTGGCCTTAGAACATACAATACATAAAGCAAATATAAACAGAGAGGGAACAATTTACCAAAGATTTCACCAGTGCTTAGCGTTTGCCGATGATTTGACAATTCTTACAAGAACAAGAAAAGAAATCCAAGATGTTACAAAGAAACTACTGTTAAGCGCACAGGATATAGGACTAGAGATCAATGAAACCAAAACAAAATATATGACATGGAACAACCATATATCTAATACTTACTATATTGCTAGCGGCTATGAGTGGGAAACTTGCCAAGGAAGTGAGACAGACAACAAACTCTTCAATGTATAATGGTGAGCTGTGTGCAAGCGCGGCGGCGTCGTCCAGCCAATGGAGAAGTGGTCGAGTTTAAAATTCGCTTCTAAAGGCGGAGTTTGAATTCTCACGCATGCGCACGAGACGCGTTATACTCTAAGTGAGACTATGTCGGCGCCGTAATGTTTTCTGAAGCTTCCAGGCTCTACCAGCAATATATGTGAATTATATATATGGGAACAACCAACCGCTGCAGCAGAACATGTTTTTAATGATCAAGCTGGATGAAACTAAGCAGTATAAACTTGAAGAAGTGGAAGTGTTTACGTATCTAGGCACAGTGATTACAAAGAAACCAGATAACAGTGCGGAAATCAATGCGCGAATTACAGCAGGTACTAAAAGTGCAGCCACGATGAAAATGATTTTTCAGATAACATGTTTTCCTGAAACAAGAAAATCAGGGTGTATAAAACAATTGTGAGACCAACAGTTACATATGAAAGTGTGGGAACGAAAAATGCTAAGAAAAATTTTTGGTGGTAAGTGCGTGGAAGGTCAATGGGAAAGACAAACAAACCAAGAATTATACGGCGATGAGAACATTATCGGGGTAGTAAAAGCTCAGAGAATGAGATGGTTAGGACACCTAATAAGAATGGATAACCGAAGAACAGCAAGCAAATTATATAATGCAGAAATAGGCGGGAGGAGGCAAAGGGGAAGACCCAGGAGCCAGTGGAGAAACCAACTACAGGACGACCTGCGCTACCTGAACATTGCGAGATGGGAAGACAAGGCGAAAAATAGGAAAGAATGGGCAAAATTAACTAAAGAAGCCATGGGCCTACTAGGCCAGCAGAGCTAATATATATATATATACTGTGAAAGACCAGTATTCTATGGATTATTCCCGACTCTGTATGGGTTGTAACAATAGTTAATCTAGTGGATTACCATTGGGCAGTACTAGCGAAGGGTACCGACAGCTAACCCAATCAGTGAAGGCAGCGATGAGGGGCCAAAGGGTTGATGCTACCTGATGCAAGGTCAAGCATAGTAACGTCTCTTTCAGCAATATGGAGGGGCCAGGGAAGGGCCACCACCGGTGAGTACAATTATTATTATCGATGAGATTTACAGGTCAGTAAGTTTATGTTCTTTTACATTTAACTGTCTGCCTCCGCCACTAGGCCAAGGAAAGCTCGAAACTGCACTGTTTGCACCCTGTTGCCGCCTTGTGGTCATGGGTGAGTTACATCCACCACTTTGAAACATTTCAAAAGTATCGGAAATTGAATTTTAATATAACACACAAGAACGCGTCTAACAAAATAATGTATCGTTGATTTTTATTTGGTATTAATAACTCCTTTATCGTGGAGCAAATGGAGACACGGACCACTATTTAGTAGTAATGACTATGAAAGATAGAAGGGATACAAGAGGACAAAAAACAGCATCAAAAATAACAAGAAAATGGGATGTGGAAAAACTGAAAAATGAAGAACTGCAAAAAAGTATGAAGAAAGTTTAGAAGAAAACAAAAAACAACAAGAGGGTGAGGGGGAAGACTTGGAGCCTAAATGGCAAAAAGTTAAAAACAATATTATAATGGCAGCAAGAAAAACAATAGGCTACAAAAAAGGCGAAACCAAAAACAAAGAATGGTATGACCAAAATGCCGAGAAATAACTGAAATAAAAAACAAGATTTGGAAAACATGGCTGGGGACCAGGAAGGAAGAAGACATGGAACAGTACAGGCATTATAGAAACAAAGCAAAAAATGTATTCAAAAGGAAGAAAAACCATTGGATAAACGAGAAACTTGATGAAATAGAAAATGACAACAAAAACTGTAATCTGAGGAATTTCTATCAAAAAATCAAAAGTACCTAATCAGAACAAGCAAAAGATAAAAATAAGAGCATTTAAAAACAAAGATGGCAAGTCAACACACGAAGAAAAAGAGATCAAAGAAATATGGAAAGACCACTTACGCGAACTAAAAATCGAAGATAGTCAACAGAATCAACTGTATAGAGAAGATAGGCCACAAATCGGAGATATCGAAGGAGAAGAAGAACCTGAACCAACTTTAGAGGAGATACAGGCAGTAATAAACAGGCTAAAAAACAACAAATCGCCCGGGAATGATAGTATACCAAATGAATTATTAAAATATGGAAGAGAAAAGACAACACACCAGATGTACAAGATGATAAGTGAGATATGGAAAAAGGAAACAATGCCAAAAGAATGGAAGAGAGATAATAACTCCGCTGTATAAGAAAGGAGACGCATGTACTAAAGAACAGATTGCAACCATATACAGAAAAGATAATCCAAGACTACCAACAGGGATTTAGACCAGGAAGAGGTACAACAGACGCGCTACATATAATGGAACAAATAATGGAAAAAGCATATGCCTCTAACATCGAACTTCACATAGCTTTTCTAGACTTCAGAAGTGCATTGACTCTATCAATAGACAAAAGATGATACAGGAGCTAAAAGAATCAGAAATTTCCAAAAAACTAGTAAAATTAGTAAAAATGACCATGGAAGAGACCGAAGCAGCAGTAATGATAAATGGAATAATAACAGACTTCATCACAATAGATACAGGTGTGAAACAAGGGGATATACTATCGCCAATACTTTTCAACATGATAATTGAGAAAACCGTAGAGAAAGTAGGAATACAAGGGACAATTATCAACAAAGGAACCCAAGTTATTGCCTATGCCGACGATGTAACGATAATTAGTAGAACAAAGAAAGAGCTGATAGAGAAACTCAAAAGCATCGATAAAGAAGCTAAATACTATGGCCTCCAAATTAACGAAGCCAAAACAAAATATATGAAGTTCGACAAGAATCCAGCACAAGGACAGGACATTCAGGTAGAGCAGTACACATTAGAAGGGGTAAATACATTTAATTATCTTGGCAACCTGATCATAAGACCGGAACAGGAAAATAAAAGACTTAGAGAAAGAATACAAAAAGGAAACAAAGCCTTTTATGCCAATAAAGCTCTTTTAAATAGTAACCAGCTACAAAAAGCAACGAAAATACGGATCTACATGACACTAATAAGGCCAATAGTAACATACGGAATGCAAACCTGGGCCCTGAAAGCAGCAGAAGAAGAAGAGCTCAGAAAGTTTGAAAGAAGAATACTAAGAAATATACTAGGACCAGTAAAGATAGACAACAATACACTTAGAAGAAAAATGAACTTTGAACTACAAGCAGAAATAAAAGGAAAGGATATAGTCAGATACGTAAAAGCACAGAGACTAAAATGGTTCAGACACATTATGCGATGCCAAGACAGTCGAGTCATCAGAAAAATAACAGAATGGAAACCGGAAGGGAAAATGTACAGAGGAAGACCAAAAAACAGGTGGTGGGATAGTGTCCTGGAAGATCTAAGACTAATGGAAATAGTAAATTGGAGAGAGAAGAGTAAAAATAGAAAAGAATGGAAACAAGTAGCAGAGAAAGCCAGATCATATTATAAGTTATGAAGACCGGAAGATATGAGGACTAATCCACCTCGGAAAATGGATTTCATAACATCCAGAAAGGATGAGGCCATAACTCTCATTTGGTTAAGGAGCCTATACATACATACATACATTAATAACTCCTATTGTTTGCATGGCTGTCTATTCAAAAGTGATAAAAATTCGTACTTCGCCTAAAATTGCAAAAAAAAATCAAAATGCGAATTTTGCATTGAAACTCGTTATACGAGTTTTAGATTCTGAACAACTTGTTCTAGTAACTTTTTCGATAGCTCTAACACATCGCAAAATATCGAGAATTGCCATTTTCACAAACTCGCAGTAAATATGTAAATTAATGTAGATTAATTATTTCTATTTACAATTATATTTGAATAATACAAGGGTAAACATCAAATAAGGCTTTCTTTTGAACCAAATACTATAATTTTGCCCTTCCATATAAATATAAATTATATAAATTTTATTTCTGTATCATTACCTGCACTATTATTCAAGACTGAACCTGAATAATCCTTTTTTAACACAACAGCATCGTGACAGTAAATAATACGTCAAAAAGCTTGATATCTAAAAATAATATTTAGTTAAAATGAAAATAACTGCAAAACACTTTATTATTACATAATTTTCTATATTTGGAAGAAATTTTTCTGCTTTGCGATACATGCTTTCTCTTAACACATGGCCCATTCCTGCACATTTGAATATTTTATTCTCATAAAAATATTGTGTTTTGCGAAAGCTTCTAGGATTCTTATGGAATGTCAAGTTGATTCTTGAGTATATATGTGGTGGTTTGCGTGACAATGTTGTTTCCTGACTTGTAGGTATTTCCCTGAAAACGTTTAAAAATTTTTTCTAGCATCTTTAAATCTTTCATCTACCGTTGGGAAGGCTGCGTTAAACCTCCAAACGATAAATGCTGAAGCCAAGTAGGTATTAAATAATTGTGTGTGGTTAAAGTTCTTTGCGATATACCCTGCAACATATTATAAGCCATCATTGTCTCTAAATGTTTTTGTTTCTATAGATATAGTAGATATTGATATTGAAGATGTTGTACTATAACTATCAGAATCTTATTATTACCTTCTAATTGCAAAGTCTTGAGGCACTGGATCGATGATTTGTTCTCCTAGGCTTGGTTTTTAAGCTTTAGCATGGTTGGTACTCATATTTTTTCTACAACTCCTTGATTTCTACCTAACAGAATCATTGTGTCACGATATAGACTATAGAGCATTAAGAATGGAAGGATGGTTGTATTACCTACTACATGTAAATACTATAACGGTAAGTACGAGGGCGATTCAAATTTGACCTGCGTTTTATTTTTTTCTGGTCGATACAAACTACAAATTAATATTATAGCTACATCATTTTTCTAAGTAACAACACCCCTTTAAAATACACTTGTCCCATCGCTCCGGTGGCTTCTGTATTCCCGTCTAAAAAAAATATTTTGGTTGACGACGTAGCCAATTTTGCACCGGATTCTTCACTTCCTCATTAGAGGCAAAGCGGTTGCCTCCCAAGAATTTTTTAAGGGGGTTAAGGAGATGATAGTCACTTGGGGCCAAGTCCGGACTATGTGGGGGGTGAGGCAGCACTTCCCAGTTCTATTTAACGTGACAAAAAGTCATCGCTTTCATACTCGTAGCGAAGCCCGAGTTCTCTGCAAACCTGTAGTCGTTTCTGCTGTTGTTCCGCGGAAAATTGTTTTGGAACCCACCTGGCGCTAACTTTACTAGATTTAAGCTTGTCGTGGACAATAGTGTAAACACTACCAACACTGGTGTTTACAATCCAGCAATTCCCTTCACAGATATTCGCCTATTGCTCCGGGTCAGTTGGTCAACTTTTTGAATATTCCCAAGATTCACAGCAGACGTTTGACGGGCAGCATGCAGCAAGTTTGACACGCGTTCACAACCATCGTGGAATGATTTACACCATTCAAAGACTGTTTTGAGTGATAAACACTCTTCTTCAAACTGTTTATCAAATCTCTGATGAATATCAGTCGCTTTTATACCTTCATTGAAAGGAACCTTAATAATTAGACGTTGTGCAACAGAATTTGACACATTGTTGCACGACATTCTTAATACAAATGACAGTATTGACACAATCAAGGTGTAGTGGTTTATGGCGTTAGCTAACATCCCTACTTCGATGAATGTAAAACCGCTTTACAGTATCTCTACAATTATCTTCATAAAAAAATAAAATGCAGGTCAAATTTGAATCACCCTCGTACTTCTGGGTTATGCCGTGGTCGTCAATTTAAACTTGACATTTTGCTGCTCATGCTGTCAGTTTCTTCAGAAGTTTTCTAAAGACTGATGTTAGTGCCTTGAGCTTTTGGTTATATAGTGAGGAGTCGTTACGGTTGACTGCTCATGTAAATCTTGTATGTTATTGGGATTTGCCGTTTTTCCGGTTGGTTGCTCACGTGAAACTTGTGTATAGTTTGATAAGGGTTAATCCAGCGCAGGAGCTAACTTCTGATGAAGTGCTATTTTTTGTTCTATTTTTAGTACTTTATTAGTAATAGTATCATTCGCTAAAACAAATCCCGTATCTAAAATCCAATTTCTAATTAATTTGAAAAAGGGCTATACATCAGCAACAAGCATATCTTATTTTTAAATATTGGGTGTATATGTATAGAACGTATGTTCCTAGGTAATATTAAGTTCTTTCCAGAAACCAATATTGCTTCCTCCATAATTAAATACACATGAGACAACATCATATGCGATGTTATACAACTGTGTAGTTAAGTTGTCTAAATTTATTTTTTAAGTTTGCAGTCCAAATCAATAAATAAAGGTTGCTTCCATTTTGCACAACCAGCATCTTGCCATTATAACTTGCATTTGAGAATCTAAGGTTTCATTTTCTTTTTGGTCCTAAACCGAAGATACCTTAATTCAGGGTGTATACTAACTTACAATTTAAAAATTCCCTGACTTTTCCAGGTTTCCAAGATTTTTCAATCAAAATTCCAGAAGAATAAATTTTACATACATACATACTCTAAAAGTAAATTTTTTTCGAGAGTGGGAAAACATGCAGGCTAGTAGATAAACAAAGACAAGCATGTCTAAAGTAAGTACACCTGCTGAGAAGAAGCTTCCCACGCGGCCCCTGATTTTGCACAATTTCAACGTACTTACTATATTTACATGATGCTCTGGAAGCAAGACAAGTAAAGAGAATCTCCGGTTACACGGTGGCTTTCGAATCGAATAAAATTTTCATGAAGTGCCGTCAACTAGGGCTATTTGGTCACCCTGAGGCTACTTGGTCACTGGTGTTGCGCAATATTGTTTAATGTTTTTTTTAATCTCTTTGGTTCGATTTTTATTAGCGGTATCGTGATTTTCTATTGTTACAGGAATAAGGAGTACTAAAAATGGTGAGAACATATACAAGAGTGCCTGGATGTAGGCCATACGCTAATTTTAAGAAAGAAGATTTGGAAAAAGCGTTGGCTGCTGTTGCCGCCGGAATGCCAAAAAAACGTGCGGCCCTAACCTACAAAATACCACGTACCACGTTGGTCAGAAAGATACTTGGAAAAAATGCAAGGCCCGTTGGTCACCCAACCGTTCTTAGTAGGCAGGAGGAGGCCACAATATCAGAAACGCTGGAAACAGTCGCGACTTGGGGATTCCCCCTTACAAAGCCAGATGTGAGGGATGTAATCAAAAAATATCTTGACAAACAAGGAAAATCTGCTGCAGTGTTCAATGACAATACTCCCGAACCCGATTTTGTAGAAAACTTTATCAAGAGGAACCGCCTATCCATTCGAATAGCATCTAACATTAAGCGATCAAGAGCCTCCGTCGATAGAGAAGATGTTATGGCTTTTTTCAATAACATAGAAACCACTCTTAACGACGTCGAGCCTACCAATTTCTATAATTACGACGAAACCAATATTACGGACGATCCTGGAGCAAGGAAAGTGGTTGTTCTTCGAAATACAAAAAGAGTTGAGAGGGTCCAAGGGCACTCGCGAACTTCCATTAGTATAATGGTTTGCGGAAATGCAAATAGTGATTTGCTTCCGCCAATCGTGGTGTATAAGGCTTTACATTTGTATGAAAACTGGATGGAAGGTGGACCCCTGAGGACGAAATACGCCAGTAGTCCCAGTGAATGGTTTGATATGAACCTTTTTGAAACGTGGTTTTTCAGCATTTTAAAACCCCACATTGAAGCAACTCGTGAACCAGGTGCCAAGGTTGTATTAGTACGAGATAATCTTGCCAGCCACTTCTCTCCAGCGGTGATTCAGGCATACAAGGATAGCAACATTTACATGACCCCGTTTCCAGCTAACGCAACACACCTCATGCAACCACTTGACGTTGCCGTATTTGCACCCATGAAAAAGAAATGGCGAGAAATACTGGATAAATGGCAAAAAGAAAGCAGGTACCCTGGGTCTATTCCAAAAGAGCAGTTCCCCTTTCTTTTGAACAGACTGTGGAAAGAAGTAGGGATCACCGTCAAACAGAACCTGATATCAGGCTTCAGAGGCACTGGTTTGTGTCCACCAAATCCACATGAGGTGTTAAAGCGAATCCCGGATGGGCTAGACGAAACTGACGCTGAAGTTGTAGAAAGAAGTCTTGATGCTAGTTTGATAGAGCTCTTACAAGAACATCGAGGAAGTGGAAGTCAAAAGACCAAACTTGCCAGAGGCAAGAAAATAAAGCCAGGTACGGATGTTTCTACCTTTTTTAAAAAGCCTGAGTCTGCTGTGTCTTCCAAGAAAACGAAGAAAGCAAATTTAAAGAAATGTATTGCCTCCGTAAGTCAGGATAAGCCTTCAACTTCCAAATCAACCACGGTCATTTTGAACTCTGACGTTAATGTTCCGATCCGTAAAAGCGCTAGACAGAATAAACAAGACACATCTACTTGTGGCATTTGTCACTTAAATTGGAAAGATTGTCTGGATAAAAATGAATGGATTCAGTGCCTTAAATGCCACAAATGGATGTGTGACCTTTGCAACCAAGGAAGCACTGACCCGTATTACAACTGCCCCCGTTGCGAAGATTCTGAAGAAGAAATAGTGGATGATAGTGACCTAGACAAAGATTTTGTGCCGGACTCTGAATAATATTTTCTCAGTTTTGTCTTTTTTGTGTGTGTTAAATTTAAAATGAAATTTTTTTAGTTGAAGTTCAGTTTTCACTCACAGAAGTTTATTTTTGAAACTAAAAGTTTTATATACCTATGTTTACCTATTAGAAAGAAATGAAACACATTTTATAACAAGAACATATTTTTTTAAAGTTATTCAAAGGAGAAAATAAAAAATTTCAGTATAAATAAATGGCTACTATCAGTTTGCTGAATATACAAGGTAACATGGTCATGCTGATGCATTTCCGTAACCTATAACGATAAAAAAGTGAAAGGTGTCCTAATAGCCCCAACCGTGGGGCTACATGGTCACAGGAAAAACTTTTTTTTTTTTTTTGGGAATAGCATGAATTTCAATATGAACTATGTTTTCCCAAATGTTAGGTCGGCATGGTGCATATTTTTTTTATATTCCCAAACAAAAGCATCACCATGCCATAAGTAAAAATGTTCAAAAAAGGTGAGCAAGTTTGACGGTAGTTTGTCGTTTTAATTAATTTTCCCTAAGTTTTTTTATAAATTAAGCAAATTCCCTGACTTTTCCCTGATTCCAGAATTAAAATGTAATTCCCTGACTTTTCCAGGTTTTCCCTGTTTTCCAGAAAGTATACACCCTGCTTAATTTCATCAAACGACAAAACAACAACTTTTTCTTAAGCATTCAAGACATTGCATAAACCTAACTACATTATGCAGCAACCCATTTCGCATTTGCATAGTTAATGCCCATTTTTGTAGGGTTGATGTTACAGGTCATGGATACTTCAAAATCTGTTTCAAGGACAGGTAGCAGCGTTTACTAAAATAATGTATCGTAAACGCATTAGATATTTTTCGAAAGACCATTGCGGCCATTTCTTTTACTTAAGAATGACCTATATCCAAGGTAAAGGTAAAGGTTCAGGGTCATTTTCCCCCAAATGGGGGTGGGCTGCTATAGGGACTTTGCGTCCCTCTTCAGCTCTTCAGCTAAGAACGGAAATTATAGGATGGGTGAGAAAAAAACGGGGTGGAGAATGGAGGAGAGGCCACGAAAGGTGGAGAAGTACTGCCACGACGTTCGTTCAGAGAAGGTACTCTTTTGACTCAGGAAAACCACCTAAATCCCGAATCAGAACAGACGGCCTGGGGTATCAAACCCGCTATCTCCCGAATGCTAAGCAGACGTTCTAACCACTACTCTACAAAACTAGGTCTATATCCAATTGTTTTTTGTTAAACACGTCGGCACATAGTTTTCTTGTTTCTAATTCCAAGCTAATTTCAGTATATGTATTATTTTTTACACATTTTTGTATCTATATTATTAATTCTATTGTCATAATCACAATTCAGAGATTGTATAATCAATTTGTCAATGTTGTAATACTTTGTACTTATTTCTGTATGTTTATACTGGGTGTAATAATTAATCTAGATCGGCCATATTTCATTTGGGATGCGCAGACATAAAGTGCGTTAAAAAAAACCATTATCAAGTGGCCTTGTGTCAAACAGTCATTTTTTAAAGTCATGTCATGTCGTAACTTATTTTATGGATTGCGTATGCACACAACCTCACTTTGACAACTCAAGTGACCGAGCGCGTTGAATTCTGGGTAGAGCAATGTAATAATTTGTTAATGCATAACCTCACTTTGACAACTGACAACTCAAGCGTCTCAGCGGTCTTAATTCTGGGTAGAGCGATGCAATAATCACTGACATGCCGTCGTAAGACAAAATCTTGTTCAAAGACTTCTCGATTACGTTTTTTTAACGCACGTTATAATGCGGTACGTGAAAAGAAAATTATCAATAAACTAAATTAATATGAATACTGCAAACTTTACTTTTGAAAAGATAACTGTTGAAAAGAAACTATTTTATTTTGAAGTATAATTTGGCAGTTTACTTTATATGCATCTTAATCCCGCATTATACTAATTATAAGCACTCGCATGGAACAAGACCGCTTTCAAAATGCAGCTTCTGAGCTTACATTTGAAGAGATTTCTGATCGTAGCTTTTGAACCCTTTTTACAAGTCTTAGTTATGGTATAGAATTGTTAGTTAACTATTTCTCTTTCCTGTACTTTTCTTCTGCTTCGAAGAATCTAAAGTTTTCAGAAAAATTAAAAGAATGCAGATTGTGAAACGAATTTTAAAAAAGCATTTATGAGATATATTTATGTATTATAATAAAATTACATACGAAGTAAAATTAAAGTTAGTTTCCTAATAGACAGTTTTAAACTTAACTATCTAACCTAATATATCATCATTTATACCGTTACTAAACAAAAATACACAATTCTAATTCTATTCTAAGCATACACATTACAATACGGATAGCATTCCTATAATAATGTGCTTAGCGATACCTATCTAACAAGCGAGATTAAATAATTAAATAAAAACAACTTACACAAGAGAGAATAACCTATTCAAAAATTTTACATATTTTCAATGCTTTCAGCGGTGAAAGTTTGATTTCCTAATACAATAGGCATCGAGTTACTATCAAACATATTATCATCAACGGGAGGTTGTGAAACAGTGAAAGTAATAGGAGTAGGTTGAATGACATTCCCTGCGGGTTTAATGATAATATTTTGTAAAATTTTTACTTTTCCACGTGGTGTAGTTGGTTTTTTACTAGATTGATTTGACGTTGTATGAGTAATGGCCTCATTGACATCCACATCTTGACAAACCATTAGTTTCTTTGCAGGTTTTTGAATAATAAAAGCATCGATATTCTCATCCTGATTGCTTCTTTTTGATGTAACTTTTTGCACCGAAACACTTTCAGATGATTCATTAAAAGGTTTAATATTTTTTTCTGATAAAATGATTGGTTTATTAGACTTATTTGTAACTGGCACAATATTAAGTTTTCCTGGAGTGGTAGTATTTATAACAAATTTTGAATTTTTTGGATCAAACTTGTAAATAGTTTTGGCGGTAATGGTATCTTTAGTAATGATTGGTTGAGGTTTCAAATCAATCTTACGATTAGACTGCATAGATACATCAAAAATATTAGGCGACTTTTAAGGACTATCATTTTTCATTGATCTCGGTTTTCCATCTGTAAAAATTTCTAAAAGTTCTGATGAACTGGTATATTCAGGATGACCAATTTTTTCTAAGTAATTTGGTTTAGTGATTTTCTTTAGTTCTGGTTGCACTGAACTACAAACAACAAGTGAAGGAATGTGATCTTCAATATCGCAGTTATTAGAATCCTCAACATCTGCAGAATTTAACTCACTTTTTGGTACGTTTATTAATTCTAGATTTGTTATATTAATTGTAGCACTCAAATGTGTTTCGGGTTCTGGGGTTTTTACTTTTTTTTCACTTACTTCCACTCGGTCAGCATCTTGACTGTATTTCCGCTTTTTTGGTCCACTTGCAGCACTGACGAGAGGCATATCTGTTGATCTGACATGAGGATCAGGAATGACTGCGTTACCTGTTCGGTTAGAATCCGTAAAATCAACTGTGAAACTTGTCAGCGTAATTGGTTTAGTTTTGTGTTTAGTAATGGTGTGCCCACCATCTACAATTTCAACTTCACCGTCTGCTAAATCATCTTCGGTCACAAACGTTAAATTTCCTTTTTCATTGCTGCTACGATTGTCAATCCCTACAGCATGATCAGACACTAAATTATCTTCTATAATTTTTGATTTTTCATTATGACTACTCCCATAGATGTCAAAGTTAGTAGTTAACTCTGATACAGTTGCTAATACTAATGCTGATAAATCTTCAGAATCTTTATTATCGATTCTGAAATTTGGACTGTTATTTTCAAAATTTGTACATGAAAAACTTAAACTTGGGTGAACATAGTGCTGAACATTGGCAACTACTGCATCTGTGTTCTTGCTGAATTCTTGTTCCACTCTCTTGCTACTAATTTGAAAAAGTTCACTTACTGCTTTCTTTATTTCTGCTTGGAGTTCACTTACTTCTTTCTTTATTTCTGCTTGGAGTTCACTTACTTGTTTCTTTATTTCTCCTATGAGAAGTTCATTTACTTCCTTCTTTACGTCTCTCTCAGTTGATTTAAAGACACCTACAGCTGCTTCTTGTGTTGTTTCTAAATTGTTAGTCATAGGAGGCTTCTTCAATTCAAATAGTTCATTATCTTTCCGAATATCGGATTCTAAAGCTTCCGTTAGAGTCTTTAGATTTTCCTTGTAGTACTTCGCTTGAGTATTTTCATTTATTCCTTTAGCATTTTCTGTACTTGAACCTTGAAACACTGATTTGGACTGATTTTTATATAATTCAGCAATGCTCGACTCTATAGTTCCTTCAGTAAATACATTTTTGTCTTTCGTTAAATTAAGAGGACTTTTATTAGATACAGATGATTCGTTCTCATCTTGGGTAAAATTTGAATAACGTTTTACAGCTGGCTGTAGTTCTATATGAGCCTCTTCCATTACTATTTGCTCTACTTGTAAAGTTTCAATTGTATCCTTTTCCTCTAAAACGTTAGCTGGTTCAGCTACTACTGTGTGTTGCTCTAACTCCAGCAGTTCTGCAGTGCGTTCAACTTCAAAAGGCTTCGTTTCTTCGACTTCCGGCATCTTAACAAATAACCTTAGAGATTTTGGTGTTTCTGGATGCACTAAAGTCTTACAATGAGGAATTATGTCGGTTTTATCATCATTGTAGCTGAATCGTCGTGTTGATTTTAGCATTGTACTTCCTGAATCTTTGGGATTTTCAATTTCTACAAGATTCTCTTCCAATCTTTGAGCATCAGTCGCTTCATAAGGCTTGGCTTCATGAGGCGATTTAGGTCGAGTATAGTCTAAAAGTTTCGTTTTAGGAGATAAATATTTGACTATGTGAGATTTGTTTGAGCTGATTAAATCAAGATTAGATTTCTCCTCTCTCTGTTTTTCCAAAATACGATTCCTAGGTGATCGAGATTGTCTAGATGTTTCCGTTCGCTTATTAGGAGGCGAATCTTTTGGAAACAATTTTTCTGAATTTTCAAGTTTGGACATTAACTGCGTCTTCAATTTTGAAACTTCCACTACATTTGCAGCTTTTTCTGGTAGTTGTTCCAATTCCATTTTTTTCTGTTCATTATTTAGTTGCTGGTGAAAATCTTCAAAGCTTTTTAAGAATCGCTTCTTAGGGTTAATCAATTTGGAAGAAATTTCAGAGACTTCTTTCGTTTCTGGCTTTGAAAGACTTGTTTTATCTTCAGGCACTGTATCTGTTGCTGATGGTTTGTCGAAAAATTTAATAGTTTTAGCATTGTGAAAATTTTGCTCAAATTTTTGTGAATGTGGAATTTCTGATAAATCTGGTACGGCTGTTGCTTCCAAAATTTCTTTAAATGCATCAATATCTGGGGCGGAACTTTTCTCTTCAGTTTCTTCTTTCTTAGTGTCTTTTTCAGTAACATTCAAAGATTCACTTTTATCAGTGTCTTCCTCAACAGTACTATCGCTAGTCTTTTCTTGATCACTTTTATCAGTAACATCCAATACTTCATCCTTATTAGCAACGTCATTAACATCCATAATCTGTTCATTTCGATTTATATCATTTTCAGCAATTGGTAAATCTGCATGGTCTTGGCCTGGATTTGTGCTTTTCTGTCTATCAGTTGGTGGAATTACACGTCGTATCTTTCTACCGATGGAAGTGCCTATAATTTCGTCTTCCTTCTCTTCAAAGTCAAAACATGACTTATCAGCATCTTTTGTAGAACTTTCAGTGGTATTATTTGTATTGTCTGACTGGATTACTTCTTCAATTTTGGTAGCAGAAGTGTGCAATTTGACAGTTGTGCGAGATGCATGAAGATTGTTGTCTTCTTTAGTTTCAGTGTCTTCCCATTCAGCTAATAAGTTGTCGGAAATATCTGCTTTGGTTTCTTGTTCCTTCTTTACAACAATTTTTTTAGGTTTGCGTTTATTCTTTTTACGCTTTCGTTTTGGTTCAGGCTCCTCTTTCTCCAACTCAGCTTTGTCATCGCTTGATTCTGTAGATAGCAGCATACCCTTTTCTATGAGATCCAAGTCTTCAACGATTGATGATGTCTTAGAACATGTCATCTTCACTTTTTTACCTCTCTTGACGAGTGTCTTTTTACCTGTTTTGACAGTAGATGTTGGTATACTATACACCCTTTGAATATGAGATTTATTGTGCAACACAATTACGTTAATGCAAGTTGTTGTAAAACTGCAGGAAGTGCAGTTATAACTAGACTCAGCTTCTTGTTTTTCCAATTCTGACTTGTCAGGTGTTTGTACAAGTATCCGTATCTCATGGTCATTACGGCCAAGGAATCGAGGATGGGTAACGGCCTTGGTTGTTGATAATTTAGATGAGCCAGATGTCGACTGATTTCCTGAGGAAAAAATTTATAAGAATCATTATTTTCGAAATATTTCTATTTTATTTTGTATTTAAGTGCTTTAATACGAAAAATAATGAGAAGGATAAACGAGAAACCATATCCTTCAATCATAGTACAGTTCATCATAACCAATTTTGCAAATGTATCTTGGAAGAAGTAGTTAATAAAAAAATATTATTTACTTGTGTAAAATCACCAAAACTTCTAAACTACAGCACCATCACAGCTTTCTAACTTACATTATTGAAATTACTATAAAATGAGGATTTTCTTAGCAACGTAATACAAACATCATAAATCATAAAAGTAGGTAAACTGCAAAATACCAAATGGTGTCTTCTGCGTATTGCGTTATATATTTATAACTTTTTACATGGATGCCATATATTATACAAGCTGTTTCTAAACAATGTAGCATCATTTAGGTGCTCCAGACTGTTATTTTTAACAAAATGTAAAGACTAAAACAATCTATACAGACAGGGTCAACACTTTGCGTGAATCTGCACCTTAATACTAGATAGTTACAAAACACAGTGCCTTTAAAACAAGGCATCAAAATGATGGAAGACAACATGCGCAGTGGGTGTTCAACAATGGCAACGATGGTTGAAAACAATGATAGTCTATGCTAAAATTTTTGTAGACTAGTAAGCGAAGGTGTGTGAGACAACTGAAGCAGTGTGTGAGGACAATTTTTGGAATTAGTACTTTTCTGCATTTCTAGCTCAGATTCCAATATTTTTCCCGCATAATTTAAGCCCAAGTTCATAGTTTAGTGGTGTAGCCCAAAATTTTATTCTGTTCGATACTTTATTCCGTTCGTTTTAAATACTAGCTTTTCGCAGTTTATTTTAGGATCTTCGATTCAATTCCCCGTACGCTTGCTCTAAATTGAGCTTTGTTCCTGCCTGGGTGATGCAATCTGCCTTATCGAGTTTTTAATTATTCCTCGAAGTCTTCAGCAGACTGCTGCATCAATGTTTCTTCATGCTGAAATTTTTCCACGCAGTCTTTAAGTTGAACAAAAAACAAGCTTAAGTCACACGTGCACTTTTTCATTCTGCTTTGGCATTTTAGGCCAAAGCATCATTCAGCGACGGCCCTTAAGATTGTTTAGAAGGGTTGTCGTTGTCTCCGCGGCGCCCGACTTCATCGGTCGCGTGCCGCTTTAAAAAGTGAAATGTCGAAATTTGTGAAACTACATTGTTGCTGTCGTCGAGCCCAGTGTAATAGTGGTCACTTGGTGACCGTTTAGCCAAGTTTTCCGTGCCGTGGAGCTAAGCATCTCCGATAACGCTGTCACAACAGATCTAAGAGAAAAACTTCGTCATTGTGTTAAACCCTAATACCGTCCAGCATCTGCTTCTTGTACGGGCTTCATTCAAGTTACCCTCGTCTTGGGGATGCAATGCTGCTTACACCCGTTCAAATATCGCCCCCCATGTGGTTTCTAGTAGTTTCTTTCCATATTTCGTGGCAATAGCTGAGGTGCGACCTGCAGCTGGAGTTCGACATCAATATAGAGCATCTGAATTCCTACAATAGGTATTTGCTAGCTAATAGTACTTGTGACGCATAGAAATTTACAGTGAAGTGATTTCGAAGTGTTGTCTTGGCTACCGTGCCATTGTTTGTTTAAACTGTAAGATGTTGAACAGAAATAACCGCTTTGAAGTTAATTGTTAGCATTTACCGTCAAGTTTTAATGTCTATGTCGTTTTGCGTTGTAAGTTCAAGTAATCATTGTTGTTGTGCCACTATTTAAGTAATTGTTGTTAACTTTGATCACCGTAACGTAGTTCCTTTGTGAAAATCTTGAAGTCATTACTGTTTTAGAATGTAGTCATATTGTTTGTTGTCATTTTACCGTCGTGTTTAATTTAAACGTCGCACATTTAACCTGACTAACCTCTCTAGCATATATTTTTAACGATAACGAGTAATTCTTGTATTGACCATTGTCACTTTTATATATTTTACTAACTCAATAGAATTTATTGTTAATTACTTATGTTTTTCATTGATGCTTGCATGCATATTGTGTTTTATTTCGATGTATAGGAATTCAGACGATTGTAAGATAATGCAACTACAGGTAAGTTCAACTCATCTGTTGCAGTCGCCGCCTCAAGCTGTGCCAAGCCAGAAGTAGAAAGATGAATCACTTCCACTTTCAGACTGAGTTCACTTGTATTGCTGATTTTCCCCGATTTAGGCAGAAAGTGGTGGCGCTTCAATATTTAACATCTTTTAGCTCGTTTACCGGATCACAGCCCTAATTCGAAGGTCATCAAGAACCCGCCCTTCTCGCTGAGCATCTTAAAGCCGGAACCTTTTGTTACAAACGATCATAACGGGGTTAGGGCGGCGTATCCGTGAAAATTTCCTGATCGTGTTGTAAAGTCGCTTTTTGACGGTAACAAGTGAGTATTGGACCGGCTTTCGATGAACCCAAGAAATTTTATACTGAGATTTATGACTACAAATGAGACATGAGTTCATCGCTACACTTCAGATGAAAGAACAATCCAAACAATGGAAACACAGATTCTCTACCTCCAAGGACAAAGACGATTACTTCGACTAGAAACTGACATGGCAGCAGTGTATTGGGACTCAAAGGCCAACGCTATAACTGAGGAGTGCTACATTAAGTTTTTGGACTTGTTGAAAAAAAAAATTATTTAAAGAAAACCTAATTTAGCATAAAAAAAGGAGCAATAGAACGGTTATACAGCATGATAAGAAAACCATTCCTAGAAAAGAAAGAGATTCCAAAACAGACAAAAGTGGAAGTTTACACAAAAGTTGCGGTGCCGGTACTAACTTATTCGAGTGAGTCGTGAACAACAACAAACGTCAAAGCAGGATAACAAGAGTGGCGATGCGATTTCTGAGAAAAATAGAAAGTAAGACCAGGTTGGACAAGATTACGAACGAAATACACAGACAACACCTCAAAGTAAAACAGATAAAATATAGAATGGAACAAAATCAGCTCAGATGGTTGAAATACGTAATAAGGATGGACAATTAAAAGCTACAGAAAAGACCATACAAGGCAAGAAGAGAAAAAAGAAGAATAGGAAGACAGAAAAGAATAGCAAGAAGAAGTAGGAGAAGCAGTACAAAACAAAGGGGTAAACTCGCGCAAAGTAATCCATTTAGCAGGAATCAGACGAGGATAGAAATAAATATGGAGAACAGAGCACAGGACAGTCTAGCCCAATATGGCTGCACCGAACGGTACCGCAGGCGTTAACATTAAGTAAGTAGTATTATATTCAGTTATGGCATCGCTCATAAAATAATATACTACTATTATTAACTTTTGTGTTTGGAACAATAAACTGAAATGATTTATATATTATTTAGTACTCGCGCATCTCTTGATATGACGGCAATGTCATCCACATATGCTACAATTTGTGTTAATTTATTTATTATTGTCCCTTCAATGTCCACTTTTCGCATTATAGCCTCCAGTGAGATGTTAAATAAGCTGGTTGACAGTGCATCACCCTGCCGTACTCCGCTATTCATTGTGAATAACTCTGTTATACCTTCTTCTGTTCGTACTGTCACTTTTGAATTCTCCGTTGTCATTTTTATCAATCATCTCATTTTTGCCGGTATGTTTAATGTTACTAGGTTGTCATATAGTTTTGAGCGGTTAATACAGTCGAATGCATTTTTAAAGTCGATAAAAAGCATTTGTATTTCTATATTATGTTTATAACATTTTTCTATTATTTGACTTATTAAATGTATAGCATCTACAGTCGATTCGCCTTTCCTAAATCCATGTTGGTAGTCTCTCATTTCGCTCTTTAGGTGTTACTCTAACCGCTCATGGGTATAAAGTGGATGTTAATATTTTATATGCGGTGTTAAGCAATGTTATCCCACGATAGTTAGAGCATAACAATGGGTTTCCTTTTTTATGAATCAGTACGACTAAGCCATTCCTCCAATATTTGGCATTTTTTCTCTTGTCCATATTGATTTTATCAGGTTCTATATTCTCTCTTTTAACTCATTCCCTCCTTTTTTTATTAGTTCTCCACATATCTCATCCAGTCCTGCAGCCTGATTGTCTTTTAATTTCCTAATAGCTTCGTCATCTTCTTCCGTTGTTGGTATACCTTCTCCGTTTATATCCTCTCTACCAGCTATCATTGCCATCTCATTATGACTACGCTCTTTTAACAGGTTTCCATAGTCTCTCCCACTCACGCTCTTGGCCATAGTTTTTCGTTTTTGTTTTTGCTTCCCTAAGCATCTAAATAGCTTTATATTATCTCTTCTGTTTTTTTTCTATATTGTCCATAGTCTCTTCAACCTATTGGATCTTTTTGCGTTTAGGTATGTTTGTACTTTCTTTCCGGCATGTTTTATATTTATATCTATCTTCGTCTCTACCCGATGGGAGCAAAATTAGTCTTGCTTTTGTTTTCTTTTTGATGGTAGCTTTACACTCATCATTCAATTATTCTCTTTGTTTTTTATATCTCTTTACACCTATTGTTCCCTCTGCTGCCTCAGTTGTGCTATTTCCAATTTGCTTCCATTCTTTATTTACATTTTGAGGATTCAGGTTTTTGGTTAATGGATTTGGTTACTCTTTGTTCGTAATCCTGTTGTCTTCCTGTTATCTTTAGGTTATTTACATTCCACTTTCTTCTTGCTATAACTTTCTGTTCAGCCCTCCTTGTGTCTTGGTTTAAATTAACTATAAGTAATATGTGATCAGTGTCACAGTTTGCTCCTCTAAACAATGTTGCATCTTTAACAATGTTTTCTCGTTCTTTGTTATTATCATGTGATCGATTTGATCCTGTATTTCTTTCCAGTATTAGCCAAGTGATCTTATGTTCTTCTCTGTGCTTAAATTTTGTACTGACTATGAACATGTTGAACTCTGTTGCTAGGTTAGCAAGGCGTATCCCGTTGTTACTTGTTTTGTTATGTATTGTGTTTTCCAGCAATCTTCGCATTGAAATCGTCTAAAATCATTATCATATCATGTTTTGGAATTCTTTCATGTTTCTTCTAACTTATTATAAAATTCTTGCTTTCCCTTATCAGATGATTCCTCCGTTGGCGCATAGACATTTATTAATGAGACATTTGCCCAGTTATTTTGTATTCGCAAGTATGAAATTCTGCCATTTATTGCTTTGAATTCCAGGTCTTTCTTTATATTATTCTGTATCATGAACGTTGCTCCATTGGTGCCTTGTTCTTCCTCTCTAGAGTAAAGGAGGGTGTATTTGTCTTTGTCAATTCTGCCTTCACCTCTCCACCTTATTTCTTGTAGTACTAGTATCTTAATCTTGTATCTGTCCCGCTATCTCTTCCATTTTCCCCATTTGCAACATGGAATTTACATTCCACGACCCTATCCTTGCATATTTTTTTTGGCTTTTTTCTTATTCCCCCTTTTCTTATTTTCCCTCATTTCGCGACCAATTGTTTTCCTATTCATTGCGTCCGTCATCCTTACTTACATATGTATATTGCAAGAGGGCGCTGCAGTTGCAAAAATGATTTCGAAGCAAAAATATACTACATTAACCCAGAGTGTAAAAGTGCAAATTGTGAAACCATTAAAAAGTATGGTGTTAGTGGAAAGCAACTAAAATATGGGGTGTGATGGTGTGAACATTCACTATTTCTGATATTAAGAAGAAACACATAAAAATTGACAGGCACTGTATCTACATTACTAATCGAGGGATTGATTTAATGTACGGGCAGTCAATTATTATAAACACCAAGAATAATGTTGCTGGACATGGTTAACGGAAAGGCCAAAACAAAGAAAAATTACAGATTTAATATACAGGGTGATTCATGAGTGTAACAAAGTTTGAAAGCTTGTTGTAGAAGTCATTTAAACGTCATGTGAACATACGTCATATTCCAATTACCTACAGAATTAAGGTAGATGTCCCAATAGGTGGTAATGTCCCAGTGCATGATAAGAAGTTAATATAAACTTTTAAATTAAGTAAATGAAGCGCCTAAAATTTTATTCCTTAATTGGTATCGGTATCGGTATCGTTCGTTAACATGTTGGTTAAGAGAAAGGTGTACGGATCGCAAGCAACAATTTTGTTTTTCATTAGGCTAAGTAAGTATTGCTTGTGTTAGTGGAATAATATTATTATTTTGTTAATTAGAATACATTATTTTTACCGATAAAAACATTTCTAACCCTAAAAAAGTTGGTATCATCTACTAGTACACTGATTTGAGGGCATGTCCCAGTTGATGTTATGTTATCACCTACTCGGACATGCAGCCCAAAGTTCGTGGTACTAATATATGATAATGCAGTAGTATTTAAATAAATATAATTTAATTTACTAAAAGTAGACATACTCGTATTTAATTATAATTCAATAAATAAATTTTAATAAACCGACCTAAAATTAACTGAATTTATCTGTTGCAAGAAAAAGAAAACAGAAAAAAAAGATTTTATCTTATTCCGAATCTGCGGTAAATAAAGAGAGGCTCATCGATTAATAGCGCACATATTAAATATGGTATACCATATTCAACTTTATTCTACAAGCATAGTGGAAAAAACCCTGTACTTAGGAAAATGGGTCCATCTACTTATTTAAGTACAGCTGAAGAAAACTGCTTAGTTGAATGGATTCATGCCTCAGGTAATAGAGGTTTCCCAATTACGAAGGACTGTTTGTTAGATAGCGTGCAAATATTAATTAAAATGTTGAATCGCAACACACCATTTAAAGATAATAGGCCAGGGCGCCATTGGTACGAAGCTTTTCTCAAGCGTCATCCTGGACTCAGCTTGAGAACTTCGCAAAATCTAACAGCAAGTCGAGCTAATGTTACTGAAAACAGCATTAAGCGATGGTTTGATGAGATCAAAGTGTATTTCTCAGATAATAATTATTTAGATGTGATGGAAAATCCAAGAAGAGTGTTCAACAGTGATGAAAGTGCTTTCTTTCTGAATCCCAAGGAATCTAAAGTCGTAGTAAAGAAAGGAGATAAAACTGTTTACAACGTCATTGGGAACGATGCAAAAGAATGTCTGACTACACTCATAACTGGTAGGTAACATGTAAAACAAAAATATAAGTAGTCAAAATATTTCATTCAAAATTTTATAGGTAATGCTGCTGGAGAACTTGCCCCACCCATGGTGATGTTTAAATGTGAACGAGTACCAGCGAAGGTGTCTAAAAGAATTCCAGACAATTGGGGTGTGGGTAGAAGTGAGAGTGGCTGGATGACGGGCGAGACATTCTATGAATTTATAACAAATGTGTTTTTACCTTGGATAAAAGACAATCAAATAAAACTACCGATCGTGCTGTTTGTTGATGGCCATCGATCTCATTTAACATTCGCTCTGAGCTGCTTTTGTTCAGAAAATGGTATTATATTGGTTGCTTTATATCCAAAGTCAACCCACATATTACAACCCATGGATGTGGCTGTGTTTCACCCCCTCAAATGTGCCTGGCAAATAGAAGTTATAAATTGGAGGATTGAAAATGATGGTAAAAAATTACCAAGGAGTATTTTTGTCAAGTTTTAGACAAGGCCTTGAAGAGTGGTATTAAAAAGGAAACTCTAGTAAATGGATTTCGCAGCTGTGGTCTGTACCCTTTAAATGCAGATGCAATCAACTATAGGAAATATTTTAAGAGCAATGAAGAAATAGCCGAAACCACAAAATCTGAACCTACTTCAAGTATGCCTCAAGTACGCCACGATATGTTAGCTTACCTGGAAAATAAAATTGGATTAGACAAAACGCATACTTTTCGAAATTCAAGTTATCTGTGGCAGGGAGCAGAAGAAGATAAATCATTATTCTATTTTTGGACAAACCTTAAAAGTGATTTAGATTCTAATACCAGAGATACTGGTATTGAGGATGAAGAATTGCAATATGATGAAGTTAATGATGAAAACTCTGTGATTAACGCAAATGCCACAACAACTAGTGACGGTGATGTAATACTTCATGGTGAATGGATAAAGGATCTATTACACCCCATGGAAGAAAGCAAACCTTTCGAAATTTATGAAGAAAATGGGATACAAGAGATAGAGACGTCAATTCCAAGAAAAGCTAATATATTGAATGAGATAAAAATATGTCATAAAGATATAAAAGAACAAAATAATGAGCAAAATAAAGATGTGGAAGATAGTAAAAATAAATTTAGTGAGGAGAATTTGGTTAATGTAGAGGAAATAGAGAAAGCCGAAGTTAATAATAAAGACATTGAAATTACCTACACAAAAAATATAAGGGATCTAGAATTTGACAAAGAAAATATTCAAGAAACAAGATTAGAAGCACAGTGCAACATTGTGTATGCAGACAACGCTCAAATCGACTGCGAGATTATTGAAGATAAAAACAAAGATATTGAGAATGAAAATGGAGACTCTAATATCAGAGACTTAAACAGAAGTCCAGAAGAAACTATTCCGAAAATTCCTTTGAATATTCCATCGCCTTTCAAATCTGCCTTAAAAGTAATAAGCCCAAGAGATTAAAGGAAAAAGTTCCTACTGTGGTTACTTCGTTAAAATGGAAAGAATACCATAAAAAAAAGATGAAGAAAAAAAGAAAAAAGAAGAGGAATTGAATGAACGAAAAAGAAAGAAAGCTGAAAAAGCTGAAGAAAAAGCACTACAAAAAAAATAAGAAAATAAATAATGAAGACAAATCAGAAAATTCTGAAAAGAATACTACTTATAAAAAAGATTATTTTGTCATTGTACAATATGAAAATGAGTACTATCCAGGAAAGATATTAAATGTAACTGATTCACAAGTTCGAGTAAACGTTATGGTAAAAAGTGGTGTAAATGGGTGGAAATGGCCACAGATGCCAGATGTACTGTGGTATGAAAAACAAGATGTTATCAAGATAATTACAGAACAAGCAAAACTGAACAATAGGGGAACCTATACAGTAGAAGAAATGAAAGATTACAACACTTTTGTTAACTGATTTTTCTTGTAATTTCTGACAACTTTGTTATATATTAAATAAATTAGTAAAATTACATTTTGTTTAAGAAACTCAGTTAATTATATGTACTTTAAATAATTACTTATGTACTTAATTAAGTAAGTACGTAATTTCTTAACTTAAAAAGCAATTGTCATGCACTGGATCAGCAGTTAACAGCTACTGGGACACAATACTTTTATACATATCATGCACTGGTACATTTCAACATTTGTTACTTTATATTAATTATTACATTTTTGAGTTGAGCCAGCGTGGCTCAGATGGTTAGAGCATCGGACTGCGGCGCGGAAGTCTGGAGTTCAAATCCCAGATCGATGCCTGGCGGGCGGCCTACCCAGTCGCTTTAAATAATTGGGAACCTGCGTTCGAAAGAACAAGGGGTAATAATGCGGCTGTCTAATGCGTGGTGCTCACCACATCACCACGTGTCATGAATTTGACACGCGACAGTCGGGTGTGAGAGCGAGGATACGGAAGCTCTAACCTTCCGCCTTGCAGGCCAAGCTCCTTCATGGGGTGTTAGTGCCTCACCATTATTATTATTTTTGAGTTACTATTTTCACAAAAACCAAATTTATTTAAAAATTAAATACTTTGAACAATATTCTTCATGTAAAATTTCGACTCATGCTGAGTAACAGATTTTTTGAGACATTTTTCTTTGGCGCAATAGTGTTAAGTTATCATCTACTGGTACCACTACCTTACAACAGATCAACATTTGATTAGTGTAATAGCAAATAAGTAAGCTTAACATCTAGTTACATTAAAAAGCAAAACATGCTAGAAACTTATAATTAACATTTAATGTAAATACAAAAGAGAGTGTACAATTTATAACAAGTGCTCCAAATGTGGCCTTTGAGCCTGAATAATTGCACAACACCTTGCGAATCATCATATCATAAACAGGACCTATTGCAGTTATTTCGAATTTCATTGGCCGCATCAATTATCGTTTGGTTTAACCGTTCACTAGTATTTATTTCAATATACTGTAGATTAGCTATTTTAGTTGACCCCAAAGGTAAAAATTTAAAGGATTTAGATCAGAGGACCTCGGAGGCCAAGCCATGAGATCAAAACGATCAATCCATCTGTTGGGATAATGCACGCTTAGCCATTTGGTTACTCGTCGTCCATAGTAGGCTGGGGCACTATCATGCTAGAATTTTGCATTTTTAATGGTAACTAGATATATGGATTTACTACTACACCTTTAAAACTTTGATCTGTTGTAGTTCTGTAACGAAATGAAATAGGACCTAGGTTTATACAGCATTTTTCACTTATAATGACATCTCCAAAAAAATGCCGAAAGTTTGTTAAACTCATTATGAGTCACCTTGTGTAATAATGTGTATTTTAGAATAACATTTTATTTTGTATTTGAAATAGTATAACCATATATCTAATACTTACTATATTGCTAGCGGCTATGAGTGGAAAACATGCCAAGGAAGTGAGACAGACAACCAACTCTTCAATGTATAATGATGAGCTGTGTGCAAGCGCGGCGGCGTCGTTCGGCCAATGGGGAAGTGGGCAAGTTTAAAATTCGCTTCTAGAGGCGGAGTTCGAATTCTCACGCATGCGCACGAGACGCGTTATACTCTAAGTGAGACTATGTCGGCGCCGTAATGTTTTCTGAAATTTCCAGGCCCTACCAGCAATATATGTGTATTATATATATGAGTATAACCAAAGCATTTTTTAAGACGATTTTGGTTATTTCCAGTAAGCACGGTTTTTTGATAATACGGATTACCATGATTTTAATTAGTTCGAATTAACAAGAATATACTTATGCATACCACCTTCGGACTTAATCAGTTTCAGTAACTTGTCAATAAATTACATGTATCTACTTTGCGCTCGTACTGAGGCTATTACGATACCCGTTTGCGTATCGTAATAGACAAAAAGCGATGCTATAATAAAAATACTAAAAACAGAGTAATATACTTTTTTAATGTTGGCAACCATAGCTACTTTGCTCCGTGTACATATCGAACTGTCAATAGCAGCCTTTATTGCACCGCATAAATGTTGCCAACTGCCGTGAAATTCCCTAGATTTTGAAATTTATTTTTTTGTTTACAAAAATGGCAAAGTAGATAAAATACTGTAAGATACCTCATTTATAAGACATTTTGTAGCACTTACGCCTTTAGGGCATTCCTCGCTTCGCTCGTCGTTCCCCTTAACCCGTGCGTGCTACAAAATGCTTCTTATAAAACCCGTATCATAATATACTATTATAAAACAGCGTTTTACATGTAATTTTATTTATATGATTTAAAACAGCAAATTTTGATAGTATTATAAAAAACTACATATACATTTACTTTGTGTTTTACTGAACCTAAAGAATTATAATTAGTATACTTACTACTAGAACCCGTTGCAGATTTTCTGCTACTTCCGCTAGATTTTCTAGGTCTAGGAGATCTCTTATGCACCTTATGCGCCCCAAATAAAATTGCTGCAAAATTCGTCTTCTTTTCTGGATTGAACATAGGGTTATCGATAATATTGGGATCGCCATCAGTTTTTTTTTCTGCCGTAGTTACGTCAGCAGGGAATTTTTCCATAAAAGCATTTTTTGCTCGATGTAGATCTAAGAGAGAAAATAAAATTCAATATAGTTTTTCTTTTTAAGATTTGTATTTCGAGATATTACTAAGATACACGGAGAGAAGGAAAAAATAAAACATTAAAGAAGATGCTGCAAAATAATTTTAAAATTAAGAAAAAAGTACAGCCATCTAACACTTCATATGTTATGTAAAAATGCTTAATAAACTAGCTTTCTACTGCCTGTACCTAGCACCTAATGTATTAACAGTGTGAAATGAAAATACAGTAAATGTGACTTTGTTAAATGGAATTCAATTAGCTTAAACTTCAAAGACATTCTAAAAAAGGAATGTGAGTATGATTTTACTGCATGATGATACATCAGCACATATAAGCATCAACAACTACAGTATGTTTGGACGTCCAACTCAAGTTATTTTCTCTTTCCAAATATTATCTCTGTTGGACATTACCAGAAATCTCTGTATAAGAAAACGCCATTGCGCTCATAAAATTTGTTTAATAATTCAACTTTATTAACAAACAAAAATAATAAAACGAAATTACATCAGTAGCACCTTAATTATAAGATGAATACTCTTTCTACTTATAAGAAAAGTTATTCCTTTTTGTTTGAACGATTACCAGTTACCAAACCAATTTAAACGACTCCTAAATTTGCTGCAATTTACACCAGAATTGGAGTGTACTGCCCTTCAAATGCTGTTTCATCGTATTTTAAAAACTTTGTATGACTAGATGACAGCTGCATGAAGGCAATTCAATATTGTTATACTGATAAGTAATTTTTTAAATAATTTTATCGTAGGACAAGCAGTCACATCCTGTTAAAAAAGGACACTTCCTTTGATGTTTTAGAGCTCATTTCAGGTAATCCACATGATATGTTTTAGTTTCGAACGGCAAGATATAATTTCCACCACAATTTTCAGACTTGCCAAACTTGAATTGATCATTGAAAATAACTATTCCAACCTTCTCAGATCCAAACCATTCTATTTAAAAGAAATTATTTTCTTCGGATTGACGAATTCTAGGACTTTGTTATAATTATGCATTTTCGGGATAGAAGACTTAAATTCCTGAAGGAGCCAGTCAAATTCCAGGACTTTTCGGCCATCTGGCAACCCTAGGTCCATGTCATTATCGTGGTCGGTGTCAAAACGTTTGAGCTCTCTCCACTCTTATGAACAAAAAGTTACATTGGCATAGCTTTCAACATGGGTGCATGGTACAAGATAATGATTCGGTTGAATTAAACAATATATTCAGTATCCTACGTGTAAGATCGGCAACCAATGCTTAGAGTTTTTGATTTTAATACACTACAGGGTGAAAATACCTGAAATGTTCAGTTCTTATTTTTTTAACATAATTAGGAAATTATCAAAGACAGTGCCCCAAAACTGCTTCGATAAGATTAAGATACATATTTACATCAACCTCAGCTTTAAACTTCATGTTACTAGTGTCGGGGACACCTGTCACTAATGCTGGTTTAACTTGCAGTATTGTCTGTGTAGGAAACGTTTGGTTTTGTACTATATTATAAGTACACCAAGTAAAGCCTCCTCGATTTCCAGTATGATTCATGCTATATAAAAGAAGTATACCCTAACAAAAGTGTAGTGGCCTGTCATCCACACGATTAAACTTGAAAACATTATTATTCTAGATATCATTTCTATATTTGTACAAAAATTGCCTTAATAATGTCAAAAACCACTTTGCACTATCGTTGATAATAACCAAATTATATTACTTTCCGTTTTTTCACTCTGTAGTGATAATGAAGAAAAAGGTCCAGTGTGGTTAAATATGGATCAAATCAGTAGTTTTTTTTTGTATATATTTTTAATCAAATCTCATATCTATTACAGGTTGAACTTTTCTGTCTGAGCACACTCTACAGGATTGTTCAATTTCAAGGCTCACAATTGGGATTTGAAAGCCCTAACGACAGACTTGGGCCAAATACTGGAAAACAGTATTTGAATACGAATACTGAAGACAGTACTGAAAAAAGGATCAAATACAGGACTCCAAAATGTATTTGCGTACTGAGTATTTGAATCCATGTATTCAATAAAAGTGAATACGATAGGTACGGTTGTCGCCAAAAAAAAATCGGGTACACCTATTTTCTCCCAATCGAAACTCAACTTTTAGAATAATCCTTTAGTAACCTGTGAATTTAAATTAAATGTCACATTATTCGCTGTCATCGAACGTCGAAAATCAGTTATTTGAAAACATGTCCCGTCATTTGAATGATCTCCAAGAAGGAAAAGTTCAGATATAAGTAAAGTGCCTCTTACAGTAAAGTCTAGTGTGTCAAACATTTTTTAATGGTGCAGTACATAATAGTAAGTAAGTATACTAAAATTTAAATCATTATCTTTACATCTTTACAAAGAAAAAATCAGCCTGGATTGACGAACAGATGCAGACGTTGGAAGAAAATAATAAGAACAACAGCAAACTCTTTCAACATGTTAAAGAACAGCTTAGTAAAAAAAGAACCACACCCAAAATCGAGAAAAGCGATTGGAAGAAATACTTCTCAAAGTTATACAATAGTACTATGGAAACAAAAGAATATGAAGAGATAAGTGACGATAGAGACACCGAAGAAGAAGTACCGACATACGAAGAGTTTATAGACGTAGTAAAACAACTAAAATTAAATAAAGCAGCAGGGCCAGACGAAATCAATTATGAACTAATTAAAAGGGGCGGAGAAGTGCTACAAAAGAGGATATATAAATTAATAACAGATATATGGAGAGAAGAGAGGCTACCGACAGACTGGAGAAATGGTTTAATAATAACAATTTTCAAAAAAGGAGCCCCACAAAATGCAATAACTACAGACCCATTATGCTGCTAAGCACAACATACAAAATACTAACAACAATAGTAAGAAACAGACTGACTAAATACTCAGAGAAGGAACTAGATGCGGCGTTAAAGGAATCGGAACTAGACAAGTCAATTACTTGAAGCTTAGCCCAAGTTATTGGATATGCAGACGATCTAGTATTGACAGCAAGAGACAAGCAAACCCTGGAACAAACATTTCAAAAACTAGCAAGAGAAGCCGAAAAAAGAGGTCTGAACATTAACACAGAAAAAACAAAATACCTCATATGTTCAAGGATCCAGCACAACACTACAGAACTGAAGATAAACGACTACAAGCTACAGAGAGTGGAATATTTCAAATACTTAGGTGTGACAGTAAGTGATAAAAATAACAGAAGCTCAGAGATAAATGAAAGAGTGAAAGTGGGAAACAGAGCATACTGGAAGTAGTATAAATTACTAAAGAACAAGCACATCAGAAAAAATACCAAGATAAAAATCTACAAAGCAGCAATCAGACCAGTTATAACATATGGAGCAGAAACCATGCGCATTACCGAAAGAGACTGTGAAAAGCTATGAGTATTAGAGAGAAAAATACTAAGAAAGATATTTGGACCTAAGAAAATACAAAAAGAGTACGCACCACTTATGAATTATGAAATTAGAGATCTCATGTAGGTAGAAGACATTGTTAAATTAATAAAACCACAAAGATTAAAATGGTTGGGGCATATTCAGAGAAGAGACCCCAATTCTATTATAGCTATGGGAATTGATAACTGGAGAGGTCTGATCACGGATAGAAATGCGTGGAATGAGAAAACAAATCAAGCTAAGACGCACAACAATCTGTAAAGAGGGAACACATAGAGAAAGGAATATGCGGACTGATCCTTCAGTGTGGTCCATTTAGTGTGCAACAAATGGGAAAATTTTTTATTAGTTGTAAAACCGAAATTTATATACCGCCAAAAGTTAGTGCATGTTTGATAACCATATCAGATTCCCTTAGAATGGCTTCAAATCAAACAGGATACAGGGCAGGACAAAAAATATGAAATTCGTTCAAGAATAAAGTTACCTTATTTAAAAAAATATGGCAAAATTTTATTGAAGAAAGTTGTTTAGAATCAAAAGTTATGCTCAAATACAAAGTCAGGGCCTCCTATTCGAATTTTTATAATTTTTTGTAAAATTTTTATTACCCCCGTACTATACATATTTTTATTATTCTGATTTTACATGTATTTAAAGTAGCTACAACCACATCACTTTTAAATAACTTTTAGCAACTTGAAGCATATTTGTAAAATTTACTTGGATTTATATTTTTTACGTAACCGTCCACTTCATGTTTGTTGCAACGATATTTAATAAAACTTTAGGAATTTCGCAAATATTCTTTTTAACAAGGAAAATGCATTACTAATAATAATGTACATATAAAAAACTTACAATTAAAGCCTACAATTTCTTATGAAAATACGGGGCTAATACGTACAAAATTTTCCAAAAAAATAATAAAAATTCGAATAGGAGGCCCTGACTTTGTATTTGAGCATAACTTTTGATTCTAAACAACTTTTCTCAATAAAATTTTGCCATATATTTTTAAAGAAGGCAATTTTATTCTTGAACGAATTTCATATTTTTTGTCCTGCCCTGTATGCTGTTTGACTTAGAGCCATTCTAAATGCATCTGATACGGTTATCGAACATGCACTAACTTGTGGCGGTATTTAAATTTTGGTTGTACAACTAATAAAGAAATGATCCATTTATTGTGCACTTAATGGACCACACTGTATATCTTTACATTTGTGGAAATTAACATAAAAAGAAAAAATTGAACTTCAAGAAACTATAACTTCTTACTGGAGGGACTTTGTACTAAGGTATATTATGTTTAATTAAATGGGTGGGAAGGCAGTTCTGGGACACCCTGTATATGAAGTTTCAATGTCATATCTCTTTTCGTTTTTGAGATATTCTGTACACACAGACTGACAGACCAATGAACAAAAACATGATTTTTTGGATTCAGGGGACTTGAAAACATGAAGATTTTTTGAAAACTCAATTTCGAATTTTTGGGGTGACTCCAATACTTCCTTTATTGTAAAAGGAAGTAAAAAAGTAGTTTCTCGAACACAAATACTTAATCACTAATTGTATTCGAATGCAAATACTAATATGAATGCCAGAAAAGTAAATTGAATAGGATTTAAAGCACTAAGCATTCGCATACTACACAAGGCTGCCTAAGGAATGCGAACACGGTTAAATTAGGGCAAAGTTGAGCATTCTAATACCGAATATTAGAAAAATGAGTTGGACCTATTTTTGAGTTAGTCAATAAATAGTAATTTGTATACCAAGGCACTGAAGATTCACTTTCTATCACGAATGTGGGTTTAGTAACCGAGGCCTGTGGGGCCAAGGCAAATAAACCACGTGAAAGAGAAAAAAGAACTTCAGTGCCTATTTCAAAAAAATTGTATTATTATATTTATTTGTAAAACCAAAACGAGAGTATAAAAGCTTGGAAAAGAGGTGGCAAGCACAAACCAACATAGTTCAATCCAATCTAACTTTTCAGTTGAATAATGATAAAATGTTGATGGTGGGACATGTTTTACAAAATATATTAATGGAGCATGACGTCACCTCGTTGTTATTACATTTTTTTCTACGGTCCCCTCTAAAGCTGACTATTAAAAACTCACTGTCAATGCGAAAGGTTAGCAATTCACACATTTTTTCCCTAGTAACCATTTTAACATTGCAACCACGTAAACAATGTCTTAATGAAATAATCACGTGACTTCATTTTACTTTACGCACCGCCATGGCTACCTGATTATTATTGTAATTCGTCACTTTTCTGGAACTGTCAAAAATTATTGGCAATTACATCACAGCGCGTCCATCCTCAAGCAACAGTTTTATTGAGTTTGTGCGATTTTGTGAAGTTGAAGATGGAATCTGAAGATAATTGTACCCCGCCTGAAGTATTTGAAGCGCCCCAGAGAGCAACCAATGAGTTGTTGCCAGCCAAATAGCGCTGCCTTTATGAACAACGGCACGACTTCATGAAATAGTGTGAATCGAAAAAATCACAAAATATTTTAATTATTTAACAATTTTGTCATTTATTTAGGACCATAGAAAAAAAATTTATGCATTTAGTGTTTAAAGATATTGGGCCATACCGCAAAAGCGTAATAGTTAGACCATAAGAAGTTGATTTACTTCAGTTTACCCTAGTACCAACGTTGATAATAACAAAGATACAGGGTGTCAAAGTATTTACTCAATAATCTGACTTTTCTTTAGGATAATTTACACGCATGATCAGTTTTAGATGTGTTTTTCTGGGAAACCGTTACTTCTAGCGAGTTCAATAAGATATATCTTTTTTAAGCAGAAAAGATAGGGAAAAAGATTTTCCAGTCGAAAATGGCATACACCGTGGCACAAAAAAGTTGCAGCGGTTTAACAGTGTCGTAACGATCGCTTGTGGCGCCCTCTAGAGGATACAACCGAATCGTTGATAAATTTGAATTTCTCATGCCAAAAACACCCGGATACGAAATTTCGTGAAATTAGCTGGAAGTGATCGAAATACATTAATAAATGTGATTTATTTTTTCAACTTTGACACCCTGTAGCTCCGTTAGTACTAACTTTTGGACTAAGGTAAATTGGGTTAAATCAGCTTATTTTTGTCGAAATTAACTATATCTAAAGTTTTGCCCATTCTTTACCGAACACCCTGTATACCTGGAATAAAATCGGGAAAATTTCAGACAAATCTATACAGGGTGAGCACCTTAAAAAACAAAATTCTGTTTATTTTTCATTACAAGTAATAATTCGTACATATTGCAGGCTTTATTCTTACCAAAAATGAGAGCCAATAGATACAGAATAACTGTTTTGCGATACAAAAACGAGGCACAAATTAGGGCATTACTAAATATAGCTGCGACGCAGGAATGCGAGAGGTCGGTGCTTCGTGGTGCAGATAGAAATTGCCCAATCCCTTACAAATCCACAAAACGTTGTGGGCTGCACACACGATCTACCTGCCGTTCAAATTCGATCACCGGTAAGGTTTTTTTTATTTGAAAATTTATTTAATTTACTAGAAACGTGATTTTTAAAATTATTTATTGTCACAATGTCGTCGAGGGAAGTTCTAAGTAAAGCCTTTTACAGATTTTTTCATTATATAATCTAGCTGTATCTTCTTCTCTACGTTTATATGTTCTGATGGCGTTTTCAATTCCGGTTCTTGTATTTTTATTTGTTTTAAATGTTTTTTCTTTATTGCTTATTTCAATTTTTGAGAGAACCAGATAGTGATCTGAGTATATTTTGCAGCTCCTCGTTACTTTTGTATCTTTTACTTCTCTTCGATATTTCTTGTTTATTATAACGTAATCTATTATAGACCTCTCTTTTCTACTTATTACTTCTCTTGTGTACTTATGTTCTTCTTTATGCTCAAAGATCATGTTTGTTATTATTAGGTTATTCAACATGCAGTACTCGATTAATCTTTGACCATTTTTATTTCTAGCAATTTCTTCATGGCTGCCTATCGCTTCCCTTTTCCTTCATCCTTTATTCCCACTCTTCTATTTAGGTCAACCAGTATTATTAATCTCCCTTTAATTTCTTATGTTATTTCGGATAGTTAATTTAAATGTCTTTGTATTTCCTACAGTTTCAGAAATACCAACAGTGAGCCTTGAAATTGAATAACCCTGTATATATTGTTGCTGAACCTTTTATATGAAGATAATACAAGAAAGTATACATTGGCACTAGTTTGTATCTACACAGAATTCCGCTGAAGTTGACAAAAAATTGCATTAAGCAATATTAGCTTACTGTTTCATATGACGCTCATGTAAAAAGTGCAAAAATACTTGGACATTATTGCAAATGTATACAAAACCTACTAAAAGCTGTTTTTAAATTTTATTTAAAGTGTAGTCTAATTTACCATATACAAATTAAATAGCTATTGCATTAATAATAAATTATATCTGAAGTTTAATACTGAATCCTTTCCAAAGTCACAATTTTTCTATGCTTTTAAGTATCTAACGTAGCTTAAAGTTTAAAAGAAAAAACTAAAGAACTTACCCAAGCCTTTCTTGATGAATTCGTTTTTCTTAGTACAGTTGTAATAATATATTTTGTCGATGCTTCTCACATATTCACTAAAAAACAGAAAACGGTTTTAGTCTTATATTTTATCCATTATTTAAGTTATAGTTTACAGACGGCTATAAAACAGTTGATATTCTAATGTTCTACAAAATGAAAATGAAAAAAGTTATAAGGTAAGTGTTTGGGTTTTTGAAAATGAGGCCATGGCAACAAAGGGTATTCAGGGTAACAGTACAACAAAGAAAAATACAAATAATTTTCTTTGACGATCGTAAAATTGTAACTGTATACTGATAACTGGTGTACAGATATTTGTCGTTCTCAAGTAAAATTGTGTAATGATCTTCGATAATCTGATTCTCATAGCATTGAAATTTAACAAATCTTATTTTGGGAAAAGAAAAAAGAAACTGTCAAAAGCAACACTTCTGATTCCGAAGAAAGTGTGATTCTTGATGATTCAGACACAGATCTCAGTTTAGAGGATCTCATCGTGCAAGAAAGATTAGAGAATAATGATGACATTCTATTTGTAGATCTCAAAGCAGGAAAATCGAATAATTGGGTGAACAGTTTCCTTCTAGTAAAATTTTCAACTAAAACAGCCAACAAATATACTGGTCAAGTAGAAAAAATATTAAATGAATCTGAACATTCAGTAACATTTTTAAGATAAACACGCGATGTTAAATTTTGTTTTCCTAACATTTCCAACATCGGCTTAGTAGATCTGATGTTGAGTTTATTATACCGTCTCCTATACACATTAAGGGAACAGCTCGACCAATGTCTGTTACCTTACAATCTGTGCTAGCTCGAAAAGTTTGTTTTTTAATAAGTTAAAATAATAATTAACTGATTTCATATTTTTTGTTATATTTATTTATGTACCAAAGTTCCGCACCATTGTGCCAAAGTACGCAACTGTCGGAAACCTTTGTAAAAAATGTAACATTAAAAATTTTTTTTTTAATATCTTTAAATGATTATTTTGATAATATTCATAAGGTATATACAATGTGTAAACGTAAATGTAAATAAAAAAGACAATGTTAAAAATTACGATGGATCGACTCGGCCATGTAACATTGCAACGTTGTTTGTTCTATTGTCCTTGCAATGAGAGAAAAGCTTAGGGAAAAGAGGGATGTAGACGCATTCGTGTTATACGTCTGGCAGTACTGAACTGTATTGTCGGTGGGACTGTCAATGTATGTCAAATTCGAGGTTAGCAGGTTAGGTTTTGTTTGTTATTTGGCCAGACTGATGTAAAACCTAACCTGCTAAAGTCAAATTTAACATAGACTAACAGTGCCACCAACAATACTCTTCAAGTACTGCCAAACGTATAACACGAATCCGCTGGCATCCCTTGTTCAACCGTGGCACGGACCATAAAACAAACAACGTTGCTATGTTACATGACTACAGATATAGTCAATCAGTTGTAATATTTGTTTGTTTGTTTGTTATGGACAAGGTCTAGGCATGCGGAGTACCAGGTACCTTAGGACCAACTGCTATGGTCATATGGTCAAAGTCTTACTTAGAATTTTGCCGAGACTAAGGAGTTACAATGCTAGCAAGGAATCTTTTACATGCTACACATCGTAATTTTTAACATCACTTTTTCCCTATGTACGACATTTTCGTTTACACCCTGTATAATAGCAGTGTATGTAACTGTTAACAAAGAATATAGTAGCAGGTTTTCATTGATTATTTAATTTTTACAACTAAAATATTGTGAAGTGTACCAAAGTGTCCCTCTCCCTTTCAGTTTTTTAACTTTTAATGTAACGTTTTTCCAATTTACAGAGAGCTGTTTGTTCAGAAGTGCAGTAATTTTTTTTACATTTAGTTTTTAGATATTTAAATTAAAGTTGTGTACAGGGTTATTGAATTTTGATGCTCACCGTTGGGATTTCGAAAACTGTAAAAGATATAGTTGCGATTCTAGCGGTGAATTAAATTCAAAAAATAAATTGAACATAGCCGCCTTGGTTTTCAAGTTATGCTCAAAAAACAGATTTCAGTTTTTTGTTTTATTGTTATATGTTGATTATTATGTTATTTTTGACATTATTAGGACACTTGTTAAAGAACAGTTCAAATCTGATTTTATATTTTCCTTTACTTTCATAATTTCAAGATTTTGGTCCTAACTTTATTATTTTAAGTGCATAACAAGGATGGCTATGGGCCCATGGCACCATTATGAAAAGCTTCTTCCTTTCAATGATATAAGGTTTTCTACACTTATTTTCATAAATAACCGAGATATGGGAGAAAGATTCACATAGCTCCGTTATTTATGAAAAAAGTGGACTCAAGCTATATCAATGAAAAGAAGAAAATAAAAAATAATAAATCTAAAATTAGATCTTTAAAGTGTCTGAATAATGTCAGGCCAGTTTTGTTTTAAGAACAATATAAACAACCTATAGTAAAAAAATTAAAAACACAAATTCTTTTTTTTATGTATCTCAAAAGCCAAGGCAACTTGGGTAATTTTTAAAAAAATATATTTCAGGATTAGAATCTACAACTTTGCCCCAATTTAACTAACCTTGTATCTCTTACCATTTTTGAAATCCCAATGGTGAGCATTGAAATTGAATAACCCTGTATAACTAATTTTTTTAAACGTAAAAAATTCAATTCTGGCTAGAATTGTCGACTAGTATACGGGATCAAGATTTACCTTAATGGTTTTGATAAAACTAATTAATTTTGTGTACGATTGATTAATATGAGTTTTTTGGACATCATTTTCAGGCGTAAAGCAAGTCTTTTTGACCCGCTGACATCATATGAATTATTTATAAACACACATTAATGAAAACCATAATTACAAAGAAAATATTCAGCTAAAATAACTGTAAGAATTGCTCTGTTTTTATTCTATTGGCAATTATTTATATATCTTCCTTTTTAAATAAAATTTTTGATTGTATGTTTTGCATGCACCTCTTGCTGTAATTTTGACGCCGCAGATCAAAAACGCCTATTTTATGTCCTTGATACATAAATAATTATTTAAAATTTAATATAGGATTATAATGAAATGCAGAAAATGAATCTTACACGAAATAAAAATGCATCTGCACACGTTATGTTTTACTGTAATTAATATCATCAGTCTCTTATACGGTATTGTAATATTTTGAAATACAGTTGTAGTCCGTTATAGTAAATATCTATTACAAGAAACATCCTGTTATAAAAAACTTATGCGCGAGACCCTGGCAAAAAAACATATTTAAACTTACTCTTCAGCTACTTTCCAAAACATTTACAGCCAGACATAAAAAGTGTCTTTCAGAATTGCGGTTACAATAGTATTTGTAGATGAGCGCGTCTACGTTTATAAACAGATTAGAATTATAAACGCGCAGAAGATAATCAGATGCAGGAGATGAAGAAATCCAGGTATCTCTGTTGATTATACTAATTTAGGTTGGTACAAAACAAAAATAACTGTATTGTTTTTGGTATAAGAAAAGTTGTGTTGATGTACACGTTACACGTTTGGAAATAAAAGTTCTCTAGAAACAACAGCACTCGTTATTGCCTTAAAACACTGTGAACTCAACAGGTTGTGGGCCCAAGCTACCCAGAAAATTGAGACAGTGACGAGGAACCCCAAAAGGAAAAAAGCAGAACAACCTAACCTACAAAAATGGCACATGTTCTAGAAAAGTTTGGAATTCCACAATTCGACGGAACTGGATTCGATAATTGGAAATTTCGCATGGAGATAATACTGGATCAACAGGAAGTGAAAAAATGCATCGAACGAGAATGTACAGAGCCTGACGATAACTTCAGAAAACTAGACAAACAGTGTAAGTCTTTGCTTATACAAAGTATTGCAAATTCTCAGTTGCAGCATATCAAAGGAAATGTTACTCCAGCAGAGATGTATTATGGTAAGAAACCAAATTTACAAAATTTAAGAATATTTGGAAGTGTGGTTTATGCTCATATACCAAAAGAAAAAATGAAAAGCAAATTTGATCCAAAAGGTAAAGCCTGTATTATGCTGGGATACACACACAATGGGTATAGATTATGGGATCCAATATCCAAGAAAACATTTACAGCACGAGACGTAATATTTGACGAAACAAAAACGTTACAAAGTCTTGAAAATTCTTGTAAATTAGATAGTACTATCACTTTAATTGGAACTGAAAATAGATTTGATGATCACAAGGAACAAACTCAAAGTGAATCAAATTCTGATGGAATTACAGTCAGAAACCAGGAAATAAATGAAGAAATAGGTGAAGAAGGAAATAAAGCATCAACAACCGAAGTAAACAAGCGCTCAAGAAAGTTACCATCACGGTTTGCAGATTATGAAATGAATCTTGATGAATACGAACACCTAGCATTAAGTGCGGCATCATTTGCAGATGAAGTACCGGAAAGCCTTGAAGTTGCAAAAGCAAGATCAGACTACAAGTATTGGAAAGAAGCTGTAGATGAAGAAATAAATTCACTAATAAAAAACAATACATGGACAATGGTTGAAATGCCTAGAAATGCAAGACTGATAGATAGTAAATGGGTCTTTAGGCTGAAGAGAGATAACGATGGACAAATAACCAAGTATAAGGCAAGACTTGTAGCAAAGGGATTCATGCAAAGACGAGGATTAGACTACGAGGAAACTTATGCACCAGTTGCAAGATTAACAACTCTCAGAACACTTGTTGCAATAATAAATCACGAAAATTTAAAATTGACTAACAAATGGGAACACAAGCGTTTAAAACATACAGATGTAAAATATAATTTCATAAAAGAACTGGTTAATGATAAGGTAGTTTCAATCGAATACATATGTAGCAAAGACCAAGTAGCTGATATATTGACAAAAGCTTTGACTGGTGAATTATTTCTTAAGCATAGATTTAACTTAGGTTTAAGAGAAATTACAAAATAGTTCTGAAATGCATGTATGTTTGTATTCTGTACCAATGCCTTGATTAAGAGGGAGTGTTGGTTATACTAATTTAGGTTGGTACAAAACAAAATTAACTGTATTGTTTTTGGTATAAGAAAAGTTGTGTTGATGTACACGTTACACGTTTGGAAATAAAAGTTCTCTAGAAACAACAGCACTCGTTATTGCCTTAAAACACTGTGAACTCAACAATCTCACTTTCAACATTGAAGGTTAAAAAAATTGTAACAGGTTAAATGTGCATTGTAAAATGCGAGTGCAATTAGTTATCTTTAGGTTCTATTTGAGTTCAGTTCAGTGTTTTTGCACTGGCGTGCCTTAAAAGAAAAGTTTTCTATTATAGAAAAATGTAAATTTTGCGAGAGCTTGAAAAAGGCAAATCACATCAAGAAGGGTTTGTTTCCTTCGTCGGTAACGATGGTAAAAAATCAACTTGCTATTGTTGCAGCATTGGAAAACAACGTTAAAAAAATAAAAGACTGCGCAATGCAGCTCAAGTGGAAGAAGCCATACTTAAATGGTCTGTGCTTCAATGCAATGTAAATGTGCCCATTTCTGGAATAATTCTCCAACAAAAGCCACACACTGTACAACAGGACTGGGTGTCGATTTTAAGTGTTCCGAAGGAAAAATTAGCAAGAAAGCTAAAGACGTTTGCAACAACACGATAAAAGAGTCCATTGAAAGTGTTTGACCAGAAGCTTACTGGTTAATTACAGAGCAAATAAACTCGCCTGAATGACAACCGAAATTTTCAAAAATGAACTTCAAAGTTGGAATAGACAACCGCAAACAGAAAAAAGAAAAATTTTGTTACTGGTCCATAATTGCGCTGCACATCCACATATATTTAATCTTCAAAACATTAAACTTGTGTTTTTTCCACCAAACACCACTTCTGTTTTGCAACCAATGGATCAAAGACTGACAAGAAGTCTGAAGTCTCATTTTCAAAACAACTTGTTTCAAAGATTGTGGAGAATTTAGACAACAAGGTAAAAGTCTAAGAAAATGTTTCTTTTCTGGATGTCATCAGAATGATGAACAATGCATGGTTGCGAGTTCAGACAACAACCATTCATAATGCTTTTTCGTCATGCACGTTTAGTATGCGTATCAGGAATTTGAAGATGATCTTTTTATTGCGGATTGGTTACAATTGCACCAGGTAAAAAGTTATGACTATCTTCCAATCAAGGAGTATAATAGCAAGAATGATAATCTATAAAAGAGCAAAATTTAATCCGATAGTAATCGTTTAAATTCTGTCAAAGAAACAAGTACCAATGAACAAGCAGAAAGTGAAAATGACAAAGTGCAAAATGAAGACATGATCAAAGTAGGCATAGTAGCACCAAACATTTATTTTTAAAGTGTTTAAAAAATGTTTCAGTCTCCGACTAGGCATAAAATTGCGTGATTTTTAAAAGTAACAATTTCCAAGAATTCTAAATGTACAATATTTTAAAAGAATTCACACCATTATTCAAATTATCTGCAACAAAGACAACAATCTTCCTAATGTTAGGGTTGAAAATCAGCCAATGCAAGCAATGACTGAATGTATTGTTTCAACCAAGTTCCATGAATTAACATTGCATTCAGAGCTATATTGATTAACCGACCTTGGTCTAACTTTAAACAACATGTTTTTATTCCAACATACATTCCTCGTTTCTATGCGAAAAATAATCACGTTGATAAAGTAGGTTTCCTTGTTTTGTTTAGAGTGCGATTTGCAATAATATTTCTATTGCTTTCTCTGGAAGATAAGTGTGGGAGAGAACAGGTTGCTTCTGGAGAATATAGTCACACTCCTGCATAAAAAAACTGATATTTTTTTTTATTATGGTACCTTTTTAAAATGATTACAAATGCATAACTTCTATTCAAAATTTTCGATTACATTAATAATAATAATTTTACAGGGCATTTAAAAAATCAGGATATGCTATTGGGGTAATACATAAAGACAGCTTTGTAATCATTAACATCATTATATATTCCCCGTTCCCTTTCTTATCGCTTTGTCTGTTCTGTATACTGTATATATGATTAATTGTAATTAGTAAAATATTTCTAGCCTTAGTAATTTATATAATACAGAAACGTCTGCGTTATACCATACATATATCGCTAGCCACAATCTAACTAAAGTTTTTACAAACACTATTGTGTGTTGAGTTGTATTACGATTATTATTCTGTGAATACTGTTATTTTCTTGAAACGCATTTTGCAGTGTTGGGTAGTAATTAAGTAAAAGTAACTCGTTACTGGTAACTAGTTATTTTTCAGTAATTTAATAGTAACCTAATTACTTTTGTGTTTTCAGTAATTATAACTATAACACGTTACAATTATTTTAACTTAAGTAACTGACTATGACAAGTTATATTTTCATGCTACAAATGTAAATTATTTTAAAATGTTGGGTTTTTAATGATTAGTATTTAAGAAATTATACCTGACGAAGCTGAAGAAATTGTGGAAATTTCGAATGCTTTAGTATACAAATGCTAATACCGGCCACAGGAATACGTTCTTGTACTTAGTCGATAATAAATAATATTTGACGGATCCTATTTGGGTGGTGACACCTTTTTCCAGTAATCTTTAATCCTTTAACAACTAGAAGCTCTCTGAGCAGGTATGTGGATTACTGGATCCCAAAAACATCGTTGAACCAGCACGTCTGCTGTTTAAACATTGCTATAATAATTCTGTGTCATAGTTGCTATTTGCACTTCATGTAGTAAATTTGTTTGTGACAAGTTTCAATAAGTGTTTGTTTAACAAAATGAATAGCACTTTAATGGAGGTTGATGATGTTGAAGACGTGCGGTTAGCGAGCAATAAAATACCTTGGCCTGGGTATAAAGAATTTTTCTAATTTAAAGCTTATAAAGATCCTCTGAAAAAAATATATTAGGTACAGTAATGTGTAAATTGTGTCTACCGCAAACAAAACTTTTGTCCTGTGCCGTTACATCATCATCAAATATACGTAAACATGTTAAGGTAAGCGGCAATGCAGATTTGTTTAATATGCAGTGTTTTTTTTCACGGATTCTTCTAGATTAATACAATTTAGTTGAGTAATTAGTATAAAAAAGTTATGGTAAAAACACCCAAGAAAACAAAACCACTAGATACATTTTATTGTTTGGATTTTTATTTGGTAGCTTTTCCACTGAGTTTTTCCATGGCTCTTTTAAATGAATTCGTTCCTGGATTTTTTATCCCTGGCTTTTTGACAAGGCTTTTATTATCCTAGTATGATTTTATTTGCATTTTTCAAAAAAGTTTTGAGAATGTTATGTACATTCTTTCCTACTAATAAATCCTGGCTTGTTACCATTATTCATGTTATTTTTGAATTAACTTTAAGTTTGTTATCATTGTATAAAATTGTAGTGGGTAATTCACTGGGCTTATCCTGTATTAAAAAAGGAGTCAGACAGGGGTGCGTACTGTCACCCTTGTTATTTAATGTATACTCGGAGAGAATTTTCCAAGAAGCTCTGGAAGAAATTAATGGCGAGTATATTAATAATATAAGATATGCAGACGATACGGTGATAATCGCAGACAACCTCGAAAGCCTGCAAGAAATAATGACAAGGGTAGTGGAGGTAAGCCAAAGATATGGGCTCTTAATGAATCTTAACAAAACAAAATATATGGTAGTATCAAAAAACACGAACATTGCTGGACAACTCCTTATAAATAACCAACACATAGAAAGAGTACAGACATATATATACCTGGGAACAACAATTAACGAAGCATGGGATCACTCATGTGAGATTAAGTGTCGAATAGAGAAAGCTAGAGCTGCATTCCTGAAAATGTCGAAAGTATTTCGAAGTCATGACTTATCCTTACCGCTGAAAATCAGATTATTGAAGTGTTATGTCTTCTCGGTGCTGCTATATGGAGTCGAAGCATGGACCCTGACAGAAGCCTCTTGCAAGAAACTTGAAGCGTTTGAAATGTGGTTGTATCGACTAATTCTGAGAATTTCATGGATGGACCATATCACCAATCAAGCTGTCCTAGAGAGAATGGGAAAATAAAAAGAATTGATTCTCTCAATAAAGTCACGAAAACTACAATATCTAGGACATATTATGAGAAACAACCAACGATACGAGTTATTACAGCTAATTTTGCAAGGAGAGGTGGAAGGCAGAAGAGGCCCGGGAAGAAGAAGGATATCGTGGCTGAAAAATTTACGTGTATGGTACAACACAACAACGGTGGGACTTTTCCGAGCTGTAGCTGATAAGGTGTGCGTTGCCATGATGATCGCCAACATCCGAAACGGATAGGCATCGCAAGAAGAAGAAGAAGAAGAAGATCCTGTTTTTGTCCCAAAGAAACGAAAATAAATAAATAAATATCTTTCCCAGTGTTTTACAATTGAATTTGTTGTAGATCAATCATTCTTCTTATTTAAAGAAAATTGATGCAGCAATCTCTGCTTGCAAGAAAAAGCGAATTGAAGTCGGTGATAACAAACGGCAAACGCTTGAAAGTTGTATTAACCGCCACAGCAGCATATCGCAGCTAAAATTAAATCAGATCACGGAGCGTTTAATTGTTGAAGCTATTTTGCCATTTTCATTTATTGAAGGACAGCCGTGGAGAAATTTTACAAACACAGCATTTCCAACAAACCACTTTATGACGAGGAATACTCTCATGGCTAAAGTGCAGCAATCCTTACACAATCTAAAGGAAAAAAATTAATAGCTGCATTAGAAAAACCAAATCTTGTTGCTCTAACAGCAGACCTGTGGAAAATGTATAACAGGCAAGTATTAAACAAAAATACCTTTCTTGTTACTTCAACATTCTGATTGTTTTTAGAAGTTTTCTGGGAATGACTGTGCATTGGATAGAAAATATGACCCTACACAGAAAATCTGCTGTGACTGCCTGTCGTCGCTTAAGAGGTTGCGTTAGATACAACATTTTAGCACAGAATATGGATAAAATATTTTAAGAATATAACATCCAACATAAAATCTGTAAGATTATCACTGACAACGGGTCGAATTTTGTGAAAACTTTTAGGTATGTAGTTTCGGTATTCAGTAGCCGTAGTTCAGATTATGACAATTAAAATATCTTCCGTTTTGGGGTTTGCTTACAATTTATAATTGTTTAAGATTATTTGGTGACCAAACAAAAGAAGAGGATGAAGATAATGAAGACGTGACAGAAGCTGTAGAAATAACAGAACTACTTTAAAATGAAAAAATTGAAATTGATAACCATTATTTATTGCCACCTCATCATAGATGTGCTGCCCACACATTGAATTTATTAGCGACAAAAGATGCCCTAGTAGCAGAAAAGGACACTATTTATAAAAGAGCTTCTCGAGCAGCATTTGCAAAATGTCAAGCATTATGGAAAAAACAGTCATATTCTGGACCTGCTGCAGATGAAAAATAAAGAAGCGTTTGGGTATTCATTTAACCACGCATAATGCCACAAAATGGAATTCCACTTTCGATGCTGTTAAATTAATAGCAAAATTTATTTCAAAAAACGTTAATAGTTTTAACGATGCTTGTGATCTTGTCAAAATTTCACGGTTGTCAGCACAAGATATTAAGTTTATAGAGGAATATTGTGAGGTTTGTCACATATTTCTTGTTTCTTTACAATTGTTTCTTATAAATAATTAATTTTACATTATGAAACCAGAAGCTAATGCCCTAGACATACTGCAACGGGAAAACAATATGTACATGGCTTACTTACAACCATCCATAGAAGAAATATCCCAGAAAATGCAATTACTGAAAACAAAAAGTTTTACTTTTTGCGGATCATTGATTAAAGCTATCACCGATGGCTTAAATAAAACGTATTTATTTAATAGGAATGCATTAACAAAAATATTGACTGTTGTTTCCAATTTTTATTTTAAATTCACAGAAATTCGCAACAATTCTCACTACACTCTGGCGGCGGTTACTCATCCTTGGTTTAAATTTGAGTGGATATGTGATGCAGAAAAGACACAAAACGCTGTTACATTATTAGAAAATGAAGTAAAAAATTGTGCTTCTACTTCATCAGCTTGTCCACTTCCCAGTCCACAAAATAATGATGCAGACAAAGAAGAACACCATTTTTTTCCCTTCAAAACAGTAAAGCGGTCCAAAAATATGGACAAAATTGAAACATATATGAAGTGCGATTCATCTAATTTAACAACTTGAGATAAATTTCAAAACCCTACGCCTAAGGGCATAAGGGAAAGACAAAGAAGAAAGAAGAAGAGATAAATTTCAAATGATTAGGAAAATATTGATTAAATATAATACTGCCCTCCCTCCCAGTGCTCCAGTAGAACGATTGTTCAGCACTGCAAAAGACGTTCTCTACTTCAAACGTACAAAATTAACTGATAAAAATTTTGAAATACAGTTATTATTAAAAACCAATAAATTTTATACATAAGCATCAGACATAAATGTAAAACTAGAAATCTAATTAACTAGTAACAAAGATTATACCCTATAGAATATTTGCTAATAAACAATTGTTTATAAATACCTATGTGTTTCTGTTGATATTAAGTTGATAGTAATTGCATGTAGATTAGTAGCCTCTCATAAAAAAAGGTAACTTAAAAAATAACGAGTTACTTTATGGTAACTTAGTAACTTATTCAAGTTACTTTTATAATTCTGTAACTTAGTAACTTACTCAGTTAATTTTTTGCCAACTAACTGATTAACTTACTTAGTTACTTTTTTAGAGTAACTTACCCAACACTGGGCATTTATTAATATCGGATGTGGTACCGAGGCCATTTAAAATAAAACATAATTTTTATAAACCGTGTATAAAATAAGCACTACAGTTTACAGTATTTACGAAACATCCATACATTATAATAAAACACATTATTGATATATACATCACCAGCAGCTTGGTACTTCACGTTAACACAGGTATGTATTTGATTATAGAATTACTAAATGGAAAAGCACTTTTCGTACTGAATGAATGTCAGTGCTGAAAAGCAAACTAGACTAACACAGTATGAACGAATGCATGATTTTTATAAATTTAAAGGGGTTACTAAAAACAATATTTTGGTGGTTTTAATTTGTATGTTAATTAGCAAAATCTTGCCATATGGAGCAGTAGATACCTTTGGGTTTATTTGCATTTTGTTATATTTTGTTGTACAAATGCAGTTTGGTAATTTTATTGCTTTGTCTATGTAAATACTTGTTTCACTACTTACTATGAATTTTCGTCGAAAAACTTAACAGCAGCTAACGGCGGCTTCTTAAAGTCGGCTAACCACTCCGGAGGTAACTTTTTCAAATCGTGTACTTCACCGGGCCACCAGCAAGAGCCCAGTTTTACCCAAACTATGTCCCCATCTTTGTAATCAACTGGTGTTGGATCACACATTGTTGAATGGTTCTGTCATGTATGACTATCACCTACAATTACAGCAAGAGTTACTAAAACATAACAATGGAAATGGTTATAGTTAGATTATTACCAAACAGTGAACTATATGCAAAGCAACGTTGCTATTACATGTTGCAAACTGGAAATCATATACAGTGTGTCCCCGGATTGAGTTCACTATAGGAATAATTGACAAAAAATGTTACAATTTTATTTTAATGTTTTGGGATTCCGCCCTGCTTGGTCTGAAGAGAATTTTAGGAATATTTACAGTTTTTAAAACACAAGTTGGCCTTGACAGTGAAGCAAAAACTATTTTCTTTTCAGGTAAACTACCCTTTCTGTTCATGATACGGCAAAATTTTACCAAGAAAAGTTGTTCAGAATGACAAATTATGACCCTATACAAAATTTCATGAAGATCTACGTACTTAAATTAAACCGTTAAAATTGTAAGTACCTATTTATTAAAAATTACGGTTTGATTTAAGTAAGTAGAACTTCCTGAAATTTTGTATGGGGCCATAATTTCCCATTCTGAACAACTCTTCTTTGTAAAATTTTGCCGTATTATAAACAAAAAGGGTAGTTTACCAGCAAAGAAAATACAATAGTGTGTTCCAGGATTGATGTTACATGAGGTGAGATGGACTAAAAATTTTTGAATTTTATTTTAAGGTTCTGGGATTTGGTCCTGCTTGGTTTGAAAAGAATTTTAAGAATATTTTCAGTTTTTGAAAAACAAGTAGGCCTTGGCAGGGAAGTGAAAACTATTTTATTTTCAGGTAAACTACCCTTTTTGTTCATGATACGGCAAAATTTTATTAAGAAAAGTTGTTTAGAATGATAAATTACGGCCCTATGCAAAATTTCAGAAAGATCTGTTGACTTAGATTAAAACGTTATTTTTTAGATAATTGTATTTTATTTTCAGGTAAACTACTTTTTTTGTCATGATACGGAAAAAGTTGTTCAGAATGAGAAGTTGTGGTCCTATACAATTTCAGAAAGATCGACGATGAAACCGTAATTTTTAATAAATGCAATTTGTTTAAATCTAAAAAATAACAGTTTAATTTAAGTCGACAGATCTTTTTGAAATTTGGTACAGGGCCATAATTTGTCATTCTGAACAACTTTTCTTAACAAAATTTTGCCGTATCATGAACAAAAAGGATAGTTTACCTGAAAATTAAATACAATTGTCTAAAATATAACGGTTTATTTCTAAGTCGACAGATCTTTCTGAAATTTTGTATAGGGCCATAAACTATCATTCTAAACAACTTTTCTTAACAAAATTTTGCCGTATCATGAACAAAAACGGTAGTTTATCTAAATAGAAAATAGTTTTTTCACATTTTTCATGGCCGACTTAATTTCTAAAAATTAAAACTCTGCTTAAAATTTTTTTCAGACAAAGCAGGGCGGGATCCCAAAACATTAAAATAAAACTGTAAAAAATTTTGTCGATTATACCTATAGTGAACTCAATCCGGGGACACACTGTATATACATTATAATAATAAAAAATACAGGTTTTCATTTAAAAAAAAAGTCGATGGCGTCATATCATAAAAAAAATACATAAAAAACTGAAAATCAACTGAAAATATTCACTATGGTCAAAATCGCTACACCCCTTCGACATTTTTTCATAAAAACTAATATCAATGAAGTTAATGAATTTATCCCTTATTTTATTTCCACACTGTACCTATGCGTAAATCTAGTTATTTTATAAATAGCACCAGGCGACATAAATAATGAATAGCATGGCACGGTATAAATGCAAGCATTGATTCACAATATTGTCGTTATAAATCATTTATTTCAAAATCACCAACAAAAAATTACGTACCTGCTATGTTTACTTACTTTGAACAACTAGAAGATCTCAGAGTTGCACATGATTACCCATAATACCGTTCGGTATGGCGTCGTCAATACTGCCAACGTTACAGCGCAACACGTAAAAACGTATACAGGTCGTATACCACGGTATCATCCAATTTTGTTAAACCAATTTGGCATGACATTTTAGTAATTAAAAACTGAAATCTTCTGCTGATCCGTTTAATAATCCATGCCTTTTTTCTGCATACATTAATTTTGCTACGTTGGCTATACACACGTTTGTTTTGTATTGCACACCCTAAAGAATTACTAATTTACTATTAATTGGCAACATAATAAAGTTTGTAAGTTCGGTTACGTTGCTTTTACACAAGGTTATATACAATCCTTCGCTTTAACAATCTCAACCAAACAGCTCAAGGATCGCAATACTTGAAAAAAATGCGGCATATTAATACGTAAATATTTCCAACTTCATAATATAACGAAATGACGTACTAAAACGTTACTTTAAATTAGCGTCTGTATGTGATAAACTGTTTTTTTTAAAGGCTCAATATTTGATTTGGTTTCGCTGGAACTGTAATGTATGGAATCCATGCCGGCTATTAGCCGTTGGAAAAATTTTAAGAAAGTGGCTTATAATCTGTTCGAAATTAGGCCGCAATGATAACTTTAAAATAAAAACTCAGACACCAATAAACATTTCATTATTGTACATTATACAGGGTGTTCACATAACAATACTGAACTACAAGGTGTCCCAGTTTCGACGGCATTAAATGGAAATCTCCGTTACTATCAGAACTAAAAGGAAATTGTTTGCACATTATAGAGAGTAGAATAGGGGCAGCTTTCCCCCACCACTTTTAATTGATTAAGCCCTACGGGCATAATAATTAAATTGCGCAATAATTAAATTGCCTGGGGCACAAAGCGTCGGCCATTTTGGATTTTGTTTTCGTCACGTGCTGCTTGGGCGCCATTTTGTTTTAATTGAAGCGGCGGCCATTTTGGATTCTGATTTCGCCACGTGATGATAGGACGCCATTTTGTTTTGCCATTTTGGATTTTGTCGCCACGTGATGCTCGCGCCATTTTTGGATTTTGAATTATTCACGTGATGCTCTGTATTCGTCACGCTACACACACTTTCTCAATCATGCTATCTCTCTTGCATTCGTTGAAAGCGATTCTTTATCTTTGTCATACTAACTGTAAGGTTCTATCTTGAACGTTCTAAAGTCATTTTATTTACAAAAAAAAAGTTCTGCTCCAAGCCGGACTTGAACCTGATACCATTGATTACTATCCTCATACGCTAACCACTAGTCTACGGCGGCTGGTTAATATTTTCTCTTCGATGTCCGTCATTACGAAGGCTGTTTAAATTGTTGCCTACCTTTATGAAATATTGTCTGATTTTAATATATATTCTTTGAAATGAATAATATAGTAATTTTCAAACTTACGAATGTAATTACAAAAAACCTATTTGTGAACTCAGTTAATTAAGAAGTTTGCCCTATACCGACGAAACTTAGAATCGTGTAATGTAATGTGAAATAAAAGCGTTAAATATTGTAAAATCTCTTTTATTAAAAGTATTGTTTATGTATACATATTTATTCGCTTAAACATTAATAACAATATATAATCCTAATATAAAATATTTGTTTTTATTTTATTTCAAAAACTAAATAACGTTGAATAAGTTTAACATAATAAATTACTGTGCGTAAAGGTTTTTTACATGATTGCCGTTACAAAGTAAATTATCGCCGAACAAACTTAGCAAATCTAACATCGACACTATTCATTCTAAAATATAAATACATTAAGCAATACAAACCGCAAACGTTGGAACTAAAATCTTGCAATATTTTGGAGTTATACTTTTTGAGTTTTGATATATAAATTTTAAGTGATAGCCACTAGAAAATCGTACAAATAAATCAAAATATTTCCCATAGCCATTATCATCTATATACACAGCATTCCAATGCTCTCCAGGTCTATATGAGGTATCTGTATTAACAATAACGGCAGCAGGTCTTGATATTCTTGTAGGCAGCTGAGCACAGGCAGAAACATGTCGTTGCACAATCAAGGGACTCGGGATTGATTGCAGTACTTTTAGAACTTCCCTTGTATTTATTACACCACCAGTTTGACAGAATTAGTATGTTTTCCAATGTACAGACAGGTGAAAATATACTGTGGTTAAAGCAACGTACTGCGGTAGTTCTTTTTTCCAAACCCTTTAAAGATGAACACCGCAGGTCCTCCAAATTCACGACGGTTTGATTCAGAAAACTTAGAACTTCCCTCTTTTCTTTACCTTTGACGTATACTTTTAAATTTTTTGAGAATTCTTGTGAGTTCTATTTGAAAATCGTGAAAGTTTACTGATCCAGAAAACCAGGCTAGTCCGTGATGTTTATGCTCCAGGTACTTTAGGTCTTTTTTGACGTTATAGGGCAGTTTTACAAAATTTTCCGGGGGTTTTAAAATAAAAATTGCTAGATGATTACCATCTACAGAGATAACAACTACTTTTTTCGGAATCAATTGTTTATTTTTACCTCGGAAACCTTGCAAGTCCACGAATGCAACGTCCATACTTAACATAGGATTGAGCATAACTAAATTTAACAAGCTGTTGTAGTGATGGGTGGGATGGATTAGCAAAACGTTATGGGAATACACTTGACACACTAGGGAAATGCTAATGTTGGAAATTTGGCTGTTACACCAATTTTTTACTCCAAGTATTCCGACATATGGATATTTCCCATAATTATTATACCCGCCATTATTTACAGTAAATGCAGAAATCGTATAATATCCAGTTATATTCAAATTTTTCTATGGCTTTTTAAAGTAATTTCGTAAGTTTTCTCTCCCTGTAAAGGCACATGCCTATCCCCGTCTACACAACAGTGCTACCAACATACAGGGTGTTTTTTTTTTTTTTTTTTATTTGTTTATTGGAGGAAACACAGATACAGACATTTTTTAACAGAAAATTTTTATATGGCAATAGAACTTGCCTGCATCCTAAACCATTCCTCACTAATATAAAAATACTAAATTAACTTAATCTAAGTTCACAACATAGTTGTTAGATTTAAAGGCAATGTAAATCAAAAATGTTTCATGAAGTAGGTGTGCATGTAATAGTTAGCCTAACTTTATGTTTGAATGTATGCTGAGAGTGAAAAAATATGTCCAGGACATTCATCTTCTCGTTATACAAATGGCACATTCTTCTAATGGGATCTCTAATGCCAGCATTCGTTCGTGGCCGACTAAGATGGAACAAGCTCATGAGTCGAGTATTTCGTGAGGGCACTCTCAGTTCTATCAGTTGCAGTAAACATGGTGAATCAATGAGGTTATTACATATCTTATAGAGAGTCATTAGATCAAGCTGCAGACGTCGATCAGAAAGAGTAGGTAATTTGTAGTCAACTAACATTTGAGCATAAGAACGTTTGGTATCACTCATCCTGTGGCTTAGCCGACGTAAAAACTTTTTCTGGATACTTTCAATACTTGCACTATGTACCTCATATAGAGGATTCCATACAGTGGTGCAATACTCTAATTGGGAACGTACCAGCGTGAAATAAAGAAATAAAAACGAGTGAGGTTTTCGAAATGGTCGACTGGTTCGAAATACGAATCCTAGCATGGAGTATGCTTTGTTGACAATATTTTCGATATGCCGGTCAAAGTGAAGCTTCGAGTCAAAGAGAATACCTAAGTCTCTTATGCTGTCTACACGCTCGAGGTAATAGTGACCAACTTGGTAATTATGGTCAATAGTTTTAATGTTTTTAGTGAAAGTAATTTGTTTGCATTTACTGTAACTAAGGAAGATTTTATTTTGGGTACAGAATGTATAAAACCTCTCCAAATCACGCTGGATTTGTAGACAGTCGTTGAGACACCGAACAGTAGCAAAGAATTTTATGTCATCAGCATATAAAAGGAAAGAACAGTGTTCGAAGCATTTGACTACGTCATTGATAAATAATGTAAACAGGAGTGGGCCGAGAATGGAGCCTTGGGGCACACCTGATGTTACCGCTTCCCAGTTCGAAATGCGTCCACAAACGGACACAGCTTGTTGTCTATTTTTTAAATACGAAACAAACCATCTCAGTAAGTTACCTCGAATTCCATTAAAAATAATCTTTTTTATTAAAATGAGGTGATCGACTTTGTCAAAGGCCTTTTTGAAATCACAGTAAATTGCGTCTACTTGATAGCCACAGTCCATGTTGTGAAAAAGGAAGTTTGAATAAATGAGCAAGTTACTAGTGGAAGATTTACCTTTAACAAAGCCGTGCTGCTGTTCAATAATTTGCGATGATAAAGCAGGATATATACAGTCATGAACCAGCCTCTCCAGAAGTTTAGGTAGGCTAGATAAAATAGAAATTGGCCTGTAGTTTTCAACTTTATGACGGGAGTCGCCTTTGTGCACTGGGATAATGTATGCCAATTTCCACGTATCAGGAAAGGTGCCTTCCTCTAAACATCTATTAAAAATTAAAGTGACTGGAATGTACAGGGAGGAAGCAGTCTGTCTAAGAAAGTAAGGGGGGATTCGGTCTGGTCCTGCGCCTTTCTTGGTATCTAGTGACTTTAATCCTTTTAGGACTTCTAGTTCATCTAAAACAATTTGATGAATGGATGCTAAGCCAGAATCTTGTGCTCCCTGTGCCAGCTCATCGAGATTGAAAGAGTCGTCTATAGAGGATTGTTCAAATGTGGATTTAAAAAAGGTGGAAAACATGTTACATATGTCTTGTGCATCATTGGATTTACGCTCTGCGAACGACATAACACTGGGATATCCATCAGAAGATTTCAGTGATGACACGTAAGACCAAAAGCTTTTAATGTTTGATTGCATAGATGTTTCTACAGTGTCGAAGAATGAATTGTGACATTTTCGTGCTAATTTTTTAAATTGGGAGCGTAAAAATGAATATTCCCTATAGTCCGAAAGATTCTTGTAGATCTTCCATTTTAACCACCTCTTGCTTTTCTTCCTAGATAACTTAATCAATTCGGGAGTATACCACACAGGGAATTTTTCGTTTCTGCAGGACTGCAATGGCACATGTCTGTCAACTATATCGTAGATGTGAGCATAAAAATTACACAATGCTTCCTCCGTTGAGAGGTTGTTAAATTCGCTTTCCCAGTCTATGCAATTAATTTCGAGATTGATAGCATTGTAGTCACCCTTTCTGAAGTTTGGTTTCCGGGGTGCTTTATTTTTTAATTTGGTTGGAGGCGCAATTGAGAGATCCAGCACTAAAGCAGGGTGGTGTCTGTCCTCAGGAAGAAGAGGGTCACTACTGCGCACAACACTAACTTCGCGATTGCAGAAAACGAGATCGAGATATTTGCCATTTTGGTTTTGTATACAGCTATACTGATGTAAATTTATATACGACATAGTTTGCAATAAAGCACTAGAGCAACCTGCATTCGAAGATGAACTAATGTTAGCGATGCCCTGAATGCATCCACAAGGGAAGGTCCAAGAGATATTGGGTAAGTTAAAATCACCTAATAAACATATAATGCTAGCATCTTTAGTTAAGACTTGCTCGAGATTCTTTAAAAATATTTCGTAAGTACCTATCTGTGAACCAGGGGGTATGTAAGCAGCACATATAACAACGTTTAGAGAACTCGTAGGTATACTGATGAATATTTCCTCAACCTGTGCATTCTCCCAGCCGCTTTGGCGAGTCGCTAATAGTTCTTTGCGTACTGCTACCAGAACTCCACCTCCATCCATTTTACAAGTAAGCACACGGTCTCTATCTCGTCTGAATACCGTATATCGTGCATCTATGAATTCTGCCTCATTCACACTTGCTACAAGCCAGGTTTCAACGAGAACAATCACATCATAATTATTTGCTAATATGTTCATAAGAAGTTCCTGAGTTTTAGTCCTAAAACCACCGCAGTTTTGATAGTAAACGGATAAGGATGATAAAGTCATTTTGAAAATAAAAATAAGAGTATTGATGGAAAAGTATGTTTAGCTACCAACAGGTTATTGCGAGTGCAGCATGCAATGATAAGGAAAAACAATATAATTTTGGAGTTGTTCCATCTTAGCAGGAGCGATGCCGTTGTTAGTTTCGTATAGGGTTTGCACATTACATAGTAGATCACATTTATGCGATTGAGATACAAGATTGAATCAACACGAGAACCTACAAGCATTACAGTACATGACAAAATACAGCGCAATGTGTGTAGCTTGAAGTTACATGGCGTTAAATTTAATAGCAGAAATACAATATCTAAGCAGCAAAATGTAACGGGATAGTTAATTACACATGATGTAATATAGTGAACATCCATTGGCGCATGCAATGACAGAAAAAGTGAGATCAGGTTATTATCTTCAAAACATGACACGAGGTATAACACTTGTACAACTATAATTATAATTAGGTTAACATGATTATAGTAAATGACCCATAATAATATTGTGTTCCATAAGAAAGTACATGCAACTAGATAAAATCCCTAGATTTAAAGGTCCTTAGATTTGGGCGCGTCTGCGTCTGCGAGAAGGGCATATAACTAGAAAAAGTTCCTGGATTTAAATAAGTAAGTACGTGGGTATGTCATTAATCTAAAAATTATCTAAATTTGAATAAACTGTTAGATATGGGCGTGTCAATAGCAATGATCCGTGGATTTGAAAAATCACTATCTATCTGGTGAAAACATGAACATACTAGATACAAACGGTAAATTTAAATTTATAATAATAATAGATCTTTATTGAACAAAAGAATATAGATTTGCCCAACAGGCGAAGTATCGGAAAACCGTTTTTCAACCCTGCCTATAACAAAATAAATTGTCAATAATGCACAAGAATTCATTAAAAAATGTGCTAATATAAAATATAAAAATTAAAAAAAAATATATAAAGGTAAATGGCTAAATGCAGTCAATGCAGTTGAAAGTGGTGAAGTAGATTATTTACAAACGCCAGATATATTTAATTACCAACCAACTTAATAACATAAAATAGAAAATAACGTAAAAAATAGCGTAGATACAAAAGTAAACTTAATGAATAAATTAAAATGTGTACATTCCCTAATGAAAAAAATAAACAAAAATAAACAAAAAATCATACTAGTATGCAAGCTGTCTATTTAACAAAAGTGACTTTACTTGCTTCCTAAACAAGTATATGCTATCACAATCTTTAAATACAGTTCTCAATCTGTTTAAAATATTGCATGCTAAATAGTGAAATCCAGACTGAAATTTAGTGGTTCTGTGTGGAGGAATACAATAATAGTCGTCATTTCTAAGGGTCTTAGTACGTACAGTATACCTTTAAATTAGCAACATCATTAAATATACAGGACAATTATTACGAACTACATTATACAACAAGCAACTTTAGAATAGAGAAAACCTATTTTCAAGTTTCAGTATATTTTGATTATTGTAGTGTTGTGTAATGTGCTCTCGGAGCTCAACATTAAAGGAAAATCTAAAACAGCAGTTTTCAAGTACCTGAAGTTTATGTTTATTTTCTTGCGTAAGAAAATTAAAATATATGCTGGAACAATAATCAAGATGACTTAAAATTAAACTATTCGTAAGGGTCAATTTGGTGTTTGATGGTAGTAATGATTTAAATTGACATAAAGACGAAAACTTTCCGTAACAAACAGCAATTTTCTTATTCACATGGAGCAAAAAGGATAAGTTTTTATCTAATATTACACCCAAACTTTTGACGCACTCACGCAATGGTATTTCACTATCACTAATACGAATTTTGGCAGTCATTGTTGAGAGGGCTACACGTCGCACTGCACTGGAACCGATGCATATGGCTTCTGTTTTAGGCGGGTTGATTATGAGACCGTTGTTTTTAGATCATTCATTAATCAGGTTTAAATGTTCATTTATGGTATTAATTGCATCATCAACAAGGTGGGGATCACAGGATAAATACAGCTGCGTGTCATTTGCATAAAGATGTAGTTGTATCTTCGATGTAATATAATGTGATAAGTCGGCAGTAAAAATTGTAAAAAAATTGGGCCCAGGATGCTACCTTGGGGTACACCCTGTACAACTAGAAATTCTTCAGATATTTCGGGACCAATAGAGACGTGTTGGGTCCTGCTGTAAAGATAATTGCGAAACCAATCAATAACTTGTTCACTACAATTGTAATACTTTAGTTTTGCAAGTAGAAGGTCGAATGCTTTACTGTAGTCCAGTAAAAGAAGAATTGTAACTTTAGACTCATCAATGGCTTGTACAACGTCGTTTGTTATTTTAAATAGAGCAGTCGCTGTGCTGTAGTGCTTCCTAAATCCCGATTGCACATATGGTAGAATATTATAACTATCTGCATGGCCATTGAGTTTATCACAAACTGCCATTTCTATAATTTTCGAAGCTGTCGGGAGGATACTTATAGGCCGAAGTTGACTAAGCTGTACGGCTGTTGATGTTTTTGCTAACGGAGGAATATATGATTTGTTCCAAACTTTTGGAAAGGTACTGGTTGCGAAAGAAAAATTCAGATCGTCGCGTAGAGCATTTTTAGCATAAGGAAGAACAAGGTGAAGCATCTTTAAACTGATGCTGTCAGCACCCACTACGGTGGATTTGATTTTTCCAATATATTTTTCTACATCTTCTACAGTTATCTCCGTGAAGATCAATTCATTGTCAATACCAGGCCTAGTATTATTATTGTAAAACGGTAGCAAAGCTTCAGTATTGACTGTTGCAACAGGAACATTCGCGAAACAGGTGTTTATCGCATTAGGATCAACAAGTAATGTAGGATCTATAAAATGTTTCTCTTTATTGTGAACATTCCAAGAAGAAAAAAGTGTCCACAATTTTCGAGGATTATTTCTATACATTTGTAATTGTTGGTTTATGAATGCGATTTTTTTTTAATTGGAAATCCCAAATAGTTACTTAAATCTTTGTAGTAGCGCCTGTCTTGCATACGCCCACTTGACGTAAATTTAAGGTATGCCTGTTTTTTCAGACGAATAATTTCTTTTATTGTGTCTGTTATGTATGGTTTAGGTTTATTGTTTCTTACTTTTATGGTGCGTAGTGGAGCATGTTTATCAAATAGAGTGACTACTGGGTTACTGAAAAAATTAAGTTTTGAATCTATATCGGGTAAACAGTTAATAAAATTCCAGTCTATGCTGCTGACATCACGTGCGAATTCATCTTCATTGAAGAGAGTAAAATTTCTTTTCATTATTATTTCGTGTTTAGAGGATTCGATGTTGTAGTCCAGGTTGCAGTATATTAGTTTATGATCGGATATATTTTCGAGATCCATTGTTCCATTACTTAAAATAGAACACAGGTTGTTTAAGCATATGATGTGTATAAGAGTGGATGACGTTTCAGTAATACGAGTTGGTTCAGTTATTACTTGTTTTGGGTTAAACATTTCTAGAATATTCTTAAGATAGACTAGTTTATTATCAGTGGTTAAAAAATCAATATTCAGATCACCCAGTAAAATAATTTCATTTGCATCCATAGTTAAATTTGCTAAGGTCAATTCTAATTCATCTAACTGTGAAATAGGAGTATTTGGTACACAATACGCAACCCCAGTTGCAATTTTTTAACTTATGATCAGTGAGAATAATCCAGCACTGCTCTAAATTAGAAGATGTTAAGAAGTGTAAATCAACAATCTTGTATTTGAGATGCGATTGGATATAAAGACACACTTCTCCTCTAGTAGGTATGTCGGCTCTAATTAATTCGTAATGCGGAAGATGTATAATTGTAGAAGAAATTATTGGATTTAACCAGGTTTCAGATATTGCAATTATACCAAAATTTTTTGCAGATACAAGATCTGCAAAATAATGGAAAGATGCATTTAACGAACGACAATTGAGGTGGCACACAGAGAGGTGTTTTACTTTTTTGAAGTCGAGCCAGTTTCGGAAGAATTGCCAATTTTATTAACAATTTTAGGTATCCCTTTTAGGTATTTAATTGTAAGATTAGATTCGCCTTCTTCCTACCTTGTTTTGAGTTGCTCTCGTAAGTTTACCATATAATTTCTTTGTATAGATGTTTCATCACTCGAGATTTTTATGTTTTTGTATGTAGTTTATTGCAATTTATTTTTATTGTGTAGAATATAGCTTACACCATGTTCATTATTTAAGATTGCTTTTATTAATCTTGGGCGTGGACCAGGTTTTCCAATACGAAATGCTGCTACTACCGATACGTGATCAGCTTTAATTGTTTTGATAATTTTATCGGAAGTAACTGTGACTTCATCGTTTTCGCTAATACCGCTTATAATTATATTCTTTGACCGTTTAACACGTTCCACTGTTTCGGACACGATTTCTTCGTATTTATCAGCCAATGTTTTTCCCCCAAGAATTTGTCGTTCAGTTCTTGATTTTTTTTATCCATTAGTTGAAATTTTGTATCAACTAATTCTACCAGAAATTTTTTAAGCTGACCTCTGTTATCTAATGAGTTACTCGGACATATGTACATCCTCTTACAAATTATTTTCTTTATTTTTAATAGTGGTTTTAATACTATCTAACTCGACTCGACTGTGCTAGCATAATGGACCAATTCAATAAGCACAGAATTGGGGTGTTTTATGTAGCTGCAAAGTTAAACTAAAAATTCAAACAGTAAATGCATTGATAATGAGATGCGAGAAGTAATAAAGTAGTTGAGTAAGGAACGCAAAAGGCAAAGCTTGTTTTCACAGGGGCTGAAGTTCACTTTTAAATAAATACAAATAATAGGTTTGTGCATAATAGAAGGTCAAACCGTAAGAAATTAATAGACACAAAAAGATTTGCGACGTCCAAGTTAAAAGAAACGTAGTTTTTTATTAAATGTCAATAAAAGTGAAATTTGTGAGGAATCTAAGAGGTAAAGAAAGATAGAATCAAATAACAGGACATTGCAAAAGAGCAATTTGAGAAGCAGGCAGCAGGACATGAACAAAGCAAATGAGAAGTGGTGAACTCGAATAAATCAGTGCATTTAAAATTACAATTAGTGCAAAAGCAGAGCAATGGTTAAAATTAAAGGTGTGTGTGCGCAGCGCTACCGAAATAATTTTAGATGTAAGAAAAGACAATAACTTAAATTATAAGAAAAATGTAAAATAAAATTATGTAATCAAATTTATTTCCATTTTGTACTTTAAGTTATCAAATATAATTTCCGTTAATATTGTCTCATAGCAACCAGATTCGTTTTTGTTTTACTGACTGTTTTGTTGAAATTTGTGCTCCATATTTTTATATAATTTTGGTAATGAAAGTGTTTTCCAAGCTATAAAAGTATACCACTTTATTGCCCATGTGCCAGTGTACAAGTGGGTGTATTTTCAACAAGTTCCGTAACAAAAAACATACAAAATTCATAATCTACGAAGAAATGGGGGCCGGTCAGCTCCATTTTGCGAACTTCGACTACGGCCAAGAGGAGCATCGGAGCAGTGGCGTAACAAGACGGTTTGGCGCCGGTGTGCAAGAATAAATTATAGCCGCTGTAGACAAGAAGTTTCAGAAAAAATGGGGGGGGGGGAATTTTTGGTCATGCAACACTTTAAATTTAAAAGAAATTTAATAAGCTCTTTTCTTAACATGAAAGGTTACTTACTGCAAAATAAAACAAATTTAGATGTTTCAATCTTTTATTAAATATAACATAATAATAATAATAATCCCATTATTCCCTATTGGGACATAGAGTATTCGTATATTCTCTCCAGTTGTCATTTTCCTTTGCCATTTGGCTCAGTTGTGCTATAGTCTTTCCTGTCTCTTGTTTTACAGTTCTCCTCCACGTTTTTCGTGGGCGTCCTCTGTTTCTGAAACCCTAAAGGTTCAAATCAAAACTTTTCTGAAAATTTCAGTTTCATTTTTTCACAACGTATGCCCCTAACCATCCATATTTTCTTCTCCTAATTTCTATATTAATGTCCACCTGATTTGTTAGGTACTAAAGAACTTTGTTCGAAATAATGACTGGTCACCAAACACTTGCAATTTCTGCTTTACCAGTTCTGTAACCGTCCACGATTCCGACACATAAAGTAGAACGGGTTTTACCATTACATCAAACACTCGCCAAATATAACATGAAACATAAAAATACATATGGAAATACAAAAACAAAAACCACGTAAAAGGAATACAAATTTAAATAATTCACAAGAAAAATCAAATATATAGATATATAAATATGTAGGTATAGCACTTTCTTTTGCGAAACTTTGCTAAAGCTAACATATCTATCAGTGAATTAAAACCAAGAGTACTGGCTCTTACTTTCTCGTTACTCAGTAATGCAAAACTCTTTAGGCGTATTTGGCTCATCTTACTTAGCAAAAAGTTTTTAATAATTTTTAATTTAGAAAAAGATCTCTCAGTGGAGACTGTAGTGACGGGATGTAAAAAATAGGATATAAGCTGTATACAAATCTGGAAAGCTAGCCAATGATGTGTGATTAGACAGACATTTTTCTCCCACTTCCTTCACTGATAAGCAAGATTTAATACTAGTTGCGTACGAAGATCGCAATTGTACAATTTGCTTTAGTAGCCGTTATCGAGGTCAGTTTCATACGTAGTTTGAGGTAATTTGGCACTCTGTATGACCTCTGTATCTGAGGCAATCGTCAGAAATTTGCGGTTTAAAATTTTGAATTTATAGTATGTTACTATGCACTATGAAATCTAAGAATCACAAACACACACTAGAGCTGGAACTTCTAATCTACTCAAAAGGAGAAAAGACTGCGCACTCAAAAGAGCCCAGTGGCGCTCACGTATCATACATAGTCTGTTGTCGCTTTGAACCACTATTCTAGGAAAACTTTTATTTTGACTAAAAACTCCGCTACCGCGGCGCCTATATAGATTCGGCGCCGAGGTTCTTCGCACCCCCTGCACATATGATAGTTACGCCACTGCATCGGAGCCAAGAGATCAGCAGTCTACGGTAGAGGACAGGTCTGCAAGAACGTCTCCAGCAGATTTGGCAGCAAGGGGACCAATAATAGCGGAGAAAATCCACCGGCGTCATTTCCAGAGAGGGCGATGCAATCCAACGGATTTTTATAAGGTACGATTTAGCCTAAAAAAGTTAGTGTTAGCGTCCAAAAATCGAGGTGCATACGACTTCAAACCTTGTTAAAGAAGAGGAGATCCTTTCCAAGGCGCTAGCTAAGCCGAATTTTAAGTAATCAGCCAGACGTCAGTAAAATCCGTGGTTTGGCGGAAGTTGAAGCTACAGGAAGCGACCAGAAACAATTGCCAAAATTTTGACGGCGTCTGTCTGACGTCACGAACTACGTAACTGCTAGAAACAAAAGTTGTTATTTGTCGCCCAGCGCGAAATTTTGAATAATTACCTTGCGAATTCTCATATTTCACGAGTATTATAACTTTCCAAGCACCGCTGTGTGCACTAGTCAACCAATTTGTGATTTGACAGATTTGTGGACCTTGATCGACCGCATATTTGAACTACTGACTGTGTATAGTACCATTTCAGATCAAATTTAAAATACAGTCGATTTCGGAACTCACCCTGAGATTAAAGAGCTGGTATTCTACTGAGAGCTAACGTTTTGTAATTAATTGCAGTTGAATAAAATATAAAGAGGGGCCTACAACCATTTACTTTGTGCAGTAAATCAGTACATTTCATATTTTAACCAGCCTAGTAATTTAATGACAGGCAAAGTTCGAACACAGTAAAATATTAAACAGTGAATTGTGTAGTTGGATTTGGCTCTAACTTATACAAAATATAATTAAATCAATTAAATATGAAACCAAGCATTAACTAAGTAGGAGCCATCTCAATAAAAAGCTTCTATATTTTCGAATTGTAAAATATAACGATTTTTGTTTCTGTAATAAATGTGTCATGCTAATGTTGGAAATTTGACTTTTACACACATTTTTTTAAATCCTTTAAGTATTTTAGATAGTAATTATAAGGACGATCACTTGTATGAATTACTATTTAAATTTCCTACATTAGTCTTACAAGAAGTACAACAAGTATTTAGATTATGAACTCGTGGACTTGTCATTTGACAAACAAATTTGTTGTATATTTTAACTCTAGCTTTCGAATTTAAACATGTTAAAAAATCAATTCCAACTGTTTTATCATTATCCACAAACACATTACAATTTTCCTTGGACTCTCCTTGGTAACAAAAGTTATGGTTAGTAGTCAAATAATGCCCTTCGTCTAACAGGGTCTGCACATTAACGTCGGATAGTTCTACTTTTTTTTTTATTTAAAGCAATGCGCTTCGACTGCATGGTCATTAGCGCTTACAATGATGTAATTACATTAGTGTTGATTAATAGAGTGAGTTACAGTATTTACATATAAAGAGTCTGTGTGGTATATTTATATTTTGTTATATAATTTGGTGGCCTTGAAGAAACTAAGTATTTTTCTGTAGTGATCTGGACTAAGGGCTTCCTGGAGTGTAGCGGGTATCCCTAGTGTGTCGCGATGTCTTATGTATTTTGGACATTCGATTATGATGTGCCTTATAGAATTCACTAGTTGACAAGAATCACATCTTTCTGGTTGTGCATTTTTGAAGAGGTGGCTGTGGGTCATTCAAGTGTGCCCTATCTGGAGCCTGGTGATTATAATATCTTCTCTTCTAGTTAGCTGAGTTTTTCCTTTTGCCATAATGCGCGGTTTTATTTGTCTCAGTTTATTATCTGTTGTCGTGTGCCATTTCTCTTGCCATCTTTGCTTGGTCTTTTGCTTTACTTCATTTTTAAAGTCTTCCTGGGGAATTGCTATGTTCAGTAAAGGTTCTAACGTGGAATTTTTTGCTGAACGGTCTGCCATTTCGTTGCCAGAAATGCCTATATGGGATGGTATCCATGTAAATGCTATTTGTTTTCCTGTTGATGTAGCTTGGTGGAGTTCTGCTTGGATTTGTTTAGCTAGCGGATTTTTCGGATGTATTGACTGGATACTGTATAGCGAACTAAGTGAGTCTGTACATATCATGAATTTGGTATCAGTAGAGTCTTGGATGTATTTTAAGCTTTGTAAGATAGCAAACAGTTCACCACTGTAGGAGGTTATCATTTCAGGAAGATGGTACGTCATGGTGGTTTGCCGGACTATGACCGCTGCGCCTGTTCCGGAGTCTGTTTTTGAGGCGCCCGTAAATATCAACACGTAGTCTTTATGTTTGTTGCAGATTTCATTAAATAATTGTTTATATTGAAGTGCGTTGGTGCTTTCCTTAGGGTATTGGGTAAATTGAAGGAGTTTTGTGGGGGAATTTTTCCATGGGATATTGGTATTTATGGTATTGGATTTCATGATTTTGGGAAATGGCAAGTTTAATTCGATCGAGATGTTGTGGATCCTATAACTAATGGGCATGCTACTGTTATTTCTATTGGGTTGCGGAATCGATTTGGGAAAGATGTATCTAAAAGTGGGGTGATCAGGATTTGCTGTTATGTTCGCTGCGTATGTCATGGCTAGTTGTTGCCGCCTTTACTGAAGTGAAGGTTCACCAGATATGCAAAGTATACTATCTATGGGGCTACTGCGAAAGGCACCAGTTGCTATCCTTAGTGCAGTGTTATGGGTAACATCGATTAATGTTAGGTGTCTAGGATGTGCAGATGCATAGATTATGCTACCGTAATCCAGTTTTGATCGTATTAATGTTCGGTATAAATATATCAGTGTGTAGCTATCAGCTCCCCAATCATGGTGTGACAATATTTTAAATAGATTTAGTCTTTTTGAACATTCGACTTTTAGCTGGCGTAAGTGAGTAATCCAAGTGAGCTTCTTATCTATTAGTAGTCCCAAAAATTTCATGTTATTAACAAACGGTAGTCTTTTTCCGTTAATTGTTAACGTAGGATCGACGTGGATGCCCCGTAATCTGCAGAAGTGTATGCACTGGGATTTGGAAGTAGAAAATCGGAGCCCAGTATTCTTAATTCATTTTTCCAGCCTATTTATAGTGAATTGTAAGGTTTCTTCTATATATGAGATGGTTTTCCCCTTGCAGTAAATTGCAATATCATCTGCATACAGTGAGATTTTTACTGGAGACGTTACACATTTTGTTATTTCGTTTAAGGATATCAAGAAAAGAGTAACACTGAGTATTGAGCCCTGTGGGACGCCGTTATTTTGTACATGTTTGTTTGATAAAGTGTTCCCAATTCGGACTCGGTACGAGCGGTTTGTCAAAAAGTTTTTGATAAAGTTTAAAATATTACCCTCTAATCCGTACTTTTCGAGTTGCTTAATGATGTGGTGTCTCGAAACTGTGTCGTAAGCTTTTTCCAGGTCCAGAAATATGGATATTAGATGCTGTTTCGTTTGGAATGCATTATGTATTTCTGTTTCCAGACAAACCAGCTGATCCGTTGTTGATCGTCCGCGTCTAAAGCCGCTTTGATGATTGTTCAGTAGTTTATTTGATTCTAAGAACCAAATTAACCTCTGATTTATCATTTTTTCTAATGTTTTGCAGACACATGATGTAAGGGCGATTGGTCTGTAGCTTGCCGGGTCAGTTTTCGTTTTATTTGGTTTGAGAATTGGTACGATAATCGCTTCGCGCCACTCATCAGGAAAATAGTTGTTTTGCCACAGATAATTGTAGATATTTAGTAGGTGTTCTTTACAATTTGTAGGTAAATTCTGAAGCATTTCGTATGGGATGTCGTCAATCCCTGGGCTTGTAAATTTACACTCTTTTAGGCATAAATCCAATTCCCATATGGTGAAAGGAAGGTTGATATCGATAACTTTGGACTGGTCTATGTTTAATTCGATTACTTCTGTATCAGGTGAGTTGTTGTTGATGGTGCTAGAGTTATTAAAGTTGTTATTGAAGTTACGGTGGAAGTATCTTGCGAGTGTATTTGCAATGTCTGTTGGTGTGGTATAGTGTGTATTATTTTCAGTTAATGAGGCTAAGTTATTTTGTATATTTACACCTTTAATTCTTCGAATTTTATTCCAGACTTCCTTAATCGGTGTGTCACTGTTCAAGGAGGAAACATACTTTTCCCATGATTGCTTCTTACTTCTTTTGATGGTTAATCGTGCTAGGGCTCGGCACTTCTTGTAGTTGATTAAGTTTTCAACGTTACGGTGTTTTTTGTAATAGTTGAATGCTTTTTTGTTTGCTTTGATGGTTTTCGCACATTCAAGGTTCTACCAAGGTACAGCTCGATGTGTTGGCGGGTTGGATTTCTTACCTATTGATTGCTCTGCTGCATTAAGGATTATTGATGTGAAGTTTCTTACGAGTGTACTTGGATCATCCGCATTTGTGATTGTCGAACACATATGCTCAGTTAATTCTGCATAGAGTATCCAATTTGCTTGGTTTAATTTCCATTTGCGTACTGGCGAGATTTTTGGGGGTAATGTGTTAGGCAGTGAAATTTTGATTGGGAAGTGGTCACTGTCGTAAAGATATTTAAGTACTTCCCAGTCTATTGTAGCCGCAGTTATAGGATCACTTAGGGTTAAGTCAATCGTTGAGAAGCTGCCTGTAGCTGAATAAAAATTAGTAGGGGCTCCGCTGTTTAATAGTACTACGTCGTCGTGTTCTATGATTTTTTCGACTATACGGCCTTTTGGGTTTGTGAAGGTCGAACCCCACATAATGTTGTGGCTATTGAAGTCACCGCATAATAAAAATGGTGATGGTAGTTGTTGAACCATGCTTTCAAGTTGTTACTGGGAGATATCTTTAGATGGCGGGATATAGATGTTACATAATGTCATTTGATTTCTGGTTAGCTCTAGTTTCACCGCAATCGCTTCTAATTCGGTTGTGATCGGGACTTCTTCTGAGTGTATTCGGTTCTGCACCACTATTGCGACTCCGCCGGCGCCGTGGCCATCTGTTTCTCTATCTTTACGGTATATTTGGTAACCTTTTATTGTTGTTATCTCTGATTGTTTAAAATTGGTTTCTTTCAGACATATACATATGGGTTGGTGTTTTGAAGTTAAGATCTTGTATTGCTCCAAGTGGGATTTGTAGCCATTGATGTTCCATTCGAGAATAGTAGTTGTGGTAGTCATATGTGAAATATAGCTGGAGGTTGTAAATTTAGTATTCTAAATCGGAGGTGTCTGCTTCCATTTTAGATTTTTCGCTGAGTAACTTAGAATTTATCTTTTTGATTATTCTGGTTATTCTGGATTTAATTCCGCGATCTTTTAGGTTCGGATAGATACTGTTTAGCATGTGTATAAGTGAATCGATATTATCTGTGTACGCTCTCGCCAGCCCCAAAGGATCAGGATTCCCTTGACAATTTTCTAAGAAGTCTTGGAGATTGGTGAAATTTATTGGATACAGTTGTGGGTTGGTTTGCATGGTTTCTTTAATTGTTTGTAGTTGCATTCCAATATTAGGTGTATCTGAGTCGGATTCACTAGTGAGTTGACTCTTGTATCGTTTGTTGCGGGGGTGAAGTGGGGATTTTTGTTTTGGGATATTTGGCGAAGGAATTGCAAATGGATTGGGAACTTCGGATAAGACTGGCTGTTGGGTTTGTGTTTCTTTTAGTGAGAGAATTTCTTTTTCCGTTGTGGTTTGGAGTAAAGGAGGGTAGTTGGGTTGGTCGGTATTGGTTGCGATCGGTGGGTTTATAGTTTGTGACATGGATTTGTTTGGGCATTGGTTTGCTGTGTGGCCTTCCTTACGGCATATATAGCAAGACATGGCGTCGGTTGATATAAAAATACGATATTGCGTGTTTTCGAAATTGATTAAGAAGGTGTCTGGAACTTTTATTTGGTCATTTGGGGTGATGTAGATCTGTCTACGGAAGCTGAGAATAAGACTGTAATTTTCGTGGTACATGCCAGCTTTAAGATATACCATAGGAGAGACTAATTTTAATTCCATTTGCTTCAGTTGATTTTCAATTACGTTATTCGGTATTGATGGACATACATTTGACAAAACGAGTTTCTGCGCTGGGGTAACTAATTTACGGGCTTGAATAATTGTTTCATTTATTTTTATAGAACCATACTTGGTCATAAATTCTTCAACTAAAATTTGCTTGGCAAAGTATATGCAGATTCTGTTATTTGAGATTCTTGAACAAAAGGTGATATTTTTAGGCCCCATTAATGTTCCTATTGCAAGTACATATTCACGCAGGGGTATACCGTCAACAGCATTAAGTAGGACAGCTTGGTCGTTTTTGGGGTTTGATGGAGTAATTGGTGTATTTGTAGAAGTTTTAACGGCATTTGCAAAGGATCCTGTTGGGTGTGATTGTGGTAAGATAATGTTTTCGCTACTTACGGGTGTTTTTATAGGAGTTGTAGAGGTCATTGTAGGTTTCTGTTTTGTGCAGTAAGGGTAAGAAGTTTATCGCTTCGCTTCGACGAGGCCAGATGTGGCTCGTCTGGTGCGGGGTGATAAGCACTATTCGAGCACGGTTTAGTAAAAACAACACGATGTACCGGAAATTGTTAATAAATTGATGCACTGCAATAATTAGTCATTATCTCGCTTGACGTCCGTACTGTAGCACGGTCGAACATCGAATCCTGCACATTAACGTCGGATAGTTCTACTTTGTACGGAATTACTACTAGATTTTGATATTTTTTGTTAATATTTTCCGCACCTTCCTTTCCAATAACTTGTGTAATTCCTATTGCAATCCTGTTCTCACTTTGCAGAAGATAAGGTAATTTTTGCTTTTACACCATGTCTAGCCGAAATAAATTTAGAGATTTTCCCTCGTAAGTGACTATTACAAACACCGCATATCTCCTTCTTAACAATAAGATCACTTTTTACTTCGCAGTCTACAAGATCAATAATTTTAGCCAACATTGCATTGTCACAAAACGGTTGTGTAAGAGGCGTAAGTAAATTTAAGTTGCTGACGGTAAGGAGTTGTTAGCCTTCTGTATAATTTATATTTCCAACAACTGTAACTTATGTTATAAATACATTACCATAGAAAACCTCGAAAAGTGTTGGCCGACAAACTAAATAAATGGAAAGCATTGTAAATCCGTAAAATATCGCTTCATTTCGATCAAATTAGCAATGGCTGCGAACAATTCGAAAGAACCTGTCTAGTCTGTGGCTGGTACACAGTTTCCTACGTCCTGTGTTAGTTGTGCTATTTGCTTGTTCAAAATATTTACAAAATTTCAAATTAAAAATAAGAACAAATATCGTCTTTAACCGACATGATGAGAGATGATTGTGAGAGAGAAAGTGTGTGTAGCGTGACGAATACAGAGCATCACGTGACTAATTCAAAATCCAAAAATGGCGCAAGCATCACGTGGCGACGAAAATTCAAAATAACAAAACAAAATGGCGTGCTAGCATCACGTGGCGAAATCAAAATCCAAAATGGCCGCCGCTTCAATTAAAACAAAATTGCGCCCTAGCAGCACGTGACGAAATCAAAATCCAAAATGGCCGACGCTTCGTGCCCCAGGCAATTCAATTATTAAAAAGCCATAGGCAATTTAATTATTGCACAATTTAATTATTATGCCCGCAGGGCTTAATCAATTAAAAGTGGTGGGAAAAAGCTGCCCCTATTCTACTATGGAGTTAAATTTTCAACAACATGATGATGAAAACAAAATCACTTGCGTGCAAAGAAAAGTCGAAAAATAGAAATTCAAGATTTCCATTCGACGTCGCAATTCATTTGTTTTTCAAAATCTAAAAAAAAACAAAGTAGGAATTTTTTAATTACGTAGATTAATACAATCTAGTCTGAATCTAAATCTTTCTTTTTTAAAATATAAGTTGTAATTGGCTTTGGCACCACTAAATAGCACATTTTTTATCTTTTAAAATATATATACTTTATCCGATTTAACTATAATAGTAATCCAAAGATTATGCCAAAAATAATTTAAATATTGTTCATTTAAAATTTAAACTCTACGTTGTTAAGCAAAAAGTGTTGCTATGCAAAAAAGTACCACTTTGCTAGATGTGGTCGTTGCTATGCAGAACAGTGTTGCTATACAGGAAAGCAACACTGTTCTAAACGAATTTGTATTTAGGAATACAGTACATTTCTTTATAGTGAGTGAAGAAAGAACTTTTCAAACCTTGTTGAACAATATACTATGTATATCAAACGTGTTGTACATTATACTTTTTCTACAACTGCATTAAAACATATATTTAAATAAACAAAAGTCAGAAAGTTGCTAATTTTTCTGACAAACTCAAACCAACTGTCAACTACAAAAGTAGAACAATATGTTACTGTGTGCAGAACATTTTGCACACGGTGTGCGCAAATAATCCTTTTCAATTTGAGTTTGTTGTGTGTTTTTTTACAATTTTTATAGCAGTTGTACAAAAAATTACTTTGAAATGTATACATCGTAAACTAATCAAAGTTAAGATAATTTCTGAAACCTTTTTGTGGCGTGATACAACTCATGCTGTTTATTGGGTATTTTGCCACACTAAAAAAATGAAAAATATTGTTCCGAAGATCAGTCTGTCCTCGTTATCAACGAATTAACAATTAAAATTAAAAATGAACAAGGAAAACTAATCTTTTTACTAGAACTGAAAAGCGACCGAAAAGGAGTATGCATGTACTTTAAAATATTACATTAACTAGCTAGTTGCATAGATAAATGTTACCAATAAGCTGTCCAATAACAGATTTATGCAAAAATGATCGTTTAAATGTAATATTAATTATTATAAAAAGTTATAACTAATTTGACATTAAGGGAATGACCGAAAACGTTTTCTGATTGGTCCAATAGAAAATGACGTAATTATATAGTAATAGCTATTAACATATCTAGAGACGTTATGAGTTATGAGTATCGTAACTGCCGCAGATGTTTTGAGACATCTAAGGCTGTTATGATTCATAACATCCGTGGTTTGTTCAATAGTTTATCGGTTGCTGTATGGCAATGGTTGCCATGTACGGTAAAAGACCATTACCGTACAGATAAAGTTATGACTTAGTTACCAGCCTACTTTTTGTATATGTAAACAAAGGGTTAATATCCTGAAACCGATAAAAGTTATTACAAGCATTATCACTAGATTGAATTGTATTGGTAGTACATAATAAGCCTCTGGCTATTATTTTTGCAGTGAGGCTAGGGTTCTTGTTGACTGGTGGACATCTTAATTATTTTTATTTTTTCCTCGGCCGGGCTTCATAGCTCAGTGGTTACGCATTTTGCCTACTGATCTAGGGGTCGAGAGTTCGATCCCCGATCCCGGTGAGGTTTTTAAAAATAAAAAAATGCGGATGGAAACCTCTACAAAAGTGATGTAAAACCGTGGGTCCCATGTTACTACGATGTATAGCATGTAAATGATCCGTTGCTAGGGTTGGAACTCCTTTTCTCTTCCCCAGTGGTTTAAGGTCATTAGACGGGTCGGTTAATATAGCACCACCAACTATTCCAAATGATCTCCAAATCAAGCGCTTGATTCTTTATATCTAGCGCAACATAGCGCCACAAATTATTACGCTACCGCCATTGCGGTTTCGGATATTTTTATTGGTCTTTTCGGGGGGTGCTAAGTTAACGCTAGCACCACCAATTAACGATATGCTTCTGAAAACCTAGCGCTAGATTCTCTACACCTAGCGCCACCTGGCGCCACAAATTTTACACCTAGCGCTTTTCCCATTTGAATTGTACGGCATAAAATTGATCGTTAACATAGCACCACCAACTATTCCAAATGATCTCCAAATCAAGCGCTTGATTCTTTATATCTAGCGCAACCTAGCGCCACAAATTATTACGCTACCGCCATTGCGGTTTCGGATATTTTTACTGGTCTTTTCGGGGGGTGCTAAGTTAACGCTAGCACCACCAATTAACGATAGGCTTCTGAAAACCTAGCGCTAGATTCTCTACACCTAGCGCCACCTGGCGCCACAAATTTTACACCTAGCGCTTTTCCCATTTGAATTGTACGGCATAAAATTGATCGTTAACATAGCACCACCAACTATTCCAAATGATCTCCAAATCAAGCGCTTGATTCTTTATATCTAGCGCAACCTAGCGCCACAAATTATTACGCTACCGCCATTGCGGCTTCGGATATTTTTACTGGTCTTTTCGGGGGGTGCTAAGTTAACGCTAGCACCACCAATTAACGATAGGCTTCTGAAAACCTAGCGCTAGATTCTCTACACCTAGCGCCACCTGGCGCCACAAATTTTACACCTAGCGCTTTTCCCATTTGAATTGTACGGCATAAAATTGATCGTTAACATAGCACCACCAACTATTCCAAATGATCTCCAAATCAAGCGCTTGATTCTTTATATCTAGCGCAACCTAGCGCCACAAATTATTACGCTACCGCCATTGCGGTTTCGGATATTTTTACTGGTCTTTTCGGGGGGTGCTAAGTTAACGCTAGCACCACCAATTAACGATAGGCTTCTGAAAACCTAGCGCTAGATTCTCTACACCTAGCGCCACCTGGCGCCACAAATTTTACACCTAGCGCTTTTCCCATTTGAATTGTACGGCATAAAATTGATCGTTAACATAGCACCACCAACTATTCCAAATGATCTCCAAATCAAGTGCTTGATTCTTTATATCTAGCGCAACCTAGCGCCACAAATTATTACGCTAGCGCCATTACAGTTTCGGATATTTTTACTGGTCTTTTCGGGGGGTGCTAAGTTAACGCTAGCACCACCAATTAACGATAGGCTTCTGAAAACCTAGCGCTAGATTATCTACACCTAGCGCAATCTGGCGCCACAAATTTTACACCTAGCGCTTTCTCCACTTGAATTGTAAGGCATAAAAGGGTAGGTTAACATAGCACCACCAACTATTCCAAATGATCTCCAAATCAAGCGCTTTATTCTTTATACCTAGCTCAACCTAGCGCCACAAATTATTACGCTACCGCCATTGCAGTTTCGGATATTTTTACTCGTCTTTTCGGGGGTGCTAAGTTAATGCTAGCACTACCAATTAATGATAGCCTTCTGAAAACCTAGCGCTAGATTCTTTATATCCAGCCCTATCTAGCGTCACAAATTATTACCCTAGCGCTATTACAGTTTCGGATGTTTTACTGTTCTTTTCGGGGGCTATTGAGTTAGTGTTTACACCACCAACCAATGTCAGGCTTTTTAAAACATAGCGCCAGACTCTTCAGACCCAAAAAAATAGCACGGGATGAAATTCCTGAAACCATTCTACTCATAACGTCACCAACCAATAGAATGACCATAATATCAATTTTTTTGCCAATCGGTGCCTGATTACGCGATAATCAACACCTTGTCCTCTGATTAACATGGTTTTCTCTCGTAATATCGGCATGGTAGATACAACCCTTGAACGTGTGCATCGTCAACTAAATACAGACTTTTGAAAACCTAGCGCTATGATCTTCGCTGTTCCAACCTTTCTCCGTCTGGTGACATAAATGCAATAGTAGATTTTCATATTTACTGTGACTGTAGTTGCAACTCTACACTTCATTCACCGAAGTTACAATTATCAGCCGTAACTAGATTACCACTAAACTTGACAGAGAATTTGGATTACAGAGACATAGCCTTTTCGCTGCTTTTATGAATGCCATAATCAATCAGTCATGTTTTTAATATGAAAAATAAGAAATAAGAAATAAGTTTTGACACAAACTGACACAAAACCTAATCTTGCTTTATATTTTTATCTTACTTTATTATTATAGCGTTCGAGTTATTTAATAATAGTATATTATTATATGAGCGATTACGACAGCCATTATTCACGAAGATGACATTTGCGCCACAAGCCGAAGGCGCGTGGCGCAAGTCATCTGAGTGAATAATGGCCATAATCGGGAATATAATACGATATTTTATCTACTCCTATGCAATAGGAGTGTTGTGTTCATATTTCAGAATTATGACATTTGTGACAGCTGTTAACTTCAAAAGTCATTTAATAATAAGAATGAATTTTGTGATTGGCTGCAACCTATTGAATAATGAAAATAGAATTTTATGATTGGCTGCAAACCGTGAATTATGAATCATAATTCATGGCCATTGTGCAGTAGGAGTAGATAAAATATATTAAGTAGATTGTATTACCTGCTCCTATCTATACCTTAATTTGCTTTATAGTTTTATAAAATTTTCATTTTTGTTTTTAAATACATTATATGGATATTAGAACTTTCTTGAAGTTTATTTTTTCATTGCAGATATATGCAGGGTGAGAAAACTAAAATTATTCACTACTTTGTAATTTAGGGAGTCACATACAACGACCTCTATTTTTATTTTATTATATGATAGAAACTTTTTGTTTTCTTATCCTGTGTAAGTATGTATATGTACATGATGTACTCGCTCCAAAATTATAACTGCACTAAACAGTGAATGCTGTGGAATATTCTACTGGTACAATTGTGTTCAACAGTTTGTGTTGAACAAAATTAAATAAATTATCTCAGTAATGTCAACTAATATAGGTAATTTAGTACAAGATGGAGCTGGCTTTGAAATCTATGTTGCCGAATGGTGCTCGGTCTGAAGGGTCTAGCGCTAGGTTTTCAGTAGTCTGTCGTTAATTATTGGTGGTGAAAACGTTAACTTAGCACCCCCCGAAAAGACCAGTAAAAATATCTGAAACTGCAATGGCGCTAGCGAAATAATTTGTGGCGCCAGATTGCGCTAGATGTAGAGAATCTAGCGCTAGGTTTTCAGAAGCCTATCGTTAATTGGTGGTGCTACCGTTAACTTAGCACCCCCCGAAAAGACCAGTAAAAATATCCGAAACTGCAATGGCGCTAGCGTAATAATTTGTGGCGCCAGATTGCGCTAGGTGTAGAGAATCTAGCGCTAGGTTTTCAGAAGCCTATCGTTAATTGGTGGTGCTAGCGTTAACTTAGCACCCCCCGAAAAGACCAGTAAAAATATCTGAAATTGCAATGGCGCTAGCGTAATAATTTGTGGCGCCAGATTGCGCTAGGTGTAGAGAATCTAGCGCTAGGTTTTCAGAAGCCTATCGTTAATTGGTGGTGCTAGCGTTAACTTAGCACCCCCCGAAAAGACCAGTAAAAATATCCGAAACTGTAATGGCGCTAGCGTAATAATTTGTGGCGCTAGGTTGCGCTAGATATAAAGAATCAAGCGCTTGATTTGGAGGTCATTTGGAATAGTTGGTGGTGCTATGTTAACGATCAATTTTATGCCGTAGAATTCAAATGGGAAAAGCGCTAGGTCTAAAATTTGTGGCGCCAGGTGGCGCTAGGTGTAGAGAATCTAGCGCTATGTTTTCAGAAGCCTATCGTTAATTGGTGGTGCTAGCGTTACCTTAGCACCCCCCGAAAAGACCAGTAAAAATATCCGAAACTGTAATGGCGCTAGCGTAATAATTTGTGGCGCTAGGTTGCGCTAGATATAGAGAATCAAGCGCTTGATTTGGAGATCATTTGGAATAGTTGGTGGTGCTATGTTAACCGACCCTCATTAGACAAGTGTAAACCCAAAAAGCCGTACCCCGCCATCTGCCAAACAGCCGCCATCTTGAAAACAATAAAATTTGGTTTTTCTCGCGATCCATTGGTCGCACAGAAAAAGTTATTGAACAAAAAATATTGGAAATAAAATACTACACATTTTGGTCATTGCCGTGATACCGACAAGTTGGTATTGCGAACGGTAGAGGGCGACAAAGTTTTTGCCATTGTAGCTCTGTGGGTTGGTTTTTTTCCGAAAATTGGAATGTGAAAGTTGTAGTGCTTGAAAAAATGTGCACGTATCTCTTTTAATAATTTGATGTGACAACGAATTTACACAAACAACGAAACAAAACCAAACACAAAATTGACTTCCCAGAATTTTGGTCACAAGGGAAGTAAAAGACCTAAACCCTCCAGGGTCTAACACAGGTACTAATAAAAACCCTAAAAAAAACAATCTAAGAATATGCACTATAAACGTTCGCACTGTACGAACTGAAGAGAGAGTACAAGAATTCGAAGCAACACTACTAAAAATAAACTGGGATATACTCGGTGTAGCTGAAGCGAGAAAATGCGGAGAAGAAATTACGGAAAGAAAAAATGCGTCAATATTGCTTTGGAAAGAATAAGAAACAGGTTTCGCATGTGTTGGTTTCCTTGTCAAAAAAGCTCTGGCAAAGAATATCCAAGAATTTCGTGGCATTACAGAAAGAATTGCAGTATTGAAACTAGCAATTGAAAATAACAAACATTTAACCATAATTCAAATTTACGGACCAACAGAGAACTTCGCAGAACAAATAGATAACTTTTAAGAAACACTCGAACACACGATCAATGAATATACATTCGAAAAGAAACAAAACCAACTAATCGTAATGGGTAATTTTAATAGTAAAATAGGCTGGAAGAAAGCTGGAGAAGAACCTGCACTGGGCCCTTACGGTTATGGAGATAGAAACGGCAGAGGTGACAAACTAATTGAATTTGCGCTAAGTAACAATCTAACAATATGCAACACCCTTTTCAAGAAAAGATCAAGAAGAAGATTGACATGGTTGTCACCAAATGCTAAGTTTAAAAATGAAATAGACTTTGTCCTAACCAATAAAAAGCACAGGGCTACAAATAACGAAGTAATAAGTAGATTTGATTTTGACAGCGACCATCGGTTAGTAAGAACAACCTTCAGAATAAATGCACCCTTTGAAAGATGCAAGACCTTTGAAAATAACAACACATATACGAAAAGTAATCACTGGGACGAAAAAGTCTACAGAACCAACCTCCAACGTTTACAAACACAAAACAGCAGGAGCCACAACAGAGCAGCTATATACAAGAAATGTACAGTGACTTGGAAAAGCAGCTACAAGGACAAAGCAGAATCCCTGTCCGAAAACACCAAAAATATAATTAAACATCGAAACGCTTTAAAAACAAAAAGACTAGAAAATATCTCAGCACACATAAAATACACAGAAATAAACAAAATAACAAAAAGAGCTATAAGACGCAAAAAACGACAACAAGAACAAAGAAATATTAAACGATAACGGCTCAACCAAAAAGGTCTACAAGCAACTTTAATCCGGGAAAAAATGGATCAGCAAACTGGAAGACCCAAAAAATAATAATGAGACTACTTGCAAACGCGAAGAAATAATGAAAATAGCCACCAACTATTATAAAGAACTGTACACTACAAGGATAAACAAAATCCAAGAACAAAAATCAAAGAAACAAGAACCTACACCTAATACCTTACCGAAAATACAAAATCAAAAATTTGAATAGCCATTCGTAAACTTAAAACAGAAAAACCGCAGGAGAAGATAATATTACAAACGAAATGCTAAAATCAGAATTAGAAGACAATTCATCAACTTTACCTTTCATTCAATAAACTACCAGCTGAGGGAAAAGTACCACAGCAATGAACGAGATCATCTATAATTTTACTCCAGAAAAAGAGAGAAAAAGTCAAAATTTCAAATTATCAACCAATAAGTTTGATCTCAAACATATATAAAGCTTTCACTATTATCATTCAAAAACGCATATATACACAATTAGAAAAAACTCACCAGCTAGAACAAACAGGATTCAAGAGGGGCTATTCCAACATTGACCACATGCAAGCAATCAGTCAGCTAATAGAAAAACACAACGAATTCAACACCCCGCTGTACATAGGATTAATAGATTTTGAAAAAGCGTTCGACTCCATTGAACATCCATTTATCATAGAAGCTCTACAACGCAATATAGATGGCAAATACATCAACATCATCCAACAATTGCTAGAAAATAATTCAGCATGTATAAAACTAGAACGAAAAGACCACCAATTCAAACTTGAAAGAGGAGTCCGACAAGGGAACCCTTTATCCCCAGATCTGTTCAATGCCACACTGGATTACTTATTCAACCAATTGAATTGGAAAAATGTAGGTATCAGGGTCACTTCTTACAAGTTTATGCTTTGCAAAAACTGCAATCGCTAAACAAGAAATGTACAAAAATTGGTTCAAAAATCAATATGACTAAGACCAATATACTCAGCAACACTAGCAGGAACCGCATTTTGCTGGATGGTCAAGAAATTTTTTATAAGGAAGAAGCTACTTATCTTGGAAAAATCTTATCCTTTAAAAATAAAGACAGCAAGGAAATCCAAAGACGCATAACTCAAGGGTGGCAAAAATTCTGGTCTCTGAAAACAATCTTGAAGAGTAACATGTCTACAAAACTTAAAAGTAAAGTCTTTAACCAGTGTATAATCCCGACCGTAACTTATGGTGCGCAGACGTGGGTAAAAAACAATAGTGAACTCAACAAACTTCAGGTCACTCAAAAGAAAATCCTGAGAAACATACTAAAAAATCTGTAAAAAACTTTATCCAGAACTTTCCTCGTAGACATTGTGACACTAAATAATTTAAAAAATAAAATTAAGTTAGGAGTAAAATAATCTTCACGTTTCTAATAAATTAAATAAATTTTCAAATAAATAAAAAAATATATCCTGCTGGGGTTTGAACCCGCCGCATCTGCATAGTGATCGTAATCGCACCTGCGTAGCGATTGTAACTGCATCGATAAGTCCAACTGCGACATCGAGCCTAATTGAAATGGGTGCGGCATGCGGCGCTCACCTCTATTTAAGGGAACGGACTTATTGTTGAAACGTTTCGACTTTTTTGTGACATTATTTTATATCTGTTAAGTCCTACTTTCGGCAAGTGTAAAGCCCGACCACTATGAAAATTATTACTTAGTTCTATTTCAAAATTAACGCAAAAATAAACAAAATTTTATTTTTTAAGGTGCTCACCCTGTATATATTTGTCTGAATGTTTCATTAGAGGTATATAATAATAATAATAAAGTCTTTATTCTGAGATGCCAATTATGTACACACAAAAACAGAAAATAAATACATACATATATAATACATACATATATAATGTGTATGCAAAATAACATCTTCCTCCGACAAATAGTTTTTGAGTGATACCGCCAACAGACATGCAGACAGACGGAATTGGGACCCTGAAACGTGAAGATCTGAACAAATCTCGGGAGGTGATTTTTTCGTGATTACAATAAAAATAACTCAGTGATCACGTAAAAATTGTGGACATAAGGAAGCGATTCCAAACTGAAGACATACAATACTACTGCAAGAGGCTCAAGCTGCGCTGGGCACGTCATGTGGCAAGTACAAAAACGAGATGGACAAAAAAGACAACTCGATGGAAGCCAAACTTACGTAAAAGAAGGAAAGGTCGACCTAAAACACGTTGGGAAAACGACATTGTATCCATAGCTGGTGTAAGCTGGATGAAAGTAGCCCAGGACAGATACACATGGAAAACCCTGGAGGAAGCCCTTGCTCAATAATTGGGATTCATTCGGGCTAATGTTTGAGGTTTGTTTGATATTACCGCGATATATGGACGCCATATATTATTTGTAACAAAGCGCAGCTACCGGAAGGTCTACGAACTGTAAATATACTAATTTTATCACATTATATTTTGATTTTAATTTTCCCAAGACTATGGGGCGAGATTGAATTTTCAAGTACACCAGTGATTTTGGAGAAGGCTTTTATGCGTGAAACAGAATGTGTTACTAAATTATCGGATACACTGGCTTTTTTAAATCTACATCAAATCAATTGTATTTCGAATAAATATGGTGATTAGTTGGATTTGGTTTTTACTAATCTTGATGGTTTTGAGGTTTCTAAGTCATTGGAATCTATACAACCTGTAGATCAGTGATTCCCAAAGTGGGAAACGATCCAACGGGGCGATAGCAGCTTCGGGTGCATTTGGGGGGCGGTGAATAAAAATAAGGGGGCGGTGAAAGCTTAGAAAAGGAAGAGAAGATACGAAGATTTAGAAAAACCGTTCGTACATATTTCATCTGTTGTGTAATATAGTGTAACATTATTTTCCAAATAAACACACAAAATACAAGTTACAGATTTATTTATTCCATAAAGACTATTTACCCTTATTAAAATTCGTTTTTCTACGACCACCACTAAAAGTAGGCCTTTTAGCGCTAGCTTTTTTCACTAAGTGACGTTTTATAATTTAGCGTGTTTAAAATGAGATCAGCTGTTTACTTTTAGCACATGTGTTATAAAGTGAAGTGAGGTTATAAAACTACAATTTCGAACTGGAAGTGAGGTTGTAAATTTATTCTAGTTACTTCTTGCGTTAGAGGTAAAGTGATTTTTAAATAATTAAAGCGTTATGTAATGAATAAAGTCAGATGCGTACTATTTTAATTACCTTTGATAACTGACTTTGACAGTACTGGCTCCACAAACATTCACCTGCTCGTCAAGGCCATCTATTTATTATGACATAAATTATAACTGTCATAAATGCAAACCTTTGTTAAATCGACATTTATGGATTAATAACAGAAAATTTAAGGTCGTAGAAAAAATATTGTATGCAAACTCGTGCTAAAAGTGTAGTTGCACTCGACATGTTACGAAACTCAGCCTTCGGCTTTGTTTCATAATTTTCATGTATCGTGCATAAACATCAACTTTTAGCACTTGTTGCATAAATAGCTATTATTCTCCTTTTCTTTAACTTTACTTTATCACACCCTTTAATACACCATCCAGAAAGTAAATACCATTATAATAAAATTATTCAAATTAGCTTTTACTCAAAATACAGGTTAGAAATTTGAAAAAAATCGGCTATTTTAAAAATATCATTTTTGCTAGCAATAATTAATTATATAAAATTTCTATATGATATATTTTATTATAACATTTCATAATTGACTTTTTCAGATAATCATTTGAGTTTGGCTTTCACTTTAGTTATTCCGATTGTCAGCTAATGCAAATTAAAATCTAAGTTCTGATGTTACCAAACAACTATCCCCACTAATTCAACTTATATGCTCGCACCTTTTTAATAAACTATTCAAAATTTAACAGTAATTGTATCTAATGTATCATTCATTAAACAATTCTCAAATGTTTATGTTGTACATTTAATGTATGAATACCCCCTTGCAATTTTTAATTGCTAATTAATTTATTCTTTCAAAATAATTTCCTACCTAGAAATACTCTTATAGATAATTATCAGTACTACAATATCTTTCGGTTTGTTCGCTTAAAGAATATAGATTTCCAGGGGGCGTTGAGTAATTTTTTTTCTGAAAAGGGGGCGGTAGGCCAAATAAGTTTGGGAACCACTGCTGTAGATTTATATCAACCCCCTTACAACTAGAGCGTTTATCATCAAACTTCAATGTAAATGAGTGCCAAGGAGACTGGTTCTATGACTTTTCTTTAGCGGACTATACAAGTTTTCTCACTTTTTGGCTGATGTTTATAATAAAATTGTTAAAAGCAATGCCGTAAAGAACTTATATAAATACAATCAAGTTTCAATTAAAACAGGAAGAAATTTGAGTCACAGCTTTAAAACATCTAAGGGACTGCTACAGGGATGTACTACATCACCAACACTATTTAAGATATTCCTGGAACAAACATTAAAAAATTGGAAGAGGAAATGCGAAGGCATGGGAATACCGATACGAAATTAACATCTTTACACGATAAGTTTTGCAGATGACCAGGTAGTGATCGCACAAGATGATGAAGACCTGAGCTATATGGTACGTAAGTTGAAGGAAGAATATACTAAGGCAGGAATGGAAATTAACTTCAACAACACAGAATACCTACCAACAACAGAAGAAATAAAAAATTTAGAAATTGAAAATAATCTAGAAATAAAAGGGGCAGCTAAATTTAAATACTTAGGATTCATCGTTTCAAAAAATGCAACCACAGAAGAAGAAATAAAAAATAGACTTGGACAAACCCGAATATGCATAAGACAACTTAATGCAACACTTTGGGACAGGCACATTACAGGTAATACAAAAAAAAAGAATTTACAAATCTATCGTGGAGAACATAATGAAGTACGGAGAGGAAAACTAGGTAAAGAATAAGAAAATCAGAAGTAAAATCAACGCAACGGAAATGGAATTCTGGAGACGATGTTGCGGAATCACAAAGCTAGACAGGGTTACTAACGAGGAGATAAGGAGGAGAATGGACGTCAAGAGAGAAACGCTCAAGTACATAGAAGAGAAAAGACTAACATGTTATGGGCACGTCCGTAGAACAGACGAAAATAGATGGATAAGAAGAGTCACTGAATGGAGCCCAATGGGAAGAAGAAGGAGAGGAAGGCCGAAAAGATCATGGAAGGATGAAGTAGATGAGGCGATGGAAAGTAGAGGCCTTGAGGACGGAGAATGGGAAGACAGAGAGAGATGGAGAATCTGGTTGAAGGAAGGAAGACAGCGTCAGCTGTAATATTCTACGGAAAATTAATTCAAAAACAAGTAACAAGGTTCTTAAGTTAACATTAACAGAAAACGTACAAAATTAAAGACCGCAACAAATAAAGAAAACGGCCCAGAATTCTATCTGGCATTAAAGCTAGTAGCGGGTATGACCTCCCCTCGCAAGTAAGACACTTCGACACCTGTTACCCATACTGTTGAAGAGATTTTGAAATTGTTCTTGTGGTATTTGCTCCCATTCCTGCACAAGACGATTTCTGAGATCATTTAAGTTTTGAGGAGGTTCTCCTGCTCGAATCCGTCGTTCTAGTTCGTCCCAAGCATGCTCTATGGGGTTCAGGTCAAGACTGAATGCCGGCTAGTCCATAGTGTGAATATTATGGGCATTCAGGTACTCTTGAGCAATTCTTGCAGAATAAGGGCGGGCGTTATCCTGTTGATAAATGAACCCTTGACCATGATTTTGAGCATACGGTCGAACGTAGGTTGCAGAATGTCATCGATATAGCGTTGAGGTGTTTAGAGAGCCCTCTTCTACAATGACAATCTCAGTGCGGCCGTTCAAAGATATTCCACCCCATACCATAATAGAGCCTCCTTCAAAATGCAGGCTTTCTTGCACCACATTGTCTGCGAATCTCTCACCTTTTCTTCTGTAGACTCTTACACGACCATCACAGTAGAAAGTCAAAAGTCAGCAGCAACTGCAACTGCAGTGACCAAAAATATAAAAACTAAAGGATAGCGGTGATTTATAAACTGATCCCTAATTCATTTTGAGCAGTATATATATATATAACGTATGGGACATAAGTTTTGAGAAAAAGTTTGCCTTGAAATTCCTACTCGATTTTGATGTCTGATCTAGTTACCATAAAACCGGTAAACGAATCATGTTTTGTTTTTATTGGTAAACGTCAAATTTATTCAATAACTTAGTTCAAAATGTCGTACAAACTGAAGTTCGCAAAAGTATCTATCGCTGTGTTGGACGGTTGCCCAAACGTGAAATTGTTAACTTGTTCACAGATCAAAATGTTAGCCAGGCAACGATTTATAGGACAATAAGAGAATGGGAAGAGGGTATATCTTGCACTAATTTGCCGAAAACTGGAAGACCTCATGTTTTGGCACAAAACAGGATTAATAGACTGGTACAATCCGCTCAAGACAGAATTGGAATCTCTAGTCGAAAGTTGGGTCGCCGTTTTGGGGTCTCATACAAGACCGTCCAGAGAATTTTGTCCAGAAATGGTGTGCATTATAGAAAAAGAAGGAAGTGTCCCAAATACACCCAGGCACAGCTTGAAAGAATACCTACATGTTGCAGAGCTTTGAGATGAAGGCATTTTGTGAGGAACCGTGTCATTATAATGGATGATGAGAAATATTTCACGCTGTCACATTCTGAAATGAAAAGGAAACGATGGATTTTACACCTCTGATATTGAAAACTGCCCAAACAAAGTAAAATTCAAAGCAAAAGCGAAATTTGCTGACAAAGTTTTAGTTTGGTGCGCGATTTCTGAGGCTGGGATTTCAACACCCTATGTTGGCCGAGTTCGGGGAGAAGCTGTGGATGCTAGGCTTTATACCCAAAGATGTTTACCGAATATGCTTAATTTTATTAATATCCATCATCAGAACGACGATATAATATTTTGGCCTGATCTCGCTTCGTGTCATTATGCCAGGGGAATGGTTGGAGCAGAATAACGGTACCGAGAGAAGATAACCCCCCAAATGTCCCTCAAGCTCGGCCAATAGAAGAATTTTGGTCATTATTATGTCGAAAGGTTTATGAAACGGTTGGGAGGCCCGAAATGAATAATTGCGGGCACGAATTTTTAGAAAAATTCGGGAAGTGGACCGGAACATCGTCCAAAGGAAGATGAGACAAGTCTTAACCAAATTGCGTGCCATTGAGGACCATGGTCCGCCAACAGTTTTGTAGATTAATTTACATGTCAGAAGATGTAAAATTAACCATTAATATTTAAGTTTGAATAAAATTTCGTTATTTTGCTGATTAATCCTGTTTATTTTTTTCTCAAAACTTATGTCCCATGCGTTATATTGTTATGATACATGATGCAGTATAATAAATCATAAGAAAGAAATATTAAAAAAACTAATAAATTTGGAAGGTTACAATAATTAGATCTTGATGGGTGTAAAATTTCGAATATGAATAATGAAAGTAATTGATACAATGAAAGCAGCCATTTGATAGTGCGATATTAATTGAATTGAATAACTTAATGGTTGTATAAAATGTTAATAAAGAACAAACCAAGGTAACATTAGACAAATGTATTTGTTAATAATAATCAGAATGAATATCCTATAGTAGTATTATTTTAAAATATAGGAAGTGTGCACTAAGAATTGTATCTAATAGGGATAGAAATTTGTTTAGTTAGTTACTAAAACAACTCATGAAAAAAGCACGTGTAATTTTGAAAGAAAGAATTTCGTTAAATAAAACTAGAAATTATGCCTTTATTTGTGTTATTTTTGGTATATACAACTTAAAAACGGCTATAAACAAATCTGCGTGGTGTGATAGGCGAAAACGTAAAATGTAATTCATGGAGACAAATAATCGGTGAAGAGATTATACAAATACAGTTAATTGGAAATAAAGAAAACAAAAGGTTACATTATATGAAGATATTTGAATGTATTCATACATACAAGATATAATTGGAGGTTCTTACAAGTAACTGATTTGATTTGGATATTTTGTGAGTATAACAAGAGACATCGGACTATCTGCAAAAAGGGAACAAAGTTAGATTTGGAACATCATAATATAGCAACTTACCAGGAGTTAGTTCGTGTGGCAGTGACATTCAGGAGGAACAAGGACTGAATTTTGGGAGCAGAGGAGTCGATTTGACGGGACGAATGCAGCTGAAAGCATTCACAGACCATCATAGGTGTTGCTGTTTGTGAAGTGGGCAGTAGGTGTTGCGGTCTGTCGAGGTCAGGATCCGGTATTGGTTGGATGTTGCTGCAGTGAAAGCAAGAGCAGTTATTAAGGTTTGTGTAGATAAGTTGAGAAAGCATTTTGAATAACTCAATAAAAGAAAGTGATAAAAGAAAGTTGATATAGTACTTACATAGGTGAATTGAATAATAAATGTGTTTATGTAAGATACAATTGTCAATTACCTGGTTTGATGAATTTTAAAAGTCAAGTTTGACGTTATATGTCATTGATAGTCATATAATTTTGAAAATACAATTTTAAAATTTTAATTAATAGAAAACTAGATTTTGGCGAACCCACCCTGAAAATAAGAGCTCTCGATTTAAAAGCAATTATTGTTTGACATTTAAGACATTGCATTAAGTAAGGCATAGTTCAACTGCTGAGCTATAGCACAATTTTTGGCTAGCATAACGTGGAGCTTATACAGCCATTACATAAAATTTATGGCGTTCAAACGTGAGGCTTGTGAAAGTTAAAAATAACATACGTTGCTTGTTTTAATATAACGTGTGGGGTTATTGACATTTCAAACACAAGGGAAAATAAAAAATAAACAGATTTAATTGTAACTGATAAACCAAGTTTATGGTTAATTTGTTATTAACAAGGGTGAATTAATCCTGTTTCTTAATTTACAAAAACAGGATAGAACTAAAACAATTATAATTTAAAAAAAAGTATCATAATTGAATTCGTTTGAGAAGAATAGAGTAACAATCAATAAGAATAACTAAAGCATTTTTATAAAGGTTTAATTGGTCAACTAAATATAGAGATTTACAATTCAATATACAGGTTGGTAATTAAAAGTAGGTACATTTAAAATTTTTAAACTAAAATATGGCTGACAAAAGAATTACAAGAAAAAGCAAGAAGACTGAAGAGGAAAAATATGAAGGACAAGAAGAAATGGAAGTGGTAGCCAGTGGTGCTGAAGTTGAAGTAGAGGAAATACAGCTAGGTGATCAGGTAAGATTACAAGCGGAATCAACAGGAAAATCAACCATAAATATGGAGGAGTTAATGGCATTTATTGCACAAAAGGCAGAGGAAAGTAAGAAAACTACTGAAGATATGAAAAAGGAGTTGAAACAGTCAATTGAGGAAAAAGCTGAGGAAAGTAAGAAAACTACTGAAGAGTTGAAACAGGAGTTGCAACAGTCAATTGCGGAAAAGGCAGAGGAAAGTAAGAAGGAGGCTGAGGAGAGAGAAAGAAGATTGCAACAGTCAATTGAGGAAAGGGAAGGTAGGTTGCAAGCAGCAATTGAAAGAACTGCAGAAAAAAGTAAGAACGATGCAGAGGAAAGGGAAGGTAGGTTACGAGACGCAATTCAGAGCACTGCAGTGAAAGTACAAGAACAAAAAGAACAAGCAGATAAGATGGAAGAGACAATGAAGAAGTTAAAAGAAGATTTTAATAAAATACAACTTTAGAATAAACAAGAATTGCAAGCACAAATAGAAAATATTTGTATAATATTAGAAAGTTATAAGGATGAAGTTAAAAATGATGTAAGAAGGGAGGACAGGAAGAATGCAAACAGTTAGAAGAAAATTTAACAAAAATCATGGAAGATAAGTTAGTTTAGAATAACGAAGAGTTGGAAGGAAAAATAGGAGATATACAAAGTCAGAATACGGATGTGCAGAAGAAAATAAAATTGATTGATGATAAGGTAGATACAAATCGAACTGAGATGCAAGAAGAAATTAATGACAGTGTAAGCAGAGTTAATGTGTTAACAGAAAATCATTCAACAAAGATTAAAGAGATACAAGATACATTGAAAAGAATACAAGATGGGACGGAAATGTTAAACAGTAACCAAAGAAGTAATTATATTGGAATACAAACAGACATGTTGCCAAAATTTTAAGTTAGATTTCGGAACAATACCAATAAAAACAAATTAATTTTGGAAGAATTAGAACAAACATTATTATTGGGAACTGATGAAATAAATCAGAAATTAGACAGTTATGTAGATGAGGTAGATGATTCTACGAAAAAGAACGAGCAAGTAAAACAGAATGGAGGAGAACCAGATGATGAGAAGAAATACAATTATGAAAAAGTAAATGTTGTTAGAGTTACAGGACGAGACATAATTAAAATAAATAAGCATAAGAAGAGGACAAAGAACGAAAAAGTTAAACGAAGACTTAAAGAGGAAATAAATAAATTAGAAGACAATTTTAAACAAGCGACAGGAGGTTGTATAATTAAAGTAAATAAAATTGGAAATTCCCGAGGATATGATATAATTAACTTTAATAAAAGTAAGAAGAAAACAAAGAAGGAAACAATTAAACGAAGATTAAAGGAGGAGACAAAGAAACTGAAAGAAAGACTGAGACGAAAGGAAGTACCGAGGCTTGAAGCTGAATTAAGAAAATTAAAACAAGCAGCCAAAGAAGCCAAGGATGTCATAAAGACCACTCAAGAAAATATCAAAAGAATTTTGAGATAACATTAGGAAACTCGGAAGTTGTACATATGTAATATAGTAATTTTAAAATATTAATTAAAGAACCACACATATTTTAACAATTGAGCAAAACCAGAGAAAAATGAGGCCATGGCTCCACTAACAAGAAGTAATTGTACCAGAATGATAACAGTATGGCTTCCTTAATAAATGAAAAGGTAATTTTAGATAATTTATATGTCCTATATAAGAATATTATAAAAGTAAATAAAATAGATTTGCTATCTGCTACTAAAAGAAAAATATCAACAACAAACCGAATGTTAAATGTTAAAATAATTATTAATCAAAGGGAAGGTGTTGTTAGATTGTTTATAGTAAAAGGCCTAAGCGTGAATATGGTGTTAGGAATTGACATTATTCAGCAGTTGGGGATAAATATTGATGGAGCACAAAGGTGTATTCATTTAAAGGGGTTAATTAAATCTTGGATCTGTACCAGTAGAGTCAGCCAAGAAGATAAGTGTTGCCAATTAGATGCAATTGGAGACATGATGAAATATAAAGAAGGTATAATTATTAATAATAATATAATAGATGATATTGAAAATAAATATGAGAATAAAAGATTATTGCTGAATGAATCAAAAATAGGTGAGAAGAATAAACAATTTGAAGGCCAAATATTACAAATAATTTATAGAAATAAACAGATTATTAATGAAGAAGTAGGCCAAGCAAAGAAATACATTCATAAGTTACAGGTTGACGAATCAAAAAGTTTTAATAGCAAATCTTATCCTGTACCATAGGTATGCATTAAGAGGACAAGTAAGGAAGGAAATACGTAAAATGGTAACAGATGGAGTAATAGAAACTTCAAAGAGTAATTTTATTAATCCTTTAGTGGTAGTTAAAAAAACGTGACGGTTCCCTTCGTTTATGTTTAGATGCACGCAGAATTAATCAAATAACAAAACCACAATACGAATCTTCACAAACTATAGATGGATTATTAAGTAGAATTTGGAATAAACAAATACTTACGAAATTAGATGTGAAAAACTCGTTTTGGGTTATTCCATTACATGAAGAGTCGAGAAAATACACAGGATTCAGTATTGATGGGGAGATTTTTCAATTTAAAGTGGTACCATTTGGGTTATCAACGTCTTGTGTAGCGCTGGTAAGAGCAATGCAGAAGATATTAAACCAATTTGAAGACTTTTGTGTGCATTACGCTGATGATATCTCATTGTTTTCTGAAAACGAACAACAACATTTAAAACACTTAGCAATTATGATTGAAACGTTAAATAAAAATGGATTAAAATTGAACATATCAAAATGTGAATTTATGCAGGAAAAAGTAACGTATTTGGGATACGAGATAAGTAAAAATGGAGTAACCATAAATGAGAAACGTCTTGAGGAAATTAAGAATTTACCTCGTCTATCGAATTTAAAAAAATTAAGAGGGTTATTAGGTGTTTTCAATTACTATAAAAGGTTCATAAGTAGCTACTCAGAGTTGACGTTATCTTTGGTACAATTATTAAGAAAGGATGTTAAATGGTCATGGAACGAAGAAAGAGAAAAAGCATTGAATACTATCAAACAGAGGTTTCATGAAGGGTTATTACTGAAATATCCGAATTTTGAAGAAAAGTTTATACTTCGTACAGACGCATCTGATCAAGCAATTGCAGCAGAACTAATACAAATACAAGATGGGATAGAAGTACCAATATGTTTTATTTCAAGAATATTAAAAGGGTATGAAATTCGATATACCATAGCTGAGAAAGAAATGTTGGCAATCATATTTGCGATTAATAAACTAAAATTTTATTTAACAGGGAACAAATTTGATATTCAAACGGATAATTCAGCAATTTCGTTTTTGAAAAATAAAACTTTTCATAATGATAGGTTATACAGATGGGCATTGTATTTACAACAATATGAATTTGATATTAAACATAGGCCAGGAAAGTTAAATGTAGTGGCAGATTTCTTAAGTAGAAAGGATGTACCTAATTATGAGAAACCAAAACAAATCTTAATTGGAATTGAGAAAATTTATAAGGAAGGAAGGTTATCAAAACAAGATATTCTAATTAAACAGACAGTATAGAAGAAATTCAAGAATTAAAAACTTTAGTATTACAAAGTCAAGATCATAATCATAACGGGTATCAAATTAAAGAAAATTTATCGGTAAAGGTCATAGAAAATAAAGAATTGATAGTTTTGAATAAAGAAGCTATCTTAGAAGTTGTTGAGGAAATTCATACAATATTTGGACATTGTGGGACAAGGAAAACTTGGTTAATGTTTAGGGAATGTTTTTATACGAAAAATGATATCAGATTAATTAAACAATTAATTCAAACTTGTCAAATTTGTCAATTTGCAAAGGAAAATAATTTTAAAAATCAGAATATTGTAAGTATTAGGGTAAACGAACCGGTGGAACTGGTAGCTATTGATTACTTATCACATCTAGTTACAGGACAATATGGATACAAGCATATTTTGATTATGGTAGATGCATTCTCTAAATTTATAAAACTATACCCAGCGAAATACTCTAATACTAAACATGTGATTAAGTCAATTGGAAATTTTGAAGAACAAGTAGGTAAACCAAGAAAGATTTTGGCAGATAATGCAACATATTTTAGAAATGAAAGATTATTGAATAATTTAGAAAAAAAGGGAATAACGGTTTGTTTTTGTAGTATAAGACATCCACAAAGTAATATTGCAGAAAGGTACATTAAAGAGGTAATTAAATATTTAAGGATACTCACATATGAACATCATAATAAATGGGTACAATATTTGCCAGATGTGGAAAGTTTTATAAATAATGTTCCAAATACAACGACAGAAATTAGCCCAATTACTTTATGCAAACAAATAATTCCAGCTAGACCATGGAGAAGAGAACAAAGTAACGTTGAAGTAATGCATTTGTTAGAAAGAGTTAGAAGTAGATTGAAAATAATTAACGATAGATACGAAAGGAGGCAAAATAAGAAGATATTAAAACGGGTACAATTTAAAATAGGGAATTTAGTAATTGTAAAGAAACTCAGAGTAGCAAACAGGAAAGAAAAGAAATGTGCAAAACTGCTATGTGCATATGAAGGGCCATATAAAATACATCAAATATTTAATAATAATAACACTTATGAACTAATAAATGAAAGAGATGGGAGAATAAGAGGAAGATTTCATATATCAATGATTTATCCATACAAAATGTAAAATAATGAGATGAAAAAGGTTGTTATTTGTTGGAAAGATTTAATGCGTTGTTTCCATAGTGATTTTAAATAAATAGATATCAATTGTTATTAAATTAGATACTAGGATTAGCATGGGGTATAAACAAGTTATTAATTAAAAGAAATTAAGAAAAGAGATTTGAAATAAAAATAGTTTATTTAAATATTTTTCTTAATTGAGGAATTTATGTTATGATACATGATGCAGTATAATAAATCATAAGAAAGAAATATTAAAAAACTAATAAATTTGGAAGGTTACAATAATTAGATCTTGATGGGTGTAAAATTTCGAATATGAATAATGAAAGTAATTGATACAATGAAAGGAGCCATTTGATAGTGCGATATTAATTGAATTAAATAACTTAATGGTTGTATAAAATGTTAATAAAGAACAAACCAAGGTAACATTAGACAAATGTATTTGTTAATAATAATTTCGCTGCGGTTACATCCGCTGCGGAGATGTGGTTACTATCGCTCTGCAGATGCGGCGGGTTCAAACTCCAGCGGGATACATTTTTTTATTTGAAAATGTATTTAATTTATTAGAAACGTGAAGATATTTTTGCTCCTAACTTAATTTGATTTTTAAAATTATTTATTGTCACAATGTCGACGAGAGAAGTTATGGGTAAAGCCTTTTACAGATTTTTCTTTTTCTTGTAATTCTTAAGAAGTCAGGGAAGTTAACTGCTCATCCTCTTCTTGCCTTGCTTTTCTTACAGCACCGGTGACTAGTCATCAGTTTCACTCCAATTTCGTTTTAAAATTAAAACGGTGATTTTGGAGCAACCTATTTCAGTTGTCCATCATTGCAACGACCAACCTTCTTCTAGTTTCGCAAAGGCAAACCCCTTTTGAGCATGCTTTAGCATTTTGAATCAAAGCTGATTAATGACAGCAATGACAATTTTGTTGCCCGAAACCTTGGTTATACGGGAAAAATTAATCGTTACGATTTATGGGGGCGCAAGAGTCCTTAAAAATCAACCTTTCGACACGATTTCACAATAGTATATTACATACCGAGGTGGAAAGTGTTTCATTACTGACGAGAGAGTAAATAGTTAACGAAGACGCGAAGACATACATGTAATAAGGTCGTTACAAACTTTTAAAACGTTGGAAAATTCCATTACCAACTTTTATTTCCCACCACGGGCGGGAAGTAGGTTAGCGTGACAGCGGGTGGGAAGCAGTCATGGCAACTGATTTTTGTCGCATTGTATTATTATTAGCTTAACGTCAGTTTTGAAGAAATGTCAAAGCAAGTTTTCCAATTCATGTTTAGAATAAGGTGGTTGTGAATAAAATAGTAATCATACCACGGGGAAAATTTCATTCCTTTCGCGAGATAAAGTAACTACTTAATCACTCGACAGTAATAAAACACTTTCCACATCGTTATGTAATATACTATTTTCTACTTTGGTGCAGAAAGTGACTCATGTCAACACTTTCTGCACTTTAAGGTCAAGTGATAATCATTTGATTGGCTAACACTGACTAATGTAAATTTTTGATGACAAATGTAATTTTTTTCACATATGACAAATTAAAAAATGTAAGAATCTTGCAGAATGCGAACCCGCCATAGGGAAAATAGTAAGTAACACGTGTGGAAAGGCCATTGAAAAATTATGTGAATGGAACACGCGTTAGCACTCTTGTTCCATCCTTCAAATGCTTCCTTCAATGACATCCTTTCCACAGTCGTATTACAATATACTATTTCCTAATCATTAACAGAAGTTGATTTATTAGTAGCAACTAGATTGTACGTTACTTGTTTTGGATTAGTTTTGAAGTAATAAATTATGTACTATTAAAGAGTTTTTAAACTTATTTAATTAAACTCTTAGAAAATATTATGTGTATAATGTACATAGAAAGTGATTTGCCTCGTACTCCAATGTATTTAGTCCAGCAAATTCTGCTTTCTCTGCTTATTATACATATAACTAGTTAGCCATAAGTGTATTTGTCCATTGGTTATTATAAATCCAACTCATAACAAAAACTTAACGCGGCAGAACAATATACCAGAAGGAATAGTCTTAGAATATTTGGAACAGTCGAAAAACCTAACGAAAGTACAGATTAGCTTGTGTTAGAAGAAATTAAAAATAAACTCGGAATTCAGCTCTAACCAGAACACACTGATCGTTCCCATCATGTAGGCAGGCTCCTTCAATCCAGTGGCAAAAAACTCCCAAGAATCCTTATTAAATTTACAAGCTACAGTTACCGTAATTTAGTTTTTCTGAACAAAAAGACTTGAAACTGTGCTGTGGAACAATTTGGTTTAAAAAATATGTGGAGTTATCTTCATTAATAAGCAGGGAAGAAAATACACAAGTCCGGATGTTAGACCTCGAAAAAGCAGGGTTAGCAAAAAATGGTTTTTTAATTAAACAAAAACGTTTTTAATTAGACAAAAAACATGGTTTTTGTATATTTTTTTTAATGAAAAACATGTTTTTAAACATTTTTTTAAATTCTGGAATTTATGGTAGCCTACTTGTATTTAGTAGTCTAATTAGAAAAATATTCTATGAAACTGAGTCACTATGAATAAATGCAGTAAACATATTTGTTTCAATTCAACTTTCAGCTACTGTTTGCATTTCTAGCTGGACGCAGAAGTGTTTTTACCACATTTTTAAGTAAAGCAACATTTTTTAAAAATTCGTTAATAAAGACTAAAGAGTTTTATTAAAAATTGATCTGAATCATGAGTGAAAGGAGACTAGATCCTGTCTGGATTTATTTTATAAAACTAAAATCAGACAACAATAAATGCGTTAGAGCAAAGTCTAAAAAATGTAGCAGAGAAATTGCGAGTTTAGTGACGTACTTGAAAATGCAAAGATGAATATAACACCACTAAAGGTTTTATAAAGTCCTTTACTTCTGTAATGCTGTATACACTGGCAAAACAGGACGTTCAGCAAAAGTTCGTATCTCTTAACACCGAGTGTTGCCTCAGGTCGGGTCTTGATTCATAATCAGCCATCGTCGAACACCAACGCAATAACGGCCATAAGATCCATTTAGATGAAACTTTTATTATCTGCAAATCCCCATTCTTCTTATTTTTAATAGAAGACCGAAAACGATTCAGCGGTAACATTTTTAATTCGGGATTTAGTTTATTATAAGTGTATTTGCAATACAATAGGAGAAACTTCGTTTACCAAATTCCTAATAATGATTAGGAATAATTATGATACCCCTGGAACCCAAGTTCGGAAAGTAATTTCGTTATAAAGATGTGGTGGTGAATGACTGATTAGAACCTTGTGAAAAAGACAAATGACGTCTGTTGAACTTGCTTAACCATTGTACATCTAAAAGTTTATAAGACACTCTTTCGAACTTCCCAATTCCAAAAATCATTCGCAAACATGAGTAATGTAATTTTTGTATTCGGCATATGTCTCTATAATCCAGACAGAGGCTATAAACTGTATCACAAAAATTGAATTCTGATAAAACTAAAGAATATCACAAAGTACGGTTCTAATTTTAAGGCTAAGTAATGATCTGTTATGAAAAAAGTCTTAAATTACAGTATGCACTCCGCAAGCAATTCGATACATGTTTATTGAATCGTAATGATGAATCCAGAGTGATAGCCTGTTATCTCCTATTCGAATATCCACAAGGTTTTTGATTTGATTAACCTGATTTGGTTTTCTAAAGATTAATATTGCTGATTTTTTAAATTAAGCTTAAGTGTGTCCTTTTTCAGATATATACAACAGGTTTGGTAAATCTTGGTTTATTGCTCGATAGAAGTTAATGACAGCTTGCGGCTCAAATAAAAAATATAACTGAGAATCGTCGGCATAGAAATGTGATTGGCAGTTACTTAACACTAGTGGAAAACCAGAAATATAAATACTGAACAAGATCGGCCCGAGAATAGAACCTTGTGATACTGCTGAGTCAATCTTTAAAAATTTCGAAAAACCACCACCTACTCGAGCAGCTTGATATTTCTCCGAAAGATGATTAGACATGAGTATGATTGTATCTGAACCCAATCCTATATAGTGTAAAAGAGACAACAACATACTGTAAACTGTGATCAATTGTATCGAAAGCTTTGGAGTAGAACAGAATACGGTCAGTGGCGTTACTTCAAATTTTGGGTCCGGGGGCCGTGATCTTCACCGGGCCCCTTAATTGCCAAGTGTAAGTCTTATTCTTGCCAAAGCATTTTGGTTGTCATTTTTCATTTTTTTTAAATTCATAAACAGAAACATCAAAGCAAAATGAACAATAGCGAGATACGCGTTTTTTATTGAAAATAATAATAATAATAAATACAAATCCTGTAAGCCTACGCACTAAAGGAACAAAAAAAAACATAATTATTTCCGCAATTCGGCACTTCCGTACATTTCGAGATACGATTCAAAGTATAACTTTGCTTTAACTGCTGATCTGGTAATCAAGAAGATATCTTCTCGACTTCTGGTTAGCAAAAGATGTAATGATGTCTGATGTATGAACATTTCTCGCTCTCTGCTTCTCAATAGAGATCAGTAATCTGAGATGACTGCCAAGTACATGCACGTGCAAGACGTGGTGCATCGGGTGTACAGAAATTATTTTATTTTAAATTTATACCAAACAGATAACTTTTTGACATGTTTTAGAATTCTCCGAGGGGTTCTTGTGTTTTTCCCGGACTCATTGAAACTTTATACGGGACCGAGTTTGGACCTGCCAGGCTTTAAACTTCAGGAGGCCCGTTGGGCCCCCTGAAGTTCAGGGCCCGGTGGCCGCTGCCCCCTTTGCCCCCTCGGTAGTTACGCCACTGAATACGGTCTAGGACAATAGGGCGCCGCCACACGGGCGCGGCCGCTCAGGCGCGGCCGTTACGGCGCAGGACAGTAGGTGCCGAGGACACTCGGGCCCGGGACATTAAGGCGCCAAGACGCGAGGACGCGAGGGCGCCGGCCATTAGACCAGGGACACTAGGGCGATAAAATACAAATAAATGCTTTAATAAAGGATGGGAAAGCTACTTTTAGCTACACTACTAGTTTTCTAAAAGTAAAGCAGCTAGTTACGCTGTCGTTATTAAAAAGAGCTTTATTGCCTAGCTATTTTTCAAAGATAAGAAAAGTAGAAAAATTATTTAGTCTGCTATCTTAGATGCAGGTTCTTATTGCAGGTAAAATCTAGAAATTTTAATATTTGATTTCTTTTGGTGTTAGAGATTTCCAGTTACATATTCCTTGATTTCTTAGCTTCTATGAGAAAAATATTTCAGGATTGGGCAAGCTGCTTTATCAAACACAAAACGTCACATTTCTCAAACTCATCCGTTTGAGTTAGCAGCCTCACGAGTAACCTTGTGGCTCCCGGAGTATAAAGTAAATATCAATATATGTATTATAAAATTAGAAATAGAGAAGTTTATTGATATGACAGGCGGCGACTTCCTCGCCGCGGCGGCCCTCGAGGTATCGCAGCCCAGGGGGTGAGGGTGGCAGGCGGCACCGGCAAGCCCTTTGCTGGATCGCTGATTCCGGGATGGTCGGGGTGGACGGTCCAAACAGCCGGTTGAACAAAGTCTGTAGCCTGTGAATAAAAGAAAATTATTACAACTGCCGCAACGAGACGACTAACGTAAGGGCCGGTGTAGGAGCAAGATTGGTGCGGACTGCTTACGTCATCCTCGTTGCGCGGGGATTCTGGCATCTGTATCGCACTGTGGGGGTGCGTGTTAAAGATCGTTGTTAGGGCTGTGGTTGAATTTCGTCTAAGTCTGCAGACTCTAGTTCGCACAATTGGCATGCGTGTTAGAGGTCGTTGCTGGAGCTGTGGTTGAATTTTGGGGGTTTTGTGTCGCTTTATTTTGGTTTTTTGCTAATTTTTGGCCCAGTGTTTTGGCGCATTTGATTAGCGGTCCAATTCTTCGCGCAATCGCTTCCTCTTGAAAAGATGCATGTTTTGATATGCGACTCGCCCTAATTGCGTTTCCAATTGCCCGGTCGAGCCCTTTTCTGCCTTTATATCAGAAGCGGCCGCGGCTTAAATTAGGCCGCGCTTGGAGGCTTCATGTGCGCGGAGCAAATAGGTGCCTGCATCTTGTTCGCTGTTATTTTTTTTTTTTTTTATATGCGATAAGCCTAAATTGGATGTCTACTTCTGCGGCCATTAAATTTTTATTTTAGCTGCTTTTAAAATTACATACGCGAACGCGCTGCTCCTGGCCTTCGCTGGGCGCGTGGAGTCTTCGCCCGGCGTGCGTGCTGCCCAAAAATTAAAAGGGAAAAAATAATTCCACGATTTTTGTTGTTAGCTAACTCCCTTATTTAATTGTGCTTTATTTGCAGTCGTTTGTTAATGGTTTCATTAAATTTAATTTCGAACGCGCTTTAACAAAGGCCCCGTTACGTCCGGGCCGCATTGCAAATTTCGCCGAAGCCAGCGCAATGTGGCGGCCGCTTGTCATTTGGCCCGCACGTCGCTCCTTTGTACCGGGCTTCTTAATTTATTATCTGTGGCAGCTACTTGCCATTCTGCAGAATTCCTACGAGTTCTCTCTATAAAGTTTATGATGTTTTCCGATAATTTGGGCGCGGGAATCGAGTTCGGGTGCAGGACAGATGCGAATTTAGCGTGGGAAGGTCTCTGCGTATTTAGCTATCCATTGCGCTAATTGCATCTGCCTGATTCATATCAAAGTTCACGAGTAGTTTTCCTCGAACAAACTAAAAATCAATTATGACAAATCCTGCACAGTGTACGTCGCACCTCTAGGGCACTAGTTAACGTAACTAACTTAAAAACGAAAATCTGGTGTGATACACTCACACAACTTCCTTTTACAGTGATCTTATAATTAGTCAAAAATTTCATTTTTAATTTTTAAAAATTTGTCAAAAATTTTCAAAAATTACAAATTTTACAAAAACGGTACAAAATAGAGCGTTAGTTGAACAGACAAACTTTCTCTAGAATTTTAAGGTGAATTCGAAAATGTAATAATATACCGCGTGTTTTATTTAAAATAGGAGTTAATAAAAAAAATAGGAAAAAAAAACAAAATAAACCCACTTTAGAAGTATTCAACTGAAAAATCACCTATCTCACATCAATACACATTAAAAATGTAATAAAAATGTAAAGTTTAAAAAAATCGCTAGAGCCGTTTTTGAAAACATCGAAAAAAACTGAAAAATCACAAGAGTAAACACCTACTTCCGGTTATGTGATTTTCTTCAAAAGCTTGCTGTCTCATCTACATAGTACACAAAACTTATATATGAGGTTTCAACGCCATACCTCTTTTCGTTTTTGAGATATTCTGTTCACAGACAGACACACACAGACAGACACATAGACACACCAATGAAAAAAAATATGTTTTTGGGGATCAGGGGACTCTAAAACGTGAAGATCTGTTGAAAACTCAATTTCGAATTTTTGGGGTGAATCCAATACTTTCTTTATTGTAAAAGGGAGTAAAAATGGAATAATTACAAAGTATTAATACCTACTACAATATTTCTTAGTCTGTATATTGATGATACTCCGTCTTAGAATTAGCAGATAACAAATCTAAATAAGTCGCTATGCGCATCTGTGTGTGCATTAACTCAAATACAACATAAGGTTGACCAAAATATTTGTAAAACAATGTATCACACATATTTTGAAAGTTTAATGACATATGGAATTGAGTTTTGGAGAAATTCTACTACGGCAAATATAATTTTCAAAACACGGAAAAGTACGATTAGAATAATGTATAATAGGACAGAGAGAAACATGCAGATTAACCTTTCTTGAAACAAAATAGACAAGAAGATATTCACATTACGATACAAAAATCAAAACAAATACTTATAATATATATGGAAATACAAAGATACAGTTAGTCAAGTTATGCAGTAGCATTAAAACATTTCAATACCTCTCAGTTGACATTAAAAATGCAAACACATTAAGATTATTTAACAATTACTTGAAAATGGTTCACTTATAAAGCATTTTACGGTTTACAAGATTTTTTTGATAACTGAAGTAAATAAAAATTAAAAAAACAGAATTATTAAATTAAAGATACATAACTAAATAAATAACTTACGGTCGCTTTTCAAGATACCCATTGGTGGTTTGGTATGCACATGGCATATTCAATAGAAAATGTATTCCTTTATTCTAAGTATAAACTGTATCTAAAATGCAGAAAACACTACACGTGCGATATTATTCATAAAATTCTGAGAAGAAAATCGTAATACTAAAATATTGGATTGTCTTTCTAAGCCCCCACGAGCAGTAGATAGATTTTTTTAGGAAAGTAGCTTTTCTGTTTTAATCACATCAAAGTATCATCAAGGAAAGTTGATCAAAATGTAAAACTATGGTCCCATACAAAGTTAAAGAAATATCGGCTCACCTATGAAACCGCATGTATCAAATGAACTACTTTTGTGGTAACATGGTTTTATGAAAGTAAGCTGATATTTCTGAAATTTTGCATCATACCGCAATTTTACATTTTGAACAACTTTCCTTGATGCTATTTTGACGTATTTCGAACAGAAAAGTTGCTGTAACTCAATAAAAATTGTTTATATTTAGCACTCGTGAGGGCTCATGAAGACCAGTCGAACATTTTAGTATTAACATTTTTACTCAGAATTTTACGAAGAATATCGCCATGTGTGGTTTCTCACCATTTTAGATACATCTTGTATTACGCGAAATAAATTACTTTATCTACGACCACTACTAAAAGTAGGCCTTTTAGCGCTAGCTTGTTTCACTAAAAGTGACGTTTTATAGTTTACCGTGGTTAAAGAAATCAGCTGTTTACTTTTAGCACATGGGCTAAAAGTGAAGTGAGGTTATAAATAAACTACAATTTCGAACTGGAAGTGAAGTTGTTAAGTTATTCTAGTTGCTTCTTGCGTTACAGGTAAAGTGTTTTTCAAAATAATTAAAGCATTACTATGTAATGAATACAGTCAGATGTGGAGTATCAATAATTACATTTCGTAACTCACCTTGACAGTACTGGCGTGGCAAACAATCGCCCACGCGGCGTGGTCTACTGTTTATTATGACAAAAATTAAAAGTGTCGCAGATGCAAACCTTTGTTAAATCGATATTTATGGATGTATAACGGTGAAATTAAGGTCGTAGATAAAATATTGTATGCAACGCGTGCTAAAAGTCGTTTATGCACGAGACATGTTATGAAACTCAGCCTTCGGCTTCGTTTCATAATTGGGCTACTAACTTTAATAAATTGAACGTTTTTGAATGGTCATGGTTATACAACGAATGAATAATATGTTGGTGGCACTGTAAGTCTATGTCAAATTCGAGGGTATCAGGTTAGGTTTGGCGTCAGTATTGACACAGACTGACGCAGAACCTAACCTGCTAACCTCGAATTTGGTATAAACAAACAAAAGCATCAACAAATTTTTCCTCTTAATGGCAGCCGATACCACGTGATTCGAGCGACCAATAAAAAAGAATACAATCTATTGTCGCCACTGTCTCATATAAAGTCACTGTAATTACTGCCAGAGCCAGTATATATAGGAGAGTACCGCCACGTCCGCCATGTTTATTCCTCTGACATATGCGTCACTTTGAGGTTTGTATCACAATTCCGTCAACGTGACAGTACTGGCGTGGCAAACAATCGCCCACGCGGCGTGGCCTACTGTTTATTATGACAAAAATTAAAAGTTTCGCAGATGCAAACCTTTGTTAAATCGATATTTATGGATTTATAACGGTGAAACTAAAATCGTAGATAAAATATTGTATGCAACGCGTGCTAAAAGTCGTTTATGCACGAGACATGTTATGAAACTCAGCCTTCGGCTTCGTTTCATAATTATCATGTGTCGTGCATAAACGTCGACTTTTAGCACTTGTTGCATAAATAGCTATTATGTTAGACTTAGACTGCTTTAAAAAATAATGCTTTAATAGATAGTTTAGCGTTTATAAAGTGGTTTTTTATTTCACTAGTGTATAATGTATAATGATAAAGTAAATTGCAGTGATATGTCAAAAAACTCCAAAAATGTTCCCCTTAAATCTGTTTGAAGTTTATTTATTATCGGTAACTCTGAATCGTCAAGGATAATCGAAAATAGCACACTTTGAAATTGAATAAAATTTGTCAAATGATTTTCGAACGTAAGCAACACTTTATAAAATTACTACCAATTCAATATTTGAAAGCAGTCTAACATAAAATACTGTATACAACTGGTACATAATATAAGGCTTTAATGTCTCGCCCTCTTTATTTGACTCGTACGTTTCAGTCGCTCATCAAATAAACCGGGCTCTACAATAACGCCCTATTTTATGTACTCGTTGTATAAACTACTATTACTTACTATATAGGTATACATTCAAACATTCATTTCATAATTATGAGAAATGCCCCGTAGAAATTCGAGAACATTTCTATTGTGGTAATCTTGTACAAGATTTTTTATGCGTATATCGGCTTCGATGTACTTTCGCTTTTTCATTAGCTGCTCGTTCCCAACAACTATTTTTTTTTTTTTTTTTTGGCATTGGATGAACATCCATTTGCCACACGCGTATATTAAAATTGATATAACTTATCTCATAAAATTAATAAAATCTTTTATTTATTTTATGTTATATTTTAATGTTGTTTTCATTAATAAATTTAACTAATAGATCGTATATTTTTTTGTCAAAAGTTGCCAGAAGTGTTGCTATACTAACAGGAAGGTCGGTATTTAAGTTTCTTAGGTTATTAAGGAGGTCATTGGTACTATTTGTATGTAGTTGGCAATTAAAAAACAAATGATTTATATCTGCCTCTTCGCCGTCCTGACTACATAATGGAGAATCTAGTAGGCCTATTTTGTGTAAATGAGCTGGAAAGTAACCATGATTTATTTTGATTCTGGTTATTATACTAGAGTATTTTTTAGTTACATTAAAATTAAATATGTGTGGGACTTTCTTCGGGAGTTCAGGATGAATTAGGTAGTACGGATTATTTGATTTTAGGCAATTTTCTTTCCAACTAACCATCCACTCTTGGTACATATCTGTTTTATAATTATTACATGGATCTTGAGGGAGAGGGACTTGAGTATAAATGATTGAACTTCGAGCCTGCTTTGCTGCTAGATCTACTTGTTCATTACCCTGTATTCCTGAGTGACCTTTGGCCCAAATAAGGACAACCCTTTCTTGATAGTTGATATAAAGAATGTTTTATTTTACATATTATCCAGCTATTAATATATTTTAAATCTTGATTATCGATACTTTGTAGTACAGATTTTGAATCAGATATTACCGTCACTTCGCGAACATCGTTATCCGCGCTCCAGCATAGACTTTTCTCTATTGCTACTGCTTCAGCTGTGTAAATGCTGCACATTTTCGGCAATCGGTATTTTAAAGTTATGGTTTTCTCTGGTATGAAAACAGCGCTGCCTACTCCTTTACTTTTACTGCCGTCGGTATATATCACTGTTTTTACTTTCAACGTGTTTAAAATTGAATATACGACATTTTGGTTATAGGAAGGTAGTTCTGTGTAATCAGGGAATATGACTGTGGGCTTAAAAAGTGTAAATTCATAAGAATAGGCATATCCGGGCAATACCTCTTGTGATATTATGTCATTTTTAAGTTTTTCTGTATACAAGAAAGCAGTTGTTAATGGTGGAGAATTCTTTTTCCGCCAATACGGATTTGTTAAATTTTCTGTATTTAAGAAGCCCATGCGTTTAGTTAAGGACGAGTTATATGTTCTCAGTTTAGTAATATATTTATTGGCCAGATATCGCCGCCTTAGGTGTAGTGGGGGTTCGTTAGCCTCCGCCAGGATTACATTAGTTGGAGATGATTTAAATGCACCAATGCATATTCTCACAGCTGTATACTGAATCCTATCTATTTTTTTTAGGTTTGTATTTGAAGATGACCCGTAAAATATGCTACCATAATCGATTATGGACCTTACAAATGACCTGTAGAAAAGTAGAGATATACTTGGTGCAGACCCCCATGCCTTTCCACAAACACATCTCAAAATATTGAGACCCTTTTCACAACGATTTTTTGTATATTCTATATGTTGTGTCCAGAGCAGTTTTGGGTCAAGTATCATTCCCAGATATTTGTATCTGTTTACTATGGGAATCAAGTCTCCTTCTATATCAACGTGCGTGTCTAGTTTAATTCTGTGCCTTGTAAAGCACATAATAGCTGATTTTTCTGGAGACATCGTTAATCCCATTTCAAATAACCAGCTTTTAACTTTTCGTAGTATTTTATGTAGGTCATCTAAGCACTGTCCATAACTTTTATGGTTGACATATATACAAATATCATCTGCATATTGAACTATTTTAACATGATCATCAAATATTTCATGTAATCCTGACGTGTAGATATTAAAAAGAATAGGGCTCAGTATAGAACCTTGTGGAAGACCGTTATATACTAATCTTGGCCCATACAACACGTTATAATGATTCCTTATATAGATTTCTCTACCTCTAAAGATTTCTATAACACTACAAGCTGCTTTCTTGCATATTCCCACCCTTATCATTTTATTGAGTAAAATTTCCAAGTCCACTGAGTCATATGCCCCCTTTAAATCTAAAAACAGACATAGCAAGTATTCATTTCGTGAAAATGTCATTTGGATATCGGTAACTATTTCAGCTAGTGCGTCGGTTGTACCTAAACCCCTTCTAAAACCAAACTGCGTTTTAGGTAACATGCGTTTTGACTCTAGATCAAATTCTATGCGTAATTTTATCATTCTCTCGAATGTCTTGAGTATGCAAGACATCAGAGAGATTGGTCGGTATGAAGAAGGAAGTGCTGAATTTTTGCCTGTTTTATGGATAAGTATAATTACCACTTTTTTAAGCTCATGAATGACCTCTTGGTTAATCCACCAAGCATTGAAGATATCTAATAGTAATTCTTTTACCGATTGTGGAAGATTGTGTAACATTTTATAGGTAAAGCCATCTAGGCCTGGAGCAGTATTTTTTGATTTCTTTAGTGACACTTGCAACTCTTCTATACTGAAACGTTTAGATAGCGATTCCCCTTGTGCGGTAAGTCCATCGAGATCTATGGGTATTTTACGAGCAACAGTGGGTGGTGCGTAGGCGTCTAATATTGCAAAAATTGTTTCGTCTGCCGTTTGAACTTTTCCAGTTACAGCATTTTTATTACTAATTGCTCTAACTGTTTTCCAAATTTTGGATATTGATGTACTCTTATTCAATGAGTTAACGTATTGTCGCCAGTTGTCGCGCTATTTTTGTCTGCACAACCGTTTAGCTGCCGCTGTCGTATTTTTATAGTTAATATAATTATCCCAATTAGCATTTGAGATATATAGTTGTAACGCTTTCTTGCGACGCTTCACAATTGCGGTACACTCATCGTCCCACCAACAAGGTTTTATTTTTCGAGTGGGAAGGAAAGGTTTTTTAATACCCATAAACTCATTTGAAACTTCGGTTAAGGTATCAACTACAGTCTGAAATTTTTCTGTATTTGATTTTGCGTTTATATCGGTATTTTTTAGAGAAATCTCTATACTATTCCTAATCAAGTCCCAGTCTACTCTAGAGTCATTCCATTTTGAAGCCGGAAGTATTTTGTTTGATATTGTTCTCAATTCTGATGTAATTAGTATGGGAAAGTGATCGGATCCCATAGTATCCGATAACACTTTCCATCTCATTTTATCAGCTAGGGTAGGTGAGACTATCGTGAGATCTACCGCTGAAGGGTTTTGCCCTGGCAACGTAATGCGAGTGGGACTACCATCGTTGATAACAATCAGATCATAGTCATCCATGGCCTCTACTAATCTGTTTCCTTGAGTACTGCTATCACTACAACCCCATAATGCGTGGTGGCAATTAAAATCCCCACAGAATATAGTCTTGTTTGAAAATTGTCTAAATAATTTATTCCAGTCTTGTTGGTTGACTGACGCTCTAGGATGCTTATAAACTGAGACTATATTGTGCGAGCCCCTGTTGAGTTCTACTGCGCATGTCTCGATATCAGGATGACCATGATCTACTGCTATCTCTTTAAAATTTATAGTTTTCGCAATGAGAATGGCTACACCACCATAACCGTCTTGCCTACATCTTTTGACGATATTAAAACCATCTAGTTTAAACTTATCTGAATCTCTAAGCCAGGTTTCGCACAGAATAATAATATTTATATCAAGTTCATTAATTAAGTTAACTAAAGAGGCTTTTCGAGGTTTTACTGATTTTATATTCCACTGTAAAATATTTATAGTTTCTTTAATATGTGTCGTCGTCATCGTCTGAATAAGAAAATTCCATTGTATTCTGATTGTTGGTGTCACAAGTAATATTATTCGCCCTACTATTATTATAGTCGTCTAAGATAAAGGAAATTTGATCTCTAATGTTGCCTTCGTTTATATTTGATCGATTAAGCATAACATTATTTATAAATTCTAACATTTGACATATTACTTTTTCTTTATACTGTATAAATTCATCGCGGTAAGGATTAGGTAATACAGATTGGCCTTTTTGATAATCTTTATTTACAATTGAACTTGAAGGGGATTGTAAGGGAGGAGTAGGGGACGAGATGGATTTCCTTTTTTTTGATTGAGAGTGATTTTCATTTTGCAAATTTATAGGCTTTACTGGTTTTTTTAATAATATAGTATTAGATTTAGGTTGCGGTAGTTCTGGAAAATGTTTGTCGTTACTTAGTAACGAAAATCTATTATGTGTTGTTACCTTAGCATAAGAAGGATTTTCCACTATGTATTCGGCTTCCTTAAAAGACAAATTTTCAAAAGCCATTACTCTTTTAATATTTTGTTGTTTTTTGAAAGCTGGACAATCACGTGAGACAGACGCATGGTTTTCACTACTACAATGTACGCATTTTTTACACTCTTTTTGGCACCCATTATCACTGCATTCTTCTCCGGCGCATTTTTGGCATCTTTTTTTTCCTTTACATTGTCGACTAGTATGGCCATAACGCAAGCACTTAAAACATTGGACCACCGGATACACGTAAGGATCTACGGGAAAGTTTACCATATTTATTTTTACATTTTCGGGGATTTTACTTCCTAGAAAAGTCAAAACTACCATTTGTCTATCCACGAGTGATGTTGTTTTAGATATTTCGTCGTATACTTTACGTTTCATGCGTTTAACTTCAGTGATCTTAATATTTGATTTTATAGCATTACTAATATAATCCTCCGTGAAGAAAGTGTTTACCATTCTGATTGCACCCTTTTTATGAGTGTAGTATTTAGGAATGTAAGCTACAAGATTATTTTTTAAAATAATTTCATGGTTGATTAAGGCATTAGCTGAATCAAAAGTTTTAAAAATAATTTTTACGCGATTTAAACCTAACGGCTTAATATCAGAAACATTATTCCTAAACTGTTCATTTTCTAATAAGAAATGGCCCACTCTGACCGGGAATAATCGGCCCAGGTTTTTCTCTTTATGTTCTAAAAGGACAAAATATGGGCCTGCATCTGTTGCTTGATATTTATTTGATAAATCGAAATTTATTTCGTTCTTAGTTTCATCAATCTGTATATCCGGGGGCGGTTTATCACCGTCCGAATCTTCACCCATTATTACTAGTTAGAAAATATTTCTAATAAATTACTAAAATTCTTTATTTATATATTTTAAGTTTAAAAATAAAAATAACTAATTATCTTTATAACGTACCCAAAATATGTTTTGTTCCTACACTCTCACAGAACGTGCGTTCTTTACCAGCGATTGAACAGGACTGCCCAACAACTAAATGTTGAAAAAATACATATCTGCCTCGATGGATTGTTTTCAATCCAGAAATCAGCTTCTAAATTGTCGAGTGATTCATAGAAAGTTCAGTCTGTAACCGCCGATGTGCAGCTTCGGCATGATTATTGATTCGGTCTGTGTTCGTTAACTAAGGCTGCCAACCGTCCCGCATTGTGCGGGACGGTCCCGCAATAGCAGTACTAGTCCCGCATTCAAATACCGCATTAAAAACGTCCCGCAAAACGTCAAATGCGTCCCGCTAGTCCCGCATTTCTTAGTCTCGAATGCTTACGAAACCTCGGCTCTACGGATCTTTATTTCCCAAACTGCATTCTCAATCTGAAAAGTGTCACTAGAATTCATGGTACGTAAATAATATATTACTCAAAATAATAGTAAAGGACAGTAATTTCTTTTCAATACCTACTTCTAAAGGTGTATTTCATCTACGAAAATCTTTATTATAAAGTAACATTTTAAAATGCTACTTAAAACTACAAAAACAAGTAACATGATATTTATTTGTAAATTGTAATTATTTATCCAATTTCAAAATTTTATATAACTAAATTTAGGTATTGGAGTTCGTTTTCGGCCGTGACCTAGTGCAGACGTGTGCAAGCGAGCGGTAAGCAAGAAAACACTATCGTAGTGTCCGCCCTGGGCGGACAGATAAGCTAATATTGCGGTATTTTACATTCGACGTATATTTTCCTTTGTTTAACGTATCCTTATTAATACGAAATTTTTTCATCCTTATCTTAACCTAGCCAACCTCCAGGCAAATAAATGCTACCAAACCAATCAGTTTACGCTGGCACAGTCTCCAGCCAAAGAGACGAAGCCATATCACATAACAGTTTTAATTTACCATCACGAAACATGGCAACTTTTGCAAATGTAACCAAAAGGAATGTTCAAACTTTCGATTATCCCAAAAAAGAGCAAGGAATCATTTTAAATTCGTTAGACGAAACGATGCTGAAAGATTACATATATGCCGTTGGAAAAATAATCGGACCCAAAAACATATTAGCGGCCTCAAGAATGTCAAATGAACGCATATGCATGTACCTTTCAAAAAAAGAAGTTGTAAACGAACTGATTGAGCAACATCAAACAATTCCAGTAGGTGAAAAATACACAAATATTCGACGACTAATAGAACCCGCCAAGAAACTAGTAGTATCAAATATTTCGCCGATGATCCCAAACGAAATATTAGAAAAGGAATTAAAAAAACTTTCCTTGAGGCAAACCTCACCAACGCATTTTATAAGAGCAGGATTTTCTGAAGATGAATACGCACACATAGTAAGTTTTCGTCGCTTTCTCTATGTAATACCTGATCCTAAAGTCTCTCTACCTGAATCGATTCTAATAAATTTTGAAGGCGACGAATATCGAATATTTTTGCAAATCGACGATTTGAAATGCTATAAATGTCATCAACCAGGTCACTTATCTAGCAAATGTACAAGTAATCCCATAGATTTTCCCGCATTAATTACTACCAGTAGCCAGAAACGACCATTATCTAGTAATAACACCGACAATTCAACAAATGAACCTGTAGACATACAGTCCGAAACTAGTATTAACTCTGAGTTAGAAAAAGAAAGTGGCAAAGCCAATTCAGAACATAAAAAAACCCCGAATTTAAAAAACCGATAAAAATACAAAAATCTCATGTACCGGCTCAAGAACCGAAGAAAACGAAAATCGAATCTCCAACATGGGATGAAATGTTACATCCTCTGAAAGATAAACTGGAAAAGTACCCCAATATATATCCACACAACTTTGAAGAAATAAAACAATTTTTACAAGAAATTCATATATCTAAAAATCCTCTAGAAGTAGCCCGCAAATTTTGCAATAATAATCTAGAAACTTTAATTGGAATGCTCAAAGATATACACAATTACCTGACTCACAGAATAATAAAATACAGAATCACACGCATAATTTCAGTCGTAAACAAACGACTCAAAAACCCAGACCTTGATTATGACATGAGCTCAACCCCTGCAGAAGAGTCTGATAGCGATTTAACTTATTATTAATCACAACTAATAAATTTATTAAAAATCTAAAGATGAAAATCCTACAATTTAACTGCAACGGCTTTTACACTAGACTTCCCGAAATACAAATACAGTGAAATCTCCCTTACCGGACACCTCTAATAAGCGGACACCTATCTTACACAAACATTTTGTTGGGAACCAACTTGCTTGCATTAACTTTACTAATAAAATTTTTTCTATTAAACGGACACTCTCTTAAACGGACACGGACACCATTTTCCGACAATTTTTAGACTGTGAATCTCTCTTGTACGGACACTTCAAAATGCAGGCCCAGCTAATGTCATGAGACGTCATAACAATCCATAAATTCAACATTTAATGATCATGTTGTTAAATTATAGAATTCTCTTGCAATACGGGCGGTATTAAGTCAACTGAAATGAGCGTTACGGCTGCAGGAAATTCGACACTTTCATTACCCTATGCGCGATATTTTTACAAAACAATCCATGTCGCTTGATTTTAGAGGCCTGCAATTCAAAACTACGTTGCCTTTTGCGTGGGCAACCTATTATGATAAAAATAAAAATAGCAAGAATTTTTCCTGCTTGCTTTTATGGAATGAAAGAATAAGGAAACTAGGCTCGGGCCCCCCGCGACCGCGGAGTCTGTGGGTATCAAGTTACGCCACTGTAATCAATTCGACCCAGAGGACGATTTACCCTTATCAGTAATGGGTGAACTGTATAGGAATATCTCAGAAATCGAAGACGTCGACCCTGACGAATTTATAAACATTGACAAGGAAATAATCGAGGACGATGATGTAACCGAAATTTCAGTTGAATCAGCTGCCGTTGATGTGCAGTTGGCAGAATTAGAAAATGATGGGGACTTAGAAATTTGTGAGAATGTAATCAAGACCCACACGGAAGCATTAACAGTCAACAATTTTAAATGCTTTGTTAAAGAAAGTAATGACTTGAAAGTATTCAAACTGTCAAAATATGTATAAATACATGCAGAAAGTGTAATAAACAGTCAGAAAAACACTTACGTCAAATGAGTATTTTAGATTTTGTAAAAACTATTACATAACTTTGTTTCAATTATTTTATATTATTGTCTGTATTGTTAGCGCGCATACCTTTGCATAATACAACTTTTTTAAACATAAAAATGGATTTTTCCCTTAAGCGGACGCCTCTAATAACCGGACAAAAACGTTTGCACCGTGCTTGTCTGCTTATGGGAGATTTCACTGTACTAATTCATGATGAACAACCAGATGTACTTTGCCTACAAGAAACAAATCTAAAAGACAATACCCCTGTTTACCTAAATAGCTATGACATTTACAGTAAAAACCGTCAAACAATTCACGCAAGCGGTGGTGTAAGCATATTTACAAAACATAACCTTTCTGCTACACAAATACCATTAACGACATCACTGGAAGCAATAGCTTTTCAGCTACACATTCCGCAAAAATACAGTATAGCCAACATCTATATTCCACCTGATAAAGCAATTAGTGTAAATGAACTGGAGAACATAATAATGCAATTGCCTGTTCCATATATCTTAGCAGGAGATTTTAATGCGCATAATACGTTATGGGGAGGTAGTCATACAAATACCAAGGGCAAAGTTATTGAAAAAACACTAGATCTTAATCGCTTAAGCTTACTAAACGATGGAACTCCAACCCACTTCTGTGCAAGAACGAACAGCTTTTCAGCTATAGATCTAACCCTCTGCCACGCCCGGATTGCTCCAGCTTTAACATGGTCAGTTTTATCAAGTCTTCACGGCAGCGACCATTTTCCGATACGCATAAGCACACAGGACAAATTAACAGAATACACAAGTCCTAGCAAATGGAAAATAAAATATGCGAACTGGTTTTCTTTCGAGAATAATCTGCAGAATACGAACGAATTACGCCTTTGACAAAAATTTAAATATAAACACAACCATAGCAGAAATCACCGACCTCATCTTAAATGCTGCACACACCTCAATTCCGATAAGCCAGCAATATACCTCAAAATTCAAAGTTTCTTGGTGGAACACTGACTGTAAAGACGCAATTAAAAGTAAAAATGTAGCATTTAACAAATATAGAAGACACCGAACTCAACAAAATCTCTTGGAATTTAAGAAGAAAAGGGCAGCTGCCCGAAGAATAATCAAAGAATCGAAGCGCAAATCATGGGCCGAATACATCAACTCGATAAACTCTACAACATCTAACAAAGAAGTATGGGACAAAATACGAAATCTAAAAGGGACCACCTCGAAGTTTCAAATAACAGCTCTCCACTCACAAAATGGTACAGTTTCGAACTCGCTGCACATTGCAAATACATTAGCCAGACAATTCGAAGATATATCTAGTTCAAAAAACTACGATGCAACATTCCTAACAAAAAAAGAGAGAAAAGAAACAACACCCCATCAAATTCCTTCTGACCATGGCCAAACATACAATATAAAATTTAGTCTTGAAGAACTGCAAATCGCTACCAGCAACGCAAAGGATACTAGCCCCGGAGAAGATAATATCCACCCTCAGATGATAAAACATTTACCCGAAAATGTGACAAAAACACTTCTTGACATATATAACCATATTTGGACTAATAGCATATTTCCTGATCATTGGAGACACGCCGTAATAGTGCCAATTCTCAAGCCTGGAAAAGCAAAAACCGACCCCACAAGTTATCGTCCTATAGCATTAACTTCAGTTTTATGCAAAATTCTAGAACGCATGATCAACAAACGATTAACGTGGTACCTAGAAGAAAGACAACTACTCACCCAAATCCAATGTGGTTTTCGCCGTAATTGCAGTACCATAGATAATATCTCTAAACTTGAGGTCGATATTAAAAATGCTTTTATTAACAAACAGCACGTTCTTATGGTACTATTAGATATCCAAAGAGCTTACGATACCACATGGAAGTATAAAATTATAGAGACACTACTAAAATGGGGTATGAAAGGTGAAACGGTCCATTTCATTATGAACTTCTTGCGAAACAGACAGTTTAGAGTGCGAGTTAGTACCACACTCTCAGATACTCATAACCAAGACAATGGAATACCCCAAGGGTCTATTTTGAGTGTAAGTTTATTTCTAATTGCTATTAATAGCATAGTCTCAAGTATTGAATACCCCACGAAAGCAGTTTTATATGCAGATGACCTTGCAATATATTGCACAACTAATGACTTAAAATCAGCACAACATCATATTCAATTGTCAATTAACAAGTTACAAAACTGGGCATCAAACGTAGGTTTCAAATTCTCCCCCAGAGAAAACTAAATGCATCCACTTTACAAAGAAATACAAAGTTTACAACCCTCCCATAAAACTAAATAAGATCCTTTTAGAATATACCAACACAATTAACTACCTAGGAGTAATCTTCGATCACAAGTTAACGTGGATCCCGCACATTATAAACCTGAAAGACAAATGCAAACGATCAATTAATTTAATCAAAACAGCCTCGCATCACGATTGGGAAGCAAACCAGAAAATCCTTCTACAAATGTTTAAAGCACTTGTCCGACCAAAAATTGATTATGGAAGCCATGTTTATGCTTCAGCAAACCACCACATTCTTAAACTCATCGATGCGGTTTATAATAACGGTCTACGATTAGCAATAGGCGCATATAGAACCAGTCCATTAACAAGCATCTATATAGAAGCTGAAGAACTTCCCCCAGCCTACAGACGTAATCAATTGCTGCTAAATTACACATCTAAAATCTTCTACAATAACAAGCATATGAATCATTCAATAGTAACACAACCACCTTTACAAAATACATACGACATGAATTCAAACATTAAAAAACCTTTCAATATACAGTCCCAGAACCTAATGGATGCACTTGGAATAGCAATGCCTGAATCTTATAATATGCCCTCAACGACACCACCTTGGCTAATCCCAAGATTTAAAATCCATCTAGAATTGTCCCACTACAATAAAGAAATAACGTCCCCCACATTTTACAAAACCCTAATAAAAGAAATTCTTTCCAAATACCCTTCCTACAGTCACATTTATACCGATGGCTCTAAAATAGACAATAATACCGGGTGTGCTTTCGTATGTGATAACACCATAAACACTACAAAATTGTGCGACGTTACGTCGATATATACCGCAGAACTGCACGCTGTGATGGATGCTTTGCACTTTATCGAATATAGTGTTGAAAACAAATACATCATCTTCTCGGATTCACTCAGCCGCCTGTATTCTAAGAAGAATCTAATCATCTATCTTCAGGAAAAGTACATGCAACTATCCAAAAATAAAAAACAAATCATATTCGTTTGGATCCCATCGCACATAGAAATACCGGGAAACGAAAAAGCTGATCACAATGCAAAAAAGGCCGCCACCAAAGAATATGTGGACGATCCAAGAATCCTGCTATCCGACCTTAAACTTATAATCAAATCTAAAATTTGGAAACAATGGAATAACGAATGGAGAGAAGCAGAAGGAAACAAACTACGTGAAATTCAGCAATCAACTTGGTTACATAGAATACCCGGCCTCAAACGGAAAGAAGAAATATATCTCCACCGACTCCGAATCGGACACACCAGGCTAACACACGGCTATCTGATTTCGAAGCAACCGCCTCCTCAATGTGAACATTGCTCTGCTCTTCTCACCGTGAAACACATACTGCAAGACTGTGTTGTGTACAATAAGGAACGTGTTAGCAGTGGAATTAACCAAAATATGTGTATTGCACTAGGACATGATACCAACGAAATTCGCAAAACCTTAAACTTTATATATTGTACAGATTTATATAAGAAACTCTAGCTTTTACCAAACTTAATTAGTGCCAATAACCCTGGCAGTTGAGGCACTTTAATATTACAATAAAAAAAAATATTTAGGTATTGGAAAAAAAATTATATGCCACATGTGAATAAAGAGATTTTATCCATTCGGGGAAACTTTAAGGCTCTACTTTCCTTAAACAAAGTTTCGATTCTGTGTATGCAAAGTTGCCAGTTCTAAAAGAATTTGTTTCATGGTGGTGTCATTAGTATTAATCTTCTTAGCTGTGCTTAATAGCTTTCTAATTACAACACAAAATTTTGTTTTGAAAAATGTTTAGTAAATAAATACACCTCACTCCAAATAGAAAACTTACCCCCAGTTTTATTAACTTTAGTTTCCATGGCAACATACTTTATACCAATGGAACTGCCAAGAACCTGACCTATTAACGTAATGAAGCTACTTGTATCTAATTGCAATCTAAAACAGATTAACAGTAATGATCTGTTCGGTATAAAATTTAAAACTTTCTACAAATAGTTTTGTTTTACAATTCTCTTGGGACCGGCAAGCTACTACTAGCCTATCGGTTTTTGAATTTTTCAAGTGAAAGTGAATATAGTGTGTTCAAAATGGGACTTCGGTCAAAAAAATTTAATATGCGGATCCCGCAGGAAGAGTAAAAAGAAATTAATGAAACAACGACTGAGGTAAGGCAAATAAAACATTTTTGTATTTAAAATTTTTCATAAAAGTAAAGTTATATGCGTGCAGGTACACAACAAACTAGGTATAACAATAATTCATATTCTTTTTTGGGTATTTCGCCACTCTGCAAATTAAAATTATTAAATAACGTATTAAATAACGAACGTTTCGAGGGACAATCTGCCCTCGTTATCAATGAAACAATTAAAAAGGAACAAGAAAACTTAGCTTTTTCACGGAGATTGAAAACCACCAACCTCCAATGAATTGCTTGACATTGACGTTTGTTGATGAGCCAAAGTTGTTTGCTCTAATGATGAAATTTTCAAAAAAGAGAAAGAATTTATTGTTAATGTTTTACAAGATAATTGCTATCCAGAGACTCTTGTTCGGAACATTTTCGATACACGAAACAATGCCACACGCGTAAGTAGTATGGCGACACCTAAATTGGAGCAATCCGCGAATTAAACCGCGAATTAAATCCGCGAATTCCGCGAATTAAATCCGCGGTTTGACCTAATTAATTTCGCGGATTGATCTAATTAATCACATATGAAGTTTGATATGTAATTTACATATGTGCTACTGATTAAATTACGCTTTTTAATTTGCTTCTGGAATTACACGGCGGCCATCTTGGTTTTCTGGCGCGAATATTTGAATTTGGCTAGTACCCAGACAACGTATCCACAGAGCTACCGAGCCGTTGCAAATTTTATGTGTATAACGGAAAGCTACTTTCTCTGCTCGGACGTCATGCTGCCAGATTTAAAACAACTATTTTTTCAAAAATTTAAATTATAAGAATGGGATTACATCGTCTATGGACTTAAAAGGTTGAAACGAATTTTAAAAAACTGATTCCGTAAGTAGTTTTGCTGGAATTAATTATGGTATTTTTATCAATTGGCCAAACATGTCGTTGCCTGTCGTATCGCGGACAATCGCGGACAAGGGATTTGGCATACAACTGCTGGATCATTTATAAAATTCAAGCAAACTTTTCTCGATGACCTAATGGGTTATGTGCTGTTTTAAATTATGCTCAAATTTCGTTATAATATCAATTTAAACTTTTATTTTTATATTTTATCCCAACAGGTCGTGTTCAATCTACACTTGCGTGCGGGTTTTCGGCGTCCTGTTTAATTAATGAATTTCAAACAAGATTCAACCCCATAGGTATATCTTACAAATTTTGTATGACGTAATGCTTCTCCAGTTTTAAAAAGCGGCGGATAATAATTCATGGAACTATTACGCAACAAACTTAAATAAAAATCCGTCGTCGGTATTCATATTTGTTGTAAGGGGCAACTGTCGGAATCCACAAGTTGAACGTATCGTTATAATTTCTTCTATTTCGTACTACCAAATTTCATAAAAGTATAAAAACTGCATCTTGTTTTCCAACAAATCGGTGCAGGTTTGATGGCACGACGGTCTTTTTAATTTGTAACACTGAGATTGACATGTTTGGTTTTTATTTTATAAGTAAGCGTCTGAAATTGTGTCATTATATCGATCAAAACTGTATTTTAGTTTTAAAAATTCCAGTATAAATGCAAACTGACGAAAATAAAAACGCAATTGGCCACAAAGTAACATAATTTTGAATAAGAACACACAATTTTGTTGAAAAAATGTTCTGTTTCACTTAAAATTTTACAAAACTGACATCATGTTACTTGAAATTATACAAAAAACGAAATTTTTATCCAATAAGCGATAAAAAATACGCCAACCCACATCATTTCACTTAAAAATTATCACATTACGTCTTACAAAACGCTTTATAATAAAGAAAATGATGTAAAAACAGTTTTAAGAGTTATTTCTAAGCATAATTTTGCAAATGTTTTACACTTTTTTCTCTAACTTGTTGCAATTTTAGCAAGATTTGAATAAAAAACAGCAATTTCGCTGAAAAAGTTCTAACCAATAACGACAAAAACAATATTTTTATACAACTTTCATTGAAAAATCTTTTACCACAAGCATTTCTAGAAGCAAAGTTGCCGTAACGTAGACTCGCTGTGCATTTTATTACAAAAATTCTTATACTTTTGATGAAAATATATGCATGTTGACCATAAATTAACATAAATTTGCTCTAACTTGTTGCAGTTTTAGTAAGATTTGAACAAAAATCACGCATTACACATCATCTCACATAATTTTTTACAAAATCGACATCATGTAACATAAACTATGCATAATTTTGCAAATGTTTTACACTTTTTTATAAAATGCATCGCTCAAAATTACAAGAAATCGCAATTTCGTTGAAAAAATCTACTACCACAATCATTTCGATAAACAAAATTCAAAAATTCTTATACTTTTGATGGAAATATATGTATGTTGACCACAAATTAACATAATTTTTGAATAAAAACGCGCAATTCGTTGAAAAAATGTTCTGACACCATCAAAACACGCAATTTCATTGAAAAATCTTCTACCACAAGCATCTCGATAAGCAAAATTTCAATTACGTAGGCTCATTGTTCATTTTTATTACGAAAATTAACTCAAAATTGAACAAAACTCACACAATTACACAACATCTCACATAAATTTTTACAAAAATCGACATCATGTCACATAAATTATACAAAAAATGACATTTTAATTCAACACACGATGAAAATTTTATAAAAATCACCCAATTACACATTATCTCACATAATTTTTTACAAAAACTGACATCATGTCACTTGAAATTATACAAACTATATATATGTTGACCACAAATTAACATAAATTTGAGTAAAAACACGTAATTTCGTTGAAAAAACGTTTTGGCCCCGTCATTTCACTTAAAATTTTACAAAACTGCCATCATATCACTTGAAATTATACAAAATATATGTATGTTGATCATACGCCGCACGCAAGTGTAGATTGAACACGACCTGTTGGGATAAAATATAAAAATAAAAGTTTCAATTGATATAACGAAATTTGAGCATAATTTAAAACAGCACATAGCCCATTAGGTCATCGAGAAAAGTTTGCTTGAATTTTATAAAGGATCCAGCAGTTGTATGCCAAATCCCTTGTCCGCTATTGTCCGCGATACGACAGGCAACGACATGTTTGGCCAATTGATAAAAATACCATAATTAATTCCAGCAAAACTACTTACGGAATCAGTTTTTTAAAATTCGTTTCAACCTTTTAAGTCCATAGACGATGTAATCCCATTCTTATAATTTAAATTTTTGAAAAAATAGTTGTTTTAAATCTGGCAGCATGACGTCAGAGCAGATAAAGTAGCTTTCCGTTATACACATAAAATTTGCAACGGCTCGGCAGCTCTGTGGATACGTTGTCTGGGTACTAGCCAAACAACTAGGGTTCAAATCCCCGGTCGGCCTGAGATTTAATATAAACAGCCATTATGCGATGCAAGAGAGAGAAGGAGCACAAGAGAGGGAGATTTAGCAGTTTGAAAATTCAAATATTTCCGCGAAAATTACGACTACAACGAGAAGTGCGCACGCAGAAAACCAAGATGGCCGACACCCCGGGAAGTTTAAATTCAAAAAATTGAACTTAGAAAAAAAATCTGAAAAAATTTAAATTCAAATATTCGCGCCAGAAAACCAATATGGCCGCCGTGTAATTCCAGAAGCAAATTAAAAAGCGTAATTTAATCAGTAGCACATATGTAAATTACATATCAAACTTCATATGTGATTAATTAGATCAATCCGCGAAATTAATTAGGTCAAACCGCGGATTTAATTCGCCGAATTCGCGGTTTAATTCGCGGATTGCTCCAATTTAGGTGTCGCCATACTACTCGCGTACAAAGAAATGACACTCAAACATATAATACTCTAACTATACCTTATATTCCCGAATTGGGAAAAGATTCAATGTTAGGACGGTATTCAAAACCATGAATACCTTGCGGTCAGTTCTTACAAAAACTAAACCGTTCAACGAAGAACAACATTCAAAGAATTGTATATATAGTTTCCCCTGTGAATGCGGGAATTACTATATCGGTGGAACATCCAGACATTTAGCAGTTAGAGCATGTACACACAAATCTTAAACTGCAGCTAACCTAAATTCGCACCATGACGGCAGCTAAGATTGGGTCTGGCATGAGACTCTCGTGTTTTGCCTCCATTGTCTGAACATCTGTAGAACCTCCGACAAACTGAGAATCACCTCATCAGGCGCATGCGCTTAAGCACCAATAGGCTAGATTGGAGTTTAGACCATGTATTTATTTAATATAATTTAGATGTTAATAATTCACATTAAATTACCGAGAAGATTTCTATACAAATAATGTAATAACATTTGCGTTTTAGATTTGCACTTTCCAATTTTCATATTGTAATAAATTGATGACACCTTATGACTCATATTTCTTCAACATTTAAACCCCTTTGTAGTATTTTATTGTATTTGAGAGATCAGTCATTGTGAATAACATTCTTTCACTTCAAAAAATGAATTGTCAAATTTTATTTTGACTTTAGTAATTTTTTGTTACCAAACGTCGCTCACACCGTTAAAGAAATTTAATTTTTTTATTACATCACCATGGTTTTCCGCAAAATCTTATTTTTACATTGGATAAAAAAGTACCAGCCAACAATTGTATGGCCACACTGTGATTATATAGTCAATAGTAATATAACAAGGGCGAGCCATACTTACCGATAATTTTGCCTACGCCAAGGGTGGAGTGCTGGTTGCAATGAAAACTGTCCCGAGGACTTGTCTGAGGGCAGTTTTCTAAGGGCAACCAGCACCGATGACCCTTGGCACGGGCAAAATTATATGTAAGTGTGTCGCCCGCGTTTATATTTTGAAGATTATTACACAAAACCCGTATACGAATTACGATTGAAAATTGATCTAATAATGCAAAAAACCTCAAATTGCTTGTTTCTTGCATTTCTATTTCTAATTATTACACCATCCATGGGGTCAATAATCATCCCTAGGGCGCTTATCGCTTGGTAAGCAGCCCACGGGCGCTTATCAGGAAATCAGTTCAGGATTGGTCGATTTTAAAAAAATGCATGGTTTTCATTGGCTGATATCAGTCATGTGACAGTTGTGGCTTGATAGACACAATGGCGACAGTAGACCATAATTTGCCTCAAAATGGCGGCCTATGGGCTACTAACTTTAATAAATTGAACGTTTTTGAATGGTCATGGTTATACAACGCATGAATAATATGTTGGTGGCACTGTAAGTCTATGTCAAATTCGAGGTTATCAGGTTAGGTTTGGCGTCAGTATTGACACAGAGTGACGCAGAACCTAACCTGCTAACCTCGAATTTGGTATAAACAAACAAAAGTATCAACAAATTTTGCCTCTTAATGGCAGCCGATACCACGTGATTCGAGCGACCAATAAAAAAGAATACAATCTATTGTCGCCACTGTCTCATATAAAGTCACTGTAATTACTGCCAGAGCCAGTATATATAGGAGAGTACCGCCACGTCCGCCATGTTTATTCCTCTGACATATGCGCTGAAAGACTGTAAGTCTATGTCAAATTCGAGGTTAGCAGGTTAGGTTTTGCGTCCGTTTTGACATAAACTGACGCAAAACATAACCTGCTAACCTCGAATTTGACATAGACTTACAGTCTTGCCAATTTCAAGTAAAATTTTAGACATAACTCAATCAGTTATTGCTGGTGGGAACAAAAATGGCGGTGATGGCGGCATTTTCACGGATCTCCTATCCCCTGCCAATTCGCAGCGCCTCTATATTGGATTCCTCACCCGAATAAGTACATATCAAATAATTCAATCTTTGTGATACAGTTTTGTTTTATTTCGAGGTGTACCTGATTTTTCAATTTTTACTTCCTTTTACAATAAAGGAAGTATTGGATTCACCCCAAAAATTCCAAATTGAGTTTTCAACAGATCTTCACGTTTCGGAGTCCCCTGAACCCAAAAAAACATATTTTTTTTCATTGGTCTGTGTGTGGGTGTGCCTGTGAACAGAATATCTCCAAAACGAAAAGAGGTATGGGGTTGAAACTTCATATATAAGTTTTGTGTACTATGTAGATGCGTAACCGGAAGTAGGTGTTTACTCTTGTGATTTTTCAGTTTTTTTTTCGATTTTTTCAAAAACGGCTCTTAACGATTTTTTTCAAAATTTTCATTTTTATTAAATTTTTAATGTGTATTGATGTGAGATAGTTGATTTTCCAGTTGAATACGTCTAAAATGGGTTTCTTTTGTTTTTTTTCTATTTTTTTATTGACTCCTATATTTTAAATAGAACACCCGGTATATTATTACATTTTTGAATTCATCTTAAAATTCTAGAGAAAATTTGTCTCTTTACCTAACGCTCTATTTTGCACCGTTTTTGTAGATTTTGTAATTTTTTAAAATTTTTTATAAATGCTTAAAGATTTAAAATCAAATTTTTGGACAATTATAAGATCACTGTAAAAGGAAGTTGTGTGCGTGTATCACACCAGATATTTTTAAAATCAAACTACTTTACGATGGTTCCCGCTAATACTTGCTTGGTGTGCAATCGCTCCCTCAACCAAGATAGAGAGCTGAAATGCGATAAATGCAAACTTGCTTTGCATACCACCTGCTCCGGTCTGTTCCGTGGCGAGATTCAAGTTTTGACGGTCAAGGACCGTAAAATTATCTTTCACTGCAAGCTATGCGAAAACGAGCGTATGGAGTTGAATGAATTAAAAGGGTGGTATTTAACAGTCTACCAAATTTACCCAACCATTTCGTACAAAAAAATACTTTCGTTTCCCAAAAATACTAAATGCTCACCAAAATTAAGAAAATACATAATCTTAGAGCGATCGCCAAAAGTTGACATCATGCTAGTCTCTTATATTATTTGTTCCTAAAAATAACTTTCGTTGGCTAAAAATGCTAAATGTTCACCAAATTTTATTCCGCATTTAATTCTAACATGATACCCAGATATTTAATTTTCGTCAGCGTCTTATATTATTTAGCATTTAAAAAACATTATTTCTTTGGCAAAAATACATAATGTTTACTATATTTTATACCACATTCAATTTCAAAAGTATACCCAGATTTATATTTTTTGTTGGCCTAAATATCACTTATAAGAAAAATCTATCGTGTTTTATTAGGTCTTGTTTATTAATGGGGACATAGAAATAAGTCTGAAGAATTCTTGGAAATAAATCAATATCTTTATAGAGTATATAATTCTTCTGTACGTCTGTATGTAACTGAACTCCTCCTAACCGGCTGGACCGATTTTGATGAAATTTTTTGTGTTTAAGTGGGTCCCTGGATGGTTTAGATTTACAATTGGACCCGGTAAGTGGCGCTGCAATCGGGTTCTAGGCAGTTTAAAAAAAATTTACGAAATTTCTTTTTTAATTTTTTAAAAATTTCTCCCATATCAAAACATATAACCCCAAAATTTCACCACCCCCCAATATTTTTTAAAATTAAAAAAATCGAAAATTCGAATATCGAAAAAACGTTTGCTGAACCCGCTAATAGCAGGAAGCGGGCAGAACAACGTCTGTCGGGTCCCCCAAAATTTCACCCCCCCCCCACCGCCCCCAATATTTTTTAAAATAAAAAAATCGAAAATTCGAATATCGAAAAAACGTTTGCTTAACCCACTGATAGCAGGCAGCGGGCAGGACAACGTCTGTCGAGTCCGCTAGTATACATATAAAAATGTAACACAAATTTCACAAAACAAAATTGAAAATTAAACTTATTAAATTTTTTCATACGGTAATACACTGGTTACACTCACTGTAAAAGCTACCAAACACAGTGTGCGGCTGCAAGCTGAAGCCTGCAAGAAGTTTGTCTGGAAGCGACAAGGAGAGATGCTCGAGCTTATTTAATTTTTGGAGTAACAGAATAATTATTTGACGCACAAGTAGTTTTTTCGAGAAAGACTAAATATAAATGGATAGCGTGAATATTTATTATGTACAGCACGGACGCGTAACTTGAGCGTTCTAAATTTGGTGAACATTTAGTAAAATTGATAGACATATGGAATTTAAAATGTAAGCAATGTTAAAACAGTACGCAACACAGCTATTTTAGTGGTGCTGTTCTCATTTTCCGAAGTATAATAATTTGGGTTCCATTAAGATTTCTTGATGTTCATGAAATTTTTTGGTGGACAACGCTAGGGATGTATGGTTTAATTTGGTGTACATTATATTTGATCCCGAATTAAAAACCTTAGTTTTAAAACTTAAAGAAGAAATAGAAAATTTACAAAAAACCACCATAGCTACCGCTTCTGCAACTGTAAATCCCGGTTCCGAATATACTGAAACTTTAATCGCTGAAATCTCAGATCGAAATAGCAGGGCTTGCAATTAGTGATGGGCATAATCGGATGATTTCAATAATCGGAATATGCCATTTCGGAATGTTTATAAAATCGGAATATCATCCGATTATTTTACATTCCGTAAATGCAAGCAAGGGAAAACGAGCGAAACAACAACAAGCGGAAGGAAGATGAAGTGCGTCCAAATTTGCGATGCGAGCACTTGCCGTTGCGCCGTAAGCCCTTATCTGCGTTGGCATCTATTGTTTGGGTTTGCAAGACGGCCAATAAAACAATTTATGAGTTTGAGTCGCACAGTGGGATGTGAGGAAATAAAATATTTTTTCAAATTATTACAGTAGTTACTTTAATAGACTTTCGGAAAATGGTAGTGATATTTTAAAGTTTAATGGCACATAAAGTACATAATGGATAGTATAAAACAATACATGAATTTGAAGTATGTAAGGTGTACTATATAATAATTAATCTACTAAATAACACTGCCATTAGTACCAGCATATAGCAGTCAAGTGAGTCAACACAACATTCCGTAGTCCGCTCAGTTCAAATTGGCATTTCGTTTTCTCATTTTGTGTTCCGAATCATATCCATATAATAATGCAGAAGACTAAAAGCCGTGTTTACACAACTAAAAGTACCACAGTTGCATTCGACCATTTCTATTTTCGGGTTTTTGTAAACAAACTTCCCTTAACTTTTAATAGCGATATTATCACAGAAAACAATTATTTATTATGCCTATTTCTTGTGTTTTTTAAAACTATTGACTCAGCTTCGAAGGCAAGTCCACTTCGGTTAATTCTCATATCTGCTTATTGAACGCTCCCACAATCTAAGCCGCACTCAAAACGCTAAATAGGCGTGTCCGTTACATCATACATAACTTATATTTCTGCAAATTTTTATGCGTCGCCTTTCGTTTCTTGTAGCATTAGCTACAAGTATTAATTCTGTTAAATGGTCTACTGTGCATCAGATAATTGTAGTACAAAGCAAGGTAAGGGATTAGCGTTGTGCAGATTTCCCAAAAAGACTCCGACTGATTCTTTACGGTTATGTGAAGTAAGTAGTTTTGAATAAACTTGTACGTACAATCTTATTGCTTCTCTCTTCTGCAGCGTCACTGAAGTATCGCAAATTAAAACTAACGCTGAAGGCATTACAACATTGTGGTGTTTTGTAGTTACACTGAATTGGAAAATATGGTTGTGTGTGTAACAGAATTTTAAAAAAGGGGATTACCACATTGTCACATGCTTTTAATTCTTACAGGTATTTATAAAGATACTCTTCAAAACTTTAATTAATTACAAAATATTACATTTTAGGAAACAAGTTACGAACTGCAGAAGACGTAGATAGAATTGTAACATCTCAGCTGTCATTTGATGATTTGAATGTCTACGTATCAATAAACAAATTTAGTGCTATAGTGGGCTAACTCATAACCATACAATTGTTGAAATATTGCGATTTTGTTTCTGTCGTACATTATTCAAGTTTTTGATGTTTTGTTAAGATTGATTAGCAGTATGCCTAGACGTCTAGAATGTGTAATTAGAGCTCGTGGCGTAGAATTAACAGTTAATACTGACAGTTATCGGAAACAATTGACATGCTGTAAACATATCCCTGACAACGCCAACCCGATTCTTAACAAAACTTCCATCAAAAATTTGAATAATGTACTACAGAAACAAAATGGCAATATTTCAACAATTGTATGGTTATGAGTAAAGACCGGATAAATAAGCACCCTTTAAGTAAAAAAAAGTGCTTAAAAAAGCACATTATTTTACAAAAAAAAGCTCAATTTATTCCAAAAAAAGCTCCAAAAAAGCAGTAATTTAAAAAAATAGACAGAAATTTTTATGCAACTTTATATAATTACAGTAAAAATACAACTTAAAATCAACATGAAAAAAATCAGAAGAAATAAACAAGCAATCTTTATACGATAACACGTATTATTTGATAATAAAAATACAAATCCAACTTAATTTATATTCAGATATAAAAATATAATAAATGTGATATTTAAAATAAAAGAATCAAAATATTAAACAGCTCTATTCATGACGAAAAGAATTGACAGTTAAATATTGTTCCAAATGTTTCATTGTTAAATTGTGTCTTTGATCGTTTAAAATGTGCTTGTATGTGGAAAAACTTCTCTCTACGTCCACACTAGTAATAGGTGCGTATTTAAATGCAGATATATTAGCGGGATCCATGTTCAAATCAGGAATATTTTCACCACTCAAAATAGAAGAAATTTTTTGTAGTTTTTGGTATCCCGTATTCTTTGAAAGAATCTGTTCCATTTTTGTTTTAATTAACTCTCCAATAAGTTCTGGAACATCCTAAATGGCATTCTTAAAATTATAAATAATTTTAATTGATTCAAATAACGGAATTTGTTGCTTCTCCAGCGATTTCATGGTTTCGCTTAAAAAATTAAAATTGCTTTTAATATATGCCAAATGATTTTGTAGTTCATGTTGTTTAAGAACATTTTGGCAGTCTTGTATTGATTTACTTGTGTTTTCTGGATACTCACAAACTAATTGTTTAAAGTTTAAATTATTAGCGTCTAGCCAAGTTCCCCATCTAGTCAAAATAGGTTCGGGGGGCAGTGAAACATTTGGCAATTTCTCTTTAAACATCTTCACTCGCAAGGGAGCTTTGATAAATATTTTTTACGTTTACTTATTAATTTATTAACTAATGGAAACTGCATCCTTATCGCCTCCGCAATACGATACAGTTTCAAGGCAATGCATTAATGCAAAATTGCAAAATGCAGCAGTCATGTAGTGGTGTAGCATAATAATTTTACGGCATTAGGTAATTAACACGTTATTTTATGAAAAACTACCTATTTCCAACCAGTTTGTTTAGAAAATTCAAGTGACTCACAAATAAGTCCGAAATAAGCACTAAATTGAAAAATAAGCATTGGTAACAGCAAATAAGCAAGAAAAGCAGGAACAAATATGACTCAAATTGCTTCTTTTTATGAGATTTGTGAAGATTTTAAAACAGTTTGTTGCTGCTTTTAAAATTGAACGTAAGCAAAAGTGCTTAGAATCCGGTCTTTAGTTATGAGTTAGCCCACTATAGCACTAAATTTGTTTATTGATACGTAAACATCGACATCAGAACATGGAACATGGAAACGAACAAATACTACCATCAAAACGAAAGTACGTTTATACCGAACGCTGATCCTTCCCATTCTTCTTTATGGATCGGAAACGTGGACATTGCTCAAGCCGGACCTTGACAAGCTTGAAGTCTTCCAAATGCGATGCCTGAGGCGACCGCCTTCGAAACGAAACAATTACAGGAAGATGTGATCAACAAACACTGATAGGAGAACAAATACAAAAACGTCGACTACGATGGTTCGGACATGTCTGCCGAATGGATGATAACCGTTTGCCATGTAAACTTCTTTGGTAAGACCGTCCGGCAGACTGGAGAATTCAGTGATTGACACCGAAGAAAACCTGGCTAAAGAATATCGAGGGCGACTTAAAGAATCAGTGATTATCGGTTATCGATGCCCAAGACGTCGTCAAGAATGGAAACGAATCGTAAATGGAGTTCGAGACCCAGCGGCACCGACAGCAGCGTATTCGTTGCGGGGACGACCCGCCCGGACCGCCAGCAAACGGACCAAAGAAGAAGAAGAAGACTAATAACAATAAAGAGGGAAAAATACATTCGACGCAAAATCACAATTAATTTTTTCAGGTGCTTACTGTCACAGTTTCTTTACAAGTTTTAATTGCTTTTGTTTTAAGATACAAGGACAGTTGGCGATCACAAATAGAGAATGGTGAATCATATTTTAGGTTACAAGGATTGTCACAGAAAGAACACATTTTCTCTAAAGGGACAATATGAAACAAAATTAAAATGTCTGTTGTCATGGTATTCGTAAAATAAGTTCAAAGACTGCTAAATACCGATGGGGCCACAATTATATACAGAGAGATAAAAAAAACCAATTAGGGCAGGCTGTGATATGTGTTATACGTTTGGCAGTACTGAAGTGTATTGTCAGTCTATGTCAAATTCGAGATTAGCAGGTTAGGTTTTGTTCGTTGTTTGACACAGACTGACGTAAAACTTAACCTGCAAATCTTGAATTTGACACTTCAGTACTGCCAAACGTATAACACATATCACAGCCTGCCCTAATTGGTTTTTAATTGATCTGTCTGTATACAGTGAAATCTCCCTTGGGCGGACACCAACGGGACCGACTGAAAGTGTCCGTTCAAGAGAGGTGTCCGCCTAAAAGAAATACGAAAAAAAAGTCGGTTTTTTAATGAAAACTGTAATTAAAGAAATTGGGACATTTAAAACGTATATGTATGTAAATGTTTTTAAAATAAACAAAAAACTTAAAACTTAAGGAAAAAATAAGGATTTGTTACCTTACAAAATACTACTACATACAAAATATTTTCTTTATGTTTAATTATATCAGCAGCTTGTGTTTTTCCGATATCAAAACGCTTGGATAAGTTCCTTACACTTAACTTTTCCCTATTGTGAACTTCAACAATCTCAATTTTTTGTTTAAGCGTGAGAATTTTTATATTTGGTGCTATTTCTACAATGAATGTGTCCCCCACTGTGTCTTTTCCTCATAGACGTCAAACTAATACTGAATCCCTGCGTGTACCAAAAGATTGAAGTCGGTGAATCCCCGGTTAACTCGAGAAAGTTTCTCAGTGAAGGCAGGCAGTGAAGTTGGTGCGCGGCACTATTGAGAAATGCAACAGCGACACTTGCGACAGAAAAGTGAGACAAGGCGTTTATTTTTTTATTTTGTTTTTTCCCCGTTTAAGAGAACATTTTCTTGTGTCCGCGTCCGTTCAAGAGAATGTCCGTCCAAGAGGGAGTTAACAAAATGCAAATTATATGAGAGTCGGTCGGGACCATGAGAAACTGTCCGTCCAAGGGAGGTGTCCGTGCATCCGCGAAGGTGAATTTTACTGTAATAGCAATAAGATAACATGAACAAGAAAATAACTCGTATTGCTCGAGTAAGAAAGAGATAAACATAATAGCAAATATTCGAGTAGGCCTGACGCACATTTAATTATGACAGATGTCAACCACACATGCCTACTAAAATAATTTTTTTTCGTATGGTCATCTCTTACTCAAGCATTCTATTTTGTTGTTCATGTTATCTCATTGCTGTTATATATAAATATGGCCCAATCCGTATTACAGCATAATTTTCATTTAGAGTAATGAAATAGTATATTGTATGTTAAGAGCTGAAAGTGCATTCTTGCCGCTTGCGCATGAAAGCCGAAACCAGCAATCATGCAAAAGCGGCAACATACATACAATTTTTTCGACGACTGAGCATATTATTAATGGAAAATATCATATTTCATTTTATTGCAAATATTAATTGACAATCAAGTTAACATTACTCGCGCAGTCTATTATTAGACATGTGACGCGATTATTTCGACAAATGACGGGCATTGTCAAGGAAACATTCGGACGTGGCTACCTATTTTGTTCCCGCGGAAACCCAAAACGCTCGGCGAGCGGCAAAAAGATGAAAACGCACGCTCAGCGGCAAATGTCAACTTTCTGTTGTCAAATGACAGTGAGAAAAATCTACTTTCGATGTCAGTCGTCGAAAAATATGTTTCTTATGGTTCTGATCCTGGCGGTTGAAAAAATTGTATATACACGGCAGGGCAGAACACCATTTTTCCCTCTGTGTATTTGTAGTGCTCGGCATCGCCCTTGAGCTGCAAACTCACATCTTGGGAAAAATTATGCTTTTCTCTTCCTTATAATGTATTATTTTTTCACATTGCCATTGGTAACATTAAAAAAGTGACTTTTTGATACTTTTCATAACTGCTCATAATCATATTGATTTCACCTAAAAATGAACTAAATGAATTAATAACAGATTCATCCATTTTCAAGTAAGCTCTATTCTCTAATGTATAATGGTTAATTTGTATAGGGTCCGGCAACGAAGCGGAGGTGGAAGATATTTCTAAAACTATGAGAGTTGCATAAATATTGTGTATATAAAAGTTGTAGGTACTAAGGTGGTGCACATTACTAAAATAGTTTTGATTATACAGGGTGTCTCAAAAAAGTGTGGCGGATCAAACTTACCTTTTTTTAAATAGAATGCCGTATATTTAGGTAGCTTAAAAGTTTTGTATTGAAATACTCTTCATTTTCATATAAAGTTGTATGGGTCTAACGTCAACTGTTTTGGAGATATTAACAATTTTATGCAAAAAATTGCTGAACTTCGGGCGGCTGCTGTAAGCGACAGAAAACAATTGAATGAAGGAAAACGTTACCAAAAAATTATGATTTTTGTAAACTATCTTTCAAGTGTAATGGTGGATCTGGGTATTAATGTTATACAGAGTGCTGAACATTTGCAAATTTAATTTCGATTTTTTTCAAATGGAACGCCCTATATATTTTTGTATTTCTGAAGAGCTCTTTTAATGAACTTTCCTTTGATATGTTACTTCATACCTCTAAGTTCCAACTGTTTTTCAGATATGCGAGTTTAAACATAAAAACAATTTAAACCCCTTAAGATGCTTTATTTCAAGGGATAAAAAACAAACGCCTTTAAAATAATGATTTAAACACTTGAATTCTTCAAACAAAAGATAAAACCAAGCTTAAAATACAAAAATTGAACCATAACTCAAAACTAGAAATAACCAATACTACCGAATTTTGAGATAGGAAATGAAGTGGAAGAAGAAAGCTCATTAAAAGTACTTTTTAAAAATACAGGGATATACAGGGTGTTCCATTTAAATAAATCAAATTAATTATATTTGCAGATTATGAATTCTCTGTACAGCTTTAATACTCAGAGCAGGAAAGGAGAACTATTTGAACATTTAGTGTAATTCCGTATAAGCTTTTGGTGTATTGGCTTTTATTTTTTTTTTATCTGATTTAATTTGATCGTGGAACTAATTTATTCCTGCATTTATCGTTTTTTTCGTGTTTATTTCCTGTATCAACACTGACTGAATTTATATTTTCTAAACCTGGTTTTGTGCTTTTATTCTAAGAGAGATCATGCGTTTAAATCACTATTTTAAGGGCGTTTGTTTTTTATCCCTTGAAATAAAGCATCTTAAGGGGTTTAAATTGTTTTTATGTTCAAACACGCATATCTGAAAAACAGTTGAACTTAGACGTATGAAGTAACATATCAAAAGAAAGCTCATTAAAAGGGCTCTTCAAAAATACAAAAATATACAGGGCGTTCCATTTGAAAAAAAATCGAAGTTATTAAATTTGCAAATATTGAGCACCCTATATAACATTAATACCCAGATCCACCATTTTACACTTGAAAGATAGTTTACAAAAATCATAATTTTTTGGTAACGTTTTCCTTCATTCAATTGTTTTCTGTCGCTTACAGCAGTCGCCTGAAGTTCAGCATTTTTTTGCATAAAATCGTTAATATCTCCAAAACAGTTGACGTTAGACCCATACAACTTTATCTGAAAATGATGAGTATTTCAATATAAAACTTTTAAGCTACCCAAATATAGGGCATTCTATTTAAAAAAAAGTAAGTTTGATTCGCCATACGTTTTTGCGACACCCTGTATAATCAAAAATATTTTAGTAATGTGCACCACTTTCGTACCTACAACTTTTATATACACAATATTCGTGTAACTCTCATAGTTTTAGAAATATCTTCCACCCCCACTTCGTTGCCGGACTCTGTATTTATACAGTACAGTAAACATTGCGCTTCCATACTTTGACCAAAATTATTTAAAAAGATATTTTTGTCAACTACACGGAAAAATTGCATGTTCAACACATTGGAAAAGTGATTCTTCCATGCTCACGTAAAACTTTTGCATTCGCTGGAAAACTCTCACTTTTCTTAACTTGTAGAACAATCTACTATTAATTCACTAGCGATTTAAGAACAACTCGCTAGCATATAAACATAAACAGTTACTTATGGTTGCTATTATAAAGATAATAATAATAATGCCAGTTTAAAATGACAAAGAAATAATAATTAACCGAGTTATTTAACAATAACAGTAACGGCGTAACTGGAGACTTGAGTTACCGCATTTATATTTTTATGACGCTCAACGCCTCAACGGCTTAAACCTGAAAAGAACACAGATTGCAAGCAGCTGAAAATTATTTCGGTGGCACAAATAATTTTCACATATAATCTCATAAGAGCATTAATTCTTTCCTGATTTTTTTTTATTGCATCCAACAACGTCGTAGTAATTAGGACGTCTTCCAGAGGCGAGCGTTTCCTTTCCAGAGACTTTCCATTTGAAAATATATTTTTTGAAACTTTTCCTTACTGCCAATCTCTAGCGTGCTTTTAAAACTTTCTTTTGTGCAACAAAAGTTATTACATTCGTCGTACATTTTAAATGCGGCATATGCCGCGGGTTTCAGCTAGTAGTAAAATAATCGAATTCCGAAAGTTCCGAATTTTGTGCACCGAACAGTAAAATAATCGAATTCCGAAAAGTTCCGAAACGTTCCGAAATAATCGGAACCTTCCGATTTTTTGAACAATCGGCAACTTTCCGATTATTCATTCCGGATAGGCCCATCACTACTTGCAATGTTTGTTATTATAACTGACATCGACGAGTGCACTTCCGACTCGAGCGATTTGCGTATACAACACGACTTACAAAAAACCACAGATATTATTAAATCGGTGTCAAATGTTTCTACAGATAACATTAGAGTAACTAGACTTGGCAAAAGGCAAGATGGTTCGAAACGTCTACTAAAAGTTAGCTTTACAAACCGGTTGGATGCTATCAATGTCTTGAAACTCAAAGATAAAGTGCCAAGTGCTTTCTCCGTAAAATGTTTCATGATCAAATTCCCATGCAAAGAGACCATCTGAATGGTCTCCGTAAAGAACTGGAAGACAGAAAAAGGAATGGAGAAGAACACCTCACGATTAAGTATATACGGGGTACTCCCAAAATTGTGACCCTCGCTCCTCCAAAAAACTAATCACAACAAATATTCATATAATATCTTATTTATACCCTAACATATGCTCACTACTATCAAATTCAGCGAGTTATTGGCGTTCGTAGAAAGATTAAAACCTACTTTCATACTACTATCGGAAACTTGGTTAAATCCCTCGACCGTAGACAATGGGATTAACATTCCTGGCTTCAACTTACTACGAGCAGACAGAAAGGATCGACGAGGTGGAGGCGTGTGTATATATATTAGGGTGCCACTTATTTTCGAACTTCAGATTTTTGAGGAGCGCGCACCGGCATGCTGTGACATCATGTGTGAAACTTTAATGCCAAAAATTTAAAGAAAATCGGATAATTTTAGCCGTGTTACAGATAAGTCAAAGTTTTAAAAATTAAGAAATTTTACATTTTGCTCATCAAACTTACTAACTTATGCAAAACGCAGAAAGTATTTTTAATTAACGATTTAGACTTTAATAGCTCGTAGGATTAGATAGTTTAATAACTAAAAATAATACAGTTGTGTAAATTTCAAAGTATATTAGGCATTAGGGTTAAACGCCTGCGAATAATCTACAGTTCAGAAATTACAACGACTTAAACTAATATCTTTTTTCTCCAACCACACGAATAAGACGCCATATTGTCGAATAATTTTGTATAAAAAGTAAGTCATTTCGGGATGTTCACCAATTACCTTGGCAACCGTACACTTTTCGATTCATATTTGCACTAGTACAAAAATGGTCGCAAGATAGGGTTTTACATGGTAAATTTTAAATAAAAAACAAACGCTTCGGCAATATTCGGCAATCGCCGTCGTTATTGTTTAATTTTCCCGTATAGTTTTTGTTTATTTGCGCCATGACAGTTCTACAATATAACCTACAATGTTTGATTCTAAATAATAAGTCATATTACCGAATTTATGAGTAGTTGGAGAAAAAATAGTATGTTTCATTCGTGCAAAAAATGCGTTTTCGGGACGCGTAAGACTCGCCGGACGACGCGCAGCGGATCTGTCTTATTTGTCCCGAAATCATGCATTTTTTGTACTAATGAAACAAATAACTATTATATTTTAAACTGGTTTCTTAAATTCTGTAACTTGGCAGTCTTGGGATATTGTTGCCTATAAGTTTGTATAACCTGAAACAAGAAGGAAAAATTGTTAATAGAAAAAATTAAAAACCCCAAAAACTAATAAAAATAAAAAATAATAATTACTTTAAATAAATGCTGCTTTTGTTCTTCATCTTTGGTGACTTTTTCGTGAAATTCTTCTATTAATTTTATTCCTCTTTCTGCGCTGTCATTTACAACTTTTAAATTTTCGATTATATACTTCCCATTTCTATAGTCCTCCAGATTGTTCCAAGTGTTTGGACCTTTTTTCAAAAAATCAGTTGAAATATTAAATCTTTTAACAGCTTTTTGGTTTGTTTTGAAAACAATTCTTCTGGAATGATAGAGTTATCTCTGGTTATAAATTGTTCTAAATGTTGTTGTTTCAGTATCAATTTTTTTGGAAATTCCTCTTCCTCTTCTTCTTCGTTTTCTTCTTCGCTCACATCAAGACACATTTTTTTAATTAGTTTACTTTTGGTTTCTCCATTAACTCTGCCATCAAACAAGACAAAACCCACACACTCCTCGTTTAGATAATATAAATGATTTAAAATTTTAGAAATTGCTTTATCTGCAATGATTCTATTAATCGACTTGTAATTTTCTAATTTTCTTAAAAATTCTAAATCATTTAAAGGAGCTCGTTCTGCGTTAACCGCATTAAACCAGAAAAATGCATAACATTTAATTATAAATCCTGCTACTTCAATTAAACCCTTTATGTCATTTTCAGTTAATTCGAGAAATTGGTGTCGAAACAATAACATTTTTAAACAGTAAATAGCCTTGGCCATCCATCTGGCTAAGTGCATAGCTCCAGGTTTTGAAAATTTTAAACCTCGAGGAGGTGTTCCGCCTAAGAATATTATAATTAATTCGATAAATTCTTTATAATCACTTCTTGGGAAGTCTTCCTTAATTTTGTTATTCGCAAAGTTTAATATTTCAGTGCAGTCATCACGTAATATTTCTTTAATTCTTGGCTCCGATATACCCGTCAAAAAATTATTTTGCTGTATTTTCGGCCAATATTTTTTAAATTTTTTAAAAATTGCAATCTCTGGACCAGTAGATAACCCCAACTTTACTTCCGTAAACACAGCTGCTAAAACAATTTCAAAAATATGATGTCTGCAACCTAAGAATAGTATATCTCGCCCGATTCTTTTTTCCAATAGAGTACAGGCACCTTTAAATTTTCCTGTGTTTGACGCGGTTGTGTCGAATACAAATGCTTCGGTTTTGTCTAAAATATTATTACCTTCTAATGTATCATAAACGGCCGAAGCTATTTCGAGTCCAGTTCCTGAAGGTATATCAGGCATACTTAAAATATGTTCTATACCTGGAGCCGTAGCGATTATTGCTAAGCGGTCTTCTGTTTTACCTGTAACAGTCTGTAAAAGTTTTGTATCCCAATGAATTGCTAGTGGTTGAGTGTTGGCACAAAATTTCTGAATATTTTTTTGCTGTGTGCTTTTCTAAAAGTTTCTCGCTGTTTACGTATAGAAGTGCGATTGATAACAAAATCAGCTGTATTTAGCCCTACTGCTTCCAAAACTGCTACCAATAAATGAACTGCATCTCTTTCACTTATTTTTATTTTGTCTAAAACGGCAGCAAGCCTTGGTGTTACAAAATCTTGTCGAGCTCGTTTTGCTTTTGTTGGAGAACCAATCTCTTGCTCCTTTGTTTCTGCATTTTCAGAATAGTCTGATCTAGATAATTCAGTTACGTGACTAGAAGAATCAGAGCTTAACGTCTCCTCCATCGTTAGACCTATAAGAATTGTTTTGTCGTCAAGCAAGGTTTATTAGCAACCCACAGCAACAAATAAAGTTGATTTTATGATTTCGTAATACTATGTAAATTGCAAGTACTACATTATAATTTGATATTTATTGTATTGTTATTATTCCGTAAATTATTGGGTGAGCCCAGCAATAAAAATAATTCAAAAAAATATTTACCTGCTGAGGTTGATGGAGTCTCTAAAAACGTTTTCTTTCTGACTTCTTCTTGTTCTTGGCGCTTTTGCCTCTTCTCTTCTTTTTTTATGAACGCATGGTCCATTCCGACCATGCATCCTACACGTCCTTTTTGTCTTTGCTTGAGCAAAAACTGCTTATCTTCATCAATTTTTATTAAACTAAGTGCATTTTTATGACCAATATCGAATAAATCGTTTAATGCATCCTTCCATTGTTCTCTTCTATTTTTATAATTTTCGGTGTCTCTGTTTTTTGTTTGTAGTAGACCTCTCCATTCTTTATATAAGTTTGTTAATTTATTTGCAGCCCTATGTGATTCTTGAATAGGAATGCGTGCTTTTCTCCAAAAAACCGAACATTCGTCTATCACTAAACGTACACTCTGATTTAAATTTAATTTTGTGGCTCTCATGTTATAAAACAGAACTTTTAGACAGTCTCCTTTAGAAGGCAATTTACAACCTGTTAGTTGATGTTTTGGATAACCAATTAGAAAAATTTCTTGTCGTAAGACTGGCATTATTACATATAAAAGTGGACAGTAGATTTAAGAAAATAAATTACACGTGCATTCAACGGTTCGGCTCTTACGCGACTAACGGATGTACGTCGCATAACAACCGATACGGTTAGGGGAGGGGAAGAGGGGTGTTCTTCAGTCTACTGACTTTGCTCCTTTAAGCAGCAGGGGCGGCTCGTGACCTAAATATTTGGGAAGCACAAAATACTGAAAACTGTAGAAGCGAGTTTTTTTTTAAATACCTTATAGCTTATGCCATATTATTATAACCGTACCTTGGCCAAATTCGGGGGGGGGGGGGGGTTGTGCCTTCCCTGGACTTTCCGACGAGCCGCCACTGTTGAAGAGTAATGTTTAAATTTAAAACTTAAGTATATCGATTGAATAGCGTACATACCGTAAAAATTATTATTATATTCGACAATCATATCTTACGACGGCGCCTTCATATCTTTAACCTCCCTGTAACACGGGATAAAATTATCAGATTTTTTTAAAATTTTGAGGATTTGAGTTTTAGACATGACGTCATAATATGCCGGTGCGCACTCCTTAAAAATAATTTAAAAAAATATTCGCTCTATAAATAAGTGGCACCCTAATATATATATTGCAAAAAATATTCCCACCGGTGAAGTTTGTTGTGAAGTAATTGACGAATTTCTCACTACCAACATCAATTCTCTTTGGCTAAAGATAGGGCTGCTTAAGCATAATTTCCTAATTGCTTGTGTGTACCGTCCACCAAACTCTTCACTTGACATATTTTTTTTCATTGGTCTGTCTGTCTGTCTGCATGTCTGTGTGTCTGTGTGTCTGTCTGTGTGTCTGTGAACAGAATATCTCAAAAACGAAAGGAGGTGTGGGGTTGAAACTTCATATATAAGTTTTGTGTACTATGTAGATGAGACAGCAAGCTTTTGAAGAAAATCGCATAACCGGAAGTAGGTGTTTACTCTTGTGATTTTTCAGTTTTTTTCGATTTTTTCAAAAACGGCTCTAACGATTTTTTTCAAACTTCTCATTTTTATTACATTTTTAATGTGTATTGATGTGAGATACGTGATTCTCCAGTTGAATGCTTCTAAAATGGGTTTCTTTTGTTTTTTTCTATTTTTATATTGACTCCTATTTTAAATAGAACACCCGGTATATTATTACATTTTTGAATTCAGCTTAAAATTCTAGAGAAAATTTGTCGCTTTACTCTATTTTGCACCGTTTTTGTGGAATTTGTAACTTTTGAAAAATTTTCACAAATGCTTAAAAATTTAAAATCAAATTTTTGGCCAATTATAAGATCACTGTAAAAGGAAGTTGTGTGCGTGTATCACACCAGATTTTTATCATCTAAATTCTAAAGTTTCCGTTATTCATCTTAAAAATAAAGTTTCTAAAAACTGTAATGTTTTAAATGCACCTGAGTCATCGCAAAGCAATTTTTTTCTGAAATGATACTACAATCAATACCGCGCGTTTTGAGTATAAGAATGAATGTCCCCGGAAGCCTCCATAATAATCAGGCGCGTGTATCAAATTTTGAATCAATGTCCTACTTTTTTGTTTTTTGTTCAAATTTTTTTTCTGTGTAGGTAAGGTGTCTTTTCGGTAAAATATATCAAAAGAAGTTATTATAAACAATTGTTCAAAATTGAAACTCAGGCAGCAATAACGAATTTTTTAGCAATGCACCTACTTTTGTTTTTGGCTAAGTTGAATAGAAAAAGTTCAGTTTTTCTGAACAAAAAGACTTGAAACTGTGCTGTGGAACATTTTGGTTTAAAAAATATGTGGAGTTATCTTCATTAATAAGCAGGGAAGAAAATACACAAGTCCGGATGTTAGACCTCGAAAAAGCAGGGTTAGCAAAAAATGGTTTTTTAATTAAACAAAAACGTTTTTAATTAGACAAAAAACATGGTTTTTGTATATTTTTTTTAATGAAAAACATGTTTTTAAACATTTTTTTAAATTCTGGAATTTATGGTAGCCTACTTGTATTTAGTAGTCTAATTAGAAAAATATTCTATGAAACTGAGTCACTATGAATAAATGCAGTAAACATATTTGTTTCAATTCAACTTTCAGCTACTGTTTGCATTTCTAGCTGGACGCAGAAGTGTTTTTACCACATTTTTAAGTAAAGCAACATTTTTTAAAAATTCGTTAATAAAGACTAAAGAGTTTTATTAAAAATTGATCTGAATCATGAGTGAAAGGAGACTAGATCCTGTCTGGATTTATTTTATAAAACTAAAATCAGACAACAATAAATGCGTTAGAGCAAAGTCTAAAAAATGTAGCAGAGAAATTGCGAGTTTAGTGACGTACTTGAAAATGCAAAGATGAATATAACACCACTAAAGGTTTTATAAAGTCCTTTACTTCTGTAATGCTGTATACACTGGCAAAACAGGACGTTCAGCAAAAGTTCGTATCTCTTAACACCGAGTGTTGCCTCACGTCGGGTCTTGATTCATAATCAGCCATCGTCGAACACCAACGCAATAACGGCCATAAGATCCATTTAGATGAAACTTTTATTATCTGCAAATCCCCATTCTTCTTATTTTTAATAGAAGACCGAAAACGATTCAGCGGTAACATTTTTAATTCGGGATTTAGTTTATTATAAGTGTATTTGCAATACAATAGGAGAAACTTCGTTTACCAAATTCCTAATAATGATTAGGAATACTTATGATACCCCTGGAACCCAAGTTCGGAAAGTAATTTCGTTATAAAGATGTGGTGGTGAATGACTGATTAGAACCTTGTGAAAAAGACAAAAGACGTCTGTTGAACTTGCTTAACCATTGTACATCTAAAAGTTTATAAGACACTCTTTCGAACTTCCCAATTCCAAAAATCATTCGCAAACATGAGTAATGTAATTTTTGTATTCGGCATATGTCTCTATAATCCAGACAGAGGCTATAAACTGTATCACAAAAATTGAATTCTGATAAAACTAAAGAATATCACAAAGTACGGTTCTAATTTTAAGGCTAAGTAATGATCTGTTATGAAAAAAGTCTTAAATTACAGTATGCACTCCGCAAGCAATTCGATACATGTTTATTGAATCGTAATGATGAATCCAGAGTGATAGCCTGTTATCTCCTATTCGAATATCCACAAGGTTTTTGATTTGATTAACCTGATTTGGTTTTCTAAAGATTAATATTGCTGATTTTTTAAATTAAGTTTAAGTGTGTCCTTTTTCAGATATATACAACAGGTTTGGTAAATCTTGGTTTATTGCTCGATAGAAGTTAATGACAGCTTGCGGCTCAAATAAAAAATATAACTGAGAATCGTCGGCATAGAAATGTGATTGGCAGTTACTTAACACTAGTGGAAAACCAGAAATATAAATACTGAACAAGATCGGCCCGAGAATAGAACCTTGTGATACTCCTGAGTCAATCTTTAAAAATTTCGAAAAACCACCACCTACTCGAGCAGCTTGATATTTCTCCGAAAGATGATTAGACATGAGTATGATTGTATCTGAACCCAATCCTATATAGTGTAAAAGAGACAACAACATACTGTAAACTGTGATCAATTGTATCGAAAGCTTTGGAGTAGAACAGAATACGGTCAGTGGCGTTACTTCAAATTTTGGGTCCGGGGGCCGTGATCTTCACCGGGCCCCTTAATTGCCAAGTGTAAGTCTTATTCTTGCCAAAGCATTTTTGGTTGTCATTTTTCATTTTTTTTAAATTCATAAACAGAAACATCAAAGCAAAATGAACAATAGCGAGATACGCGTTTTTTATTGAAAATAATAATAATAATAAATACAAATCCTGTAAGCCTACGCACTAAAGGAACAAAAAAAACATAATTATTTCCGCAATTCGGCACTTCCGTACATTTCGAGATACGATTCAAAGTATAACTTTGCTTTAACTGCTGATCTGGTAATCAAGAAGATATCTTCTCGACTTCTGGTTAGCAAAAGATGTAATGATGTCTGATGTATGAACATTTCTCGCTCTCTGCTTCTCAATAGAGATCAGTAATCTGAGATGACTGCCAAGTACATGCACGTGCAAGACGTGGTGCATCGGGTGTACAGAAATTATTTTATTTTAAATTTATACCAAACAGATAACTTTTTGACATGTTTTAGAATTCTCCGAGGGGTTCTTGTGTTTTTCCCGGACTCATTGAAACTTTATACGGGACCGAGTTTGGACCTGCCAGGCTTTAAACTTCAGGAGGCCCGTTGGGCCCCCTGAAGTTCAGGGCCCGGTGGCCGCTGCCCCCTTTGCCCCCTCGGTAGTTACGCCACTGAATACGGTCTAGGACAATAGGGCGCCGCCACACGGGCGCGGCCGCTCAGGCGCGGCCGTTACGGCGCAGGACAGTAGGTGCCGAGGACACTCGGGCCCGGGACATTAAGGCGCCAAGACGCGAGGACGCGAGGGCGCCGGCCATTAGACCAGGGACACTAGGGCGATAAAATACAAATAAATGCTTTAATAAAGGATGGGAAAGCTACTTTTAGCTACACTACTAGTTTTCTAAAAGTAAAGCAGCTAGTTACGCTGTCGTTATTAAAAAGAGCTTTATTGCCTAGCTATTTTTCAAAGATAAGAAAAGTAGAAAAATTATTTAGTCTGCTATCTTAGATGCAGGTTCTTATTGCGGGTAAAATCTAGAAATTTTAATATTTGATTTCTTTTGGTGTTAGAGATTTCCAGTTACATATTCCTTGATTTCTTAGCTTCTATGAGAAAAATATTTCAGGATTGGGCAAGCTGCTTTATCAAACACAAAACGTCACATTTCTCAAACTCATCCGTTTGAGTTAGCAGCCTCACGAGTAACCTTGTGGCTCCCGGAGTATAAAGTAAATATCAATATATGTATTATAAAATTAGAAATAGAGAAGTTTATTGATATGACAGGCGGCGACTTCCTCGCCGCGGCGGCCCTCGAGGTATCGCAGCCCAGGGGGTGAGGGTGGCAGGCGGCACCGGCAAGCCCTCTGCTGGATCGCTGATTCCGGGATGGTCGGGGTGGACGGTCCAAACAGCCGGTTGAACAAAGTCTGTAGCCTGTGAATAAAAGAAAATTATTACAACTGCCGCAACGAGACGACTAACGTAAGGGCCGGTGTAGGAGCAAGATTGGTGCGGACTGCTTACGTCATCCTCGTTGCGCGGGGATTCTGGCATCTGTATCGCACTGTGGGGGTGCGTGTTAAAGATCGTTGTTAGGGCTGTGGTTGAATTTCGTCTAAGTCTGCAGACTCTAGTTCGCACAATTGGCATGCGTGTTAGAGGTCGTTGCTGGAGCTGTGGTTGAATTTTGGGGGTTTTGTGTCGCTTTATTTTGGTTTTTGGCTAATTTTTGGCCCAGTGTTTTGGCGCATTTGATTAGCGGTCCAATTCTTCGCGCAATCGCTTCCTCTTGAAAAGATGCATGTTTTGATATGCGACTCGCCCTAATTGCGTTTCCAATTGCCCGGTCGAGCCCTTTTCTGCCTTTATATCAGAAGCGGCCGCGGCTTAAATTAGGCCGCGCTTGGAGGCTTCATGTGCGCGGAGCAAATAGGTGGATGCATCTTGTTCGCTGTTATTTTTTTTTTTTTTTTTTGATATGCGATAAGCCTAAATTGGATGTCTACTTCTGCGGCCATTAAATTTTTATTTTAGCTGCTTTTAAAATTACATACGTGAACGCGCTGCTCCTGGCCTTCGCTGGGCGCGTGGAGTCTTCGCCCGGCGTGCGTGCTGCCCAAAAATTAAAAGGGAAAAAATAATTCCGCGATTTTTGTTGTTAGCTAACTCCCTTATTTAATTGTGCTTTATTTGCAGTCGTTTGTTAATGGTTTCATTAAATTTAATTTCGAACGCGCTTTAACAAAGGCCCCGTTACGTCCGGGCCGCATTGCAAATTTCGCCGAAGCCAGCGCAATGTGGCGGCCGCTTGTCATTTGGCCCGCACGTCGCTCCTTTGTACCGGGCTTCTTAATTTATTATCTGTGGCAGCTACTTGCCATTCTGCAGAATTCCTACGAGTTCTCTCTATAAAGTTTATGATGTTTTCCGATAATTTGGGCGCGGGAATCGAGTTCGGGTGCAGGACAGATGCGAATTTAGCGTGGGAAGGTCTCTGCGTATTTAGCTATCCATTGCGCTAATTGCATCTGCCTGATTCATATCAAAGTTCACGAGTAGTTTTCCTCGAACAAACTAAAAATCAATTATGACAAATCCTGCACAGTGTACGTCGCACCTCTAGGGCACTAGTTAACGTAACTAACTTAAAAACGAAAATCTGGTGTGATACACTCACACAACTTCCTTTTACAGTGATCTTATAATTAGTCAAAAATTTCATTTTTAATTTTTAAAAATTTGTCAAAAATTTTCAAAAATTACAAATTTTACAAAAACGGTACAAAATAGAGCGTTAGTTGAACAGACAAACTTTCTCTAGAATTTTAAGGTGAATTCGAAAATGTAATAATATACCGCGTGTTTTATTTAAAATAGGAGTTAATAAAAAAAATAGGAAAAAAAAACAAAATAAACCCACTTTAGAAGTATTCAACTGAAAAATCACCTATCTCACATCAATACACATTAAAAATGTAATAAAAATGTAAAGTTTAAAAAAATCGCTAGAGCCGTTTTTGAAAACATCGAAAAAAACTGAAAAATCACAAGAGTAAACACCTACTTCCGGTTATGTGATTTTCTTCAAAAGCTTGCTGTCTCATCTACATAGTACACAAAACTTATATATGAGGTTTCAACGCCATACCTCTTTTCGTTTTTGAGATATTCTGTTCACAGACAGACACACACAGACAGACACACAGACAGACCAATGAAAAAAAATATGTTTTTGGGGATCAGGGGACTCTAAAACGTGAAGATCTGTTGAAAACTCAATTTCGAATTTTTGGGGTGAATCCAATACTTTCTTTATTGTAAAAGGGAGTAAAAATGGAATAATTACAAAGTATTAATACCTACTACAATATTTCTTAGTCTGTATATTGATGATACTCCGTCTTAGAATTAGCAGATAACAAATCTAAATAAGTCGCTATGCGCATCTGTGTGTGCATTAACTCAAATACAACATAAGGTTGACCAAAATATTTGTAAAACAATGTATCACACATATTTTGAAAGTTTAATGACATATGGAATTGAGTTTTGGAGAAATTCTACTACGGCAAATATAATTTTCAAAACACGGAAAAGTACGATTAGAATAATGTATAATAGGACAGAGAGAAACATGCAGATTAACCTTTCTTGAAACAAAATAGACAAGAAGATATTCACATTACGATACAAAAATCAAAACAAATACTTATAATATATATGGAAATACAAAGATACAGTTAGTCAAGTTATGCAGTAGCATTAAAACATTTCAATACCTCTCAGTTGACATTAAAAATGCAAACACATTAAGATTATTTAACAATTACTTGAAAATGGTTCACTTATAAAGCATTTTACGGTTTACAAGATTTTTTTGATAACTGAAGTAAATAAAAATTAAAAAAACAGAATTATTAAATTAAAGATACATAACTAAATAAATAACTTACGGTCGCTTTTCAAGATACCCATTGGTGGTTTGGTATGCACATGGCATATTCAATAGAAAATGTATTCCTTTATTGTAAGTATAAACTGTATCTAAAATGCAGAAAACACTACACGTGCGATATTATTCATAAAATTCTGAGAAGAAAATCGTAATACTAAAATATTGGATTGTCTTTCTAAGCCCCCACGAGCAGTAGATAGATTTTTTTAGGAAAGTAGCTTTTCTGTTTTAATCACATCAAAGTATCATCAAGGAAAGTTGATCAAAATGTAAAACTATGGTCCCACACAAAGTTAAAGAAATATCGGCTCACCTATGAAACCGCATGTATCAAATGAACTACTTTTGTGGTAACATGGTTTTATGAAAGTAAGCTGATATTTCTGAAATTTTGCATCATACCGCAATTTTACATTTTGAACAACTTTCCTTGATGCTATTTTGACGTATTTCGAACAGAAAAGTTGCTGTAACTCAATAAAAATTGTTTATATTTAGCACTCGTGAGGGCTCATGAAGACCAGTCGAACATTTTAGTATTAACATTTTTACTCAGAATTTTACGAAGAATATCGCCATGTGTGGTTTCTCACCATTTTAGATACATCTTGTATTACGCGAAATAAATTACTTTATCTACGACCACTACTAAAAGTAGGCCTTTTAGCGCTAGCTTGTTTCACTAAAAGTGACGTTTTATAGTTTACCGTGGTTAAAGAAATCAGCTGTTTACTTTTAGCACATGGGCTAAAAGTGAAGTGAGGTTATAAATAAACTACAATTTCGAACTGGAAGTGAAGTTGTTAAGTTATTCTAGTTGCTTCTTGCGTTACAGGTAAAGTGTTTTTCAAAATAATTAAAGCATTACTATGTAATGAATACAGTCAGATGTGGAGTATCAATAATTACATTTCGTAACTCACCTTGACAGTACTGGCGTGGCAAACAATCGCCCACGCGGCGTGGTCTACTGTTTATTATGACAAAAATTAAAAGTGTCGCAGATGCAAACCTTTGTTAAATCGATATTTATGGATGTATAACGGTGAAATTAAGGTCGTAGATAAAATATTGTATGCAACGCGTGCTAAAAGTCGTTTATGCACGAGACATGTTATGAAACTCAGCCTTCGGCTTCGTTTCATAATTGGGCTACTAACTTTAATAAATTGAACGTTTTTGAATGGTCATGGTTATACAACGAATGAATAATATGTTGGTGGCACTGTAAGTCTATGTCAAATTCGAGGGTATCAGGTTAGGTTTGGCGTCAGTATTGACACAGACTGACGCAGAACCTAACCTGCTAACCTCGAATTTGGTATAAACAAACAAAAGCATCAACAAATTTTTCCTCTTAATGGCAGCCGATACCACGTGATTCGAGCGACCAATAAAAAAGAATACAATCTATTGTCGCCACTGTCTCATATAAAGTCACTGTAATTACTGCCAGAGCCAGTATATATAGGAGAGTACCGCCACGTCCGCCATGTTTATTCCTCTGACATATGCGTCACTTTGAGGTTTGTATCACAATTCCGTCAACGTGACAGTACTGGCGTGGCAAACAATCGCCCACGCGGCGTGGCCTACTGTTTATTATGACAAAAATTAAAAGTTTCGCAGATGCAAACCTTTGTTAAATCGATATTTATGGATTTATAACGGTGAAACTAAAATCGTAGATAATAGCTATTTATGCAACAAGTGCTAAAAGTCGACTTTTATGCGCGAGACATGAAAATTATGAAACGAAGCCGAAGGCTGAGTTTCATAACATGTCTCGCGCATAAACGACTTTTAGCACGCGTTGCATACAATATTTTATCTACGACCTTAATTTTACCGTTATTAATCCATAAATATCGATTTAAGAAAGGTTCGCATCTGCGACGCTGCATCATAATGAATAGTAGCCTACGCGGCTGGCGATTGTTTTGGCCACGCCCGTGCTGTCAAGGACAGGTACGAAATTTAATTATTTATACTCCACATATGACTGTATTCATTACATAACGCTTTAATTATTTCAAAAACGCTTTACCTGTAACGCAAGAAGCAACTAGAATAGCTGTAAAACTTCACTTGCAGTTCGAAATTGTAGTTTTGAACCTCCCTTCACTTTTAGCACATGTGCTAAAAGTAAACAGCTGATTTCTTTAAACACGGTAAACTATAAAACGTCACTTTTAGTGAAACAAGCTAGCGCTAAAAGGCCTACTTTTAGTAGTGGTCGTAGATAAAATATTGTATGCAACGCGTGCTAAAAGTCGTTTATGCACGAGACATGTTATGAAACTCAGCCTTCGGCTTCGTTTCATAATTATCATGTGTCGTGCATAAACGTCGACTTTTAGCACTTGTTGCATAAATAGCTATTATGTTAGACTTAGACTGCTTTAAAAAATAATGCTTTAATAGATAGTTTAGCGTTTATAAAGTGGTTTTTTATTTCACTAGTGTATAATGTATAATGATAAAGTAAATTGCAGTGATATGTCAAAAAACTCCAAAAATGTTCCCCTTAAATCTGTTTGAAGTTTATTTATTATCGGTAACTCTGAATCGTCAAGGATAATCGAAAATAGCACACTTTGAAATTGAATAAAATTTGTCAAATGATTTTCGAACGTAAGCAACACTTTATAAAATTACTACCAATTCAATATTTGAAAGCAGTCTAACATAAAATACTGTATACAACTGGTACATAATATAAGGCTTTAATGTCTCGCCCTCTTTATTTGACTCGTACGTTTCAGTCGCTCATCAAATAAACCGGGCTCTACAATAACGCCCTATTTTATGTACTCGTTGTATAAACTACTATTACTTACTATATAGGTATACATTCAAACATTCATTTCATAATTATGAGAAATGCCCCGTAGAAATTCGAGAACATTTCTATTGTGGTAATCTTGTACAAGATTTTTTATGCGTATATCGGCTTCGATGTACTTTCGCTTTTTCATTAGCTGCTCGTTCCCAACAACTATTTTTTTTTTTTTTTTTTTTTTTTGGCATTGGATGAACATCCATTTGCCACACGCGTATATTAAAATTGATATAACTTATCTCATAAAATTAATAAAATCTTTTATTTATTTTATGTTATATTTTAATGTTGTTTTCATTAATAAATTTAACTAATAGATCGTATATTTTTTTGTCAAAAGTTGCCAGAAGTGTTGCTATACTAACAGGAAGGTCGGTATTTAAGTTTCTTAGGTTATTAAGGAGGTCATTGGTACTATTTGTATGTAGTTGGCAATTAAAAAACAAATGATTTATATCTGCCTCTTCGCCGTCCTGACTACATAATGGAGAATCTAGTAGGCCTATTTTGTGTAAATGAGCTGGAAAGTAACCATGATTTATTTTGATTCTGGTTATTATACTAGAGTATTTTTTAGTTACATTAAAATTAAATATGTGTGGGACTTTCTTCGGGAGTTCAGGATGAATTAGGTAGTACGGATTATTTGATTTTAGGCAATTTTCTTTCCAACTAACCATCCACTCTTGGTACATATCTGTTTTATAATTATTACATGGATCTTGAGGGAGAGGGACTTGAGTATAAATGATTGAACTTCGAGCCTGCTTTGCTGCTAGATCTACTTGTTCATTACCCTGTATTCCTGAGTGACCTTTGGCCCAAATAAGGACAACCCTTTCTTGATAGTTGATATAAAGAATGTTTTATTTTACATATTATCCAGCTATTAATATATTTTAAATCTTGATTATCGATACTTTGTAGTACAGATTTTGAATCAGATATTACCGTCACTTCGCGAACATCGTTATCCGCGCTCCAGCATAGACTTTTCTCTATTGCTACTGCTTCAGCTGTGTAAATGCTGCACATTTTCGGCAATCGGTATTTTAAAGTTATGGTTTTCTCTGGTATGAAAACAGCGCTGCCTACTCCTTTACTTTTACTGCCGTCGGTATATATCACTGTTTTTACTTTCAACGTGTTTAAAATTGAATATACGACATTTTGGTTATAGGAAGGTAGTTCTGTGTAATCAGGGAATATGACTGTGGGCTTAAAAAGTGTAAATTCATAAGAATAGGCATATCCGGGCAATACCTCTTGTGATATTATGTCATTTTTAAGTTTTTCTGTATACAAGAAAGCAGTTGTTAATGGTGGAGAATTCTTTTTCCGCCAATACGGATTTGTTAAATTTTCTGTATTTAAGAAGCCCATGCGTTTAGTTAAGGACGAGTTATATGTTCTCAGTTTAGTAATATATTTATTGGCCAGATATCGCCGCCTTAGGTGTAGTGGGGGTTCGTTAGCCTCCGCCAGGATTACATTAGTTGGAGATGATTTAAATGCACCAATGCATATTCTCACAGCTGTATACTGAATCCTATCTATTTTTTTTAGGTTTGTATTTGAAGATGACCCGTAAAATATGCTACCATAATCGATTATGGACCTTACAAATGACCTGTAGAAAAGTAGAGATATACTTGGTGCAGACCCCCATGCCTTTCCACAAACACATCTCAAAATATTGAGACCCTTTTCACAACGATTTTTTGTATATTCTATATGTTGTGTCCAGAGCAGTTTTGGGTCAAGTATCATTCCCAGATATTTGTATCTGTTTACTATGGGAATCAAGTCTCCTTCTATATCAACGTGCGTGTCTAGTTTAATTCTGTGCCTTGTAAAGCACATAATAGCTGATTTTTCTGGAGACATCGTTAATCCCATTTCAAATAACCAGCTTTTAACTTTTCGTAGTATTTTATGTAGGTCATCTAAGCACTGTCCATAACTTTTATGGTTGACATATATACAAATATCATCTGCATATTGAACTATTTTAACATGATCATCAAATATTTCATGTAATCCTGACGTGTAGATATTAAAAAGAATAGGGCTCAGTATAGAACCTTGTGGAAGACCGTTATATACTAATCTTGGCCCATACAACACGTTATAATGATTCCTTATATAGATTTCTCTACCTCTAAAGATTTCTATAACACTACAAGCTGCTTTCTTGCATATTCCCACCCTTATCATTTTATTGAGTAAAATTTCCAAGTCCACTGAGTCATATGCCCCCTTTAAATCTAAAAACAGACATAGCAAGTATTCATTTCGTGAAAATGTCATTTGGATATCGGTAACTATTTCAGCTAGTGCGTCGGTTGTACCTAAACCCCTTCTAAAACCAAACTGCGTTTTGACTCTAGATCAAATTCTATGCGTAATTTTATCATTCTCTCGAATGTCTTGAGTATGCAAGACATCAGAGAGATTGGTCGGTATGAAGAAGGAAGTGCTGAATTTTTGCCTGTTTTATGGATAAGTATAATTACCACTTTTTTAAGCTCATGAATGACCTCTTGGTTAATCCACCAAGCATTGAAGATATCTAATAGTAATTCTTTTACCGATTGTGGAAGATTGTGTAACATTTTATAGGTAAAGCCATCTAGGCCTGGAGCAGTATTTTTTGATTTCTTTAGTGACACTTGCAACTCTTCTATGCTGAAACGTTTAGATAGCGATTCCCCTTGTGCGGTAAGTCCATCGAGATCTATGGGTATTTTACGAGCAACAGTGGGTGGTGCGTAGGCGTCTAATATTGCAAAAATTGTTTCGTCTGCCGTTTGAACTTTTCCAGTTACAGCATTTTTATTACTAATTGCTCTAACTGTTTTCCAAATTTTGGATATTGATGTACTCTTATTCAATGAGTTAACGTATTGTCGCCAGTTGTCGCGCTATTTTTGTCTGCACAACCGTTTAGCTGCCGCTGTCGTATTTTTATAGTTAATATAATTATCCCAATTAGCATTTGAGATATATAGTTGTAACGCTTTCTTGCGACGCTTCACAATTGCGGTACACTCATCGTCCCACCAACAAGGTTTTATTTTTCGAGTGGGAAGGAAAGGTTTTTTAATACCCATAAACTCATTTGAAACTTCGGTTAAGGTATCAACTACAGTCTGAAATTTTTCTGTATTTGATTTTGCGTTTATATCGGTATTTTTTAGAGAAATCTCTATACTATTCCTAATCAAGTCCCAGTCTACTCTAGAGTCATTCCATTTTGAAGCCGGAAGTATTTTGTTTGATATTGTTCTCAATTCTGATGTAATTAGTATGGGAAAGTGATCGGATCCCATAGTATCCGATAACACTTTCCATCTCATTTTATCAGCTAGGGTAGGTGAGACTATCGTGAGATCTACCGCTGAAGGGTTTTGCCCTGGCAACGTAATGCGAGTGGGACTACCATCGTTGATAACAATCAGATCATAGTCATCCATGGCCTCTACTAATCTGTTTCCTTGAGTACTGCTATCACTACAACCCCATAATGCGTGGTGGCAATTAAAATCCCCACAGAATATAGTCTTGTTTGAAAATTGTCTAAATAATTTATTCCAGTCTTGTTGGTTGACTGACGCTCTAGGATGCTTATAAACTGAGACTATATTGTGCGAGCCCCTGTTGAGTTCTACTGCGCATGTCTCGATATCAGGATGACCATGATCTACTGCTATCTCTTTAAAATTTATAGTTTTCGCAATGAGAATGGCTACACCACCATAACCGTCTTGCCTACATCTTTTGACGATATTAAAACCATCTAGTTTAAACTTATCTGAATCTCTAAGCCAGGTTTCGCACAGAATAATAATATTTATATCAAGTTCATTAATTAAGTTAACTAAAGAGGCTTTTCGAGGTTTTACTGATTTTATATTCCACTGTAAAATATTTATAGTTTCTTTAATATGTGTCGTCGTCATCGTCTGAATAAGAAAATTCCATTGTATTCTGATTGTTGGTGTCACAAGTAATATTATTCGCCCTACTATTATTATAGTCGTCTAAGATAAAGGAAATTTGATCTCTAATGTTGCCTTCGTTTATATTTGATCGATTAAGCATAACATTATTTATAAATTCTAACATTTGACATATTACTTTTTCTTTATACTGTATAAATTCATCGCGGTAAGGATTAGGTAATACAGATTGGCCTTTTTGATAATCTTTATTTACAATTGAACTTGAAGGGGATTGTAAGGGAGGAGTAGGGGACGAGATGGATTTCCTTTTTTTTGATTGAGAGTGATTTTCATTTTGCAAATTTATAGGCTTTACTGGTTTTTTTAATAATATAGTATTAGATTTAGGTTGCGGTAGTTCTGGAAAATGTTTGTCGTTACTTAGTAACGAAAATCTATTATGTGTTGTTACCTTAGCATAAGAAGGATTTTCCACTATGTATTCGGCTTCCTTAAAAGACAAATTTTCAAAAGCCATTACTCTTTTAATATTTTGTTGTTTTTTGAAAGCTGGACAATCACGTGAGACAGACGCATGGTTTTCACTACTACAATGTACGCATTTTTTACACTCTTTTTGGCACCCATTATCACTGCATTCTTCTCCGGCGCATTTTTGGCATCTTTTTTTTCCTTTACATTGTCGACTAGTATGGCCATAACGCAAGCACTTAAAACATTGGACCACCGGATACACGTAAGGATCTACGGGAAAGTTTACCATATTTATTTTTACATTTTCGGGGATTTTACTTCCTAGAAAAGTCAAAACTACCATTTGTCTATCCACGAGTGATGTTGTTTTAGATATTTCGTCGTATACTTTACGTTTCATGCGTTTAACTTCAGTGATCTTAATATTTGATTTTATAGCATTACTAATATAATCCTCCGTGAAGAAAGTGTTTACCATTCTGATTACACCCTTTTTATGAGTGTAGTATTTAGGAATGTAAGCTACAAGATTATTTTTTAAAATAATTTCATGGTTGATTAAGGCATTAGCTGAATCAAAAGTTTTAAAAATAATTTTTACGCGATTTAAACCTAACGGCTTAATATCAGAAACATTATTCCTAAACTGTTCATTTTCTAATAAGAAATGGCCCACTCTGACCGGGAATAATCGGCCCAGGTTTTTCTCTTTATGTTCTAAAAGGACAAAATATGGGCCTGCATCTGTTGCTTGATATTTATTTGATAAATCGAAATTTATTTCGTTCTTAGTTTCATCAATCTGTATATCCGGGGGCGGTTTATCACCGTCCGAATCTTCACCCATTATTACTAGTTAGAAAATATTTCTAATAAATTACTAAAATTCTTTATTTATATATTTTAAGTTTAAAAATAAAAATAACTAATTATCTTTATAACGTACCCAAAATATGTTTTGTTCCTACACTCTCACAGAACGTGCGTTCTTTACCAGCGATTGAACAGGACTGCCCAACAACTAAATGTTGAAAAAATACATATCTGCCTCGATGGATTGTTTTCAATCCAGAAATCAGCTTCTAAATTGTCGAGTGATTCATAGAAAGTTCAGTCTGTAACCGCCGATGTGCAGCTTCGGCATGATTATTGATTCGGTCTGTGTTCGTTAACTAAGGCTGCCAACCGTCCCGCATTGTGCGGGACGGTCCCGCAATAGCAGTACTAGTCCCGCATTCAAATACCGCATTAAAAACGTCCCGCAAAACGTCAAATGCGTCCCGCTAGTCCCGCATTTCTTAGTCTCGAATGCTTACGAAACCTCGGCTCTACGGATCTTTATTTCCCAAACTGCATTCTCAATCTGAAAAGTGTCACTAGAATTCATGGTACGTAAATAATATATTACTCAAAATAATAGTAAAGGACAGTAATTTCTTTTCAATACCTACTTCTAAAGGTGTATTTCATCTACGAAAATCTTTATTATAAAGTAACATTTTAAAATGCTACTTAAAACTACAAAAACAAGTAACATGATATTTATTTGTAAATTGTAATTATTTATCCAATTTCAAAATTTTATATAACTAAATTTAGGTATTGGAGTTCGTTTTCGGCCGTGACCTAGTGCAGACGTGTGCAAGCGAGCGGTAAGCAAGAAAACACTATCGTAGTGTCCGCCCTGGGCGGACAGATAAGCTAATATTGCGGTATTTTACATTCGACGTATATTTTCCTTTGTTTAACGTATCCTTATTAATACGAAATTTTTTCATCCTTATCTTAACCTAGCCAACCTCCAGGCAAATAAATGCTACCAAACCAATCAGTTTACGCTGGCACAGTCTCCAGCCAAAGAGACGAAGCCATATCGCATAACAGTTTTAATTTACCATCACGAAACATGGCAACTTTTGCAAATGTAACCAAAAGGAATGTTCAAACTTTCGATTATCCCAAAAAAGAGCAAGGAATCATTTTAAATTCGTTAGACGAAACGATGCTGAAAGATTACATATATGCCGTTGGAAAAATAATCGGACCCAAAAACATATTAGCGGCCTCAAGAATGTCAAATGAACGCATATGCATGTACCTTTCAAAAAAAGAAGTTGTAAACGAACTGATTGAGCAACATCAAACAATTCAAGTAGGTGAAAAATACACAAATATTCGACGACTAATAGAACCCGCCAAGAAACTAGTAGTATCAAATATTTCGCCGATGATCCCAAACGAAATATTAGAAAAGGAATTAAAAAAACTTTCCTTGAGGCAAACCTCACCAACGCATTTTATAAGAGCAGGATTTTCTGAAGATGAATACGCACACATAGTAAGTTTTCGTCGCTTTCTCTATGTAATACCTGATCCTAAAGTCTCTCTACCTGAATCGATTCTAATAAATTTTGAAGGCGACGAATATCGAATATTTTTGCAAATCGACGATTTGAAATGCTATAAATGTCATCAACCAGGTCACTTATCTAGCAAATGTACAAGTAATCCCATAGATTTTCCCGCATTAATTACTACCAGTAGCCAGAAACGACCATTATCTAGTAATAACACCGACAATTCAACAAATGAACCTGTAGACATACAGTCCGAAACTAGTATTAACTCTGAGTTAGAAAAAGAAAGTGGCAAAGCCAATTCAGAACATAAAAAAACCCCGAATTTAAAAAACCGATAAAAATACAAAAATCTCATGTACCGGCTCAAGAACCGAAGAAAACGAAAATCGAATCTCCAACATGGGATGAAATGTTACATCCTCTGAAAGATAAACTGGAAAAGTACCCCAATATATCGTCGGTTTGGAAGAAGACCGTCACAACTCAAAATTCGTAAATTTTGAGGAGAAGCATTTGAAAATTTACATAGGGATAGAACATCCATATCCCGACCGGGGTTAATAATAGGAACAAGCGACTCTGTAAGAGAGTAGCAGGCATTTTAAGTTACATTTTGGAATGATAGTTTTGTATTTATGTACACTTGCACCCCCCCTTTTTCAATATGTGACAGTCTTCACAAAAAAAAAAGTTTTTTTTAAATTTTATTTTTATTGAAATAATCTAGAAATTAAAGTACCTTGAGTATTTATACAGAAAATTAAAAGAAACAAAATAAAAAATATATTCTAAGTAAAAAAATACATTGTGAGAAAGATTACAAATTATTAAAGAAATTATAATAATAGCGTGGAACCACTTTTTTGTCGATTAAGGAGAGTATTCCTTGTTTCTTGGCTTCTGAAATACCTACATTGCCTGTATAGGCTTTTTTTAATTGCACTGAAGTAAAATCGTTTCTCTTACGTCTTGAATTTACAATGCTCGCAGTGAAGAATTGTTCTTGCTCGTAAGAATTTTTATAAAAAATATTCCCAACATGGCCCTTCTGTACCATAATAACTTTTATATCTGTGACTTTAATCAATTTACCTTCCGTATTTTTAAAAATATTATTGATACCCATCTGATTGACAAGTTCTTTAAAATCGAAGAAACTTTCGTAACACATTTCTTCCACAGAATAAGGTTTGCCATTTATTTTTGCTTGCTTAATAAGTGTCATGTACTGTTCAGGCACAAAGATGGGTGAAGATTTCTTAAATTTCCTGACATGCCGTTCAATTACTGAATGGGCACTATCGCCTTCATTCTGTGTATGGCCAGTTATAAGATACTTATGGGTTATCGACTGAATGTTCTCTAATTTTGAAATAGCAAACATGTATAGAGCAAAAATGAATTTGTTCTTATTTTGCCCAGTACAATTATCACTGTAGAAAATAACATCTATTATTTTTCCGTCATTTTGAGCATTATCATTTAAACTCATCAGATAATGCCACACGCACGAAGCAATTTCATTTGCTCCCCTTTGTGCTTGTCCTTCATGCCAAACATAGCAACCAACTTCGTTACTTTGCAGTTGGTATACAGTAAAATTAAAGACATTCAGTTTAGATACATAATAACATGCAGATGCATCCCCTGTTGGACAAGGCAACACCGCCTGCAAATCATAAACGCAAACTAGGCTGTTCGAAGCTTTATCCATCTCTTTCTCCTTGCGTGATAGTGCTTTTTCTTTGAGGTGGGTATCATATTTTTCCTGCAGCTCAATCTTTTCTTCTGGACTTGCATTTCCAAATGCGAGACACAGCTCACATTGATCTTTTTTCGGGCTAAAAAATGCAATGTTGAATTCCTTGTTGAATATCCCGTAATACATCAAATAATTCGAGTACGGAATGTTTTGTTCTTCACATGATTTTTTGTAGTCCCTATAGAGCTCTGAAACTGTCTTACTACCGTCTATATATTCCTTTTTTGTTTCGGATCGGCAGTAATGACTTTCAATACGTGGTATCGAGTTTATATGATTCCTTATACCGTTTTTCACATCTTCTGAAACAGTTGCATGCTTGGTATGCTTCCCTCTCATTTCTGGTTGTATTATGCCCTTAGTAAGCGTTTCTTGTTTTTTTAGTACTGTTCGTATAATCCTACTATTAATTCCCAATGTGGCCATAAAAAGCAGCTTGCAGACGCGAATTTTTTGTCCGCGTAAATCTAAATAAAAAGCATTATTAAGGCTTCGAGAACTTTGGGCCTTTTCATATCTATATTTTGGAGTAAGTGCTGTCATACATGACGATATGAAATCGCGCTGTCTTTGGAGGTCTGACATTTCCCAATATTCCTTGAATATTTTTTGCCTATCTTCTTCTGCAAACTTTGTGGAACACTTTAGTCGACATTTTTTATCATTACAAGGTGGTAACATTTGCTTACCGTCACGTAATACTAATGTACGCTCTTTAGTTCCGTCCTCTTTTCTAACTATTTTTATAGATTTGTAAGGTAGCCCACTATTTCTGAGGAGTTTGGCTTGGTTTTTCTGCCACACATCTTTATTGCATTTTCTTTTTTTGACGTTCTGTTTTGTTGGGGGCTGATTGACAACACGGCGTTTCTTGCTACTATTATCTCCAACAGTAACTCCTTCGTCAGAATCACTTGAAGATGATGCAGAATCACTACTACTTGTGAAATTTGGATCGGCTTGTGAGTCATCGGAGTCAAAAGGATCCGTAAGGTTTCCTTCCTCATTACCTGAAGCACTGTTCCCAACATTCAAGTGTTCATCGGGTGAAGAATCGGACAAGTTGGCTTCTGTAACAATAATAGATTTGATTTTATAGTATAGCGTTGATAATCAGATGAAACGAATCAGTACTTACCGTTATCAAGGTTTTCGTTTGGCATGAGTATTTCTGCAGGTATGGTTTCTATGTTCGATATAGAGTGATTCGCAATTTCTGAAACAAAATCATCGTAATTTGTGTTATAGAAGCAGTAATAGGACGGCATAGTTTACCGTTGTTAAGGTTTTCATCTTCCTTGCTACTACAAGGTATGCCTGTTTCTCCAGCTGCGGTTTCTACGTTCGATATACATTGATTCATAATTTCTGAAACATTTCATTTTGTATATGTTATAGTAATAGGTATAGTTTCATAGAACTATTTTTAAACACCACCAACCTTTTCCATGACCACAAGGATCTACAAGGATACTATCAGTATCTGCTATATTATTTAGGACACCAGCAGCAACATTAGTAGCTGCTTTAATTTTCCAAATCTCAATGCCTTCATTATTTTTCTTTGACTCAGGCGGCAGATTTCCCAAGTTTTGCTGTTCTTTTGCAAGTTTAATAATTAACTTTGTTCGGTTATTCATTGTTCACACCTAAAATAATGGAATTGTGCCGTAAAATAGAATATTATATTATCTACGCCTCATCTTTACAATAGCTTTGTGAATAACAAATTTTTATTTTGTTTTATTTGCTTGTTTATAAACAATGATAAAAAATGTGTTTTCAAAATAAGTTATATTTTCTTAACAAAACAGACCTATCTCGAAATGTAACATGGTGGGAGATGCCGTTTGTAAAATGTTTCTCGACAATACTGAATCATCTCGAAAGAATACATTAAAAGAATAAAATATTCAACTAAATTATCCTTACCTTTTGCAGAAAACAGTTCCAACTCAAAATATGACTGTATTCACCAAAATAAACGAATACAAACTGAGGCACTTTTAAGTTGTGACACTCTTCCACAGCAACACCGACGTTTCCACGACAGCAGTTTAGTCACAACTGACATGTGACGCTCTTACTCAAAATGTCGGCATAAAATAGCGGGAAATACAAATTGTCACAAGTGCCATCTAGCGATTACTATATGAGCTACGACTTGTGACTCTGTTCAACAAAAAATATTGACAAATTGCAGTTGTTTCATGTAAAAATCTTAAAAATGGCAATTTTTGAGTTGTGACGGTCTTCTTCCAAACCGACGATATATCCACACAACTTTGAAGAAATAAAACAATTTTTACAAGAAATTCATATATCTAAAAATCCTCTAGAAGTAGCCCGCAAATTTTGCAATAATAATCTAGAAACTTTAATTGGAATGCTCAAAGATATACACAATTACCTGACTCACAGAATAATAAAATACAGAATCACACGCATAATTTCAGTCGTAAACAAACGACTCAAAAACCCAGACCTTGATTATGACATGAGCTCAACCCCTGCAGAAGAGTCTGATAGCGATTTAACTTATTATTAATCACAACTAATAAATTTATTAAAAATCTAAAGATGAAAATCCTACAATTTAACTGCAACGGCTTTTACACTAGACTTCCCGAAATACAAATACAGTGAAATCTCCCTTACCGGACACCTCTAATAAGCGGACACCTATCTTACACAAACATTTTGTTGGGAACCAACTTGCTTGCATTAACTTTACTAATAAAATTTTTTCTATTAAACGGACACTCTCTTAAACGGACACGGACACCATTTTCCGACAATTTTTAGACTGTGAATCTCTCTTGTACGGACACTTCAAAATGCAGGCCCAGCTAATGTCATGAGGCGTCATAACAATCCATAAATTCAACATTTAATGATCATGTTGTTAAATTATAGAATTCTCTTGCAATACGGGCGGTATTAAGTCAACTGAAATGAGCGTTACGGCTGCAGGAAATTCGACACTTTCATTACCCTATGCGCGATATTTTTACAAAACAATCCATGTCGCTTGATTTTAGAGGCCTGCAATTCAAAACTACGTTGCCTTTTGCGTGGGCAACCTATTATGATAAAAATAAAAATAGCAAGAATTTTTCCTGCTTGCTTTTATGGAATGAAAGAATAAGGAAACTAGGCTCGGGCCCCCCGCGACCGCGGAGTCTGTGGGTATCAAGTTACGCCACTGTAATCAATTCGACCCAGAGGACGATTTACCCTTATCAGTAATGGGTGAACTGTATAGGAATATCTCAGAAATCGAAGACGTCGACCCTGACGAATTTATAAACATTGACAAGGAAATAATCGAGGACGATGATGTAACCGAAATTTCAGTTGAATCAGCTGCCGTTGATGTGCAGTTGGCAGAATTAGAAAATGATGGGGACTTAGAAATTTGTGAGAATGTAATCAAGACCCACACGGAAGCATTAACAGTCAACAATTTTAAATGCTTTGTTAAAGAAAGTAATGACTTGAAAGTATTCAAACTGTCAAAATATGTATAAATACATGCAGAAAGTGTAATAAACAGTCAGAAAAACACTTACGTCAAATGAGTATTTTAGATTTTGTAAAAACTATTACATAACTTTGTTTCAATTATTTTATATTCTTGTCTGTATTGTTAGCGCGCATACCTTTGCATAATACAACTTTTTTAAACATAAAAATGGATTTTTCCCTTAAGCGGACGCCTCTAATAACCGGACAAAAACGTTTGCACCGTGCGTGTCTGCTTATGGGAGATTTCACTGTACTAATTCATGATGAACAACCAGATGTACTTTGCCTACAAGAAACAAATCTAAAAGACAATACCCCTGTTTACCTAAATAGCTATGACATTTACAGTAAAAACCGTCAAACAATTCACGCAAGCGGTGGTGTAAGCATATTTACAAAACATAACCTTTCTGCTACACAAATACCATTAACGACATCACTGGAAGCAATAGCTATTCAGCTACACATTCCGCAAAAATACAGTATAGCCAACATCTATATTCCACCTGATAAAGCAATTAGTGTAAATGAACTGGAGAACATAATAATGCAATTGCCGGTTCCATATATCTTAGGAGATTTTAATGCGCATAATACGTTATGGGGAGGTGGTCATACAAATACCAAGGGCAAAGTTATTGAAAAAACACTAGATCTTAATCGCTTAAGCTTACTAAACGATGGAACTCCAACCCACTTCTGTGCAAGAACGAACAGCTTTTCAGCTATAGATCTAACCCTCTGCCACGCCCGGATTGCTCCAGCTTTAACATGGTCAGTTTTATCAAGTCTTCACGGCAGCGACCATTTTCCGATACGCATAAGCACACAGGACAAATTAACAGAATACACAAGTCCTAGCAAATGGAAAATAAAATATGCGAACTGGTTTTCTTTCGAGAATAATCTGCAGAATACGAACGAATTACGCCTTTGACAAAAATTTAAATATAAACACAACCATAGCAGAAATCACCGACCTCATCTTAAATGCTGCACACACCTCAATTCCGATAAGCCAGCAATATACCTCAAAATTCAAAGTTTCTTGGTGGAACACTGACTGTAAAGACGCAATTAAAAGTAAAAATGTAGCATTTAACAAATATAGAAGACACCGAACTCAACAAAATCTCTTGGAATTTAAGAAGAAAAGGGCAGCTGCCCGAAGAATAATCAAAGAATCGAAGCGCAAATCATGGGCCGAATACATCAACTCGATAAACTCTACAACATCTAACAAAGAAGTATGGGACAAAATACGAAATCTAAAAGGGACCACCTCGAAGTTTCAAATAACAGCTCTCCACTCACAAAATGGTACAGTTTCGAACTCGCTGCACATTGCAAATACATTAGCCAGACAATTCGAAGATATATCTAGTTCAAAAAACTACGATGCAACATTCCTAACAAAAAAAGAGAGAAAAGAAACAACACCCCATCAAATTCCTTCTGACCATGGCCAAACATACAATATAAAATTTAGTCTTGAAGAACTGCAAATCGCTACCAGCAACGCAAAGGATACTAGCCCCGGAGAAGATAATATCCACCCTCAGATGATAAAACATTTACCCGAAAATGTGACAAAAACACTTCTTGACATATATAACCATATTTGGACTAATAGCATATTTCCTGATCATTGGAGACACGCCGTAATAGTGCCAATTCTCAAGCCTGGAAAAGCAAAAACCGACCCCACAAGTTATCGTCCTATAGCATTAACTTCAGTTTTATGCAAAATTCTAGAACGCATGATCAACAAACGATTAACGTGGTACCTAGAAGAAAGACAACTACTCACCCAAATCCAATGTGGTTTTCGCCGTAATTGCAGTACCATAGATAATATCTCTAAACTTGAGGTCGATATTAAAAATGCTTTTATTAACAAACAGCACGTTCTTATGGTACTATTAGATATCCAAAGAGCTTACGATACCACATGGAAGTATAAAATTATAGAGACACTACTAAAATGGGGTATGAAAGGTGAAACGGTCCATTTCATTATGAACTTCTTGCGAAACAGACAGTTTAGAGTGCGAGTTAGTACCACACTCTCAGATACTCATAACCAAGACAATGGAATACCCCAAGGGTCTATTTTGAGTGTAAGTTTATTTCTAATTGCTATTAATAGCATAGTCTCAAGTATTGAATACCCCACGAAAGCAGTTTTATATGCAGATGACCTTGCAATATATTGCACAACTAATGACTTAAAATCAGCACAACATCATATTCAATTGTCAATTAACAAGTTACAAAACTGGGCATCAAACGTAGGTTTCAAATTCTCCCCCAGAGAAAACTAAATGCATCCACTTTACAAAGAAATACAAAGTTTACAACCCTCCCATAAAACTAAATAAGATCCTTTTAGAATATACCAACACAATTAACTACCTAGGAGTAATCTTCGATCACAAGTTAACGTGGATCCCGCACATTATAAACCTGAAAGACAAATGCAAACGATCAATTAATTTAATCAAAACAGCCTCGCATCACGATTGGGAAGCAAACCAGAAAATCCTTCTACAAATGTTTAAAGCACTTGTCCGACCAAAAATTGATTATGGAAGCCATGTTTATGCTTCAGCAAACCACCACATTCTTAAACTCATCGATGCGGTTTATAATAACGGTCTACGATTAGCAATAGGCGCATATAGAACCAGTCCATTAACAAGCATCTATATAGAAGCTGAAGAACTTCCCCCAGCCTACAGACGTAATCAATTGCTGCTAAATTACACATCTAAAATCTTCTACAATAACAAGCATATGAATCATTCAATAGTAACACAACCACCTTTACAAAATACATACGACATGAATTCAAACATTAAAAAACCTTTCAATATACAGTCCCAGAACCTAATGGATGCACTTGGAATAGCAATGCCTGAATCTTATAATATGCCCTCAACGACACCACCTTGGCTAATCCCAAGATTTAAAATCCATCTAGAATTGTCCCACTACAATAAAGAAATAACGTCCCCCACATTTTACAAAACCCTAATAAAAGAAATTCTTTCCAAATACCCTTCCTACAGTCACATTTATACCGATGGCTCTAAAATAGACAATAATACCGGGTGTGCTTTCGTATGTGATAACACCATAAACACTACAAAATTGTGCGACGTTACGTCGATATATACCGCAGAACTGCACGCTGTGATGGATGCTTTGCACTTTATCGAATATAGTGTTGAAAACAAATACATCATCTTCTCGGATTCACTCAGCCGCCTGTATTCTAAGAAGAATCTAATCATCTATCTTCAGGAAAAGTACATGCAACTATCCAAAAATAAAAAACAAATCATATTCGTTTGGATCCCATCGCACATAGAAATACCGGGAAACGAAAAAGCTGATCACAATGCAAAAAAGGCCGCCACCAAAGAATATGTGGACGATCCAAGAATCCTACTATCCGACCTTAAACTTATAATCAAATCTAAAATTTGGAAACAATGGAATGACGAATGGAGAGAAGCAGAAGGAAACAAACTACGTGAAATTCAGCAATCAACTTGGTTACATAGAATACCCGGCCTCAAACGGAAAGAAGAAATATATCTCCACCGACTCCGAATCGGACACACCAGGCTAACACACGGCTATCTGATTTCGAAGCAACCGCCTCCTCAATGTGAACATTGCTCTGCTCTTCTCACCGTGAAACACATACTGCAAGACTGTGTTGTGTACAATAAGGAACGTGTTAGCAGTGGAATTAACCAAAATATGTGTATTGCACTAGGACATGATACCAACGAAATTCGCAAAACCTTAAACTTTATATATTGTACAGATTTATATAAGAAACTCTAGCTTTTACCAAACTTAATTAGTGCCAATAACCCTGGCAGTTGAGGCACTTTAATATTACAATAAAAAAAAATATTTAGGTATTGGAAAAAAAATTATATGCCACATGTGAATAAAGAGATTTTATCCATTCGGGGAAACTTTAAGGCTCTACTTTCCTTAAACAAAGTTTCGATTCTGTGTATGCAAAGTTGCCAGTTCTAAAAGAATTTGTTTCATGGTGGTGTCATTAGTATTAATCTTCTTAGCTGTGCTTAATAGCTTTCTAATTACCACACAAAATTTTGTTTTGAAAAATGTTTAGTAAATAAATACACCTCACTCCAAATAGAAAACTTACCCCCAGTTTTATTAACTTTAGTTTCCATGGCAACATACTTTATACCAATGGAACTGCCAAGAACCTGACCTATTAACGTAATGAAGCTACTTGTATCTAATTGCAATCTAAAACAGATTAACAGTAATGATCTGTTCGGTATAAAATTTAAAACTTTCTACAAATAGTTTTGTTTTACAATTCTCTTGGGACCGGCAAGCTACTACTAGCCTATCGGTTTTTGAATTTTTCAAGTGAAAGTGAATATAGTGTGTTCAAAATGGGACTTCGGTCAAAAAAATTTAATATGTGGATCCCGCAGGAAGAGTAAAAAGAAATTAATGAAACAACGACTGAGGTAAGGCCAATAAAACATTTTTGTATTTAAAATTTTTCATAAAAGTAAAGTTATATGCGTGCAGGTACACAACAAACTAGGTATAACAATAATTCATATTCTTTTTTGGGTATTTCGCCACTCTGCAAATTAAAATGATTAAATAACGTATTAAATAACGAACGTTTCGAGGGACAATCTGCCCTCGTTATCAATGAAACAATTAAAAAGGAACAAGAAAACTTAGCTTTTTCACGGAGATTGAAAACCACCAACCTCCAATGAATTGCTTGACATTGACGTTTGTTGATTATCTAAACCTACTTGATCTGATCTTTAAGAATCGATAGCCAAAAATGTTGAGAAAGACGACACGCATTTTTCTTCGTTAAGTAAAATATATGCCGTCTCTTTAATTTTACGTTTAGTTGACATCGATTCTTTAGACAAGATCTTCGTGTTATGCCAGTGTACTTTATGATTGTTATCCCAAGCATGTTCTGCCAGCTTAGACTTATTGAATTGATAGGTTTTCATCATATTTTTATGTTCTTTAACTCTAACTGCTAAAGGTCTGGATGTTTCACCGATAGAGTGAAAATGAGCCAAAGTTGTTTGCTCTAATGATGAAATTTTCAAAAAAGAGAAAGAATTTATTGTTAATGTTTTACAAGATAATTGCTATCCAGAGACTCTTGTTCGGAACATTTTCGATACACGAAACAATGCCACACGCGTAAGTAGTATGGCGACACCTAAATTGGAGCAATCCGCGAATTAAACCGCGAATTAAATCCGCGAATTCCGCGAATTAAATCCGCGGTTTGACCTAATTAATTTCGCGGATTGATCTAATTAATCACATATGAAGTTTGATATGTAATTTACATATGTGCTACTGATTAAATTACGCTTTTTAATTTGCTTCTGGAATTACACGGCGGCCATCTTGGTTTTCTGGCGCGAATATTTGAATTTGGCTAGTACCCAGACAACGTATCCACAGAGCTACCGAGCCGTTGCAAATTTTATGTGTATAACGGAAAGCTACTTTCTCTGCTCGGACGTCATGCTGCCAGATTTAAAACAACTATTTTTTCAAAAATTTAAATTATAAGAATGGGATTACATCGTCTATGGAGGACTTAAAAGGTTGAAACGAATTTTAAAAAACTGATTCCGTAAGTAGTTTTGCTGGAATTAATTATGGTATTTTTATCAATTGGCCAAACATGTCGTTGCCTGTCGTATCGCGGACAATCGCGGACAAGGGATTTGGCATACAACTGCTGGATCCTTTATAAAATTCAAGCAAACTTTTGTCGATGACCTAATGGGCTATGTGCTGTTTTAAATTATGCTCAAATTTCGTTATAATATCAATTTAAACTTTTATTTTTATATTTTATCCCAACAGGTCGTGTTCAATCTACACTTGCGTGCGGGTTTTCGGCGTCCTGTTTAATTAATGAATTTCAAACAAGATTCAACCCCATAGGTATATCTTACAAATTTTGTATGACGTAATGCTTCTCCAGTTTTAAAAAGCGGCGGATAATAATTCATGGAACTATTACGCAACAAACTTAAATAAAAATCCGTCGTCGGTATTCATATTTGTTGTAAGGGGCAACTGTCGGAATCCACAAGTTGAACGTATCGTTATAATTTCTTCTATTTCGTACTACCAAATTTCATAAAAGTATAAAAACTGCATCTTGTTTTCCAACAAATCGGTGCAGGTTTGATGGCACGACGGTCTTTTTAATTTGTAACACTGAGATTGACATGTTTGGTTTTTATTTTATAAGTAAGCGTCTGAAATTGTGTCATTATATCGATCAAAACTGTATTTTAGTTTTAAAAATTCCAGTATAAATGCAAACTGACGAAAATAAAAACGCAATTGGCCACAAAGTAACATAATTTTGAATAAGAACACACAATTTTGTTGAAAAAATGTTCTGTTTCACTTAAAATTTTACAAAACTGACATCATGTTACTTGAAATTATACAAAAAACGAAATTTTTATCCAATAAGCGATAAAAAATACGCCAACCCACATCATTTCACTTAAAAATTATCACATTACGTCTTACAAAACGCTTTATAATAAAGAAAATGATGTAAAAACAGTTTTAAGAGTTATTTCTAAGCATAATTTTGCAAATGTTTTACACTTTTTTCTCTAACTTGTTGCAATTTTAGCAAGATTTGAATAAAAAACAGCAATTTCGCTGAAAAAGTTCTAACCAATAACGACAAAAACAATATTTTTATACAACTTTCATTGAAAAATCTTTTACCACAAGCATTTCTAGAAGCAAAGTTGCCGTAACGTAGACTCGCTGTGCATTTTATTACAAAAATTCTTATATTTGATGAAAATATATGCATGTTGACCATAAATTAACATAAATTTGCTTTAACTTGTTGCAGTTTTAGTAAGATTTGAACAAAAATCACGCATTACACATCATCTCACATAATTTTTTACAAAATCGACATCGTGTTACATAAACTATGCATAATTTTGCAAATGTTTTACACTTTTTTATAAAATGCATCGCTCAAAATTACAAGAAATCGCAATTTCGTTGAAAAAATCTACTACCACAATCATTTCGATAAACAAAATTCAAAAATTCTTATATTTTTGATGGAAATATATGTATGTTGACCACAAATTAACATAATTTTTGAATAAAAACGCGCAATTCGTTGAAAAAATGTTCTGACACCATCAAAACACGCAATTTCATTGAAAAATCTTCTACCACAAGCATCTCGATAAGCAAAATTTCAATTACGTAGGCTCATTGTTCATTTTTATTACGAAAATTAACTCAAAATTGAACAAAACACACAATTACACAACATCTCACATAAATTTTTACAAAAATCGACATCATGTCACATAAATTATACAAAAAATGACATTTTAATTCAACACACGATGAAAATTGTATAAAAATCACCCAATTACACATTATCTCACATAATTTTTTACAAAAACTGACATCATGTCACTTGAAATTATACAAACTATATATATGTTGACCACAAATTAACATAAATTTGAGTAAAAACACGTAATTTCGTTGAAAAAACGTTTTGGCCCCGTCATTTCACTTAAAATTTTACAAAACTGCCATCATATCACTTGAAATTATACAAAATATATGTATGTTGATCATACGCCGCACGCAAGTGTAGATTGAACACGACCTGTTGGGATAAAATATAAAAATAAAAGTTTCAATTGATATAACGAAATTTGAGCATAATTTAAAACAGCACATAGCCCATTAGGTCATCGAGAAAAGTTTGCTTGAATTTTATAAAGGATCCAGCAGTTGTATGCCAAATCCCTTGTCCGCGATTGTCCGCGATACGACAGGCAACGACATGTTTGGCCAATTGATAAAAATACCATAATTAATTCCAGCAAAACTACTTACGGAATCAGTTTTTTAAAATTCGTTTCAACCTTTTAAGTCCATAGACGATGTAATCCCATTCTTATAATTTAAATTTTTGAAAAAATAGTTGTTTTAAATCTGGCAGCATGACGTCAGAGCAGATAAAGTAGCTTTCCGTTATACACATAAAATTTGCAACGGCTCGGCAGCTCTGTGGATACGTTGTCTGGGTACTAGCCAAACAACTAGGGTTCAAATCCCCGGTCGGCCTGAGATTTTTTTAAATATAAACAGCCATTATGCGATGCAAGAGAGAGAAGGAGCACAAGAGAGGGAGATTTAGCAGTTTGAAAATTCAAATATTTCCGCGAAAATTACGACTACAACGAGAAGTGCGCACGCAGAAAACCAAGATGGCCGACACCCCGGGAAGTTTAAATTCAAAAAATTGAACTTAGAAAAAAAATCTGAAAAAATTTAAATTCAAATATTCGCGCCAGAAAACCAATATGGCCGCCGTGTAATTCCAGAAGCAAATTAAAAAGCGTAATTTAATCAGTAGCACATATGTAAATTACATATCAAACTTCATATGTGATTAATTAGATCAATCCGCGAAATTAATTAGGTCAAACCGCGGATTTAATTCGCCGAATTCGCGGTTTAATTCGCGGATTGCTCCAATTTAGGTGTCGCCATACTACTCGCGTACAAAGAAATGACACTCAAACATATAATACTCTAACTATACCTTATATTCCCGAATTGGGAAAAGATTCAATGTTAGGACGGTATTCAAAACCATGAATACCTTGCGGTCAGTTCTTACAAAAACTAAACCGTTCAACGAAGAACAACATTCAAAGAATTGTATATATAGTTTCCCCTGTGAATGCGGGAATTACTATATCGGTGGAACATCCAGACCTTTAGCAGTTAGAGCATGTACACACAAATCTTAAACTGCAGCTAACCTAAATTCGCACCATGACGGCAGCTAAGATTGGGTCTGGCATGAGACTCTCGTGTTTTGCCTCCATTGTCTGAACATCTGTAGAACCTCCGACAAACTGAGAATCACCTCATCAGGCGCATGCGCTTAAGCACCAATAGGCTAGATTGGAGTTTAGACCATGTATTTATTTAATATAATTTAGATGTTAATAATTCACATTAAATTACCGAGAAGATTTCTATACAAATAATGTAATAACATTTGCGTTTTAGATTTGCACTTTCCAATTTTCATATTGTAATAAATTGATGACACCTTATGACTCATATTTCTTCAACATTTAAACCCCTTTGTAGTATTTTATTGTATTTGAGAGATCAGTCATTGTGAATAACATTCTTTCACTTCAAAAAATGAATTGTCAAATTTTATTTTGACTTTAGTAATTTTTTGTTACCAAACGTCGCTCACACCGTTAAAGAAATTTAATTTTTTTATTACATCACCATGGTTTTCCGCAAAATCTTATTTTTACATTGGATAAAAAAGTACCAGCCAACAATTGTATGGCCACACTGTGATTATATAGTCAATAGTAATATAACAAGGGCGAGCCATACTTACCGATAATTTTGCCTACGCCAAGGGTGGAGTGCTGGTTGCAATGAAAACTGTCCCGAGGACTTGTCTGAGGGCAGTTTTCTAAGGGCAACCAGCACCGATGACCCTTGGCACGGGCAAAATTATATGTAAGTGTGTCGCCCGCGTTTATATTTTGAAGATTATTACACAAAACCCGTATACGAATTACGATTGAAAATTGATCTAATAATGCAAAAAACCTCAAATTGCTTGTTTCTTGCATTTCTATTTCTAATTATTACACCATCCATGGGGTCAATAATCATCCCTAGGGCGCTTATCGCTTGGTAAGCAGCCCACGGGCGCTTATCAGGAAATCAGTTCAGGATTGGTCGATTTTAAAAAAATGCATGGTTTTCATTGGCTGATATCAGTCATGTGACAGTTGTGGCTTGATAGACACAATGGCGACAGTAGACCATAATTTGCCTCAAAATGGCGGCCTATGGGCTACTAACTTTAATAAATTGAACGTTTTTGAATGGTCATGGTTATACAACGCATGAATAATATGTTGGTGGCACTGTAAGTCTATGTCAAATTCGAGGTTATCAGGTTAGGTTTGGCGTCAGTATTGACACAGAGTGACGCAGAACCTAACCTGCTAACCTCGAATTTGGTATAAACAAACAAAAGTATCAACAAATTTTGCCTCTTAATGGCAGCCGATACCACGTGATTCGAGCGACCAATAAAAAAGAATACAATCTATTGTCGCCACTGTCTCATATAAAGTCACTGTAATTACTGCCAGAGCCAGTATATATAGGAGAGTACCGCCACGTCCGCCATGTTTATTCCTCTGACATATGCGCTGAAAGACTGTAAGTCTATGTCAAATTCGAGGTTAGCAGGTTAGGTTTTGCGTCCGTTTTGACATAAACTGACGCAAAACATAACCTGCTAACCTCGAATTTGACATAGACTTACAGTCTTGCCAATTTCAAGTAAAATTTTAGACATAACTCAATCAGTTATTGCTGGTGGGAACAAAAATGGCGGTGATGGCGGCATTTTCACGGATCTCCTATCCCCTGCCAATTCGCAGCGCCTCTATATTGGATTCCTCACCCGAATAAGTACATATCAAATAATTCAATCTTTGTGATACAGTTTTGTTTTATTTCGAGGTGTACCTGATTTTTCAATTTTTACTTCCTTTTACAATAAAGGAAGTATTGGATTCACCCCAAAAATTCCAAATTGAGTTTTCAACAGATCTTCACGTTTCGGAGTCCCCTGAACCCAAAAAAACATATTTTTTTTCATTGGTCTGTGTGTGGGTGTGCCTGTGAACAGAATATCTCCAAAACGAAAAGAGGTATGGGGTTGAAACTTCATATATAAGTTTTGTGTACTATGTAGATGCGTAACCGGAAGTAGGTGTTTACTCTTGTGATTTTTCAGTTTTTTTTTCGATTTTTTCAAAAACGGCTCTTAACGATTTTTTTCAAAATTTTCATTTTTATTAAATTTTTAATGTGTATTGATGTGAGATAGTTGATTTTCCAGTTGAATACGTCTAAAATGGGTTTCTTTTGTTTTTTTTCTATTTTTTTATTGACTCCTATATTTTAAATAGAACACCCGGTATATTATTACATTTTTGAATTCATCTTAAAATTCTAGAGAAAATTTGTCTCTTTACCTAACGCTCTATTTTGCACCGTTTTTGTAGATTTTGTAATTTTTTAAAATTTTTTATAAATGCTTAAAGATTTAAAATCAAATTTTTGGACAATTATAAGATCACTGTAAAAGGAAGTTGTGTGCGTGTATCACACCAGATATTTTTAAAATCAAACTACTTTACGATGGTTCCCGCTAATACTTGCTTGGTGTGCAATCGCTCCCTCAACCAAGATAGAGAGCTGAAATGCGATAAATGCAAACTTGCTTTGCATACCACCTGCTCCGGTCTGTTCCGTGGCGAGATTCAAGTTTTGACGGTCAAGGACCGTAAAATTATCTTTCACTGCAAGCTATGCGAAAACGAGCGTATGGAGTTGAATGAATTAAAAGGGTGGTATTTAACAGTCTACCAAATTTACCCAACCATTTCGTACAAAAAAATACTTTCGTTTCCCAAAAATACTAAATGCTCACCAAAATTAAGAAAATACATAATCTTAGAGCGATCGCCAAAAGTTGACATCATGCTAGTCTCTTATATTATTTGTTCCTAAAAATAACTTTCGTTGGCTAAAAATGCTAAATGTTCACCAAATTTTATTCCGCATTTAATTCTAACATGATACCCAGATATTTAATTTTCGTCAGCGTCTTATATTATTTAGCATTTAAAAAACATTATTTCTTTGGCAAAAATACATAATGTTTACTATATTTTATACCACATTCAATTTCAAAAGTATACCCAGATTTATATTTTTTGTTGGCCTAAATATCACTTATAAGAAAAATCTATCGTGTTTTATTAGGTCTTGTTTATTAATGGGGACATAGAAATAAGTCTGAAGAATTCTTGGAAATAAATCAATATCTTTATAGAGTATATAATTCTTCTGTACGTCTGTATGTAACTGAACTCCTCCTAACCGGCTGGACCGATTTTGATGAAATTTTTTGTGTTTAAGTGGGTCCCTGGATGGTTTAGATTTACAATTGGACCCGGTAAGTGGCGCTGCAATCGGGTTCTAGGCAGTTTAAAAAAAATTTACGAAATTTCTTTTTTAATTTTTTAAAAATTTCTCCCATATCAAAACATATAACCCCAAAATTTCACCACCCCCCAATATTTTTTAAAATTAAAAAAATCGAAAATTCGAATATCGAAAAAACGTTTGCTGAACCCGCTAATAGCAGGAAGCGGGCAGAACAACGTCTGTCGGGTCCCCCAAAATTTCACCCCCCCCCCCACCGCCCCCAATATTTTTTAAAATAAAAAAATCGAAAATTCGAATATCGAAAAAACGTTTGCTTAACCCACTGATAGCAGGCAGCGGGCAGGACAACGTCTGTCGAGTCCGCTAGTATACATATAAAAATGTAACACAAATTTCACAAAACAAAATTGAAAATTAAACTTATTAAATTTTTTCATACGGTAATACACTGGTTACACTCACTGTAAAAGCTACCAAACACAGTGTGCGGCTGCAAGCTGAAGCCTGCAAGAAGTTTGTCTGGAAGCGACAAGGAGAGATGCTCGAGCTTATTTAATTTTTGGAGTAACAGAATAATTATTTGACGCACAAGTAGTTTTTTCGAGAAAGACTAAATATAAATGGATAGCGTGAATATTTATTATGTACAGCACGGACGCGTAACTTGAGCGTTCTAAATTTGGTGAACATTTAGTAAAATTGATAGACATATGGAATTTAAAATGTAAGCAATGTTAAAACAGTACGCAACACAGCTATTTTAGTGGTGCTGTTCTCATTTTCCGAAGTATAATAATTTGGGTTCCATTAAGATTTCTTGATGTTCATGAAATTTTTTGGTGGACAACGCTAGGGATGTATGGTTTAATTTGGTGTACATTATATTTGATCCCGAATTAAAAACCTTAGTTTTAAAACTTAAAGAAGAAATAGAAAATTTACAAAAAACCACCATAGCTACCGCTTCTGCAACTGTAAATCCCGGTTCCGAATATACTGAAACTTTAATCGCTGAAATCTCAGATCGAAATAGCAGGGCTTGCAATTAGTGATGGGCATAATCGGATGATTTCAATAATCGGAATATGCCATTTCGGAATGTTTATAAAATCGGAATATCATCCGATTATTTTACATTCCGTAAATGCAAGCAAGGGAAAACGAGCGAAACAACAACAAGCGGAAGGAAGATGAAGTGCGTCCAAATTTGCGATGCGAGCACTTGCCGTTGCGCCGTAAGCCCTTATCTGCGTTGGCATCTATTGTTTGGGTTTGCAAGACGGCCAATAAAACAATTTATGAGTTTGAGTCGCACAGTGGGATGTGAGGAAATAAAATATTTTTTCAAATTATTACAGTAGTTACTTTAATAGACTTTCGGAAAATGGTAGTGATATTTTAAAGTTTAATGGCACATAAAGTACATAATGGATAGTATAAAACAATACATGAATTTGAAGTATGTAAGGTGTACTATATAATAATTAATCTACTAAATAACACTGCCATTAGTACCAGCATATAGCAGTCAAGTGAGTCAACACAACATTCCGTAGTCCGCTCAGTTCAAATTGGCATTTCGTTTTCTCATTTTGTGTTCCGAATCATATCCATATAATAATGCAGAAGACTAAAAGCCGTGTTTACACAACTAAAAGTACCACAGTTGCATTCGACCATTTCTATTTTCGGGTTTTTGTAAACAAACTTCCCTTAACTTTTAATAGCGATATTATCACAGAAAACAATTATTTATTATGCCTATTTCTTGTGTTTTTTAAAACTATTGACTCTGCTTCGAAGGCAAGTCCACTTCGGTTAATTCTCATATCTGCTTATTGAACGCTCCCACAATCTAAGCCGCACTCAAAACGCTAAATAGGCGTGTCCGTTACATCATACATAACTTATATTTCTGCAAATTTTTATGCGTCGCCTTTCGTTTCTTGTAGCATTAGCTACAAGTATTAATTCTGTTAAATGGTCTACTGTGCATCAGATAATTGTAGTACAAAGCAAGGTAAGGGATTAGCGTTGTGCAGATTTCCCAAAAAGACTCCGACTGATTCTTTACGGTTATGTGAAGTAAGTAGTTTTGAATAAACTTGTACGTACAATCTTATTGCTTCTCTCTTCTGCAGCGTCACTGAAGTATCGCAAATTAAAACTAACGCTGAAGGCATTACAACATTGTGGTGTTTTGTAGTTACACTGAATTGGAAAATATGGTTGTGTGTGTAACAGAATTTTAAAAAAGGGGATTACCACATTGTCACATGCTTTTAATTCTTACAGGTATTTATAAAGATACTCTTCAAAACTTTAATTAATTACAAAATATTACATTTTAGGAAACAAGTTACGAACTGCAGAAGACGTAGATAGAATTGTAACATCTCAGCTGTCATTTGATGATTTGAATGTCTACGTATCAATAAACAAATTTAGTGCTATAGTGGGCTAACTCATAACCATACAATTGTTGAAATATTGCGATTTTGTTTCTGTCGTACATTATTCAAGTTTTTGATGTTTTGTTAAGATTGATTAGCAGTATGCCTAGACGTCTAGAATGTGTAATTAGAGCTCGTGGCGTAGAATTAACAGTTAATACTGACAGTTATCGGAAACAATTGACATGCTGTAAACATATCCCTGACAACGCCAACCCGATTCTTAACAAAACTTCCATCAAAAATTTGAATAATGTACTACAGAAACAAAATGGCAATATTTCAACAATTGTATGGTTATGAGTTAGCCCACTATAGCACTAAATTTGTTTATTGATACGTAAACATCGACATCAGAACATGGAACATGGAAACGAACAAATACTACCATCAAAACGAAAGTACGTTTATACCGAACGCTGATCCTTCCCATTCTTCTTTATGGATCGGAAACGTGGACATTGCTCAAGCCGGACCTTGACAAGCTTGAAGTCTTCCAAATGCGATGCCTGAGGCGACCGCCTTCGAAACGAAACAATTACAGGAAGATGTGATCAACAAACACTGATAGGAGAACAAATACAAAAACGTCGACTACGATGGTTCGGACATGTCTGCCGAATGGATGATAACCGTTTGCCATGTAAACTTCTTTGGTAAGACCGTCCGGCAGACTGGAGAATTCAGTGATTGACACCGAAGAAAACCTGGCTAAAGAATATCGAGGGCGACTTAAAGAATCAGTGATTATCGGTTATCGATGCCCAAGACGTCGTCAAGAATGGAAACGAATCGTAAATGGAGTTCGAGACCCAGCGGCACCGACAGCAGCGTATTCGTTGCGGGGACGACCCGCCCGGACCGCCAGCAAACGGACCAAAGAAGAAGAAGAAGACTAATAACAATAAAGAGGGAAAAATACATTCGACGCAAAATCACAATTAATTTTTTCAGGTGCTTACTGTCACAGTTTCTTTACAAGTTTTAATTGCTTTTGTTTTAAGATACAAGGACAGTTGGCGATCACAAATAGAGAATGGTGAATCATATTTTAGGTTACAAGGATTGTCACAGAAAGAACACATTTTCTCTAAAGGGACAATATGAAACAAAATTAAAATGTCTGTTGTCATGGTATTCGTAAAATAAGTTCAAAGACTGCTAAATACCGATGGGGCCACAATTATATACAGAGAGATAAAAAAAAACCAATTAGGGCAGGCTGTGATATGTGTTATACGTTTGGCAGTACTGAAGTGTATTGTCAGTCTATGTCAAATTCGAGATTAGCAGGTTAGGTTTTGTTCGTTGTTTGACACAGACTGACGTAAAACTTAACCTGCAAATCTTGAATTTGACACTTCAGTACTGCCAAACGTATAACACATATCACAGCCTGCCCTAATTGGTTTTTAATTGATCTGTCTGTATACAGTGAAATCTCCCTTGGGCGGACACCAACGGGACCGACTGAAAGTGTCCGTTCAAGAGAGGTGTCCGCCTAAAAGAAATACGAAAAAAAAGTCGGTTTTTTAATGAAAACTGTAATTAAAGAAATTGGGACATTTAAAACGTATATGTATGTAAATGTTTTTAAAATAAACAAAAAACTTAAAACTTAAGGAAAAAATAAGGATTTGTTACCTTACAAAATACTACTACATACAAAATATTTTCTTTATGTTTAATTATATCAGCAGCTTGTGTTTTTCCGATATCAAAACGCTTGGATAAGTTCCTTACACTTAACTTTTCCCTATTGTGAACTTCAACAATCTCAATTTTTTGTTTAAGCGTGAGAATTTTTATATTTGGTGCTATTTCTACAATGAATGTGTCCCCCACTGTGTCTTTTCCTCATAGGCGTCAAACTAATACTGAATCCCTGCGTGTACCAAAAGATTGAAGTCGGTGAATCCCCGGTTAACTCGAGAAAGTTTCTCAGTGAAGGCAGGCAGTGAAGTTGGTGCGCGGCACTATTGAGAAATGCAACAGCGACACTTGCGACAGAAAAGTGAGACAAGGCGTTTATTTTTTTATTTTGTTTTTTCCCCGTTTAAGAGAACATTTTCTTGTGTCCGCGTCCGTTCAAGAGAATGTCCGTCCAAGAGGGAGTTAACAAAATGCAAATTATATGAGAGTCGGTCGGGACCATGAGAAACTGTCCGTCCAAGGGAGGTGTCCGTGCATCCGCGAAGGTGAATTTTACTGTAATAGCAATAAGATAACATGAACAAGAAAATAACTCGTATTGCTCGAGTAAGAAAGAGATAAACATAATAGCAAATATTCGAGTAGGCCTGACGCACATTTAATTATGACAGATGTCAACCACACATGCCTACTAAAATAATTTTTTTTCGTATGGTCATCTCTTACTCAAGCATTCTATTTTGTTGTTCATGTTATCTCATTGCTGTTATATATAAATATGGCCCAATCCGTATTACAGCATAATTTTCATTTAGAGTAATGAAATAGTATATTGTATGTTAAGAGCTGAAAGTGCATTCTTGCCGCTTGCGCATGAAAGCCGAAACCAGCAATCATGCAAAAGCGGCAACATACATACAATTTTTTCGACGACTGAGCATATTATTAATGGAAAATATCATATTTCATTTTATTGCAAATATTAATTGACAATCAAGTTAACATTACTCGCGCAGTCTATTATTAGACATGTGACGCGATTATTTCGACAAATGACGGGCATTGTCAAGGAAACATTCGGACGTGGCTACCTATTTTGTTCCCGCGGAAACCCAAAACGCTCGGCGAGCGGCAAAAAGATGAAAACGCACGCTCAGCGGCAAATGTCAACTTTCTGTTGTCAAATGACAGTGAGAAAAATCTACTTTCGATGTCAGTCGTCGAAAAATATGTTTCTTATGGTTCTGATCCTGGCGGTTGAAAAAATTGTATATACACGGCAGGGCAGAACACCATTTTTCCCTCTGTGTATTTGTAGTGCTCGGCATCGCCCTTGAGCTGCAAACTCACATCTTGGGAAAAATTATGCTTTTCTCTTCCTTATAATGTATTATTTTTTCACATTGCCATTGGTGACATTAAAAAAGTGACTTTTTGATACTTTTCATAACTGCTCATAATCATATTGATTTCACCTAAAACTGAACTAAATGAATTAATAACAGATTCATCCATTTTCAAGTAAGCTCTATTCTCTAATGTATAATGGTTAATTTGTATAGGGTCCGGCAACGAAGCGGAGGTGGAAGATATTTCTAAAACTATGAGAGTTGCATAAATATTGTGTATATAAAAGTTGTAGGTACTAAGGTGGTGCACATTACTAAAATAGTTTTGATTATACAGGGTGTCTCAAAAAAGTGTGGCGGATCAAACTTACCTTTTTTTAAATAGAATGCCGTATATTTAGGTAGCTTAAAAGTTTTGTATTGAAATACTCTTCATTTTCATATAAAGTTGTATGGGTCTAACGTCAACTGTTTTGGAGATATTAACAATTTTATGCAAAAAATTGCTGAACTTCAGGCGGCTGCTGTAAGCGACAGAAAACAATTGAATGAAGGAAAACGTTACCAAAAAATTATGATTTTTGTAAACTATCTTTCAAGTGTAATGGTGGATCTGGGTATTAATGTTATACAGAGTGCTGAACATTTGCAAATTTAATTTCGATTTTTTTCAAATGGAACGCCCTATATATTTTTGTATTTCTGAAGAGCTCTTTTAATGAACTTTCCTTTGATATGTTACTTCATACCTCTAAGTTCCAACTGTTTTTCAGATATGCGAGTTTAAACATAAAAAACAATTTAAACCCCTTAAGATGCTTTATTTCAAGGGATAAAAAACAAACGCCTTTAAAATAATGATTTAAACACTTGAATTCTTCAAACAAAAGATAAAACCAAGCTTAAAATACAAAAATTGAACCAGAACTCAAAACTAGAAATAACCAATACTACCGAATTTTGAGATAGGAAATGAAGTGGAAGAAGAAAGCTCATTAAAAGTACTTTTTAAAAATACAGGGATATACAGGGTGTTCCATTTAAATAAATCAAACTAATTATATTTGCAGATTATGAATTCTCTGTACAGCTTTAATACTCAGAGCAGGAAAGGAGAACTATTTGAACATTTAGTGTAATTCCGTATAAGCTTTTGGTGTATTGGCTTTTATTTTTTTTTATCTGATTTAATTTGATCGTGGAACTAATTTATTCCTGCATTTATCGTTTTTTTCGTGTTTATTTCCTGTATCAACACTGACTGAATTTATATTTTCTAAACCTGGTTTTGTGCTTTTATTCTAAGAGAGATCATGCGTTTAAATCACTATTTTAAGGGCGTTTGTTTTTTATCCCTTGAAATAAAGCATCTTAAGGGGTTTAAATTGTTTTTATGTTCAAACACGCATATCTGAAAAACAGTTGAACTTAGAAGTATGAAGTAACATATCAAAAGAAAGCTCATTAAAAGGGCTCTTCAAAAATACAAAAATATACAGGGCGTTCCATTTGAAAAAAATCGAAGTTATTAAATTTGCAAATATTGAGCACCCTATATAACATTAATACCCAGATCCACCATTTTACACTTGAAAGATAGTTTACAAAAATCATAATTTTTTGGTAACGTTTTCCTTCATTCAATTGTTTTCTGTCGCTTACAGCAGTCGCCTGAAGTTCAGCATTTTTTTGCATAAAATCGTTAATATCTCCAAAACAGTTGACGTTAGACCCATACAACTTTATCTGAAAATGATGAGTATTTCAATATAAAACTTTTAAGCTACCCAAATATAGGGCATTCTATTTAAAAAAAAGTAAGTTTGATTCGCCATACGTTTTTGCGACACCCTGTATAATCAAAAATATTTTAGTAATGTGCACCACTTTCGTACCTACAACTTTTATATACACAATATTCATGTAACTCTCATAGTTTTAGAAATATCTTCCACCCCCACTTTGTTGCCGGACTCTGTATTTATACAGTACAGTAAACATTGCGCTTCCATACTTTGACCAAAATTATTTAAAAAGATATTTTTGTCAACTACACGGAAAAATTGCATGTTCAACACATTGGAAAAGTGATTCTTCCATGCTCACGTAAAACTTTTGCATTCGCTGGAAAACTCTCACTTTTCTTAACTTGTAGAACAATCTACTATTAATTCACTAGCGATTTAAGAACAACTCGCTAGCATATAAACATAAACAGTTACTTATGGTTGCTATTATAAAGATAATAATAATAATGCCAGTTTAAAATGACAAAGAAATAATAATTAACCGAGTTATTTAACAATAACAGTAACGGCGTAACTGGAGACTTGAGTTACCGCATTTATATTTTTATGACGCTCAACGCCTCAACGGCTTAAACCTGAAAAGAAACACAGATTGCAAGCAGCTGAAAATTATTTCGGTGGCACAAATAATTTTCACATATAATCTCATAAGAGTATTAATTCTTTCCTGATTTTTTTTTATTGCATCCAACAACGTCGTAGTAATTAGGACGTCTTCCAGAGGCGAGCGTTTCCTTTCCAGAGACTTTCCATTTGAAAATATATTTTTTGAAACTTTTCCTTACTGCCAATCTCTAGCGTGCTTTTAAAACTTTCTTTTGTGCAACAAAAGTTATTACATTCGTCGTACATTTTAAATGCGGCATATGCCGCGGGTTTCAGCTAGTAGTAAAATAATCGAATTCCGAAAGTTCCGAATTTTGTGCACCGAACAGTAAAATAATCGAATTCCGAAAAGTTCCGAAACGTTCCGAAATAATCGGAACCTTCCGATTTTTTGAACAATCGGAAACTTTCCGATTATTCATTCCGGATAGGCCCATCACTACTTGCAATGTTTGTTATTATAACTGACATCGACGAGTGCACTTCCGACTCGAGCGATTTGCGTATACAACACGACTTACAAAAAACCACAGATATTATTAAATCGGTGTCAAATGTTTCTACAGATAACATTAGAGTAACTAGACTTGGCAAAAGGCAAGATGGTTCGAAACGTCTACTAAAAGTTAGCTTTACAAACCGGTTGGATGCTATCAATGTCTTGAAACTCAAAGATAAAGTGCCAAGTGCTTTCTCCGTAAAAATGTTTCATGATCAAATTCCCATGCAAAGAGACCATCTGAATGGTCTCCGTAAAGAACTGGAAGACAGAAAAAGGAATGGAGAAGAACACCTCACGATTAAGTATATACGGGGTACTCCCAAAATTGTGACCCTCGCTCCTCCAAAAAACTAATCACAACAAATATTCATATAATATCTTATTTATACCCTAACATATGCTCACTACTATCAAAATTCAGCGAGTTATTGGCGTTCGTAGAAAGATTAAAACCTACTTTCATACTACTATCGGAAACTTGGTTAAATCCCTCGATCGTAGACAATGGGATTAACATTCCTGGCTTCAACTTACTACGAGCAGACAGAAAGGATCGACGAGGTGGAGGCGTGTGTATATATATTAGGGTGCCACTTATTTTCGAACTTCAGATTTTTGAGGAGCGCGCACCGGCATGTTGTGACATCATGTGTGAAACTTTAATGCCAAAAATTTAAAGAAAATCGGATAATTTTAGCCGTGTTACAGATAAGTCAAAGTTTTAAAAATTAAGAAATTTTACATTTTGCTCATCAAACTTACTAACTTATGCAAAACGCAGAAAGTATTTTTTAATTAACGATTTAGACTTTAATAGCTCGTAGGATTAGATAGTTTAATAACTAAAAATAATACAGTTGTGTAAATTTCAAAGTATATTAGGCATTAGGGTTAAACGCCTGCGAATAATCTACAGTTCAGAAATTACAACGACTTAAACTAATATCTTTTTTCTCCAACCACACGAATAAGACGCCATATTGTCGAATAATTTTGTATAAAAAGTAAGTCATTTCGGGATGTTCACCAATTACCTTGGCAACCGTACACTTTTCGATTCATATTTGCACTAGTACAAAAATGGTCGCAAGATAGGGTTTTACATGGTAAATTTTAAATAAAAAACAAACGCTTCGGCAATATTCGGCAATCGCCGTCGTTATTGTTTAATTTTCCCGTATAGTTTTTGTTTATTTGCGCCATGACAGTTCTACAATATAACCTACAATGTTTGATTCTAAATAATAAGTCATATTACCGAATTTATGAGTAGTTGGAGAAAAAATAGTATGTTTCATTCGTGCAAAAAATGCGTTTTCGGGACGCGTAAGACTCGCCGGACGACGCGCAGCGGATCTGTCTTATTTGTCCCGAAATCATGCATTTTTTGTACTAATGAAACAAATAACTATTATATTTTAAACTGGTTTCTTAAATTCTGTAACTTGGCAGTCTTGGGATATTGTTGCCTATAAGTTTGTATAACCTGAAACAAGAAGGAAAAATTGTTAATAGAAAAAATTAAAAACCCCAAAAACTAATAAAAATAAAAAATAATAATTACTTTAAATAAATGCTGCTTTTGTTCTTCATCTTTGGTGACTTTTTCGTGAAATTCTTCTATTAATTTTATTCCTCTTTCTGCGCTGTCATTTACAACTTTTAAATTTTCGATTATATACTTCCCATTTCTATAGTCCTCCAGATTGTTCCAAGTGTTTGGACCTTTTTTCAAAAAATCAGTTGAAATATTAAATCTTTTAAACAGCTTTTTGGTTTGTTTTGAAAACAATTCTTCTGGAATGATAGAGTTATCTCTGGTTATAAATTGTTCTAAATGTTGTTGTTTCAGTATCAATTTTTTTGGAAATTCCTCTTCCTCTTCTTCTTCGTTTTCTTCTTCGCTCACATCAAGACACATTTTTTTAATTAGTTTACTTTTGGTTTCTCCATTAACTCTGCCATCAAACAAGACAAAACCCACACACTCCTCGTTTAGATAATATAAATGATTTAAAATTTTAGAAATTGCTTTATCTGCAATGATTCTATTAATCGACTTGTAATTTTCTAATTTTCTTAAAAATTCTAAATCATTTAAAGGAGCTTGTTCTGCGTTAACCGCATTAAACCAGAAAAATGCATAACATTTAATTATAAATCCTGCTACTTCAATTAAACCCTTTATGTCATTTTCAGTTAATTCGAGAAATTGGTGTCGAAACAATAACATTTTTAAACAGTAAATAGCCTTGGCCATCCATCTGGCTAAGTGCATAGCTCCAGGTTTTGAAAATTTTAAACCTCGAGGAGGTGTTCCGCCTAAGAATATTATAATTAATTCGATAAATTCTTTATAATCACTTCTTGGGAAGTCTTCCTTAATTTTGTTATTCGCAAAGTTTAATATTTCAGTGCAGTCATCACGTAATATTTCTTTAATTCTTGGCTCCGATATACCCGTCAAAAAATTATTTTGCTGTATTTTCGGCCAATATTTTTTAAATTTTTTAAAAATTGCAATCTCTGGACCAGTAGATAACCCCAACTTTACTTCCGTAAACACAGCTGCTAAAACAATTTCAAAAATATGATGTCTGCAACCTAAGAATAGTATATCTCGCCCGATTCTTTTTTCCAATAGAGTACAGGCACCTTTAAATTTTCCTGTGTTTGACGCGGTTGTGTCGAATACAAATGCTTCGGTTTTGTCTAAAATATTATTACCTTCTAATGTATCATAAACGGCCGAAGCTATTTCGAGTCCAGTTCCTGAAGGTATATCAGGCATACTTAAAATATGTTCTATACCTGGAGCCGTAGCGATTATTGCTAAGCGGTCTTCTGTTTTACCTGTAACAGTCTGTAAAAGTTTTGTATCCCAATGAATTGCTAGTGGTTGAGTGTTGGCACAAAATTTCTGAATATTTTTTTTGCTGTGTGCTTTTCTAAAAGTTTCTCGCTGTTTACGTATAGAAGTGCGATTGATAACAAAATCAGCTGTATTTAGCCCTACTGCTTCCAAAACTGCTACCAATAAATGAACTGCATCTCTTTCACTTATTTTTATTTTGTCTAAAACGGCAGCAAGCCTTGGTGTTACAAAATCTTGTCGAGCTCGTTTTGCTTTTGTTGGAGAACCAATCTCTTGCTCCTTTGTTTCTGCATTTTCAGAATAGTCTGATCTAGATAATTCAGTTACGTGACTAGAAGAATCAGAGCTTAACGTCTCCTCCATCGTTAGACCTATAAGAATTGTTTTGTCGTCAAGCAAGGTTTATTAGCAACCCACAGCAACAAATAAAGTTGATTTTATGATTTCGTAATACTATGTAAATTGTAAGTACCTACTACATTATAATTTGATATTTATTGTATTGTTATTATTCCGTAAATTATTGGGTGAGCCCAGCAATAAAAATAATTCAAAAAAATATTTACCTGCTGAGGTTGATGGAGTCTCTAAAAACGTTTTCTTTCTGACTTCTTCTTGTTCTTGGCGCTTTTGCCTCTTCTCTTCTTTTTTTATGAACGCATGGTCCATTCCGACCATGCATCCTACACGTCCTTTTTGTCTTTGCTTGAGCAAAAACTGCTTATCTTCTTCAATTTTTATTAAACTAAGTGCATTTTTATGACCAATATCGAATAAATCGTTTAATGCATCCTTCCATTGTTCTCTTCTATTTTTATAATTTTCGGTGTCTCTGTTTTTTGTTTGTAGTAGACCTCTCCATTCTTTATATAAGTTTGTTAATTTATTTGCAGCCCTATGTGATTCTTGAATAGGAATGCGTGCTTTTCTCCAAAAAACCGAACATTCGTCTATCACTAAACGTACACTCTGATTTAAATTTAATTTTGTGGCTCTCATGTTATAAAACAGAACATTTAGACAGTCTCCTTTAGAAGGCAATTTACAACCTGTTAGTTGATGTTTTGGATAACCAATTAGAAAAATTTCTTGTCGTAAGACGCATTATTACATATAAAAGTGGACAGTAGATTTAAGAAAATAAATTACACGTGCATTCAACGGTTCGGCTCTTACGCGACTAACGGATGTACGTCGCATAACAACCGATACGGTTAGGGGAGGGGAAGAGGGGTGTTCTTCAGTCTACTGACTTTGCTCCTTTAAGCAGCAGGGGCGGCTCGTGACCTAAATATTTGGGAAGCACAAAATACTGAAAACTGTAGAAGCGAGTTTTTTTTAAATACCTTATAGCTTATGCCATATTATTATAACCGTACCTTGGCCAAATTCGGGGGGGGGGGGGTTGTGCCTTCCCTGGACTTTCCGACGAGCCGCCACTGTTGAAGAGTAATGTTTAAATTTAAAACTTAAGTATATCGATTGAATAGCGTACATACCGTAAAAATTATTATTATATTCGACAATCATATCTTACGACGGCGCCTTCATATCTTTAACCTCCCTGTAACACGGGATAAAATTATCAGATTTTTTTAAAATTTTGAGGATTTGAGTTTTAGACATGACGTCATAATATGCCGGTGCGCACTCCTTAAAAATAATTTAAAAAAATATTCGCTCTATAAATAAGTGGCACCCTAATATATATATTGCAAAAAATATTCCCACCGGTGAAGTTTGTTGTGAAGTAATTGACGAATTTCTCACTACCAACATCAATTCTCTTTGGCTAAAGATAGGGCTGCTTAAGCATAATTTCCTAATTGCTTGTGTGTACCGTCCACCAAACTCTTCACTTGACATATTTTTTTTCATTGGTCTGTCTGTCTGTCTGCATGTCTGTGTGTCTGTGTGTCTGTCTGTGTGTCTGTGAACAGAATATCTCAAAAACGAAAGGAGGTGTGGGGTTGAAACTTCATATATAAGTTTTGTGTACTATGTAGATGAGACAGCAAGCTTTTGAAGAAAATCGCATAACCGGAAGTAGGTGTTTACTCTTGTGATTTTTCAGTTTTTTTCGATTTTTTCAAAAACGGCTCTAACGATTTTTTTCAAACTTCTCATTTTTATTACATTTTTAATGTGTATTGATGTGAGATACGTGATTCTCCAGTTGAATGCTTCTAAAATGGGTTTCTTTTGTTTTTTTTTCTATTTTTATATTGACTCCTATTTTAAATAGAACACCCGGTATATTATTACATTTTTGAATTCAGCTTAAAATTCTAGAGAAAATTTGTCGCTTTACTCTATTTTGCACCGTTTTTGTGGAATTTGTAACTTTTGAAAAATTTTCACAAATGCTTAAAAATTTAAAATCAAATTTTTGGCCAATTATAAGATCACTGTAAAAGGAAGTTGTGTGCGTGTATCACACCAGATTTTTATCATCTAAATTCTAAAGTTTCCGTTATTCATCTTAAAAATAAAGTTTCTAAAAACTGTAATGTTTTAAATGCACCTGAGTCATCGCAAAGCAATTTTTTTCTGAAATGATACTACAATCAATACCGCGCGTTTTGAGTATAAGAATGAATGTCCCCGGAAGCCTCCATAATAATCAGGCGCGTGTATCAAATTTTGAATCAATGTCCTACTTTTTTGTTTTTTGTTCAAATTTTTTTTCTGTGTAGGTAAGGTGTCTTTTCGGTAAAATATATCAAAAGAAGTTATTATAAACAATTGTTCAAAATTGAAACTCAGGCAGCAATAACGAATTTTTTAGCAATGCACCTACTTTTGTTTTTGGCTAAGTTGAATAGAAAAAGTTGTTCAAAATTTGGTATGCACGCCTGATTTTCAATTTTGAACCACTTTTTATAATCAAATTTTTTGATATATTTTATCGAAAAGGCACCTTACGCAGAAAAAAAATAGAACAGAAAACAAAAGTAGGTTATTTATTCAAAATTTGATACACGCGCATGATTTTTAATTCTGAAAGTTTTTCAAGTAAAATTTGTTGATATCATATGTCAAAAAGATACTTACCTACACAGAAAATCTATGAAATAATAATTTTACAATCCCGTAGCGCGGAAACAAGGCGTCAGCGGACATGCATTCTTATACTCAAAATACCTCCATCAATAACCACACAGAGTCTGTACGCATCTTTTTGTTACACCCTGCACTTATATAAAATGTACTAATAATCTATTGAGCGAACTTGACGTCGAAAATTTAAATTTGATTAGTAGTTCTGTTGCTGTAAAATATCTCAATTAAAAAAATTAATTATTACAATGCATAAACATTTGTATACTAAGTTTAGTTTCAGTTTTAGGAATAATGGAGATCCTCCCATGCAAGAGATCTGTATGCAGGAACAGGCGACGGCAGAAATCGATCTAAACTACAGGGAAGATCTACCAGATCTCTTCGTTGAACAAGAAGAAAATTGCCAAATCACGACCACAGAATGTCAGCAATACATCAGCGGGCGTCGTGTAATTGATCTTTTACCGTAATTCAGTTTTTCTGAACAAAAAGACTTGAAACTGTGCTGTGGAACATTTTGGTTTAAAAAATATGTGGAGTTATCTTCATTAATAAGCAGGGAAGAAAATACACAAGTCCGGATGTTAGACCTCGAAAAAGCAGGGTTAGCAAAAAATGGTTTTTTAATTTAACAAAAACGTTTTTAATTAGACAAAGACATGGTTTTTGTATATTTTTTTTAATGAAAAACATGTTTTTAAACATTTTTTTAAATTCTGGAATTTATGGTAGCCTACTTGTATTTAGTAGTCTAATTAGAAAAATATTCTATGAAACTGAGTCACTATGAATAAATGCAGTAAACATATTTGTTTCAATTCAACTTTCAGCTACTGTTTGCATTTCTAGCTGGACGCAGAAGTGTTTTTACCACATTTTTAAGTAAAGCAACATTTTTTAAAATTCGTTAATAAAGACTAAAGAGTTTTATTAAAAATTGATCTGAATCATGAGTGAAAGGAGACTAGATCCTGTCTGGATTTATTTTATAAAACTAAAATCAGACAACAATAAATGCGTTAGAGCAAAGTCTAAAAAATGTAGCAGAGAAATTGCGAGTTTAGTGACGTACTTGAAAATGCAAAGATGAATATAACACCACTAAAGGTTTTATAAAGTCCTTTACTTCTGTAATGCTGTATACACTGGCAAAACAGGACGTTCAGCAAAAGTTCGTATCTCTTAACACCGAGTGTTGCCTCAGGTCGGGTCTTGATTCATAATCAGCCATCGTCGAACACCAACGCAATAACGGCCATAAGATCCATTTAGATGAAACTTTTATTATCTGCAAATCCCCATTCTTCTTATTTTTAATAGAAGACCGAAAACGATTCAGCGGTAACATTTTTAATTCGGGATTTAGTTTATTATAAGTGTATTTGCAATACAATAGGAGAAACTTCGTTTACCAAATTCCTAATAATGATTAGGAATAATTATGATACCCCTGGAACCCAAGTTCGGAAAGTAATTTCGTTATAAAGATGTGGTGGTGAATGACTGATTAGAACCTTGTGAAAAAGACAAAAGACGTCTGTTGAACTTGCTTAACCATTGTACATCTAAAAGTTTATAAGACACTCTTTCGAACTTCCCAATTCCAAAAATCATTCGCAAACATGAGTAATGTAATTTTTGTATTCGGCATATGTCTCTATAATCCAGACAGAGGCTATAAACTGTATCACAAAAATTGAATTCTGATAAAACTAAAGAATATCACAAAGTACGGTTCTAATTTTAAGGCTAAGTAATGATCTGTTATGAAAAAAGTCTTAAATTACAGTATGCACTCCGCAAGCAATTCGATACATGTTTATTGAATCGTAATGATGAATCCAGAGTGATAGCCTGTTATCTCCTATTCGAATATCCACAAGGTTTTTGATTTGATTAACCTGATTTGGTTTTCTAAAGATTAATATTGCTGATTTTTTAAATTAAGTTTAAGTGTGTCCTTTTTCAGATATATACAACAGGTTTGGTAAATCTTGGTTTATTGCTCGATAGAAGTTAATGACAGCTTGCGGCTCAAATAAAAAATATAACTGAGAATCGTCGGCATAGAAATGTGATTGGCAGTTACTTAACACTAGTGGAAAACCAGAAATATAAATACTGAACAAGATCGGCCCGAGAATAGAACCTTGTGATACTCCTGAGTCAATCTTTAAAAATTTCGAAAAACCACCACCTACTCGAGCAGCTTGATATTTCTCCGAAAGATGATTAGACATGAGTATGATTGTATCTGAACCCAATCCTATATAGTGTAAAAGAGACAACAACATACTGTAAACTGTGATCAATTGTATCGAAAGGTTTGGAGTAGAACAGAATACGGTCAGTGGCGTTACTTCAAATTTTGGGTCCGGGGGCCGTGATCTTCACCGGGCCCCTTAATTGCCAAGTGTAAGTCTTATTCTTGCCAAAGCATTTTTGGTTGTCATTTTTCATTTTTTTTAAATTCATAAACAGAAACATCAAAGCAAAATGAACAATAGCGAGATACGCGTTTTTTATTGAAAATAATAATAATAATAAATACAAATCCTGTAAGCCTACGCACTAAAGGAACAAAAAAAAACATAATTATTTCCGCAATTCGGCACTTCCGTACATTTCGAGATACGATTCAAAGTATAACTTTGCTTTAACTGCTGATCTGGTAATCAAGAAGATATCTTCTCGACTTCTGGTTAGCAAAAGATGTAATGATGTCTGATGTATGAACATTTCTCGCTCTCTGCTTCTCAATAGAGATCAGTAATCTGAGATGACTGCCAAGTACATGCACGTGCAAGACGTGGTGCATCGGGTGTACAGAAATTATTTTATTTTAAATTTATACCAAACAGATAACTTTTTGACATGTTTTAGAATTCTCCGAGGGGTTCTTGTGTTTTTCCCGGACTCATTGAAACTTTATACGGGACCGAGTTTGGACCTGCCAGGCTTTAAACTTCAGGAGGCCCGTTGGGCCCCCTGAAGTTCAGGGCCCGGTGGCCGCTGCCCCCTTTGCCCCCTCGGTAGTTACGCCACTGAATACGGTCTAGGACAATAGGGCGCCGCCACACGGGCGCGGCCGCTCAGGCGCGGCCGTTACGGCACAGGACAGTAGGTGCCGAGGACACTCGGGCCCGGGACATTAAGGCGCCAAGACGCGAGGACGCGAGGGCGCCGGCCATTAGACCAGGGACACTAGGGCGATAAAATACAAATAAATGCTTTAATAAAGGATGGGAAAGCTACTTTTAGCTACACTACTAGTTTTCTAAAAGTAAAGCAGCTAGTTACGCTGTCGTTATTAAAAAGAGCTTTATTGCCTAGCTATTTTTCAAAGATAAGAAAAGTAGAAAAATTATTTAGTCTGCTATCTTAGATGCAGGTTCTTATTGCAGGTAAAATCTAGAAATTTTAATATTTGATTTCTTTTGGTGTTAGAGATTTCCAGTTACATATTCCTTGATTTCTTAGCTTCTATGAGAAAAATATTTCAGGATTGGGCAAGCTGCTTTATCAAACACAAAACGTCACATTTCTCAAACTCATCCGTTTGAGTTAGCAGCCTCACGAGTAACCTTGTGGCTCCCGGAGTATAAAGTAAATATCAATATATGTATTATAAAATTAGAAATAGAGAAGTTTATTGATATGACAGGCGGCGACTTCCTCGCCGCGGCGGCCCTCGAGGTATCGCAGCCCAGGGGGTGAGGGTGGCAGGCGGCACCGGCAAGCCCTTTGCTGGATCGCTGATTCCGGGATGGTCGGGGTGGACGGTCCAAACAGCCGGTTGAACAAAGTCTGTAGCCTGTGAATAAAAGAAAATTATTACAACTGCCGCAACGAGACGACTAACGTAAGGGCCGGTGTAGGAGCAAGATTGGTGCGGACTGCTTACGTCATCCTCGTTGCGCGGGGATTCTGGCATCTGTATCGCACTGTGGGGGTGCGTGTTCAAGATCGTTGTTAGGGCTGTGGTTGAATTTCGTCTAAGTCTGCAGACTCTAGTTCGCACAATTGGCATGCGTGTTAGAGGTCGTTGCTGGAGCTGTGGTTGAATTTTGGGGGTTTTGTGTCGCTTTATTTTGGTTTTTGGCTAATTTTTGGCCCAGTGTTTTGGCGCATTTGATTAGCGGTCCAATTCTTCGCGCAATCGCTTCCTCTTGAAAAGATGCATGTTTTGATATGCGACTCGCCCTAATTGCGTTTCCAATTGCCCGGTCGAGCCCTTTTCTGCCTTTATATCAGAAGCGGCCGCGGCTTAAATTAGGCCGCGCTTGGAGGCTTCATGTGCGCGGAGCAAATAGGTGCCTGCATCTTGTTCGCTGTTATTTTTTTTTTTTTTTTTGATATGCGATAAGCCTAAATTGGATGTCTACTTCTGCGGCCATTAAATTTTTATTTTAGCTGCTTTTAAAATTACATACGTGAACGCGCTGCTCCTGGCCTTCGCTGGGCGCGTGGAGTCTTCGCCCGGCGTGCGTGCTGCCCAAAAATTAAAAGGGAAAAAATAATTCCGCGATTTTTGTTGTTAGCTAACTCCCTTATTTAATTGTGCTTTATTTGCAGTCGTTTGTTAATGGTTTCATTAAATTTAATTTCGAACGCGCTTTAACAAAGGCCCCGTTACGTCCGGGCCGCATTGCAAATTTCGCCGAAGCCAGCGCAATGTGGCGGCCGCTTGTCATTTGGCCCGCACGTCGCTCCTTTGTACCGGGCTTCTTAATTTATTATCTGTGGCAGCTACTTGCCATTCTGCAGAATTCCTACGAGTTCTCTCTATAAAGTTTATGATGTTTTCCGATAATTTGGGCGCGGGAATCGAGTTCGGGTGCAGGACAGATGCGAATTTAGCGTGGGAAGGTCTCTGCGTATTTAGCTATCCATTGCGCTAATTGCATCTGCCTGATTCATATCAAAGTTCACGAGTAGTTTTCCTCGAACAAACTAAAAATCAATTATGACAAATCCTGCACAGTGTACGTCGCACCTCTAGGGCACTAGTTAACGTAACTAACTTAAAAACGAAAATCTGGTGTGATACACTCACACAACTTCCTTTTACAGTGATCTTATAATTAGTCAAAAATTTCATTTTTAATTTTTAAAAATTTGTCAAAAATTTTCAAAAATTACAAATTTTACAAAAACGGTACAAAATAGAGCGTTAGTTGAACAGACAAACTTTCTCTAGAATTTTAAGGTGAATTCGAAAATGTAATAATATACCGCGTGTTTTATTTAAAATAGGAGTTAATAAAAAAAATAGGAAAAAAAAACAAAATAAACCCACTTTAGAAGTATTCAACTGAAAAATCACCTATCTCACATCAATACACATTAAAAATGTAATAAAAATGTAAAGTTTAAAAAAATCGCTAGAGCCGTTTTTGAAAACATCGAAAAAAACTGAAAAATCACAAGAGTAAACACCTACTTCCGGTTATGTGATTTTCTTCAAAAGCTTGCTGTCTCATCTACATAGTACACAAAACTTATATATGAGGTTTCAACGCCATACCTCTTTTCGTTTTTGAGATATTCTGTTCACAGACAGACACACACAGACTGACACACAGACAGACCAATGAAAAAAAATATGTTTTTGGGGATCAGGGGACTCTAAAACGTGAAGATCTGTTGAAAACTCAATTTCGAATTTTTGGGGTGAATCCAATACTTTCTTTATTGTAAAAGGGAGTAAAAATGGAATAATTACAAAGTATTAATACCTACTACAATATTTCTTAGTCTGTATATTGATGATACTCCGTCTTAGAATTAGCAGATAACAAATCTAAATAAGTCGCTATGCGCATCTGTGTGTGCATTAACTCAAATACAACATAAGGTTGACCAAAATATTTGTAAAACAATGTATCACACATATTTTGAAAGTTTAATGACATATGGAATTGAGTTTTGGAGAAATTCTACTACGGCAAATATAATTTTCAAAACACGGAAAAGTACGATTAGAATAATGTATAATAGGACAGAGAGAAACATGCAGATTAACCTTTCTTGAAACAAAATAGACAAGAAGATATTCACATTACGATACAAAAATCAAAACAAATACTTATAATATATATGGAAATACAAAGATACAGTTAGTCAAGTTATGCAGTAGCATTAAAACATTTCAATACCTCTCAGTTGACATTAAAAATGCAAACACATTAAGATTATTTAACAATTACTTGAAAATGGTTCACTTATAAAGCATTTTACGGTTTACAAGATTTTTTTGATAACTGAAGTAAATAAAAATTTAAAAAACAGAATTATTAAATTAAAGATACATAACTAAATAAATAACTTACGGTCGCTTTTCAAGATACCCATTGGTGGTTTGGTATGCACATGGCATATTCAATAGAAAATGTATTCCTTTATTCTAAGTATAAACTGTATCTAAAATGCAGAAAACACTACACGTGCGATATTATTCATAAAATTCTGAGAAGAAAATCGTAATACTAAAATATTGGATTGTCTTTCTAAGCCCCCACGAGCAGTAGATAGATTTTTTTAGGAAAGTAGCTTTTCTGTTTTAATCACATCAAAGTATCATCAAGGAAAGTTGATCAAAATGTAAAACTATGGTCCCATACAAAGTTAAAGAAATATCGGCTCACCTATGAAACCGCATGTATCAAATGAACTACTTTTGTGGTAACATGGTTTTATGAAAGTAAGCTGATATTTCTGAAATTTTGCATCATACCGCAATTTTACATTTTGAACAACTTTCCTTGATGCTATTTTGACGTATTTCGAACAGAAAAGTTGCTGTAACTCAATAAAAATTGTTTATATTTAGCACTCGTGAGGGCTCATGAAGACCAGTCGAACATTTTAGTATTAACATTTTTACTCAGAATTTTACGAAGAATATCGCCATGTGTGGTTTCTCACCATTTTAGATACATCTTGTATTACGCGAAATAAATTACTTTATCTACGACCACTACTAAAAGTAGGCCTTTTAGCGCTAGCTTGTTTCACTAAAAGTGACGTTTTATAGTTTACCGTGGTTAAAGAAATCAGCTGTTTACTTTTAGCACATGGGCTAAAAGTGAAGTGAGGTTATAAATAAACTACAATTTCGAACTGGAAGTGAAGTTGTTAAGTTATTCTAGTTGCTTCTTGCGTTACAGGTAAAGTGTTTTTCAAAATAATTAAAGCATTACTATGTAATGAATACAGTCAGATGTGGAGTATCAATAATTACATTTCGTAACTCACCTTGACAGTACTGGCGTGGCAAACAATCGCCCACGCGGCGTGGTCTACTGTTTATTATGACAAAAATTAAAAGTGTCGCAGATGCAAACCTTTGTTAAATCGATATTTATGGATGTATAACGGTGAAATTAAGGTCGTAGATAAAATATTGTATGCAACGCGTGCTAAAAGTCGTTTATGCACGAGACATGTTATGAAACTCAGCCTTCGGCTTCGTTTCATAATTGGGCTACTAACTTTAATAAATTGAACGTTTTTGAATGGTCATTGTTATACAACGAATGAATAATATGTTGGTGGCACTGTAAGTCTATGTCAAATTCGAGGGTATCAGGTTAGGTTTGGCGTCAGTATTGACACAGACTGACGCAGAACCTAACCTGCTAACCTCGAATTTGGTATAAACAAACAAAAGCATCAACAAATTTTTCCTCTTAATGGCAGCCGATACCACGTGATTCGAGCGACCAATAAAAAAGAATACAATCTATTGTCGCCACTGTCTCATATAAAGTCACTGTAATTACTGCCAGAGCCAGTATATATAGGAGAGTACCGCCACGTCCGCCATGTTTATTCCTCTGACATATGCGTCACTTTGAGGTTTGTATCACAATTCCGTCAACGTGACAGTACTGGCGTGGCAAACAATCGCCCACGCGGCGTGGCCTACTGTTTATTATGACAAAAATTAAAAGTTTCGCAGATGCAAACCTTTGTTAAATCGATATTTATGGATTTATAACGGTGAAACTAAAATCGTAGATAATAGCTATTTATGCAACAAGTGCTAAAAGTCGACTTTTATGCGCGAGACATGAAACGAAGCCGAAGGCTGAGTTTCATAACATGTCTCGCGCATAAACGACTTTTAGCACGCGTTGCATACAATATTTTATCTACGACCTTAATTTTACCGTTATTAATCCATAAATATCGATTAAAGAAAGGTTCGCATCTGCGACGCTGCATCATAATGAATAGTAGCCTACGCGGCTGGCGATTGTTTTGGCCACGCCCGTGCTGTCAAGGACAGGTACGAAATTTAATTATTTATACTCCACATATGACTGTATTCATTACATAACGCTTTAATTATTTCAAAAACGCTTTACCTGTAACGCAAGAAGCAACTAGAATAGCTGTAAAACTTCACTTGCAGTTCGAAATTGTAGTTTTGAACCTCCCTTCACTTTTAGCACATGTGCTAAAAGTAAACAGCTGATTTCTTTAAACACGGTAAACTATAAAACGTCACTTTTAGTGAAACAAGCTAGCGCTAAAAGGCCTACTTTTAGTAGTGGTCGTAGATAAAATATTGTATGCAACGCGTGCTAAAAGTCGTTTATGCACGAGACATGTTATGAAACTCAGCCTTCGGCTTCGTTTCATAATTATCATGTGTCGTGCATAAACGTCGACTTTTAGCACTTGTTGCATAAATAGCTATTATGTTAGACTTAGACTGCTTTAAAAAATAATGCTTTAATAGATAGTTTAGCGTTTATAAAGTGGTTTTTTATTTCACTAGTGTATAATGTATAATGATAAAGTAAATTGCAGTGATATGTCAAAAAACTCCAAAAATGTTCCCCTTAAATCTGTTTGAAGTTTATTTATTATCGGTAACTCTGAATCGTCAAGGATAATCGAAAATAGCACACTTTGAAATTGAATAAAATTTGTCAAATGATTTTCGAACGTAAGCAACACTTTATAAAATTACTACCAATTCAATATTTGAAAGCAGTCTAACATAAAATACTGTATACAACTGGTACATAATATAAGGCTTTAATGTCTCGCCCTCTTTATTTGACTCGTACGTTTCAGTCGCTCATCAAATAAACCGGGCTCTACAATAACGCCCTATTTTATGTACTCGTTGTATAAACTACTATTACTTACTATATAGGTATACATTCAAACATTCATTTCATAATTATGAGAAATGCCCCGTAGAAATTCGAGAACATTTCTATTGTGGTAATCTTGTACAAGATTTTTTATGCGTATATCGGCTTCGATGTACTTTCGCTTTTTCATTAGCTGCTCGTTCCCAACAACTATTTTTTTTTTTTTTTTGGCATTGGATGAACATCCATTTGCCACACGCGTATATTAAAATTGATATAACTTATCTCATAAAATTAATAAAATCTTTTATTTATTTTATGTTATATTTTAATGTTGTTTTCATTAATAAATTTAACTAATAGATCGTATATTTTTTTGTCAAAAGTTGCCAGAAGTGTTGCTATACTAACAGGAAGGTCGGTATTTAAGTTTCTTAGGTTATTAACCCTTTCGCTCACCAATTATTTCTTTTAATTGTAGAATTTTTTTAATTATACCAACCATTTGTTATATTTTTTTCTTAATTTTTACCGGTTGTTACATATATGTAGGCTAAATGGTTTAGGAAAAAAATAATGTGTACTGGAGTACACACTGTGAGTCAGCGGCCTAGAAAATTAGAACTGATACTCAGCAAAAGAACAAAAACCAATGGGAAAAGTACATATTAGAAGTTTTGTTGTTCTGTATGGTATTTATAAAAACAATTCTATCTAGCATTGCATAATAGTTATTTACGTTACAAGACCGGAATGTAGTGGTTTGCAGGTCAAACCAATTAGAGGGGGGAGACCTGCAAAACATATTACGGTCATTTATCGTACAATATTTATTTACGACATCCGAGTTCATACTTTTAAACTTGCAAATTCACTTTCGAAAACTCCAAGAAATTATGACATTAGTATCAATAATTTTACTTATCCAAACAGTAACTTTCCATGTAACGAAGCTATCAGCGACCGGCAAAAGCTTTTACCGGTTCTTGATGCCCGTTTTCTGATCTTGACCGGCAAAACATTACTTTCTGGCGAAAAAACTCTCCAGAAACGGCATATTTTCTGGTCGGTCGTAAAAAAAATACTTGTTAGTTACTTACCAATTCGAAGACGTTGTGTCACAGTGTGCACTCCAGTAGACACAGCTTCGAAGTAAACAGTCTATGAAAATTACACTATAAATTTATAAACAAACCTCATACACTTGAAAAATGCACTTTCTTTGTCTCCAGTAAAAATGCACAAACTGATAACAAAGCCGGAATTGATAAAAAAAATGTTGATATTACCAGCTCTAAGACGTTAGCCATTTTACAGAACTCTACATTACTAATTCTTAATAATTTCGACCTCTAGCCAAGAGATGGCAACAATTTTCATCTCAATTGATTTGGTAATGACTACAGAACTCTGTAACATAAATCAGACAGCAATTTACAGAAAACTTGTTATACAAAAAAAAAATCAAAGTGCGTGTGTACTGGAGTACACGCCATGAGCGAAAGGGTTAAGGAGGTCATTGGTACTATTTGTATGTAGTTGGCAATTAAAAAACAAATGATTTATATCTGCCTCTTCGCCGTCCTGACTACATAATGGAGAATCTAGTAGGCCTATTTTGTGTAAATGAGCTGGAAAGTAACCATGATTTATTTTGATTCTGGTTATTATACTAGAGTATTTTTTAGTTACATTAAAATTAAATATGTGTGGGACTTTCTTCGGGAGTTCGGGATGAATTAGGTAGTACGGATTATTTGATTTTAGGCAATTTTCTTTCCAACTAACCATCCACTCTTGGTACATATCTGTTTTATAATTATTACATGGATCTTGAGGGAGAGGGACTTGAGTATAAATGATTGAACTTCGAGCCTGCTTTGCTGCTAGATCTACTTGTTCATTACCCTGTATTCCTGAGTGACCTTTGGCCCAAATAAGGACAACCCTTTCTTGATAGTTGATATAAAGAATGTTTTATTTTACATATTATCCAGCTATTAATATATTTTAAATCTTGATTATCGATACTTTGTAGTACAGATTTTGAATCAGATATTACCGTCACTTCGCGAACATCGTTATCCGCGCTCCAGCATAGACTTTTCTCTATTGCTACTGCTTCAGCTGTGTAAATGCTGCACATTTTCGGCAATCGGTATTTTAAAGTTATGGTTTTCTCTGGTATGAAAACAGCGCTGCCTACTCCTTCTTTACTTTTACTGCCGTCGGTATATATCACTGTTTTTATTTTCAATGTGTTTAAAATTGAATATACGACATTTTGGTTATAGGAAGGTAGTTCTGTGTAATCAGGGAATATGACTGTGGGCTTAAAAAGTGTAAATTCATAAGAATAGGCATATCCGGGCAATACCTCTTGTGATATTATGTCATTTTTAAGTTTTTCTGTATACAAGAAAGCAGTTGTTAATGGTGGAGAATTCTTTTTCCGCCAATACGGATTTGTTAAATTTTCTGTATTTAAGAAGCCCATGCGTTTAGTTAAGGACGAGTTATATGTTCTCAGTTTAGTAATATATTTATTGGCCAGATATCGCCGCCTTAGGTGTAGTGGGGGTTCGTTAGCCTCCGCCAGGATTACATTAGTTGGAGATGATTTAAATGCACCAATGCATATTCTCACAGCTGTATACTGAATCCTATCTATTTTTTTTATGTTTGTATTTGAAGATGACCCGTAAAATATGCTACCATAATCGATTATGGACCTTACAAATGACCTGTAGAAAAGTAGAGATATACTTGGTGCAGACCCCCATGCCTTTCCACAAACACATCTCAAAATATTGAGACCCTTTTCACAACGATTTTTTGTATATTCTATATGTTGTGTCCAGAGCAGTTTTGGGTCAAGTATCATTCCCAGATATTTGTATCTGTTTACTATGGGAATCAAGTCTCCTTCTATATCAACGTGCGTGTCTAGTTTAATTCTGTGCCTTGTAAAGCACATAATAGCTGATTTTTCTGGAGACATCGTTAATCCCATTTCAAATAACCAGCTTTTAACTTTTCGTAGTATTTTATGTAGGTCATCTAAGCACTGTCCATAACTTTTATGGTTGACATATATACAAATATCATCTGCATATTGAACTATTTTAACATGATCATCAAATATTTCATGTAATCCTGACGTGTAGATATTAAAAAGAATAGGGCTCAGTATAGAACCTTGTGGAAGACCGTTATATACTAATCTTGGCCCATACAACACGTTATAATGATTCCTTATATAGATTTCTCTACCTCTAAAGATTTCTATAACACTACAAGCTGCTTTCTTGCATATTCCCACCCTTATCATTTTATTGAGTAAAATTTCCAAGTCCACTGAGTCATATGCCCCCTTTAAATCTAAAAACAGACATAGCAAGTATTCATTTCGTGAAAATGTCATTTGGATATCGGTAACTATTTCAGCTAGTGCGTCGGTTGTACCTAAACCCCTTCTAAAACCAAACTGCGTTTTAGGTAACATGCGTTTTGACTCTAGATCAAATTCTATGCGTAATTTTATCATTCTCTCGAATGTCTTGAGTATGCAAGACATCAGAGAGATTGGTCGGTATGAAGAAGGAAGTGCTGAATTTTTGCCTGTTTTATGGATAAGTATAATTACCACTTTTTTAAGCTCATGAATGACCTCTTGGTTAATCCACCAAGCATTGAAGATATCTAATAGTAATTCTTTTACCGATTGTGGAAGATTGTGTAACATTTTATAGGTAAAGCCATCTAGGCCTGGAGCAGTATTTTTTGATTTCTTTAGTGACACTTGCAACTCTTCTATACTGAAACGTTTAGATAGCGATTCCCCTAGTGCGGTAAGTCCATCGAGATCTATGGGTATTTTACGAGCAACAGTGGGTGGTGCGTAGGCGTCTAATATTGCAAAAATTGTTTCGTCTGCCGTTTGAACTTTTCCAGTTACAGCATTTTTATTACTAATTGCTCTAACTGTTTTCCAAATTTTGGATATTGATGTACTCTTATTCAATGAGTTAACGTATTGTCGCCAGTTGTCGCGCTATTTTTGTCTGCACAACCGTTTAGCTGCCGCTGTCGTATTTTTATAGTTAATATAATTATCCCAATTAGCATTTGAGATATATAGTTGTAACGCTTTCTTGCGACGCTTCACAATTGCGGTACACTCATCGTCCCACCAACAAGGTTTTATTTTTCGAGTGGGAAGGAAAGGTTTTTTAATACCCATAAACTCATTTGAAACTTCGGTTAAGGTATCAACTACAGTCTGAAATTTTTCTGTATTTGATTTTGCGTTTATATCGGTATTTTTTAGAGAAATCTCTATACTATTCCTAATCAAGTCCCAGTCTACTCTAGAGTCATTCCATTTTGAAGCCGGAAGTATTTTGTTTGATATTGTTCTCAATTCTGATGTAATTAGTATGGGAAAGTGATCGGATCCCATAGTATCCGATAACACTTTCCATCTCATTTTATCAGCTAGGGTAGGTGAGACTATCGTGAGATCTACCGCTGAAGGGTTTTGCCCTGGCAACGTAATGCGAGTGGGACTACCATCGTTGATAACAATCAGATCATAGTCATCCATGGCCTCTACTAATCTGTTTCCTTGAGTACTGCTATCACTACAACCCCATAATGCGTGGTGGCAATTAAAATCCCCACAGAATATAGTCTTGTTTGAAAATTGTCTAAATAATTTATTCCAGTCTTGTTGGTTGACTGACGCTCTAGGATGCTTATAAACTGAGACTATATTGTGCGAGCCCCTGTTGAGTTCTACTGCGCATGTCTCGATATCAGGATGACCATGATCTACTGCTATCTCTTTAAAATTTATAGTTTTCGCAATGAGAATGGCTACACCACCATAACCGTCTTGCCTACATCTTTTGACGATATTAAAACCATCTAGTTTAAACTTATCTGAATCTCTAAGCCAGGTTTCGCACAGAATAATAATATTTATATCAAGTTCATTAATTAAGTTAACTAAAGAGGCTTTTCGAGGTTTTACTGATTTTATATTCCACTGTAAAATATTTATAGTTTCTTTAATATGTGTCGTCGTCATCGTCTGAATAAGAAAATTCCATTGTATTCTGATTGTTGGTGTCACAAGTAATATTATTCGCCCTACTATTATTATAGTCGTCTAAGATAAAGGAAATTTGATCTCTAATGTTGCCTTCGTTTATATTTGATCGATTAAGCATAACATTATTTATAAATTCTAACATTTGACATATTACTTTTTCTTTATACTGTATAAATTCATCGCGGTAAGGATTAGGTAATACAGATTGGCCTTTTTGATAATCTTTATTTACAATTGAACTTGAAGGGGATTGTAAGGGAGGAGTAGGGGACGAGATGGATTTCCTTTTTTTTGATTGAGAGTGATTTTCATTTTGCAAATTTATAGGCTTTACTGGTTTTTTTAATAATATAGTATTAGATTTAGGTTGCGGTAGTTCTGGAAAATGTTTGTCGTTACTTAGTAACGAATATCTATTATGTGTTGTTACCTTAGCATAAGAAGGATTTTCCACTATGTATTCGGCTTCCTTAAAAGACAAATTTTCAAAAGCCATTACTCTTTTAATATTTTGTTGTTTTTTGAAAGCTGGACAATCACGTGAGACAGACGCATGGTTTTCACTACTACAATGTACGCATTTTTTACACTCTTTTTGGCACCCATTATCACTGCATTCTTCTCCGGCGCATTTTTGGCATCTTTTTTTTCCTTTACATTGTCGACTAGTATGGCCATAACGCAAGCACTTAAAACATTGGACCACCGGATACACGTAAGGATCTACGGGAAAGTTTACCATATTTATTTTTACATTTTCGGGGATTTTACTTCCTAGAAAAGTCAAAACTACCATTTGTCTATCCACGAGTGATGTTGTTTTAGATATTTCGTCGTATACTTTACGTTTCATGCGTTTAACTTCAGTGATCTTAATATTTGATTTTATAGCATTACTAATATAATCCTCCGTGAAGAAAGTGTTTACCATTCTGATTACACCCTTTTTATGAGTGTAGTATTTAGGAATGTAAGCTACAAGATTATTTTTTAAAATAATTTCATGGTTGATTAAGGCATTAGCTGAATCAAAAGTTTTAAAAATAATTTTTACGCGATTTAAACCTAACGGCTTAATATCAGAAACATTATTCCTAAACTGTTCATTTTCTAATAAGAAATGGCCCACTCTGACCGGGAATAATCGGCCCAGGTTTTTCTCTTTATGTTCTAAAAGGACAAAATATGGGCCTGCATCTGTTGCTTGATATTTATTTGATAAATCGAAATTTATTTCGTTCTTAGTTTCATCAATCTGTATATCCGGGGGCGGTTTATCACCGTCCGAATCTTCACCCATTATTACTAGTTAGAAAATATTTCTAATAAATTTCTAAAATTCTTTATTTATATATTTTAAGTTTAAAAATAAAAATAACTAATTATCTTTATAACGTACCCAAAATATGTTTTGTTCCTACACTCTCACAGAACGTGCGTTCTTTACCAGCGATTGAACAGGACTGCCCAACAACTAAATGTTGAAAAAATACATATCTGCCTCGATGGATTGTTTTCAATCCAGAAATCAGCTTCTAAATTGTCGAGTGATTCATAGAAAGTTCAGTCTGTAACCGCCGATGTGCAGCTTCGGCATGATTATTGATTCGGTCTGTGTTCGTTAACTAAGGCTGCCAACCGTCCCGCATTGTGCGGGACGGTCCCGCAATAGCAGTACTAGTCCCGCATTCAAATACCGCATTAAAAACGTCCCGCAAAACGTCAAATGCGTCCCGCTAGTCCCGCATTTCTTAGTCTCGAATGCTTACGAAACCTCGGCTCTACGGATCTTTATTTCCCAAACTGCATTCTCAATCTGAAAAGTGTCACTAGAATTCATGGTACGTAAATAATATATTACTCAAAATAATAGTAAAGGACAGTAATTTCTTTTCAATACCTACTTCTAAAGGTGTATTTCATCTACGAAAATCTTTATTATAAAGTAACATTTTAAAATGCTACTTAAAACTACAAAAACAAGTAACATGATATTTATTTGTAAATTGTAATTATTTATCCAATTTCAAAATTTTATATAACTAAATTTAGGTATTGGAGTTCGTTTTCGGCCGTGACCTAGTGCAGACGTGTGCAAGCGAGCGGTAAGCAAGAAAACACTATCGTAGTGTCCGCCCTGGGCGGACAGATAAGCTAATATTGCGGTATTTTACATTCGACGTATATTTTCCTTTGTTTAACGTATCCTTATTAATACGAAATTTTTTCATCCTTATCTTAACCTAGCCAACCTCCAGGCAAATAAATGCTACCAAACCAATCAGTTTACGCTGGCACAGTCTCCAGCCAAAGAGACGAAGCCATATCACATAACAGTTTTAATTTACCATCACGAAACATGGCAACTTTTGCAAATGTAACCAAAAGGAATGTTCAAACTTTCGATTATCCCAAAAAAGAGCAAGGAATCATTTTAAATTCGTTAGACGAAACGATGCTGAAAGATTACATATATGCCGTTGGAAAAATAATCGGACCCAAAAACATATTAGCGGCCTCAAGAATGTCAAATGAACGCATATGCATGTACCTTTCAAAAAAAGAAGTTGTAAACGAACTGATTGAGCAACATCAAACAATTCAAGTAGGTGAAAAATACACAAATATTCGACGACTAATAGAACCCGCCAAGAAACTAGTAGTATCAAATATTTCGCCGATGATCCCAAACGAAATATTAGAAAAGGAATTAAAAAAACTTTCCTTGAGGCAAACCTCACCAACGCATTTTATAAGAGCAGGATTTTCTGAAGATGAATACGCACACATAGTAAGTTTTCGTCGCTTTCTCTATGTAATACCTGATCCTAAAGTCTCTCTACCTGAATCGATTCTAATAAATTTTGAAGGCGACGAATATCGAATATTTTTGCAAATCGACGATTTGAAATGCTATAAATGTCATCAACCAGGTCACTTATCTAGCAAATGTACAAGTAATCCCATAGATTTTCCCGCATTAATTACTACCAGTAGCCAGAAACGACCATTATCTAGTAATAACACCGACAATTCAACAAATGAACCTGTAGACATACAGTCCGAAACTAGTATTAACTCTGAGTTAGAAAAAGAAAGTGGCAAAGCCAATTCAGAACATAAAAAAACCCCGAATTTAAAAAACCGATAAAAATACAAAAATCTCATGTACCGGCTCAAGAACCGAAGAAAACGAAAATCGAATCTCCAACATGGGATGAAATGTTACATCCTATGAAAGATAAACTGGAAAAGTACCCCAATATATATCCACACAACTTTGAAGAAATAAAACAATTTTTACAAGAAATTCATATATCTAAAAATCCTCTAGAAGTAGCCCGCAAATTTTGCAATAATAATCTAGAAACTTTAATTGGAATGCTCAAAGATATACACAATTACCTGACTCACAGAATAATAAAATACAGAATCACACGCATAATTTCAGTCGTAAACAAACGACTCAAAAACCCAGACCTTGATTATGACATGAGCTCAACCCCTGCAGAAGAGTCTGATAGCGATTTAACTTATTATTAATCACAACTAATAAATTTATTAAAAATCTAAAGATGAAAATTCTACAATTTAACTGCAACGGATTTTACACTAGACTTCCCGAAATACAAATACAGTGAAATCTCCCTTACCGGACACCTCTAATAAGCGGACACCTATCTTACACAAACATTTTGTTGGGAACCAACTTGCTTGCATTAACTTTACTAATAAAATTTTTTCTATTAAACGGACACTCTCTTAAACGGACACGGACACCATTTTCCGACAATTTTTAGACTGTGAATCTCTCTTGTACGGACACTTCAAAATGCAGGCCCAGCTAATGTCATGAGGCGTCATAACAATCCATAAATTCAACATTTAATGATCATGTTGTTAAATTATAGAATTCTCTTGCAATACGGGCGGTATTAAGTCAACTGAAATGAGCGTTACGGCTGCAGGAAATTCGACACTTTCATTACCCTATGCGCGATATTTTTACAAAACAATCCATGTCGCTTGATTTTAGAGGCCTGCAATTCAAAACTACGTTGCCTTTTGCGTGGGCAACCTATTATGATAGAAATAAAAATAGCAAGAATTTTTCCTGCTTGCTTTTATGGAATGAAAGAATAAGGAAACTAGGCTCGGGCCCCCCGCGACCGCGGAGTCTGTGGGTATCAAGTTACGCCACTGTAATCAATTCGACCCAGAGGACGATTTACCCTTATCAGTAATGGGTGAACTGTATAGGAATATCTCAGAAATCGAAGACGTCGACCCTGACGAATTTATAAACATTGACAAGGAAATAATCGAGGACGATGATGTAACCGAAATTTCAGTTGAATCAGCTGCCGTTGATGTGCAGTTGGCAGAATTAGAAAATGATGGGGACTTAGAAATTTGTGAGAATGTAATCAAGACCCACACGGAAGCATTAACAGTCAACAATTTTAAATGCTTTGTTAAAGAAAGTAATGACTTGAAAGTATTCAAACTGTCAAAATATGTATAAATACATGCAGAAAGTGTAATAAACAGTCAGAAAAACACTTACGTCAAATGAGTATTTTAGATTTTGTAAAAACTATTACATAACTTTGTTTCAATTATTTTATATTCTTGTCTGTATTGTTAGCGCGCATACCTTTGCATAATACAACTTTTTTAAACATAAAAATGGATTTTTCCCTTAAGCGGACGCCTCTAATAACCGGACAAAAACGTTTGCACCGTGCGTGTCTGCTTATGGGAGATTTCACTGTACTAATTCATGATGAACAACCAGATGTACTTTGCCTACAAGAAACAAATCTAAAAGACAATACCCCTGTTTACCTAAATAGCTATGACATTTACAGTAAAAACCGTCAAACAATTCACGCAAGCGGTGGTGTAAGCATATTTACAAAACATAACCTTTCTGCTACACAAATACCATTAACGACATCACTGGAAGCAATAGCTATTCAGCTACACATTCCGCAAAAATACAGTATAGCCAACATCTATATTCCACCTGATAAAGCAATTAGTGTAAATGAACTGGAGAACATAATAATGCAATTGCCTGTTCCATATATCTTAGCAGGAGATTTTAATGCGCATAATACGTTATGGGGAGGTAGTCATACAAATACCAAGGGCAAAGTTATTGAAAAAACACTAGATCTTAATCGCTTAAGCTTACTAAACGATGGAACTCCAACCCACTTCTGTGCAAGAACGAACAGCTTTTCAGCTATAGATCTAACCCTCTGCCACGCCCGGATTGCTCCAGCTTTAACATGGTCAGTTTTATCAAGTCTTCACGGCAGCGACCATTTTCCGATACGCATAAGCACACAGGACAAATTAACAGAATACACAAGTCCTAGCAAATGGAAAATAAAATATGCGAACTGGTTTTCTTTCGAGAATAATCTGCAGAATACGAACGAATTACGCCTTTGACAAAAATTTAAATATAAACACAACCATAGCAGAAATCACCGACCTCATCTTAAATGCTGCACACACCTCAATTCCGATAAGCCAGCAATATACCTCAAAATTCAAAGTTTCTTGGTGGAACACTGACTGTAAAGACGCAATTAAAAGTAAAAATGTAGCATTTAACAAATATAGAAGACACCGAACTCAACAAAATCTCTTGGAATTTAAGAAGAAAAGGGCAGCTGCCCGAAGAATAATCAAAGAATCGAAGCGCAAATCATGGGCCGAATACATCAACTCGATAAACTCTACAACATCTAACAAAGAAGTATGGGACAAAATACGAAATCTAAAAGGGACCACCTCGAAGTTTCAAATAACAGCTCTCCACTCACAAAATGGTACAGTTTCGAACTCGCTGCACATTGCAAATACATTAGCCAGACAATTCGAAGATATATCTAGTTCAAAAAACTACGATGCAACATTCCTAACAAAAAAAGAGAGAAAAGAAACAACACCCCATCAAATTCCTTCTGACCATGGCCAAACATACAATATAAAATTTAGTCTTGAAGAACTGCAAATCGCTACCAGCAACGCAAAGGATACTAGCCCCGGAGAAGATAATATCCACCCTCAGATGATAAAACATTTACCCGAAAATGTGACAAAAACACTTCTTGACATATATAACCATATTTGGACTAATAGCATATTTCCTGATCATTGGAGACACGCCGTAATAGTGCCAATTCTCAAGCCTGGAAAAGCAAAAACCGACCCCACAAGTTATCGTCCTATAGCATTAACTTCAGTTTTATGCAAAATTCTAGAACGCATGATCAACAAACGATTAACGTGGTACCTAGAAGAAAGACAACTACTCACCCAAATCCAATGTGGTTTTCGCCGTAATTGCAGTACCATAGATAATATCTCTAAACTTGAGGTCGATATTAAAAATGCTTTTATTAACAAACAGCACGTTCTTATGGTACTATTCGATATCCAAAGAGCTTACGATACCACATGGAAGTATAAAATTATAGAGACACTACTAAAATGGGGTATGAAAGGTGAAACGGTCCATTTCATTATGAACTTCTTGCGAAACAGACAGTTTAGAGTGCGAGTTAGTACCACACTCTCAGATACTCATAACCAAGACAATGGAATACCCCAAGGGTCTATTTTGAGTGTAAGTTTATTTCTAATTGCTATTAATAGCATAGTCTCAAGTATTGAATACCCCACGAAAGCAGTTTTATATGCAGATGACCTTGCAATATATTGCACAACTAATGACTTAAAATCAGCACAACATCATATTCAATTGTCAATTAACAAGTTACAAAACTGGGCATCAAACGTAGGTTTCAAATTCTCCCCCAGAGAAAACTAAATGCATCCACTTTACAAAGAAATACAAAGTTTACAACCCTCCCATAAAACTAAATAAGATCCTTTTAGAATATACCAACACAATTAACTACCTAGGAGTAATCTTCGATCACAAGTTAACGTGGATCCCGCACATTATAAACCTGAAAGACAAATGCAAACGATCAATTAATTTAATCAAAACAGCCTCGCATCACGATTGGGAAGCAAACCAGAAAATCCTTCTACAAATGTTTAAAGCACTTGTCCGACCAAAAATTGATTATGGAAGCCATGTTTATGCTTCAGCAAACCACCACATTCTTAAACTCATCGATGCGGTTTATAATAACGGTCTACGATTAGCAATAGGCGCATATAGAACCAGTCCATTAACAAGCATCTATATAGAAGCTGAAGAACTTCCCCCAGCCTACAGACGTAATCAATTGCTGCTAAATTACACATCTAAAATCTTCTACAATAACAAGCATATGAATCATTCAATAGTAACACAACCACCTTTACAAAATACATACGACATGAATTCAAACATTAAAAAACCTTTCAATATACAGTCCCAGAACCTAATGGATGCACTTGGAATAGCAATGCCTGAATCTTATAATATGCCCTCAACGACACCACCTTGGCTAATCCCAAGATTTAAAATCCATCTAGAATTGTCCCACTACAATAAAGAAATAACGTCCCCCACATTTTACAAAACCCTAATAAAAGAAATTCTTTCCAAATACCCTTCCTACAGTCACATTTATACCGCAGAACTGCACGCTGTGATGGATGCTTTGCACTTTATCGAATATAGTGTTGAAAACAAATACATCATCTTCTCGGATTCACTCAGCCTACTTCAATCACTCAGCCGCCTGTATTCTAAGAAGAATCTAATCATCTATCTTCAGGAAAAGTACATGCAACTATCCAAAAATAAAAAACAAATCATATTCGTTTGGATCCCATCGCACATAGAAATACCGGGAAACGAAAAAGCTGATCACAATGCAAAAAAGGCCGCCACCAAAGAATATGTGGACGATCCAAGAATCCTGCTATCCGACCTTAAACTTATAATCAAATCTAAAATTTGGAAACAATGGAATAACGAATGGAGAGAAGCAGAAGGAAACAAACTACGTGAAATTCAGCAATCAACTTGGTTACATAGAATACCCGGCCTCAAACGGAAAGAAGAAATATATCTCCACCGACTCCGAATCGGACACACCAGGCTAACACACGGCTATCTGATTTCGAAGCAACCGCCTCCTCAATGTGAACATTGCTCTGCTCTTCTCACCGTGAAACACATACTGCAAGACTGTGTTGTGTACAATAAGGAACGTGTTAGCAGTGGAATTAACCAAAATATGTGTATTGCACTAGGACATGATACCAACGAAATTCGCAAAACCTTAAACTTTATATATTGTACAGATTTATATAAGAAACTCTAGCTTTTACCAAACTTAATTAGTGCCAATAACCCTGGCAGTTGAGGCACTTTAATATTACAATAAAAAAAAATATTTAGGTATTGGAAAAAAAATTATATGCCACATGTGAATAAAGAGATTTTATCCATTCGGGGAAACTTTAAGGCTCTACTTTCCTTAAACAAAGTTTCGATTCTGTGTATGCAAAGTTGCCAGTTCTAAAAGAATTTGTTTCATGGTGGTGTCATTAGTATTAATCTTCTTAGCTGTGCTTAATAGCTTTCTAATTACCACACAAAATTTTGTTTTGAAAAATGTTTAGTAAATAAATACACCTCACTCCAAATAGAAAACTTACCCCCAGTTTTATTAACTTTAGTTTCCATGGCAACATACTTTATACCAATGGAACTGCCAAGAACCTGACCTATTAACGTAATGAAGCTACTTGTATCTAATTGCAATCTAAAACAGATTAACAGTAATGATCTGTTCGGTATAAAATTTAAAACTTTCTACAAATAGTTTTGTTTTACAATTCTCTTGGGACCGGCAAGCTACTACTAGCCTATCGGTTTTTGAATTTTTCAAGTGAAAGTGAATATAGTGTGTTCAAAATGGGACTTCGGTCAAAAAAATTTAATATGTGGATCCCGCAGGAAGAGTAAAAAGAAATTAATGAAACAACGACTGAGGTAAGGCAAATAAAACATTTTTGTATTTAAAATTTTTCATAAAAGTAAAGTTATATGCGTGCAGGTACACAACAAACTAGGTATAACAATAATTCATATTCTTTTTTGGGTATTTCGCCACTCTGCAAATTAAAATTATTAAATAACGTATTAAATAACGAACGTTTCGAGGGACAATCTGCCCTCGTTATCAATGAAACAATTAAAAAGGAACAAGAAAACTTAGCTTTTTCACGGAGATTGAAAACCACCAACCTCCAATGAATTGCTTGACATTGACGTTTGTTGATTATCTAAACCTACTTGATCTGATCTTTAAGAATCGATAGCCAAAAATGTTGAGAAAGACGACACGCATTTTTCTTCGTTAAGTAAAATATATGCCGTCTCTTTAATTTTACGTTTAGTTGACATCGATTCTTTAGACAAGATCTTCGTGTTATGCCAGTGTACTTTATGATTGTTATCCCAAGCATGTTCTGCCAGCTTAGACTTATTGAATTGATAGGTTTTCATCATATTTTTATGTTCTTTAACTCTAACTGCTAAAGGTCTGGATGTTTCACCGATAGAGTGAAAATGAGCCAAAGTTGTTTGCTCTAATGATGAAATTTTCAAAAAAGAGAAAGAATTTATTGTTAATGTTTTACAAGATAGTTGCTATCCAGAGACTCTTGTTCGGAACATTTTCGATACACGAAACAATGCCACACGCGTAAGTAGTATGGCGACACCTAAATTGGAGCAATCCGCGAATTAAACCGCGAATTAAATCCGCGAATTCCGCGAATTAAATCCGCGGTTTGACCTAATTAATTTCGCGGATTGATCTAATTAATCACATATGAAGTTTGATATGTAATTTACATATGTGCTACTGATTAAATTACGCTTTTTAATTTGCTTCTGGAATTACACGGCGGCCATCTTGGTTTTCTGGCGCGAATATTTGAATTTGGCTAGTACCCAGACAACGTATCCACAGAGCTACCGAGCCGTTGCAAATTTTATGTGTATAACGGAAAGCTACTTTCTCTGCTCGGACGTCATGCTGCCAGATTTAAAACAACTATTTTTTCAAAAATTTAAATTATAAGAATGGGATTACATCGTCTATGGAGGACTTAAAAGGTTGAAACGAATTTTAAAAAACTGATTCCGTAAGTAGTTTTGCTGGAATTAATTATGGTATTTTTATCAATTGGCCAAACATGTCGTTGCCTGTCGTATCGCGGACAATCGCGGACAAGGGATTTGGCATACAACTGCTGGATCCTTTATAAAATTCAAGCAAACTTTTGTCGATGACCTAATGGGCTATGTGCTGTTTTAAATTATGCTCAAATTTCGTTATAATATCAATTTAAACTTTTATTTTTATATTTTATCCCAACAGGTCGTGTTCAATCTACACTTGCGTGCGGGTTTTCGGCGTCCTGTTTAATTAATGAATTTCAAACAAGATTCAACCCCATAGGTATATCTTACAAATTTTGTATGACGTAATGCTTCTCCAGTTTTAAAAAGCGGCGGATAATAATTCATGGAACTATTACGCAACAAACTTAAATAAAAATCCGTCGTCGGTATTCATATTTGTTGTAAGGGGCAACTGTCGGAATCCACAAGTTGAACGTATCGTTATAATTTCTTCTATTTCGTACTACCAAATTTCATAAAAGTATAAAAACTGCATCTTGTTTTCCAACAAATCGGTGCAGGTTTGATGGCACGACGGTCTTTTTAATTTGTAACACTGAGATTGACATGTTTGGTTTTTATTTTATAAGTAAGCGTCTGAAATTGTGTCATTATATCGATCAAAACTGTATTTTAGTTTTAAAAATTCCAGTATAAATGCAAACTGACGAAAATAAAAACGCAATTGGCCACAAAGTAACATAATTTTGAATAAGAACACATAATTTTGTTGAAAAAATGTTCTGTTTCACTTAAAATTTTACAAAACTGACATCATGTTACTTGAAATTATACAAAAAACGAAATTTTTATCCAATAAGCGATAAAAAAATACGCCAACCCACATCATTTCACTTAAAAATTATCACATTACGTCTTACAAAACGCTTTATAATAAAGAAAATGATGTAAAAACAGTTTTAAGAGTTATTTCTAAGCATAATTTTGCAAATGTTTTACACTTTTTTCTCTAACTTGTTGCAATTTTAGCAAGATTTGAATAAAAAACAGCAATTTCGCTGAAAAAGTTCTAACCAATAACGACAAAAACAATATTTTTATACAACTTTCATTGAAAAATCTTTTACCACAAGCATTTCTAGAAGCAAAGTTGCCGTAACGTAGACTCGCTGTGCCTTTTATTACAAAAATTCTTATATTTGATGAAAATATATGCATGTTGACCATAAATTAACATAAATTTGCTCTAACTTGTTGCAGTTTTAGTAAGATTTGAACAAAAATCACGCATTACACATCATCTCACATAATTTTTTACAAAATCGACATCGTGTTACATAAACTATGCATAATTTTGCAAATGTTTTACACTTTTTTATAAAATGCATCGCTCAAAATTACAAGAAATCGCAATTTCGTTGAAAAAATCTACTACCACAATCATTTCGATAAACAAAATTCAAAAATTCTTATATTTTTGATGGAAATATATGTATGTTGACCACAAATTAACATAATTTTTGAATAAAAACGCGCAATTCGTTGAAAAAATGTTCTGACACCATCAAAACACGCAATTTCATTGAAAAATCTTCTACCACAAGCATCTCGATAAGCAAAATTTCAATTACGTAGGCTCATTGTTCATTTTTATTACGAAAATTAACTCAAAATTGAACAAAACTCACACAATTACACAACATCTCACATAAATTTTTACAAAAATCGACATCATGTCACATAAATTATACAAAAAATGACATTTTAATTCAACACACGATGAAAATTTTATAAAAATCACCCAATTACACATTATCTCACATAATTTTTTACAAAAACTGACATCATGTCACTTGAAATTATACAAACTATATATATGTTGACCACAAATTAACATAAATTTGAGTAAAAACACGTAATTTCGTTGAAAAAACGTTTTGGCCCCGTCATTTCACTTAAAATTTTACAAAACTGCCATCATATCACTTGAAATTATACAAAATATATGTATGTTGATCATACGCCGCACGCAAGTGTAGATTGAACACGACCTGTTGGGATAAAATATAAAAATAAAAGTTTCAATTGATATAACGAAATTTGAGCATAATTTAAAACAGCACATAGCCCATTAGGTCATCGAGAAAAGTTTGCTTGAATTTTATAAAGGATCCAGCAGTTGTATGCCAAATCCCTTGTCCGCGATTGTCCGCGATACGACAGGCAACGACATGTTTGGCCAATTGATAAAAATACCATAATTAATTCCAGCAAAACTACTTACGGAATCAGTTTTTTAAAATTCGTTTCAACCTTTTAAGTCCATAGACGATGTAATCCCATTCTTATAATTTAAATTTTTGAAAAAATAGTTGTTTTAAATCTGGCAGCATGACGTCAGAGCAGATAAAGTAGCTTTCCGTTATACACATAAAATTTGCAACGGCTCGGTAGCTCTGTGGATACGTTGTCTGGGTACTAGCCAAACAACTAGGGTTCAAATCCCCGGTCGGCCTGAGATTTTTTTAAATATAAACAGCCATTATGCGATGCAAGAGAGAGAAGGAGCACAAGAGAGGGAGATTTAGCAGTTTGAAAATTCAAATATTTCCGCGAAAATTACGACTACAACGAGAAGTGCGCACGCAGAAAACCAAGATGGCCGACACCCCGGGAAGTTTAAATTCAAAAAATTGAACTTAGAAAAAAAATCTGAAAAAATTTAAATTCAAATATTCGCGCCAGAAAACCAATATGGCCGCCGTGTAATTCCAGAAGCAAATTAAAAAGCGTAATTTAATCAGTAGCACATATGTAAATTACATATCAAACTTCATATGTGATTAATTAGATCAATCCGCGAAATTAATTAGGTCAAACCGCGGATTTAATTCGCCGAATTCGCGGTTTAATTCGCGGATTGCTCCAATTTAGGTGTCGCCATACTACTCGCGTACAAAGAAATGACACTCAAACATATAATACTCTAACTATACCTTATATTCCCGAATTGGGAATAGATTCAATGTTAGGACGGTATTCAAAACCATGAATACCTTGCGGTCAGTTCTTACAAAAACTAAACCGTTCAACGAAGAACAACATTCAAAGAATTGTATATATAGTTTCCCCTGTGAATGCGGGAAATACTATATCGGTGGAACATCCAGACCTTTAGCAGTTAGAGCATGTACACACAAATCTTAAACTGCAGCTAACCTAAATTCGCACCATGACGGCAGCTAAGATTGGGTCTGGCATGAGACTCTCGTGTTTTGCCTCCATTGTCTGAACATCTGTAGAACCTCCGACAAACTGAGAATCACCTCATCAGGCGCATGCGCTTAAGCACCAATAGGCTAGATTGGAGTTTAGACCATGTATTTATTTAATATAATTTAGATGTTAATAATTCACATTAAATTACCGAGAAGATTTCTATACAAATAATGTAATAACATTTGCGTTTTAGATTTGCACTTTCCAATTTTCATATTGTAATAAATTGATGACACCTTATGACTCATATTTCTTCAACATTTAAACCCCTTTGTAGTATTTTATTGTATTTGAGAGATCAGTCATTGTGAATAACATTCTTTCACTTCAAAAAATGAATTGTCAAATTTTATTTTGACTTTAGTAATTTTTTGTTACCAAACGTCGCTCACACCGTTAAAGAAATTTAATTTTTTTATTACATCACCATGGTTTTCCGCAAAATCTTATTTTTACATTGGATAAAAAAGTACCAGCCAACAATTGTATGGCCACACTGTGATTATATAGTCAATAGTAATATAACAAGGGCGAGCCATACTTACCGATAATTTTGCATACGCCAAGGGTGGAGTGCTGGTTGCAATGAAAACTGTCCCTAGGACTTGTCTGAGGACAGTTTTCTAAGGGCAACCAGCACCGATGACCCTTGGCACGGGCAAAATTATATGTAAGTGTGTCGCCCGCGTTTATATTTTGAAGATTATTACACAAAACCCGTATACGAATTACGATTGAAAATTGATCTAATAATGCAAAAAACCTCAAATTGCTTGTTTCTTGCATTTCTATTTCTAATTATTACACCATCCATGGGGTCAATAATCATCCCTAGGGCGCTTATCGCTTGGTAAGCAGCCCACGGGCGCTTATCAGGAAATCAGTTCAGGATTGGTCGATTTTAAAAAAATGCATGGTTTTCATTGGCTGATATCAGTCATGTGACAGTTGTGGCTTGATAGACACAATGGCGACAGTAGACCATAATTTGCCTCAAAATGGCGGCCTATGGGCTACTAACTTTAATAAATTGAACGTTTTTGAATGGTCATGGTTATACAACGCATGAATATTATGTTGGTGGCACTGTAAGTCTATGTCAAATTCGAGGTTATCAGGTTAGGTTTGGCGTCAGTATTGACACAGAGTGACGCAGAACCTAACCTGCTAACCTCGAATTTGGTATAAACAAACAAAAGTATCAACAAATTTTGCCTCTTAATGGCAGCCGATACCACGTGATTCGAGCGACCAATAAAAAAGAATACAATCTATTGTCGCCACTGTCTCATATAAAGTCACTGTAATTACTGCCAGAGCCAGTATATATAGGAGAGTACCGCCACGTCCGCCATGTTTATTCCTCTGACATATGCGCTGAAAGACTGTAAGTCTATGTCAAATTCGAGGTTAGCAGGTTAGGTTTTGCGTCCGTTTTGACATAAACTGACGCAAAACATAACCTGCTAACCTCGAATTTGACATAGACTTACAGTCTTGCCAATTTCAAGTAAAATTTTAGACATAACTCAATCAGTTATTGCTGGTGGGAACAAAAATGGCGGTGATGGCGGCATTTTCACGGATCTCCTATCCCCTGCCAATTCGCAGCGCCTCTATATTGGATTCCTCACCCGAATAAGTACATATCAAATAATTCAATCTTTGTGATACAGTTTTGTTTTATTTCGAGGTGTACCTGATTTTTCAATTTTTACTTCCTTTTACAATAAAGGAAGTATTGGATTCACCCCAAAAATTCCAAATTGAGTTTTCAACAGATCTTCACGTTTCGGAGTCCCCTGAACCCAAAAAAACATATTTTTTTTCATTGGTCTGTGTGTGGGTGTGCCTGTGAACAGAATATCTCCAAAACGAAAAGAGGTATGGGGTTGAAACTTCATATATAAGTTTTGTGTACTATGTAGATGCGTAACCGGAAGTAGGTGTTTACTCTTGTGATTTTTCAGTTTTTTTTTCGATTTTTTCAAAAACGGCTCTTAACGATTTTTTTCAAAATTTTCATTTTTATTAAATTTTTAATATGTATTGATGTGAGATAGTTGATTTTCCAGTTGAATACGTCTAAAATGGGTTTCTTTTGTTTTTTTTCTATTTTTTTATTGACTCCTATATTTTAAATAGAACACCCGGTATATTATTACATTTTTGAATTCATCTTAAAATTCTAGAGAAAATTTGTCTCTTTACCTAACGCTCTATTTTGCACCGTTTTTGTAGATTTTGTAATTTTTTAAAATTTTTTATAAATGCTTAAAGATTTAAAATCAAATTTTTGGACAATTATAAGATCACTGTAAAAGGAAGTTGTGTGCGTATATCACACCAGATATTTTTAAAATCAAACTACTTTACGATGGTTCCCGCTAATACTTGCTTGGTGTGCAATCGCTCCCTCAACCAAGATAGAGAGCTGAAATGCGATAAATGCAAACTTGCTTTGCATACCACCTGCTCCGGTCTGTTCCGTGGCGAGATTCAAGTTTTGACGGTCAAGGACCGTAAAATTATCTTTCACTGCAAGCTATGCGAAAACGAGCGTATGGAGTTGAATGAATTAAAAGGGTGGTATTTAACAGTCTACCAAATTTACCCAACCATTTCGTACAAAAAAATACTTTCGTTTCCCAAAACTACTAAATGCTCACCAAAATTAAGAAAATACATAATCTTAGAGCGATCGCCAAAAGTTGACATCATGCTAGTCTCTTATATTATTTGTTCCTAAAAATAACTTTCGTTGGCTAAAAATGCTAAATGTTCACCAAATTTTATTCCGCATTTAATTCTAACATGATACCCAGATATTTAATTTTCGTCAGCGTCTTATATTATTTAGCATTTAAAAAACACTATTTCTTTGGCAAAAATACATAATGTTTACTATATTTTATACCACATTCAATTTCAAAAGTATACCCAGATTTATATTTTTTGTTGGCCTAAATATCACTTATAAGAAAAATCTATCGTGTTTTATTAGGTCTTGTTTATTAATGGGGACATAGAAATAAGTCTGAAGAATTCTTGGAAATAAATCAATATCTTTATAGAGTATATAATTCTTCTGTACGTCTGTATGTAACTGAACTCCTCCTAACCGGCTGGACCGATTTTGATGAAATTTTTTGTGTTTAAGTGGGTCCCTGGATGGTTTAGATTTACAATTGGACCCGGTAAGTGGCGCTGCAATCGGGTTCTAGGCAGTTTAAAAAAAATTTACGAAATTTCTTTTTTAATTTTTTAAAAATTTCTCCCATATCAAAACATATAACCCCAAAATTTCACCACCCCCCAATATTTTTTAAAATTAAAAAAATCGAAAATTCGAATATCGAAAAAACGTTTGCTAAACCCGCTAATAGCAGGAAGCGGGCAGAACAACGTCTGTCGGGTCCCCCAAAATTTCACCCCCCCCCCCCCACCGCCCCCAATATTTTTTAAAATAAAAAAATCGAAAATTCGAATATCGAAAAAACGTTTGCTTAACCCACTGATAGCAGGCAGCGGGCAGGACAACGTCTGTCGAGTCCGCTAGTATACATATAAAAATGTAACACAAATTTCACAAAACAAAATTGAAAATTAAACTTATTAAATTTTTTCATACGGTAATACACTGGTTACACTCACTGTAAAAGCTACCAAACACAGTGTGCGGCTGCAAGCTGAAGCCTGCAAGAAGTTTGTCTGGAAGCGACAAGGAGAGATGCTCGAGCTTATTTAATTTTTGGAGTAACAGAATAATTATTTGACGCACAAGTAGTTTTTTCGAGAAAGACTAAATATAAATGGATAGCGTGAATATTTATTATGTACAGCACGGACGCGTAACTTGAGCGTTCTAAATTTGGTGAACATTTAGTAAAATTGATAGACATATGGAATTTAAAATGTAAGCAATGTTAAAACAGTACGCAACACAGCTATTTTAGTGGTGCTGTTCTCATTTTCCGAAGTATAATAATTTGGGTTCCATTAAGATTTCTTGATGTTCATGAAATTTTTTGGTGGACAACGCTAGGGATGTATGGTTTAATTTGGTGTACATTATATTTGATCCCGAATTAAAAACCTTAGTTTTAAAACTTAAAGAAGAAATAGAAAATTTACAAAAAACCACCATAGCTACCGCTTCTGCAACTGTAAATCCCGGTTCCGAATATACTGAAACTTTAATCGCTGAAATCTCAGATCGAAATAGCAGGGCTTGCAATTAGTGATGGGCATAATCGGATGATTTCAATAATCGGAATATGCCATTTCGGAATGTTTATAAAATCGGAATATCATCCGATTATTTTACATTCCGTAAATGCAAGCAAGGGAAAACGAGCGAAACAACAACAAGCGGAAGGAAGATGAAGTGCGTCCAAATTTGCGATGCGAGCACTTGCCGTTGCGCCGTAAGCCCTTATCTGCGTTGGCATCTATTGTTTGGGTTTGCAAGACGGCCAATAAAACAATTTATGAGTTTGAGTCGCACAGTGGGATGTGAGGAAATAAAATATTTTTTCAAATTATTACAGTAGTTACTTTAATAGACTTTCGGAAAATGGTAGTGATATTTTAAAGTTTAATGGCACATAAAGTACATAATGGATAGTATAAAACAATACATGAATTTGAAGTATGTAAGGTGTACTATATAATAATTAATCTACTAAATAACACTGCCATTAGTACCAGCATATAGCAGTCAAGTAAGTCAACACAACATTCCGTAGTCCGCTCAGTTCAAATTGGCATTTCGTTTTCTCATTTTGTGTTCCGAATCATATCCATATAATAATGCAGAAGACTAAAAGCCGTGTTTACACAACTAAAAGTACCACAGTTGCATTCGACCATTTCTATTTTCGGGTTTTTGTAAACAAACTTCCCTTAACTTTTAATAGCGATATTATCACAGAAAACAATTATTTATTATGCCTATTTCTTGTGTTTTTTAAAACTATTGACTCAGCTTCGAAGGCAAGTCCACTTCGGTTAATTCTCATATCTGCTTATTGAACGCTCCCACAATCTAAGCCGCACTCAAAACGCTAAATAGGCGTGTCCGTTACATCATACATAACTTATATTTCTGCAAATTTTTATGCGTCGCCTTTCGTTTCTTGTAGCATTAGCTACAAGTATTAATTCTGTTAAATGGTCTACTGTGCATCAGATAATTGTAGTACAAAGCAAGGTAAGGGATTAGCGTTGTGCAGATTTCCCAAAAAGACTCCGACTGATTCTTTACGGTTATGTGAAGTAAGTAGTTTTGAATAAACTTGTACGTACAATCTTATTGCTTCTCTCTTCTGCAGCGTCACTGAAGTATCGCAAATTAAAACTAACGCTGAAGGCATTACAACATTGTGGTGTTTTGTAGTTACACTGAATTGGAAAATATGGTTGTGTGTGTAACAGAATTTTAAAAAAGGGGATTACCACATTGTCACATGCTTTTAATTCTTACAGGTATTTATAAAGATACTCTTCAAAACTTTAATTAATTACAAAATATTACATTTTAGGAAACAAGTTACGAACTGCAGAAGACGTAGATAGAATTGTAACATCTCAGCTGTCATTTGATGATTTGAATGTCTACGTATCAATAAACAAATTTAGTGCTATAGTGGGCTAACTCATAACCATACAATTGTTGAAATATTGCGATTTTGTTTCTGTCGTACATTATTCAAGTTTTTGATGTTTTGTTAAGATTGATTAGCAGTATGCCTAGACGTCTAGAATGTGTAATTAGAGCTCGTGGCGTAGAATTAACAGTTAATACTGACAGTTATCGGAAACAATTGACATGCTGTAAACATATCCCTGACAACGCCAACCCGATTCTTAACAAAACTTCCATCAAAAATTTGAATAATGTACTACAGAAACAAAATGGCAATATTTCAACAATTGTATGGTTATGAGTTAGCCCACTATAGCACTAAATTTGTTTATTGATACGTAAACATCGACATCAGAACATGGAACATGGAAACGAACAAATACTACCATCAAAACGAAAGTACGTTTATACCGAACGCTGATCCTTCCCATTCTTCTTTATGGATCGGAAACGTGGACATTGCTCAAGCCGGACCTTGACAAGCTTGAAGTCTTCCAAATGCGATGCCTGAGGCGACCGCCTTCGAAACGAAACAATTACAGGAAGATGTGATCAACAAACACTGATAGGAGAACAAATACAAAAACGTCGACTACGATGGTTCGGACATGTCTGCCGAATGGATGATAACCGTTTGCCATGTAAACTTCTTTGGTAAGACCGTCCGGCAGACTGGAGAATTCAGTGATTGACACCGAAGAAAACCTGGCTAAAGAATATCGAGGGCGACTTAAAGAATCAGTGATTATCGGTTATCGATGCCCAAGACGTCGTCAAGAATGGAAACGAATCGTAAATGGAGTTCGAGACCCAGCGGCACCGACAGCAGCGTATTCGTTGCGGGGACGACCCGCCCGGACCGCCAGCAAACGGACCAAAGAAGAAGAAGAAGACTAATAACAATAAAGAGGGAAAAATACATTCGACGCAAAATCACAATTAATTTTTTCAGGTGCTTACTGTCACAGTTTCTTTACAAGTTTTAATTGCTTTTGTTTTAAGATACAAGGACAGTTGGCGGTCACAAATAGAGAATGGTGAATCATATTTTAGGTTACAAGGATTGTCACAGAAAGAACACATTTTCTCTAAAGGGACAATATGAAACAAAATTAAAATGTCTGTTGTCATGGTATTCGTAAAATAAGTTCAAAGACTGCTAAATACCGATGGGGCCACAATTATATACAGAGAGATAAAAAAAAACCAATTAGGGCAGGCTGTGATATGTGTTATACGTTTGGCAGTACTGAAGTGTATTGTCAGTCTATGTCAAATTCGAGATTAGCAGGTTAGGTTTTGTTTGTTGTTTGACACAGACTGACGTAAAACTTAACCTGCAAATCTTGAATTTGACACTTCAGTACTGCCAAACGTATAACACATATCACAGCCTGCCCTAATTGGTTTTTAATTGATCTGTCTGTATACAGTGAAATCTCCCTTGGGCGGACACCAACGGGACCGACTGAAAGTGTCCGTTCAAGAGAGGTGTCCGCCTAAAAGAAATACGAAAAAAAAGTCGGTTTTTTAATGAAAACTGTAATTAAAGAAATTGGGACATTTAAAACGTATATGTATGTAAATGTTTTTAAAATAAACAAAAAACTTAAAACTTAAGGAAAAAATAAGGATTTGTTACCTTACAAAATACTACTACATACAAAATATTTTCTTTATGTTTAATTATATCAGCAGCTTGTGTTTTTCCGATATCAAAACGCTTGGATAAGTTCCTTACACTTAACTTTTCCCTATTGTGAACTTCAACAATCTCAATTTTTTGTTTAAGCGTGAGAATTTTTATATTTGGTGCTATTTCTACAATGAATGTGTCCCCCACTGTGTCTTTTCCTCATAGACGTCAAACTAATACTGAATCCCTGCGTGTACCAAAAGATTGAAGTCGGTGAATCCCCGGTTAACTCGAGAAAGTTTCTCAGTGAAGGCAGGCAGTGAAGTTGGTGCGCGGCACTATTGAGAAATGCAACAGCGACACTTGCGACAGAAAAGTGAGACAAGGCGTTTATTTTTTTATTTTGTTTTTTCCCCGTTTAAGAGAACATTTTCTTGTGTCCGCGTCCGTTCAAGAGAATGTCCGTCCAAGAGGGAGTTAACAAAATGCAAATTATATGAGAGTCGGTCGGGACCATGAGAAACTGTCCGTCCAAGGGAGGTGTCCGTGCATCCGCGAAGGTGAATTTTACTGTAATAGCAATAAGATAACATGAACAAGAAAATAACTCGTATTGCTCGAGTAAGAAAGAGATAAACATAATAGCAAATATTCGAGTAGGCCTGACGCACATTTAATTATGACAGATGTCAACCACACATGCCTACTAAAATAATTTTTTTTCGTATGGTCATCTCTTACTCAAGCATTCTATTTTGTTGTTCATGTTATCTCATTGCTGTTATATATAAATATGGCCCAATCCGTATTACAGCATAATTTTCATTTAGAGTAATGAAATAGTATATTGTATGTTAAGAGCTGAAAGTGCATTCTTGCCGCTTGCGCATGAAAGCCGAAACCAGCAATCATGCAAAAGCGGCAACATACATACAATTTTTTCGACGACTGAGCATATTATTAATGGAAAATATCATATTTCATTTTATTGCAAATATTAATTGACAATCAAGTTAACATTACTCGCGCAGTCTATTATTAGACATGTGACGCGATTATTTCGACAAATGACGGGCATTGTCAAGGAAACATTCGGACGTGGCTACCTATTTTGTTCCCGCGGAAACCCAAAACGCTCGGCGAGCGGCAAAAAGATGAAAACGCACGCTCAGCGGCAAATGTCAACTTTCTGTTGTCAAATGACAGTGAGAAAAATCTACTTTCGATGTCAGTCGTCGAAAAATATGTTTCTTATGGTTCTGATCCTGGCGGTTGAAAAAATTGTATATACACGGCAGGGCAGAACACCATTTTTCCCTCTGTGTATTTGTAGTGCTCGGCATCGCCCTTGAGCTGCAAACTCACATCTTGGGAAAAATTATGCTTTTCTCTTCCTTATAATGTATTATTTTTTCACATTGCCATTGGTGACATTAAAAAAGTGACTTTTTGATACTTTTCATAACTGCTCATAATCATATTGATTTCACCTAAAAATGAACTAAATGAATTAATAACAGATTCATCCATTTTCAAGTAAGCTCTATTCTCTAATGTATAATGGTTAATTTGTATAGGGTCCGGCAACGAAGCGGAGGTGGAAGATATTTCTAAAACTATGAGAGTTGCATAAATATTGTGTATATAAAAGTTGTAGGTACTAAGGTGGTGCACATTACTAAAATAGTTTTGATTATACAGGGTGTCTCAAAAAAGTGTGGCGGATCAAACTTACCTTTTTTTAAATAGAATGCCGTATATTTAGGTAGCTTAAAAGTTTTGTATTGAAATACTCTTCATTTTCATATAAAGTTGTATGGGTCTAACGTCAACTGTTTTGGAGATATTAACAATTTTATGCAAAAAATTGCTGAACTTCAGGCGGCTGCTGTAAGCGACAGAAAACAATTGAATGAAGGAAAACGTTACCAAAAAATTATGATTTTTGTAAACTACCTTTCAAGTGTAATGGTGGATCTGGGTATTAATGTTATACAGAGTGCTGAACATTTGCAAATTTAATTTCGATTTTTTTCAAATGGAACGCCCTATATATTTTTGTATTTCTGAAGAGCTCTTTTAATGAACTTTCCTTTGATATGTTACTTCATACCTCTAAGTTCCAACTGTTTTTCAGATATGCGAGTTTAAACATAAAAAACAATTTAAACCCCTTAAGATGCTTTATTTCAAGGGATAAAAAACAAACGCCTTTAAAATAATGATTTAAACACTTGAATTCTTCAAACAAAAGATAAAACCAAGCTTAAAATACAAAAATTGAACCAGAACTCAAAACTAGAAATAACCAATACTACCGAATTTTGAGATAGGAAATGAAGTGGAAGAAGAAAGCTCATTAAAAGTACTTTTTAAAAATACAGGGATATACAGGGTGTTCCATTTAAATAAATCAAACTAATTATATTTGCAGATTATGAATTCTCTGTACAGCTTTAATACTCAGAGCAGGAAAGGAGAACTATTTGAACATTTAGTGTAATTCCGTATAAGCTTTTGGTGTATTGGCTTTTATTTTTTTTTTATCTGATTTAATTTGATCGTGGAACTAATTTATTCCTGCATTTATCGTTTTTTTCGTGTTTATTTCCTGTATCAACACTGACTGAATTTATATTTTCTAAACCTGGTTTTGTGCTTTTATTCTAAGAGAGATCATGCGTTTAAATCACTATTTTAAGGGCGTTTGTTTTTTATCCCTTGAAATAAAGCATCTTAAGGGGTTTAAATTGTTTTTATGTTCAAACACGCATATCTGAAAAACAGTTGAACTTAGACGTATGAAGTAACATATCAAAAGAAAGCTCATTAAAAGGGCTCTTCAAAAATACAAAAATATACAGGGCGTTCCATTTGAAAAAAAATCGAAGTTATTAAATTTGCAAATATTGAGCACCCTATATAACATTAATACCCAGATCCACCATTTTACACTTGAAAGATAGTTTACAAAAATCATAATTTTTTGGTAACGTTTTCCTTCATTCAATTGTTTTCTGTCGCTTACAGCAGTCGCCTGAAGTTCAGCATTTTTTTGCATAAAATCGTTAATATCTCCAAAACAGTTGACGTTAGACCCATACAACTTTATCTGAAAATGATGAGTATTTCAATATAAAACTTTTAAGCTACCCAAATATAGGGCATTCTATTTAAAAAAAAGTAAGTTTGATTCGCCATACGTTTTTGCGACACCCTGTATAATCAAAAATATTTTAGTAATGTGCACCACTTTCGTACCTACAACTTTTATATACACAATATTCATGTAACTCTCATAGTTTTAGAAATATCTTCCACCCCCACTTCGTTGCCGGACTCTGTATTTATACAGTACAGTAAACATTGCGCTTCCATACTTTGACCAAAATTATTTAAAAAGATATTTTTGTCAACTACACGGAAAAATTGCATGTTCAACACATTGGAAAAGTGATTCTTCCATGCTCACGTAAAACTTTTGCATTCGCTGGAAAACTCTCACTTTTCTTAACTTGTAGAACAATCTACTATTAATTCACTAGCGATTTAAGAACAACTCGCTAGCATATAAACATAAACAGTTACTTATGGTTGCTATTATAAAGATAATAATAATAATGCCAGTTTAAAATGACAAAGAAATAATAATTAACCGAGTTATTTAACAATAACAGTAACGGCGTAACTGGAGACTTGAGTTACCGCATTTATATTTTTATGACGCTCAACGCCTCAACGGCTTAAACCTGAAAAGAAACACAGATTGCAAGCAGCTGAAAATTATTTCGGTGGCACAAATAATTTTCACATATAATCTCATAAGAGTATTAATTCTTTCCTGATTTTTTTTTATTGCATCCAACAACGTCGTATTAATTAGGACGTCTTCCAGAGGCGAGCGTTTCCTTTCCAGAGACTTTCCATTTGAAAATATATTTTTTGAAACTTTTCCTTACTGCCAATCTCTAGCGTGCTTTTAAAACTTTCTTTTGTGCAACAAAAGTTATTACATTCGTCGTACATTTTAAATGCGGCATATGCCGCGGGTTTCAGCTAGTAGTAAAATAATCGAATTCCGAAAGTTCCGAATTTTGTGCACCGAACAGTAAAATAATCGAATTCCGAAAAGTTCCGAAACGTTCCGAAATAATCGGAACCTTCCGATTTTTTGAACAATCGGAAACTTTCCGATTATTCATTCCGGATAGGCCCATCACTACTTGCAATGTTTGTTATTATAACTGACATCGACGAGTGCACTTCCGACTCGAGCGATTTGCGTATACAACACGACTTACAAAAAACCACAGATATTATTAAATCGGTGTCAAATGTTTCTACAGATAACATTAGAGTAACTAGACTTGGCAAAAGGCAAGATGGTTCGAAACGTCTACTAAAAGTTAGCTTTACAAACCGGTTGGATGCTATCAATGTCTTGAAACTCAAAGATAAAGTGCCAAGTGCTTTCTCCGTAAAAATGTTTCATGATCAAATTCCCATGCAAAGAGACCATCTGAATGGTCTCCGTAAAGAACTGGAAGACAGAAAAAGGAATGGAGAAGAACACCTCACGATTAAGTATATACGGGGTACTCCCAAAATTGTGACCCTCGCTCCTCCAAAAAACTAATCACAACAAATATTCATATAATATCTTATTTATACCCTAACATATGCTCACTACTATCAAAATTCAGCGAGTTATTGGCGTTCGTAGAAAGATTAAAACCTACTTTCATACTACTATCGGAAACTTGGTTAAATCCCTCGATCGTAGACAATGGGATTAACATTCCTGGCTTCAACTTACTACGAGCAGACAGAAAGGATCGACGAGGTGGAGGCGTGTGTATATATATTAGGGTGCCACTTATTTTCGAACTTCAGATTTTTGAGGAGCGCGCACCGGCATGTTGTGACATCATGTGTGAAACTTTAATGCCAAAAATTTAAAGAAAATCGGATAATTTTAGCCGTGTTACAGATAAGTCAAAGTTTTAAAAATTAAGAAATTTTACATTTTGCTCATCAAACTTACTAACTTATGCAAAACGCAGAAAGTATTTTTTAATTAACGATTTAGACTTTAATAGCTCGTAGGATTAGATAGTTTAATAACTAAAAATAATACAGTTGTGTAAATTTCAAAGTATATTAGGCATTAGGGTTAAACGCCTGCGAATAATCTACAGTTCAGAAATTACAACGACTTAAACTAATATCTTTTTTCTCCAACCACACGAATAAGACGCCATATTGTCGAATAATTTTGTATAAAAAGTAAGTCATTTCGGGATGTTCACCAATTACCTTGGCAACCGTACACTTTTCGATTCATATTTGCACTAGTACAAAAATGGTCGCAAGATAGGGTTTTACATGGTAAATTTTAAATAAAAAACAAACGCTTCGGCAATATTCGGCAATCGCCGTCGTTATTGTTTAATTTTCCCGTATAGTTTTTGTTTATTTGCGCCATGACAGTTCTACAATATAACCTACAATGTTTGATTCTAAATAATAAGTCATATTACCGAATTTATGAGTAGTTGGAGAAAAAATAGTATGTTTCATTCGTGCAAAAAATGCGTTTTCGGGACGCGTAAGACTCGCCGGACGACGCGCAGCGGATCTGTCTTATTTGTCCCGAAATCATGCATTTTTTGTACTAATGAAACAAATAACTATTATATTTTAAACTGGTTTCTTAAATTCTGTAACTTGGCAGTCTTGGAATATTGTTGCCTATAAGTTTGTATAACCTGAAACAAGAAGGAAAAATTGTTAATAGAAAAAATTAAAAACCCCAAAAACTAATAAAAATAAAAAATAATAATTACTTTAAATAAATGCTGCTTTTGTTCTTCATCTTTGGTGACTTTTTCGTGAAATTCTTCTATTAATTTTATTCCTCTTTCTGCGCTGTCATTTACAACTTTTAAATTTTCGATTATATACTTCCCATTTCTATAGTCCTCCAGATTGTTCCAAGTGTTTGGACCTTTTTTCAAAAAATCAGTTGAAATATTAAATCTTTTAAACAGCTTTTTGGTTTGTTTTGAAAACAATTCTTCTGGAATGATAGAGTTATCTCTGGTTATAAATTGTTCTAAATGTTGTTGTTTCAGTATCAATTTTTTTGGAAATTCCTCTTCCTCTTCTTCTTCGTTTTCTTCTTCGCTCACATCAAGACACATTTTTTTAATTAGTTTACTTTTGGTTTCTCCATTAACTCTGCCATCAAACAAGACAAAACCCACACACTCCTCGTTTAGATAATATAAATGATTTAAAATTTTAGAAATTGCTTTATCTGCAATGATTCTATTAATCGACTTGTAATTTTCTAATTTTCTTAAAATTCTAAATCATTTAAAGGAGCTCGTTCTGCGTTAACCGCATTAAACCAGAAAAATGCATAACATTTAATTATAAATCCTGCTACTTCAATTAAACCCTTTATGTCATTTTCAGTTAATTCGAGAAATTGGTGTCGAAACAATAACATTTTTAAACAGTAAATAGCCTTGGCCATCCATCTGGCTAAGTGCATAGCTCCAGGTTTTGAAAATTTTAAACCTCGAGGAGGTGTTCCGCCTAAGAATATTATAATTAATTCGATAAATTCTTTATAATCACTTCTTGGGAAGTCTTCCTTAATTTTGTTATTCGCAAAGTTTAATATTTCAGTGCAGTCATCACGTAATATTTCTTTAATTCTTGGCTCCGATATACCCGTCAAAAAATTATTTTGCTGTATTTTCGGCCAATATTTTTAAATTTTTTAAAAATTGCAATCTCTGGACCAGTAGATAACCCCAACTTTACTTCCGTAAACACAGCTGCTAAAACAATTTCAAAAATATGATGTCTGCAACCTAAGAATAGTATATCTCGCCCGATTCTTTTTTCCAGTAGAGTACAGGCAGCTTTAAATTTTCCTGTGTTTGACGCGGTTGTGTCGAATACAAATGCTTCGGTTTTGTCTAAAATATTATTACCTTCTAATGTATCATAAACGGCCGAAGCTATTTCGAGTCCAGTTCCTGAAGGTATATCAGGCATACTTAAAATATGTTCTATACCTGGAGCCGTAGCGATTATTGCTAAGCGGTCTTCTGTTTTACCTGTAACAGTCTGTAAAAGTTTTGTATCCCAATGAATTGCTAGTGGTTGAGTGTTGGCACAAAATTTCTGAATATTTTTTTTGCTGTGTGCTTTTCTAAAAGTTTCTCGCTGTTTACGTATAGAAGTGCGATTGATAACAAAATCAGCTGTATTTAGCCCTACTGCTTCCAAAACTGCTACCAATAAATGAACTGCATCTCTTTCACTTATTTTTATTTTGTCTAAAACGGCAGCAAGCCTTGGTGTTACAAAATCTTGTCGAGCTCGTTTTGCTTTTGTTGGAGAACCAATCTCTTGCTCCTTTGTTTCTGCATTTTCAGAATAGTCTGATCTAGATAATTCAGTTACGTGACTAGAAGAATCAGAGCTTAACGTCTCCTCCATCGTTAGACCTATAAGAATTGTTTTGTCGTCAAGCAAGGTTTATTAGCAACCCACAGCAACAAATAAAGTTGATTTTATGATTTCGTAATACTATGTAAATTGTAAGTACCTACTACATTATAATTTGATATTTATTGTATTGTTATTATTCCGTAAATTATTGGGTGAGCCCAGCAATAAAAATAATTCAAAAAAATATTTACCTGCTGAGGTTGATGGAGTCTCTAAAAACGTTTTCTTTCTGACTTCTTCTTGTTCTTGGCGCTTTTGCCTCTTCTCTTCTTTTTTTATGAACGCATGGTCCATTCCGACCATGCATCCTACACGTCCTTTTTGTCTTTGCTTGAGCAAAAACTGCTTATCTTCTTCAATTTTTATTAAACTAAGTGCATTTTTATGACCAATATCGAATAAATCGTTTAATGCATCCTTCCATTGTTCTCTTCTATTTTTATAATTTTCGGTGTCTCTGTTTTTTGTTTGTAGTAGACCTCTCCATTCTTTATATAAGTTTGTTAATTTATTTGCAGCCCTATGTGATTCTTGAATAGGAATGCGTGCTTTTCTCCAAAAAACCGAACATTCGTCTATCACTAAACGTACACTCTGATTTAAATTTAATTTTGTGGCTCTCATGTTATAAAACAGAACATTTAGACAGTCTCCTTTAGAAGGCAATTTACAACCTGTTAGTTGATGTTTTGGATAACCAATTAGAAAAATTTCTTGTCGTAAGACGCATTATTACATATAAAAGTGGACAGTAGATTTAAGAAAATAAATTACACGTGCATTCAACGGTTCGGCTCTTACGCGACTAACGGATGTACGTCGCATAACAACCGATACGGTTAGGGGAGGGGAAGAGGGGTGTTCTTCAGTCTACTGACTTTGCTCCTTTAAGCAGCAGGGGCGGCTCGTGACCTAAATATTTGGGAAGCACAAAATACTGAAAACTGTAGAAGCGAGTTTTTTTTAAATACCTTATAGCTTATGCCATATTATTATAACCGTACCTTGGCCAAATTCGGGGGGGGGGGGGGTTGTGCCTTCCCTGGACTTTCCCGACGAGCCGCCACTGTTGAAGAGTAATGTTTAAATTTAAAACTTAAGTATATCGATTGAATAGCGTACATACCGTAAAAATTATTATTATATTCGACAATCATATCTTACGACGGCGCCTTCATATCTTTAACCTCCCTGTAACACGGGATAAAATTATCAGATTTTTTTAAAATTTTGAGGATTTGAGTTTTAGACATGACGTCATAATATGCCGGTGCGCACTCCTTAAAAATAATTTAAAAAAATATTCGCTCTATAAATAAGTGGCACCCTAATATATATATTGCAAAAAATATTCCCACCGGTGAAGTTTGTTGTGAAGTAATTGACGAATTTCTCACTACCAACATCAATTCTCTTTGGCTAAAGATAGGGCTGCTTAAGCATAATTTCCTAATTGCTTGTGTGTACCGTCCACCAAACTCTTCACTTGACATATTTTTTTTCATTGGTCTGTCTGTCTGTCTGCATGTCTGTGTGTCTGTGTGTCTGTCTGTGTGTCTGTGAACAGAATATCTCAAAAACGAAAGGAGGTGTGGGGTTGAAACTTCATATATAAGTTTTGTGTACTATGTAGATGAGACAGCAAGCTTTTGAAGAAAATCGCATAACCGGAAGTAGGTGTTTACTCTTGTGATTTTTCAGTTTTTTTCGATTTTTTCAAAAACGGCTCTAACGATTTTTTTCAAACTTCTCATTTTTATTACATTTTTAATGTGTATTGATGTGAGATACGTGATTCTCCAGTTGAATGCTTCTAAAATGGGTTTCTTTTGTTTTTTTTTCTATTTTTATATTGACTCCTATTTTAAATAGAACACCCGGTATATTATTACATTTTTGAATTCAGCTTAAAATTCTAGAGAAAATTTGTCGCTTTACTCTATTTTGCACCGTTTTTGTGGAATTTGTAACTTTTGAAAAATTTTCACAAATGCTTAAAAATTTAAAATCAAATTTTTGGCCAATTATAAGATCACTGTAAAAGGAAGTTGTGTGCGTGTATCACACCAGATTTTTATCATCTAAATTCTAAAGTTTCCGTTATTCATCTTAAAAATAAAGTTTCTAAAAACTGTAATGTTTTAAATGCACCTGAGTCATCGCAAAGCAATTTTTTTCTGAAATGATACTACAATCAATACCGCGCGTTTTGAGTATAAGAATGAATGTCCCCGGAAGCCTCCATAATAATCAGGCGCGTGTATCAAATTTTGAATCAATGTCCTACTTTTTTGTTTTTTGTTCAAATTTTTTTTCTGTGTAGGTAAGGTGTCTTTTCGGTAAAATATATCAAAAGAAGTTATTATAAACAATTGTTCAAAATTGAAACTCAGGCAGCAATAACGAATTTTTTAGCAATGCACCTACTTTTGTTTTTGGCTAAGTTGAATAGAAAAAGTTGTTCAAAATTTGGTATGCACGCCTGATTTTCAATTTTGAACCACTTTTTATAATCAAATTTTTTGATATATTTTATCGAAAAGGCACCTTACGCAGAAAAAAAATAGAACAGAAAACAAAAGTAGGTTATTTATTCAAAATTTGATACACGCGCATGATTTTTAATTCTGAAAGTTTTTCAAGTAAAATTTGTTGATATCATATGTCAAAAAGATACTTACCTACACAGAAAATCTATGAAATAATAATTTTACAATCCCGTAGCGCGGAAACAAGGCGTCAGCGGACATGCATTCTTATACTCAAAATACCTCCATCAATAACCACACAGAGTCTGTACGCATCTTTTTGTTACACCCTGCACTTATATAAAATGTACTAATAATCTATTGAGCGAACTTGACGTCGAAAATTTAAATTTGATTAGTAGTTCTGTTGCTGTAAAATATCTCAATTAAAAAAATTAATTATTACAATGCATAAACATTTGTATACTAAGTTTAGTTTCAGTTTTAGGAATAATGGAGATCCTCCCATGCAAGAGATCTGTATGCAGGAACAGGCGACGGCAGAAATCGATCTAAACTACAGGGAAGATCTACCAGATCTCTTCGTTGAACAAGAAGAAAATTGCCAAATCACGACCACAGAATGTCAGCAATACATCAGCGGGCGTCGTGTAATTGATCTTTTACCGTAATTCAGTTTTTCTGAACAAAAAGACTTGAAACTGTGCTGTGGAACATTTTGGTTTAAAAAATATGTGGAGTTATCTTCATTAATAAGCAGGGAAGAAAATACACAAGTCCGGATGTTAGACCTCGAAAAAGCAGGGTTAGCAAAAAATGGTTTTTTAATTTAACAAAAACGTTTTTAATTAGACAAAGACATGGTTTTTGTATATTTTTTTTAATGAAAAACATGTTTTTAAACATTTTTTTAAATTCTGGAATTTATGGTAGCCTACTTGTATTTAGTAGTCTAATTAGAAAAATATTCTATGAAACTGAGTCACTATGAATAAATGCAGTAAACATATTTGTTTCAATTCAACTTTCAGCTACTGTTTGCATTTCTAGCTGGACGCAGAAGTGTTTTTACCACATTTTTAAGTAAAGCAACATTTTTTAAAAATTCGTTAATAAAGACTAAAGAGTTTTATTAAAAATTGATCTGAATCATGAGTGAAAGGAGACTAGATCCTGTCTGGATTTATTTTATAAAACTAAAATCAGACAACAATAAATGCGTTAGAGCAAAGTCTAAAAAATGTAGCAGAGAAATTGCGAGTTTAGTGACGTACTTGAAAATGCAAAGATGAATATAACACCACTAAAGGTTTTATAAAGTCCTTTACTTCTGTAATGCTGTATACACTGGCAAAACAGGACGTTCAGCAAAAGTTCGTATCTCTTAACACCGAGTGTTGCCTCAGGTCGGGTCTTGATTCATAATCAGCCATCGTCGAACACCAACGCAATAACGGCCATAAGATCCATTTAGATGAAACTTTTATTATCTGCAAATCCCCATTCTTCTTATTTTTAATAGAAGACCGAAAACGATTCAGCGGTAACATTTTTAATTCGGGATTTAGTTTATTATAAGTGTATTTGCAATACAATAGGAGAAACTTCGTTTACCAAATTCCTAATAATGATTAGGAATAATTATGATACCCCTGGAACCCAAGTTCGGAAAGTAATTTCGTTATAAAGATGTGGTGGTGAATGACTGATTAGAACCTTGTGAAAAAGACAAAAGACGTCTGTTGAACTTGCTTAACCATTGTACATCTAAAAGTTTATAAGACACTCTTTCGAACTTCCCAATTCCAAAAATCATTCGCAAACATGAGTAATGTAATTTTTGTATTCGGCATATGTCTCTATAATCCAGACAGAGGCTATAAACTGTATCACAAAAATTGAATTCTGATAAAACTAAAGAATATCACAAAGTACGGTTCTAATTTTAAGGCTAAGTAATGATCTGTTATGAAAAAAGTCTTAAATTACAGTATGCACTCCGCAAGCAATTCGATACATGTTTATTGAATCGTAATGATGAATCCAGAGTGATAGCCTGTTATCTCCTATTCGAATATCCACAAGGTTTTTGATTTGATTAACCTGATTTGGTTTTCTAAAGATTAATATTGCTGATTTTTTAAATTAAGTTTAAGTGTGTCCTTTTTCAGATATATACAACAGGTTTGGTAAATCTTGGTTTATTGCTCGATAGAAGTTAATGACAGCTTGCGGCTCAAATAAAAAATATAACTGAGAATCGTCGGCATAGAAATGTGATTGGCAGTTACTTAACACTAGTGGAAAACCAGAAATATAAATACTGAACAAGATCGGCCCGAGAATAGAACCTTGTGATACTCCTGAGTCAATCTTTAAAAATTTCGAAAAACCACCACCTACTCGAGCAGCTTGATATTTCTCCGAAAGATGATTAGACATGAGTATGATTGTATCTGAACCCAATCCTATATAGTGTAAAAGAGACAACAACATACTGTAAACTGTGATCAATTGTATCGAAAGGTTTGGAGTAGAACAGAATACGGTCAGTGGCGTTACTTCAAATTTTGGGTCCGGGGGCCGTGATCTTCACCGGGCCCCTTAATTGCCAAGTGTAAGTCTTATTCTTGCCAAAGCATTTTTGGTTGTCATTTTTCATTTTTTTTAAATTCATAAACAGAAACATCAAAGCAAAATGAACAATAGCGAGATACGCGTTTTTTATTGAAAATAATAATAATAATAAATACAAATCCTGTAAGCCTACGCACTAAAGGAACAAAAAAAAACATAATTATTTCCGCAATTCGGCACTTCCGTACATTTCGAGATACGATTCAAAGTATAACTTTGCTTTAACTGCTGATCTGGTAATCAAGAAGATATCTTCTCGACTTCTGGTTAGCAAAAGATGTAATGATGTCTGATGTATGAACATTTCTCGCTCTCTGCTTCTCAATAGAGATCAGTAATCTGAGATGACTGCCAAGTACATGCACGTGCAAGACGTGGTGCATCGGGTGTACAGAAATTATTTTATTTTAAATTTATACCAAACAGATAACTTTTTGACATGTTTTAGAATTCTCCGAGGGGTTCTTGTGTTTTTCCCGGACTCATTGAAACTTTATACGGGACCGAGTTTGGACCTGCCAGGCTTTAAACTTCAGGAGGCCCGTTGGGCCCCCTGAAGTTCAGGGCCCGGTGGCCGCTGCCCCCTTTGCCCCCTCGGTAGTTACGCCACTGAATACGGTCTAGGACAATAGGGCGCCGCCACACGGGCGCGGCCGCTCAGGCGCGGCCGTTACGGCACAGGACAGTAGGTGCCGAGGACACTCGGGCCCGGGACATTAAGGCGCCAAGACGCGAGGACGCGAGGGCGCCGGCCATTAGACCAGGGACACTAGGGCGATAAAATACAAATAAATGCTTTAATAAAGGATGGGAAAGCTACTTTTAGCTACACTACTAGTTTTCTAAAAGTAAAGCAGCTAGTTACGCTGTCGTTATTAAAAAGAGCTTTATTGCCTAGCTATTTTTCAAAGATAAGAAAAGTAGAAAAATTATTTAGTCTGCTATCTTAGATGCAGGTTCTTATTGCAGGTAAAATCTAGAAATTTTAATATTTGATTTCTTTTGGTGTTAGAGATTTCCAGTTACATATTCCTTGATTTCTTAGCTTCTATGAGAAAAATATTTCAGGATTGGGCAAGCTGCTTTATCAAACACAAAACGTCACATTTCTCAAACTCATCCGTTTGAGTTAGCAGCCTCACGAGTAACCTTGTGGCTCCCGGAGTATAAAGTAAATATCAATATATGTATTATAAAATTAGAAATAGAGAAGTTTATTGATATGACAGGCGGCGACTTCCTCGCCGCGGCGGCCCTCGAGGTATCGCAGCCCAGGGGGTGAGGGTGGCAGGCGGCACCGGCAAGCCCTTTGCTGGATCGCTGATTCCGGGATGGTCGGGGTGGACGGTCCAAACAGCCGGTTGAACAAAGTCTGTAGCCTGTGAATAAAAGAAAATTATTACAACTGCCGCAACGAGACGACTAACGTAAGGGCCGGTGTAGGAGCAAGATTGGTGCGGACTGCTTACGTCATCCTCGTTGCGCGGGGATTCTGGCATCTGTATCGCACTGTGGGGGTGCGTGTTCAAGATCGTTGTTAGGGCTGTGGTTGAATTTCGTCTAAGTCTGCAGACTCTAGTTCGCACAATTGGCATGCGTGTTAGAGGTCGTTGCTGGAGCTGTGGTTGAATTTTGGGGGTTTTGTGTCGCTTTATTTTGGTTTTTGGCTAATTTTTGGCCCAGTGTTTTGGCGCATTTGATTAGCGGTCCAATTCTTCGCGCAATCGCTTCCTCTTGAAAAGATGCATGTTTTGATATGCGACTCGCCCTAATTGCGTTTCCAATTGCCCGGTCGAGCCCTTTTCTGCCTTTATATCAGAAGCGGCCGCGGCTTAAATTAGGCCGCGCTTGGAGGCTTCATGTGCGCGGAGCAAATAGGTGCCTGCATCTTGTTCGCTGTTATTTTTTTTTTTTTTTTTGATATGCGATAAGCCTAAATTGGATGTCTACTTCTGCGGCCATTAAATTTTTATTTTAGCTGCTTTTAAAATTACATACGTGAACGCGCTGCTCCTGGCCTTCGCTGGGCGCGTGGAGTCTTCGCCCGGCGTGCGTGCTGCCCAAAAATTAAAAGGGAAAAAATAATTCCGCGATTTTTGTTGTTAGCTAACTCCCTTATTTAATTGTGCTTTATTTGCAGTCGTTTGTTAATGGTTTCATTAAATTTAATTTCGAACGCGCTTTAACAAAGGCCCCGTTACGTCCGGGCCGCATTGCAAATTTCGCCGAAGCCAGCGCAATGTGGCGGCCGCTTGTCATTTGGCCCGCACGTCGCTCCTTTGTACCGGGCTTCTTAATTTATTATCTGTGGCAGCTACTTGCCATTCTGCAGAATTCCTACGAGTTCTCTCTATAAAGTTTATGATGTTTTCCGATAATTTGGGCGCGGGAATCGAGTTCGGGTGCAGGACAGATGCGAATTTAGCGTGGGAAGGTCTCTGCGTATTTAGCTATCCATTGCGCTAATTGCATCTGCCTGATTCATATCAAAGTTCACGAGTAGTTTTCCTCGAACAAACTAAAAATCAATTATGACAAATCCTGCACAGTGTACGTCGCACCTCTAGGGCACTAGTTAACGTAACTAACTTAAAAACGAAAATCTGGTGTGATACACTCACACAACTTCCTTTTACAGTGATCTTATAATTAGTCAAAAATTTCATTTTTAATTTTTAAAAATTTGTCAAAAATTTTCAAAAATTACAAATTTTACAAAAACGGTACAAAATAGAGCGTTAGTTGAACAGACAAACTTTCTCTAGAATTTTAAGGTGAATTCGAAAATGTAATAATATACCGCGTGTTTTATTTAAAATAGGAGTTAATAAAAAAAATAGGAAAAAAAAACAAAATAAACCCACTTTAGAAGTATTCAACTGAAAAATCACCTATCTCACATCAATACACATTAAAAATGTAATAAAAATGTAAAGTTTAAAAAAATCGCTAGAGCCGTTTTTGAAAACATCGAAAAAAACTGAAAAATCACAAGAGTAAACACCTACTTCCGGTTATGTGATTTTCTTCAAAAGCTTGCTGTCTCATCTACATAGTACACAAAACTTATATATGAGGTTTCAACGCCATACCTCTTTTCGTTTTTGAGATATTCTGTTCACAGACAGACACACACAGACTGACACACAGACAGACCAATGAAAAAAAATATGTTTTTGGGGATCAGGGGACTCTAAAACGTGAAGATCTGTTGAAAACTCAATTTCGAATTTTTGGGGTGAATCCAATACTTTCTTTATTGTAAAAGGGAGTAAAAATGGAATAATTACAAAGTATTAATACCTACTACAATATTTCTTAGTCTGTATATTGATGATACTCCGTCTTAGAATTAGCAGATAACAAATCTAAATAAGTCGCTATGCGCATCTGTGTGTGCATTAACTC